>CM019180.2:47974842-48716181 GCA_009739505.2 Apolygus lucorum | reverse complement strand
TCACATGATGGCGGACTATTGTTGGACCTTAAAAAGAGATTTACCTCAGGCGGCGAAGTTTTCTCTACATAGATTCCTGCGATGAAACCCTGAGGTGGAGGAATAACCAAACATTGTACCAACTATTGATTCATCTGAGCCTTCATGAAACAGATTTACAAACGTTAACTTTTCTGCAGTGATTGTGTTTCGTTTGTAAAACTGAATTAAAAAACATAACAAAACCAAGAGTTTCCCCAATTATGATTTACTCCCCTTTGAGTACCTATTTTCGATCTACTCTTAATAAGTGACAAGCATAAAAAAATAGAAGAAAGGAAAATTCTATGAGGAAAACAGATTTAGGAACGCACATACTTCTCTCGAAAAATTAACTAACGGTTTTTGTGAATTTTCATCTCAGTGCAGTGTTGTATTGAATGATATGTATATTTACAATGAATCAATAATTTGTGTTAGGAATATTAACGGAACCTCCGCTGACGGGTCTTGATGACCCAAAGCATATCAAGTATGATAATATGTCCTATTGTAAAAATAAACATGTCTTTCATTCATTCATTCATATTCGGATTCTACATGAAATTTCCTATAAGTCTGAGTACTTTTGAGGAGATTTGAGCAAGATGAGTTCTCACTAAAAAATGAAGAAAAGTGAGAACTAGAAAAATCTTAAACTAGCTATATCTTGAAAATCCGACATAAACAAAAAAACTGACGTCAGATTCGATTCAGCGCACCAAATACCATAAGAAAAGTGGTGAAGAACGAGGCAGCCAGACCACCCCTAAATTTGTAATCTAGTGTTATCGATTACTAGCTGAAAGCCTACTTAAAGTAGGCAAAACGATTCTCCGACGTTCTCCTCCACCCACTCCCCCGACTCCTCCGCCCCCGACTCCTCCCGACCCCAGCTCCTCCCCCCCTAACTCCTCCCGCCCCTAACTCCTCCCGTCTCCGATTCGTCCGACTCTCCCCCACTCCCCCTCCCACGACCCCTCCAACCCCTCCGTGCATACGGACGTACGGTTGGCGTTTTGTGTATGTAGATAGATATATTATTGAAGAAAAATGATTGGATTCATCATCGTGTTCTGACCAAATCTTTTGTGGGTGATCAGAACATGTTTGTGAATCACTAGCTGTGCCCTCGTTTCCCCATTGGGGAATTGGCCTCAATTTTAGATTCTGGAATTTCAAGTCAATTCTATAATAGGGCCCTAGAATAATGTTTTAAAAAACACCAGGATACCCCAGGAAAAAAATTGCCGTAGGAGAAAATGCCTAAACAAGTGAATTCTCTGTTACAAACGAAATGTAACACTCTGTATGTAAGATCAGAAGTTACTCTCTGGTGAGGAGATGAGTGATGAAGGAACTGGCGAACACACGTCGCAAATCATGGGGAAATGAATCTCTTGACTTGTGAATATTAGCTGTAGTCGATATACTTTATAGATGATAATATTATTATCATGACATTCGTTCAAATGAGTAATCTTTCTTGCATTCAACAGAGAATGAAACAGATCGACTGAGGAAACGCGTGGCGTACTTGGTGTTGAAGACTAAAGATCTTGTCAAACGCTCTCAAAGCTGCAGGAGTTCCCATTCCTAACAACAATAAGAAAAAAGGTAAAAGTAAAGAAACCGGCAAGCCTGTGAATGGAAAGGACCAGAACCTCGTTCCTTCGTTGACAAGCCCAGGTGAGTGTTGTTTCAATTCCAATAGGTACCTTGATATCTTTTTACTTTACAAACTGGGGAAATGGCATAAATTTTTGATTTTTGGATTTCAAGTCAAATCCTATAATTATAACGTTTAACATCAGGAATACCCAGGGGAAAAAATTACTGTAGAAAAAAATGACTATCCAAGTGAAGCCTCTGTAAAAAAAAAACCCAAAAAAAACGTGAAAATCGAGGGAGGCTGAGGACGTCATATCCCGGGATTCGTCTCTCAAAACTGACTGAATTTACACTGCTGCGCTCTGGCGAAGCATAAAGAAGTATCTCAGCAAATAGTATCACAGAACGTCAACAGGTAGAGTTGTAGGCGCCCTTGTGACCACATCAAGCAATCCACACGAAACTCGAATAATGTGATTCAAAGAACGAAACTAAAACTAATATAGAACTAAATAACTAAAACTAAAAAACGAAACTAAAACTAATATAGAACTAAATAAAATAAGATGAAGACTAATAATAGACTAATAGGTAGAATCGTGATGTAAAAATGTTGCAAATTATTACTGTTTGAGCTGATACTCAATTTAAGTGTGAATTGGGCGATGAAGAATTAAACGGCGTTGAACCTATGAAAGACAAAATTATTTATTGAACGATTGATGAATGATACCTACCTACTTTGGAGCTCGGAAGATGAAATAGACGAATGAAATATGAGAATTAAGTAGTTTATCTATTGCACAGTGGAATACTTGAAATAAGAAAGACATAAGGACAACAAGGGTCCGACCTTGGTGGATGATGGTGGCGTTTATAAAGACAGCTGGTCCTTTAGGTAGGTAGGTGCTTGTAGTTCTGTCTCAGCAGGTATGGGAATAAGTAGTTACTGCGTAAGCTCACAGCAAACTCCTGGTAGGGGTACTCTGAATTGAAGAGCACGGCAATTTGTGTTGTTGATCAACTAGACGGTTGCTCCAAGGATACTCGAAAGGAAGGATACTCGATACTCGTGTCTAGCGATTGAGCCACAGAGCTTGTGGCTGCTGCAGTGGGGTATATTTCCTACACGCGGTCTTGGACCCACCGGCCATGCGGCTCTAGTATTCAGTACTGTTCAGGGATACGTACAACGCGGGTTTGCATATCCCGGCCGCAGCTGGCACTGGTGCCTCGAGCAGTCCGCCTGCAGGGTGCTCCACCAACCGCAGACGCAACGGCTCAGCCGCATGTAGGAATACGGTAACATATAAATTACATTGAAGGCGTCAATGCGTCTGGATGCGAGTCGAAGGGGCCAGATGTGTGTAGGAAAGCCGACCTTTACTGATTGAAGACTGGCGACGAGTGGCGCGATAAGGGTGCGGCAAATGTTCATGAGGGAAGGACGAGATTAACAAAATAATAACAAGTAACAATTTAGATAAATAATAGTAAAGAAAACGAACATTGAGAGCTGCTCGGCTCCATCAATTACACAAAGGTTTATTATTTTTGTTCATGGATCACTCGTCTGCAAAGAACTCGGCTTTGCCATTGTCACATTGTAGCTTCAATGGAGCCTTGGTAACGCGCGCTAGCGCTCTACCAAGGTCCACACGGCTCTGCCAAACCTCCAACACAGATCGAAACGGAATGGGGGAATGTCCTATGACAAAACCCCCATCCACAACTTTCACCTAATGTTGGCGACCTGACGGGACCAAGGAGACCGACCCACATTTATCGGGGTTAACCACTAGTCCACACCTGGCTAGCTGCTTAGCAAATGCATTGAGGGCGATCTGTAAGCCCTCATGGGTTTCTGCGAGTAGGATAACATCATCGGCAAAAGCCAATGCTCCTATTCGCACCCCAGGGGCGAGATCAAACCCTACTTCAGTGGGCAGCTTACCCAAGGCCGTATCCACAACCAGGTTGAATAGGAGTGGTGACAGGGGATCTATATTACCAACTATTGATACTACCTACCTACCACGTACCTACAGGAATCGCATTTTGGTCAGCTAAAATTTGAACGGAGATTATACCTCTTTTGCGATTCACACTCGTGTTTCTGATTTATCGTAAGTCCAACCCTTAAGTTCTCGTAGGGAGCGAACTGTTTGTCCTACCGAGTTCCTCGTGTTCTCTAAAAAAATGTTCTAAAATCTCATGCTATCTTAAATTGATGGAAAAACAATACCTTTATATCAACATGTTTTTGAGTTAGGGCGTTTCAAAATGTCAACCTTTAAGCCTACATCAACCAAAAGCTTCGGAACACACCTAGACCCCAAATGGAGCCCATATAAAAAATTTCATCAAAATGGTAGCAAAGGTAAGTGCCGTGTACGGCGGACGGTCGGCCAAATTTTTATTCGATTTTTGGATTCTACGTACCTTGAAACGTAAACCAACAAATTTTGAGGGGGGGTTAAAATTTCTTTCTTGGTCGATTCTATAGGTTCATTATTGAAAATAATAAACCAAAAGGAGTGAGTAACATTGCTTCTTTCGCGGGACCCTCCCCCAGCACTCCTGCGTTCGACCATGTAAGCTGATAGTTTCATGTACGCTTCCAGAGGTAGCACTAATGGAATGGAGTGACTTCATGAATAGAATCAGAATGGATAAAAGATCAAATGCGTCGCAACATGGTGGCCCCCATAAACAGATTGCCGCTACATTTAACATTTCCATCTCCTTTAAATTCTCTGAGTTTATTGGATGCTTTTTCGAGCAGCACCGTATTTCTTCTATATCAGTGAACCAAAAACCATTCCTCTTTTGAAAAAAAAAAAAAAAATGTGTTGCGAATTCCTATTAACTTTGGTTCTAATGCTATTTTATTGGTATAGAAGATGGACTCATTCATGTTGCAAGATGATGTTTTGGATCTTTTGTGACTTTCTTTTTTATTAAATACCTGTTTACTATCGATGTCCGTATTTTTTTCAGTTGTATCCACGATTCCGATTATAACGCATGGAGATCCAGCAAATGAGAAGAAACTAATAACTGGTGTTTCGTCGTCTCTAATGAATACTACGAGTACAAAAAAAGTTAAGTGTGGTTGTGACAAGGCGGCAAAAAAGAATCCTCTCAGCGAAGTCAACGGTGCCAGTGCAGTATCTCCGGTAATCCCTGCAAAAGGGACTAACGTGACTATCGTTTCCTGTAGTTCTCAAACTCACGCTACCTTCCTCAACTCGTCGGTTCGTTTAGCGAACGTCGAGAATACAGCTCTAACCTCCAGCCTGGGAGCGGGTACCCTCATACTCCGAGATGGTCGAGTCATCACGGTGCCCCCGCCCACTCCAATCATTCCGCAGATACTCGTGAAACCCCAGCCGGCTGTGATAGTTATGCAGAGGGCGACGCCCGTCGCTATCAAACGGGAAAAATTCCCTCTTATATTTCCAAAACGTCGGGACATTACTCAGACGACTTACATGAATAAAACTCCTATTCCGGCTATAAAAACATTCAGGTTGGAGTCGATTAAAAGAAGTGCCAAAACGTCCAAAGCGAAAAACAAGAAAGACTCCAAACAAGAAAGCGTCAATAATGTGTCACCGACAAAATTGAGCGATGGAAAGGGAGACCAAAGTGGTGTAACCTCCAGAGTTACCTCTCTTGAAGGTTCGTCCACAGTTGATTTATCAAGTATTAATCAACCGTCTGCCGCAATTCAGCGTAAACGAAAAGGTGAACCTCTTAACAGGAGAGTGAAAGTTCTTAAGTCAAGTTCAGTTTCAGTATCAAACGGTGAATCTGCAGGAAATCTTCAAGAAAATAAAGAAACAAATTGTGCAAATAGTTCAGTGGATGTTTCCACAGTGGTCGAACCAATCAATACTGGACAGAGTCCAGGTATATCTCGTGGTGATAAATCGGAAATAACCTCTGATTCAATCCCAGGACCAATTACGGCTGTAGAAACTTCGTCGAATGAAACAGAGAAACACGAATCTCCATATCGAGATGTACCTTCTGCA
This sequence comes from Apolygus lucorum, assembly GCA_009739505.2. Classification (NCBI taxonomy): domain Eukaryota; kingdom Metazoa; phylum Arthropoda; class Insecta; order Hemiptera; family Miridae; genus Apolygus; species Apolygus lucorum. The sequence continues at coordinate 48,710,512 of CM019180.2, read as the reverse complement.
TCTGAAGATTGTCAAAAGGAACCTCCTAGCACATCAATACAGATTGGAGGCATAACAGAACCAATTCAAAAAACACTTTCAACTCTCGACTCCATCAATGTTGATCAAACAGATGCAGAAAACATTTCTACAGTTACTTGTAACATTCCTAAAGAACTGCCTCCATCAACCGGCATCTCGCCAGAAAACTGTCCTCTTTTTTCTTCACCATTATCTTCAAACATTGTGGACCAAGAAAATTCGGAGAGTAGTGCTGCAGTTGAAACGATTCAAAATGACACCGAGTGTCCAGAATCGCAAATCAATCCTGGAATTTGCCTTTCAGAAGGAAGCCAAGATGTGTCAAAACCTCTAGACAACCAAGTTGCTCGAATTTCCAACCAGTTGTTCAGTAAGGAGATATTAATGACGATCCTGATACATCAAGAACTAAAGTGGACAATGATTTGAAGCAACCTGAACCTGAGGGGGAACCTTCCATTGAGTTACAGTCGAAAGATGTTGAAGTATCGAATGAGCTTCCTGTCGAAGAAAGTCCAAAACAAGGGGTTCCTTCAGAGCCAGAGAAGTTAACTTCCATTCCAGATACGTCATCTTTTCAAAAGGACAGCCCGGAAAAAGTCGATACTCCTGAAAAACCTCTCTTACATGCAGTGGAGTGCTGTGAGAGTATCAACAGCCAGTATGACATCAACATTTCTGAATCCGTCAATCCCGATCAGATGTTCTCGTTCGATGACAGCGTCCACGGCCAACTTGACTCTTTTACAGCAGAACCTATCAAAACCCAACGTGACTGCAACACCTCGAATACATCAAATGTATCTGAAATTTTGGGAAATCCTAGTTTGGAGAACGGTAAAAAAGACAATGTGTCTGGTCCCAGTAAGATGCCTAAAGATATTACCAATGACATCAATGCTTGCACTGATACATCTCCAGCTAAAATTATAACTTCCCAAGATAGTGCATCTTTTAAAAGCAACATTTCGGTGGAGGAGCAGTTGGCAGCTACTCCCAACTCAAATAAACACGTGGCCAGCAATGCTGATAAACATTTGATGCCCTGCAGTGACGACAACCATTTGCATTCTTCTAGTACTTCAATTATTCCCGGTATGTCATCGGAAAAATTCACGATTAGTATGAGCACTCTACAAAGTCAAGCTAAGCTGTCCCTAATGGACGCAGCGCCTCCTACCACGTTTACTTCTGGAAGTCAAATGTATCCTATTACAATGACTGAACAGACTCGAACTGAGAGCTTTTTCAATTACGATAATCCAATCGCAACTTTACCATCAGCGGATCCATTTTTCCCTAATTTCTTGGGGAAAACAGCTGATGTGGTTTCTACATCGTCTACCACCACTCCAACCACTTGCTTCAGTTGTACGAATTTCACTACACAAGTGCAGGCTCCTCCTGTGCGGTCTGTTGCTCGTCAACTGTTCCCTGCAGATCCACTTTGCAGCATCTCCAACAGCTACAACATGTTGAATAACCGCCAGAGTGAATTGGAAACCAACCTTCCTCATCTAAGTGCAGCAAACACTCAAATGTTCCAGTTCAGTTCATATTCCAGCGCAAGTTCCTACCGTGATCCGGTTTTCTTCGCTAATGATTTTGTTTCAACGCCTTCAAAAACTGGTCCTAACCTTGGCTCTTTGGAAAATTTCTCCCAAAACGACAAAGGTGGTTCAATGCTCCATCCTACATCCAATTACCCCCGATCTACTGCATTCTTCTGGCAACTTGAATAATTTCCCTAACCTCTCGTGCAATTTTAGCGTTGCCCCTTCCACGTCTTGCATCGCCACAGACTTCATTCCAGTAACATCGACTCAAAAACCATCCCACAAACAGTGCATTGTAGGTGAACCCCTTTCAGGCTCAATGGTTAGCCAAGCTAAGCCAAACTCTAAACCATGCAGCAGTGAAGGGAACTTCAGCATGAACATGATAACTTCAAGTAGCGCCTCAAAATCGGAGATCAAATCCCACATTCAATGCCCATCTTTGGACTCAACGGGATATCAAAAAACAGTCAATTGTGAACCTTCTCAAAATTTGAATTTCAACTATTTGCACCCTTTGTCTCATTCACAGTCTAGTCAAGTGAATCAAGAAATTGGTTATAACCTGTACACGAGAGATACTGCGCCTTTGCCTAGGAATATACAGAATCACAATTTCAGATCGACTGGTCACGTGGCAGCAATAAGCTCTGAAAAGAACTACCAAAAACCATTCAATCACGGATTGAACTCCATTAATTCTTCTGTAACCAAAGATTTCAACGTGGGTGAAACGTCTCTGGAAAATAGGAGGGACAGTGGCGAAAGATTCAGTATTCAATCAAATATTTTCCATGACTCCTGTAACCAATACCCCGATCATTCGTCCAAGAATCAACACGGGAATACAAATACTGTTACCAGTATGTCCAATTTCCAAGGTGGAGGAAGCTCTCAGCTGTCATCTAATAATCAGGGAGTGCAAACTCAGCAGAGTTATGTTGGCAGTTCGAACGCCCAGCACGGTTCTAAAATGTCCAAAAATGCTTCGCTCAATGCATCATCTGGAAACCAATCGTACAGCGGACCGAGTCAATCGTCGAATCGTCAAAATCACGCGATGCAGCCTGATAAATATTCAAGAGTTGTCAGCATGAAGCAGGATTTGCCTCGTTCTATTGCTGGGCCTCATTATTCGATGAAGTTGGGAGGAGGGAATCGTGTGAGTGATGGCGCAGACTGTACAGGTCTACGTCACCATTCGCAAGAAAGTTATCAGATAGTTCCTAGTTTAGCACAGTCGTCTCAGCAAGTTCAGACCTCCAATTCATCGCAAAATCTTGCCGTTTTCTCGTCCAGCAACGTTTTTCCTCACCCAAACTTGAGTACTCATAACCGTTCCTACCAAGGCCCTATCTTCAGTTCTTACTCTAGTGGGTCAATATCAAACAATGCTCAGACGATATACACTAACCCCACCACTGCAGTTCCAAGCAATCACGCTTATCTGCAGGGCACAAACACGAGTTCGGCTGCCCATCGTGGTCCTAATATTCTGAGCCCCAATACCCTACCGAAAGCCACTCCTCTCCATAATAGTCAGCTGCCTGTCCCAGGGAATCATCCTCCCTCTTCTACTGGACAGATGTTTTCAACAATTGAAACCTTAGCTCATCACAATCATGACGTAATTGGCAATAGCAATAAAAATCTTAATGTCAACTCTGGCACAAATCCTGCTCAACATCCAAGTCAACTCACGTCAACAAATCCACCTAACGGGAATTTCCCAGGAACAAATCCTCCACAGAGCATCATCATGTCCACTAATCGTAAGTCTGCTCAAAACGATGGAATGCCAAGTTTCAGTATGAGTTCCTTATCAGGCTACTCACAAAATGCGCCTCTCGCTAACGTCCAGAACCAGCATGCCATTGCAAAACGCCTGCATTCTTCCGGACACAATTACAACAATTTACAAACTTCCATTCAGAATGGACCAGTCAACAAGTCGTCATCCCAGTACACTCCAGCACCAACCAACATCCTCTCTACAACCAAACAGTGTGATTACCCATTGGCTTCCATATTAACTGGACTGAACGATCCTATCCTTAGTGGCGGTTCTATAGGTAACGGGGGGAACTCAACTCACCTTAACAAAAATACAACAATGCCTGGAGTAGCTGACAAGAGTACTGGTTGTAGGGAAAAAGCAGTTGATAAGCAATACTCAACAAACACTGAAGGAAACTCCTTCAAAACGACTGATAACTCTTGCACCACTGATTATTTACGGAGTAAAGAGAATGATCGAAATTCGTTTATACCTATAATGGAGGATGTCCGTTTGAACTCTGAGTTCTCGAATGACCTTTTCAGTTCTCTCCAAGTGCCTACAGGAGGCGCTCATTCGGATTCGATATCACCAACTGCTGCGTTTCTCTTGGCTTTTCCCCTCGTTTCGACATCCAAGAATACGGAAAACCCTCATGAACAGGATCCTGCCGAGAATAACACTTCAACGCCCACCACAATCCTTCAGATTGGCAACATCGAGCCTCCGAATTCCGAGTTGTTCCATCCATTGGAGTTCGGAAAAGACTTAGAAACTTCGGATTATTTGGGACAGGTTCAAGATAAGTGCAAAAGGAAAGAGAGTTCGAGCCAGGAAAAGCACAAGAAGCAGGGTATGTCAAATGCATACCCTCAAACGTACAATAATTATCCCGGTATGTCTGGCGACTTCAGTGTCACTCATTATGAGCAGCCTTGGAGTGAAAACCATAATAAATCCAAACCTTTGGTAGAGCGAAAGAAAAGTGAGAAACCTCCCAAGCAGTTCAACAATAGCAACACATACGAGTTCTGTAAACAGGACAAGAAGAAGAAAAATAAGATATCCGTTAATTGGATGGCTGCGCCAGATGCTGCAGATTCGTTTCAAAAGGAAGTTGAGACGTCATCTTTCCCTGCAGCGAATTTGCCATTTCCGATGGACATTGACGGATTACCTGATTTGTGTACCACGAAGAAATCCAACAGTGGTATTTATTCGTGGTCTCCAAATAAGTCCTTGCTGCCTTTAGACAACGGATTGCTGATCCCATCAACTCTCCCGACGTTGGTTGGCGATCTGGCTCTGGGGACGACAACGCCTTCCGACCCCTTCAGTAAACGGTGTGACAACAAGAAGAGCTTGGAAAAGCATCTGGAAAAAACCCCGAATTCTCAAAAATCTCAAAATAACTTCCTCTCTGTCAGTCAACTGGTTGACCCAAAATCCAAAAAACACAAAATTCCCGATACGAAATGTAAGAAACAAGAGAAGAAGAAAACGGTGTCGTTTTCCAAAGAAAGGACTCGAGTGAGCCTTGCATGTATCCAGACAACTTGCTGCCTCCACTCGGTTGGGATAAATACCGGTACAAGAATAACTACAGCGCAGAGGCGCTCATTGGCTCCCAAGACATGAACGATTCCTTGAATTTCCCTTATCAACAAAACGCAAATTATTTCATGGGGCCTGACTTCAATCAAGAACACCATCCTCAGAGTCAGCAGTATCAGAACTCGTTATCGTTCTCCCAAAATCAATTTTCCACGTTCGTTGCTGAGGAGTACCAGAGTGATAATTTCAGGTAAGTTTTACGTTATTCTTTGCCTAAGGGAGTTTTAGTAGAAGGCAGAGGCATTCGATTTGGCAATGCTGCACTTACTTCCTTCTACTTGCTAACCCGCACAATCCTGAAAATGAGGAATTTCACCATGTCGGAATTTCCTATTTTTTACCCCAAAATCGGATTCAGCACCTCTAAAAACCCCCTAAGGCAAACTTTCAGCCCGAACTTCCTAATTTACGAATAAACAAAACAGTGTAGAAAATACGAATGTTTAAAAAAACCGGGAAAATGACGTCATGCTGGAATAGTTCATTTATGGCCACTTGAAGCGCTGAGATCGAGAAATCCATAGTCCCCAGATGCAAAATTTCATGAAACAGTAAAGTTCGAAATTGAAAAACTGAAGAAAATACACAAAGGTTTATTATTTTTCTATATTGATCACTCGTCTACAAAATCACCAACCATGATGGTTGAACCATCCAATATGAAGAAAAAAAAAAAAAAAATCACCAACCATCGATTGCATTTCGGTCAGCTCTAATTTGAACGGAGATTAGGCCTCTTTTGCGATTCACACTCGTGTTTTGATTTATATATATATATATATTTCAATATAAACCCTTAAATTTTCGTAGGAAGCGAACGGTTTGTCCTACAGAGCTCCGCGTGGTCTCAAAAAATTCTAAAAATTCTATAGAATCTTAAATTGAAGGAAAAACAATACTTTTATATCAAAATGTTTTGAGTTAGGGCGTTTTCAAAATTTCAAAATTGATTTTGGAACCCTTAGAAGTGACCTACATCAACCAAAAGCTTCGGGGCACAACTAGACCCCAAATGGAGCCTACAGACCAAATTTCATCAACATCGGTCAATGCTAAGTGGCAAAAGTGCCGCGTACGACATACGGCGGACGGACGGCCAAATTTTTATTCGATTTTTGGATTCTACGTACCTTGAAACGTAAATCATCAAATTTTGAGGGGGTGTTAAAATTTTTTTTTCTTGGTCGATTCCAAAGGTTCATTATTGAAAATAATAAACCAAAAATAGAAAAAGCGAGATGGGGAAAATTAGGTTTCCTCTGTTTTTGTTTGATAACTTTTCTCTTAGAAAACACGATTTCGTCGTCCCAATGGGCAACACTGGGAGGAGACGGCGATCCGAACAGCCCAATCAGCGAGCGTTCCCGCTGCACGTCTGTTTTCCCAGTTACTTTTGAAATTAAAAATTTTGATTGTCTCCCAAAAATAACAGGAGACTTATTTTCCGAAATCAGCCCGATTTTCATCTATCCCACACCATTAACTATTCAGGAAAAATGCAAACAGAAATCGGTGAAATTCCTCATTTCATCAAAATCGGACAAAAAACTTCGTATAGTTTTCGCCTGTTACAAGGATTTCATGACAGACACACGGACAGACAGACGTGGCACCGAAATTATTCAGGAAGGCCTAGAACGTGAAACGCGAGTGGAAATTTTGATTTTGGAGAACATTTTGCTTCCGAGTCCACCAAGGTAGCGGAAGCTTTGTTTTCAATTTTCAAGGTTGAAAAGAAAAGTTCTCCAAAATCAAAATTCTCACTCGCGTTTCACGTTTCAGACCTTCCTGAACAATTTTGCTTCCGTGCCTGTCTGTCTGTCTGTCTTTCATGTAATCCTTGCCGCAGCCTTAACTTCTACTATTCTCATCAGATTTCGATGACATTTTCAGAGATTGTGAGGGTTGGCGTGTAGATGGTCCCCTATAAAAATTATTACCCCCGGACTGATAGTAGCCGCTGCGCACGCGCGAACGTGAATTCCTTGTAACAGCCATAACTTCTACATTTTCCAACAATAATAGGAGATTGTGCCGGTTGACGTGCTGAGTCTCCTTTGAGGGTAGTGCATTGAACTTAGAGATTGATGTTATGAGGTTAAGTACTATGCATCGGATCATCTATACAATCGGGTTATGGATACGAGGAAGCTGTGAGCCACACCCACTTGGCAGACTTATTCCTACCTTGAAAAGTGAAATAATGCTTCCGCTACCTTGGTAGACTCGGTAGCAAAATTGTATCTGCTGCTGGTGACATAATACGCCTTGAGCGTGTCTGTATCCTGTAAAATGAACTCAAAAAGTCGGAGAAAGGGTGGATTTCTGAAGGCTAGCTTCAGAGAGTAATTCAATCAATACAAAACCTTTGGTTCTGGAGTATCGCTTCTGCCCCACCATTTACTGATAGATTTTTAACTAGGTTTTTGGCGAACGGTTGAACTTGCACTGGGCGATTTTCCCTCCCCTAACGTAGATTCCACATCTGCAGGTTTCCTACAAGAGGTGAAAAGCAATCAGAAATACCGCTCGCGCATGGATACCAAATGGGAACCAAAAGGCACAAAACTTGGGAGTTTTAATTTGGGTAGAGAAACTCGAAAATCGAAAATGAATCCGTAATATTATTGTATTAGGTCACAGGCACTGTAGCCTTGTGGATAGTAGGGCTGACGTTGCCATTTCTTCACTGCCGTGGCTTTCTACTGAAGACAGGCTTAATCACATAAGATAATGTACAGTCCTGTTGTGCTTCAGTTTGTCTGTAGGAGGAGAAATTGAAAAAGAGCCAAAAGAATGAAAAAAAGGCCAAGATTAACTCCTAAAATTGGTTGAGAAGAGGAGCCTACTCGTGTGATTTTATAAGGAACCATCACTCTTGCTTCCACTCAGCAGCCAGTCACTAGAAGTGGACTAGCTTGTTATGTTTCACTGCACACGTTATGTAGTTATTCAATATTTGAAAACTATAAAACTTGCACCTTGAAATTTCTGATTGATCATGATGGTGTTGAATTTTCAGCTTAAACCAACCACAAGCATCGTCATCAAAGCGAGTCAGTGGCGTGGAGAAGCGCGATGTTCGGTTCTTGAGTGGAGCCAATTCAAATCCACCTCAGTACCATCACTCGAACAACATGCAGCCTCCTCACACGTACCCCGTGCGACCTCTACCGCCATCTTCCGCTGCAAGTTCGCAGCCTTCTAACTTCCCTTCCAATACCACCACCTCCGTCACCAACTTCAATCTGAGCACAATCTTTCCTGAGATAAATGAGGTAAGTTACTTCAATTCTGTTTATTCTCACTCATTTGTAAGCACGAAATTTGAAGAAATCGTGAGGCTTGGCTAACCAGCTTAGATCAAGAGACAGATGCAGGAGTACCTACTCACACTCCTGCAAAAAAAAAAAAAAAAAACAAAAAAAAAACAAAAAAAAACAACATATTGTCAAGTAATGTGTTATGTCTGCGAGTCATTGAGTGAAGGAGTTGACCTCCCCGATGCTGCTGATGTGATTTCTTTAACCCCTACCACTGGGCTGAAAGCTGAATCTGGGAGCCCTAGAAGCGTTCTGATTAGTGGAGCTACAGGATGTAGTTCTAGATGAGTGCAACAGATCGCGTTCATGATCGCTTGTTCCCAACCTCATTGCCACAAGTCACCTTTTTAACAAATATTTTTCTCCTTGGGGCGTTACTGGCTGCATCTAAGTAATTAGTTTGATAACATTTAGTTATATTCGCGATATGTATGAAAAAATTGAGCGATTTTCAATTATACCTATACTGGGTTTCAAACGTTTCTATGGGTGGCAGTTGTCGATTGAACTACTGGCCATAGGGACAACAACAATTGTCAAGACAACCTAAAATATACTTATCATCTCGATTTTTTTTTCCCCAAGTAATTCTTGCAAATCTAAATGGAAAGTTATCAATTTCTGGTCATTCGAAAGGAATTGAAAAGAAGCAGCATGAAGAGAGTGTGGCCACACCCACCACTTCAGTTTCCTTGGTAGTTCTTTAGCTTAAAGTAGATGGCGCAACTGAGGCAGCCTCAAAAATGCTTGCACGCTATTTTAACATTAGCTTTGTCCTCTGTTAACTTGTCTCCAGTACTCTGTGACCCCTACCCAACGAAGAGAGAATGTCCCTAACATATCAACTGCACTGTCACTCTGGCGGCATTAGCCCAGACTGTAAGTGGAGTACAGAGAGATACGCTGGCCCACTGACCCTGGCGTCTCATGCGAGACCGACTGCAAGGAGGTGGGACGTTTATCTAGTGAGCCTACTGTAGCGAGGAGAGCTCTAGGCGAGAAGGAAGCAGAGGTCGGCGCCTTTTGTGGGGCAAACCAGCGACCCTGATGGAACTAGTTAGTGATCAAAGGTGAAGGTAGAGAACAGAATGAACAAGGCGATTGAGTGGACTAGATTGCATACGAGATCACCCATGAGTGAGCTTACATACTTTAGGAATTTTGTCCGGGAAGAGAGTGGTGGTAGGGTGACGTCACCTTGCCTGTTCCCCTGGACCTCACTCTCTCCTGGTGGTGATGACTCAAGGGTTTCCGTATCTTCTTTTATTTGAGAACTATCAGATTATAAATGTGGGTCTTAACATAATGCGTGCATTCTAGGGGATTCCCTTTGCAGTTGTGTATGCAGGGTGTAAACAAAACAGGTCTGCCAAACTGCAAGAGTCAATTTGCGACAAAAAGTCCTCTTATTTTTAGAGGCTTTATTTCAGAGTTAAGTATTTCAATTTTAAGATTTTTTGATAGCCTCTCTTGCCATTCACACTCGTGTTTCTGATTTATAGTAAGTCCAACCCTTAAGTTCTTATAAAGAGCGAATGGTTGGTCCTACAAAGCTCTGGGTGGTCTCATTCGATTCTAAAAGTGCAATACTATGACAAATTGTTGAAAAAACAATATCTTTAAATCAAGAGTTTTTCAGCGTTTTGAACATTTCAGCCCTTATTTTGCAACCCTTACAAGTCATCAACTAAAAGCTTCAGTGCACAACTAGACCCCAAATGGAGCGCATGTACCAAATTTCATCTAAATCGGTCCATGTTAACTAAGGAAAGTACCTCTTACGGCGGACGGACAGCAACATTTTTATTCGATTTTTGGATTCAACGCTCCTTGAAACGTAAACAAATTTTATAAGGGGGTGGGCCGTTTAAAAAAAATGTTTTGTCGATTCCTAAGGTTCACACTCATGTTTCTGATTTATCATAAGTCCAACCAAGTTCATAACACATCAAGAATGAATTATCCTCAAATTTCAGACTTGTTTTTCTTATTTTCAGAGGACTGGCTCGCAAAGCCAACCAAATACTGCACCTCAGCAACAGCAAAACCAGCAACAACATCAGCAGCAGAACAACATCCAGCAGCACTCCCATAACAGCGTCAATTCGTTCTCCAATAACACCAACAACAGTTATCGACCTCACAACGTTTAAATTCGTGGAATCAGGTAGATTTATTTTAAGTGCCTGCGCGAAATATAGTAAATCAAAATTTGTATAGAAATCACCAAAGGTGTTTTGATCGTCATTGGTTTACGATCTGCAGGAAATAAATACGAGACATCATAGGCAGCCGTTTTAAAATTCGTATTATAGGTACATACTCTCTGTGGTGGACGCTTCAGGGCGTCCCCACTACCGCCCCCAACTGGCCTGGAGTAGGTGCCCCTTCTCCAGCCAGCTAGGGGGTATAAATAGGGCCGGATGGCCCAGAATAAATCAGACTGTGTCTCAACCTAATCGCCTTATTATTTTAGCTCTTAAGAACCTCTTGTCCAATTGACCAACCATATTGAATTATAAATCTGTCTCCATTTAACTGTCGGCCATTACAGCAGCGCAACACACTGGTAACACCGACGTTTGCAGCCATCATACTTCGCCGAAGTTCGCTGCCATCTTTGCACGCCATTCGCCTCCGTCGAGACACCGCACCTGCGACGCTCCGGACCGGCCACCATCAGCACGACGACATTTTCCGTGCCCTCCATTCGCCTTCCGTCGAGATACCTCACAGAGACGCTCCGGAACCGGCCATCAGTAGCACGACGACATTTTCCGTGCCCTCCATTCGCCTTCCGTCGAGATACCTCACAGAGACGCTCCGGAACCGGCCATCAGTAGCACGACGACATTTTCCGTGCCCTCCATTCGCCTTCCGTCGAGATACCTCACAGAGACGCTCCGGAACCGGCCATCAGTCGCACAGCGACATTTTTAATACACCCATCTTGTGCAGCCATCATCGTCCGTCGAGATCCCGTGTTTACGACGCTCCGGACACGTCGCACTGCGACCATTCTAACCCGCCATTCAGCTCCATTTGCTTGAGGACGCCGCTCTTGGAACTCGCATTTGGGGCTCTCAGAATCGATCTGTCACTCATTCATTGATTGACCGCCGGACGAGAGTGAACGGGACCCCCCTCCTCGCGGCGACCCCCCACGAGGCCCGCTCTCCTTCTACCTGGCGCCTCACAGCTGTTCACGTTACGTCAGCCCCCGCCGCGCCCGTCTACGCTCGACAGGGAATCCCCTCTCTTCCGGGAAACTCTCGGCCCCCTTCTACGAATCTCAGCTATTTAACGAGAAATTCGCCGTTGATTAATTGCAGACCACTGCCCATCAGCTTCGGGATCACTTCTCTTCTCTTCTGGTCTCCACTTCGGCTCACCTCGACCTTCAGCTGCCATTTCTCTGCCATCGAAGGATCAACCATCAGCCGCCATTCTCCTCCATCGAAGGATCGACCATCGGCTGCCATTCTCCCGCTATCACTGCATCGAAGATCAATCTCTCATTCCTCGAAAATTTTTTAAAAAATTATTAGAGGAATAGAGGCGCCATCTTGCACGGCCAACTTCAAGTCTCGGCTGCCGACCTTCGAAGAACACTCTATTTTCCTCGAAAAATTTTTTCTAAAATTTATTAGAGGAATAGAGGTGCCATCATTACGCCATTTTTCACGGCCAACATCGAGCCTCGTCTGTCGAACTTCGTAGATTACCCTACCTCCTCGAACATTTTTTTAAAAAAATTAATAGAGGGGTAGAGGCGCCATCATTACGACCCGCTCCCGACAGAACCCGCGGCCGCCACCGGCCCCAACTCCGCAAACAATCATCATGGCTGCACCTACCAAGCTTCCACAATATGACCCTTCGCTTCCATCAGTATGGATTGCCCAGGTTCGACTCGCGTGCGCCACCGAGGACCTCAAAACAGAACCCGAGCAATTCCGGAGAGCCTTCCTCGCCTTGGACGTCAAAACAGCAGAACTAGTGGCGGACATCGACGCAAGTTCACCTACCGCTTTCACTTCTCTCTGCAACCGACTCCTACAAGCTCACGGACCTCGTGACGGATCGGACCTCTCTTCAATCCTTCAGAACAACTCGCTGGACGGATCTTCGGCCGCCGCACATGCACGCCTGCTTCGCAGAAAGCTACCTACTGACACACCGGCCTCCATACTTCGCTCCATATTCCTCCGGGCACTTCCTCCTGACATCCACTTAAATGTCGCCGTCTCGACTGAAACGGACATCGACAAACTGGCCGCCATCGCCGACCGCCTACTGCCCCTTCGGGACAACTCGTCCTCCACGGCCGCCACTGCACTGCAGTCCACTTCTACCTACTCCTCCGACGACAATGGAGACTCAGCCGACGACGCTACACACATAGCCAGCGCTGCTAACAGAACACGCACCTTCAAAAAACCTTCACAGATGCCTCCCTCGCGACAACGTTCATCACAGATGCCCTCCTCGCGACCACGAAACTTCGCACGCCGTCGCATCATGCCGCAACAGCAAGAACAACAGTACCCCCCAGACCGGCGCTCACCATACTGCTACTACCATCAAAGATGGGGCCCTACCGCGATATACTGCCAATCACCATGCTCCTGGAGACAACACATGCCAGCGGGAAACGCAAACGCACGGTCGCCAAGGTGGTAACGACTGTGCATAACCGACCCAACCACCAACGCCTGTTCATCAAATGCAAACGCTCAAATTACGACTTCTTAGTCGACACGGGAAGCGATCTCTCCATTCTACCCAACAACCATCTGAACCGCCGCCGAGAGACTCCATCTTCCACGCTACTGGCCGCCAATGGCTCCAAGATTACGACCTACGGCTCTCAAACTGCGACCGTCCATCTTCCCAAGTTACCTCCGTACGAATGGACATTCACAGTCGCCAACGTCAGCACAGCCATCTTAGGAGCCGATTTCCTCAGCCACTATAGCCTCCTCGTAGACCTTCAAAACCTCCGGCTCATTGATTCAGCCTCCCAGTCGTTTCTTCCCGGCCACTGTCTCATCGCTTCACCACAGGAGTCCTACTGCTCCGCTGCCTGCGCTCCACCTCGCTTCCAACGTCTACTAGACGCCTATGAACCCTCATTGCATCCAAAATCGGCGCCCGTCTATCATCACATCGTGACCACCGGTCCTCCCTGCCATGCAAAACAACGTAGATTGGCCCCGCACCTCTACAACCAAACAAAGGCCCATTTCAACGAAATGCTGCGCTCCGGCATCGTCCGCCCTTCCAATTCACCTTGGTCAAGCCCACTCCACGTAGTTCTCAAACAAAATGGGGATATTCGACCCGTCGGAGACTACAGGGACCTCAACCGAGCTACAACTCCGGACCGCTACCCGATCGGCCACCTGCATGATTTCACACTCGCACTGCATGGTTCCACCATTTTCTCAACATTCGACTTATCGAGAGCCTTCTTTCACTGCCGTATAGCACCCGAGGACATTAAAAAAACTGCTATCCTGACACCATTTGGACTCTACGAGTTCACAAGAATGAACTACGGCCTACGAAACGCCCCGCAGACATGGCAACGCTACATGGATTTTATACTCCGAGATCTCCCGTTCGCATACGTCTACTTAGACGACATTTTGATTGGATCGCCGGATGCCGAAACGCACTTCCACCACGTATCTCGCTTACTTCATGTCCTCGCTTCCTTCGGGCTTTCAATCAACAAGGCCAAGTGTCAACTCGCCCGGAGCCAAGTCAAGTTCCTAGGACATTTGGTGGACAAAGATGGCATCAAACCTCTACCATCGAAAACTGCGCTCATCCGGAACTTTCCTCTTCCTCAGTCAGTAAACGATCTCCGTACGTTCCTCGGGCTCATCAATTTCTACCGCAGGGCTATACCTCACGCCGCGCACTCGTTAATGCACCTCACGAAGCTACTGCCATCAAATCCGAGAAAAAACGACAAGCGCCCAATTTCATGGCCTCCGGACGCTCTCCATCATTTCGAAAAAGCTAAGCAACTCCTCGAATCATCCGTCCAGCTAGCTCATCCTCATCCGTCCGCTCAACTCATCCTCCATACCGATGCATCTAATTTTGCCGTTGGAGCTGCCCTACATTACCAACACAACGGAACACTGTTCCCTCTCGGATTCTTTAGCAAAGCTCTCTCTCCCGCACAGCGGAACTATTCAACGTTCGACAAAGAACTTCTCGCAATATACTTAGCGATCATCCATTTCCGCCAAACCATCGAGGGTCGACCACTTACGATCTCCACGGATCACAAACCCCTCACTACGGCGTTGACCTCGCTTACAGACACCATGCCGCCCATCCGACTTCGTCATCTGCGCTTCATCTCTGAGTTTACTTCCGACATAATATATCGTCCCGGAGCCTCTAACCTTTCAGCGGACCTCTTCTCGCGAATCAACCACACATCGGCCGTCTCCATCGTACCTCCCACGGCCATCCGTGATGCCCAACTTAATGACCCACACATAGAGAACATGAATCTCACGCCGGTCACTCGGGACGGAATTACTCTCCTCTGCGACATGTCAGATTCGTCGCCCCGACCTTACATACCTTCTACACTTCGCCCTGACATTTTCAACATGATTCACGGCTTGTCACACCCGGGCATCAAAGCAACCACGGCACTCCTACGCGGACGATTCTTCTGGCCGAACATGTTGACTTCCGTAAAAACCATGACACGCGCCTGCCCTTCCTGTAATCGCGCAAAAGTGACGCGACATATTCGCGCCCCACTCGGCCGCTTTAACGACATCGAACCGCTACTTCACATCCACGCAGACATTCTCGGGCCCCTTCCCAGAAGCGACAATTTCAAATTCTGCCTAACAATGATCGACAGAGGCACAGGATGGACCGAATGTGTCCCCGTCCGTAACATCCAGGCATCCACCATCATCCGCGCCATTTTCAATTCATGGATTTCACGTTTCGGGGCCCCTCGCAATATCACCACCGATCGAGGAACACAATTCATGTCTCATGAATTCGCGAATTTCTGCCGCCAACATGGGATCACTCACAAGCCTACAAACGCT
Source organism: Apolygus lucorum (assembly GCA_009739505.2). Lineage (NCBI taxonomy): Eukaryota > Metazoa > Arthropoda > Insecta > Hemiptera > Miridae > Apolygus > Apolygus lucorum. The sequence continues at coordinate 48,695,124 of CM019180.2, read as the reverse complement.
TATCACCCACAGGCCGACGGAATCATCGAACGTTGGCACAGAGTCCTTCAAGAAGCCATCATGTCCACCTCATCCCCATCATCATGGGCTCGGGACCTTCCCTCCATCATGCTCGGGCTACGCAATCGGCCCTCATCAGATGGTTTCTCTCCCGCTCAGCGTTTGTTTCATTTAAACCCTCGCCTTCCCGGCGATATTTTCACTCCCTTAACACCAAACGACATACCAGCGCTATCTCACGATTCCTATCGGAACTTCGCCCGCTCTTATTATCCGGCCTCAATGCGGAACGCTACTCACGTCTACGTCAGAGTGGACACGCCCAGAACAAAGCTTGCACCCCCCTACATCGGTCCTTTTTCGATACTGTCCAACGACGGGAAAACGCTTGTTTATCAAGACGACTCGGGGACAAACAAACAAATCTCCGTGGACAGATGTAAACCTGCAACGACACACGCTCAAATCGCCGGATCCCCTTCTACTGTTTCTTCCCCCTCTTCGCACACACTTGGTCATTTCTCCTCGGCAACGTCTTCATACCGAGATGAGCAGCCAAACATTGCGCAACGATTTAAGGCTAACGCCGTCACCACCGCCTCCGCCGCCGCCTCCCCGCCTCTCGAGCACCACCGCAACAGCCGTCCTACCCACCGTCCGAAAACCGACGAGACCGCTGCCTCCCGGCTCATCAAAAAAACCGGAGGCTACGGCACAATCAAAAGAGTCGGCCACCAAACCACTCCCGCTGCCCCCACGACAAATCATGTCCATAACCGCGGCGATGGATCCGCCGAGGCCGCCCCTACCGTCACTCTCGTTCTCAATTCCGCCCTACAAAGGGAACTGCGCGGACTGTTGCATTCATGGGTGGCACATGCCTCGGACATCTTCAATCACAACGCAAACACCAATCCGGACTTCACCTCCGACGCCGCCGCCATACACGCCCACCCCCATCACGGATTTGAGGGCCGCATCACAGAGATCGACATCTCCAAAACCGCCGCCTCCGAAATCACGCCCCAAGTCTTCGGTTATAATTCCTCGCCGCCGCCGCTCGCCCAGCCGCCGCCGCCCACTCAGTCCGGCCTCCCGACGCCGAGCCCGCCGCTGAAAATTAAAAATTAACATTGTATTTATATCGTTTTCTTAAATAAACATAAAAAAAAAAAAAAAAAAAAAAAAAAAACAAAAAAAAAAAAAAAAAAAAAAAAAAAAACATATATATATACTCACCCTGCTGGTGTGCCGCCGCTACTGCCGCCGTGCCGCCGCTGCTGCCGCCGTGCCGCCGCTGGTGCCGCCGTGCCGTCGCTGGTCCTGCCGCACCGCCGCCACGATCCGCTGCCGCCTTCCGTCGCCGCTTCCGCCGCATCGCCGCCGCTATCCCGGCCAGAGACCTCCAGCCTGCGCCTTCCGGCCCTTAACCACTGTCCCCCCACAGCAAGATATTTTTTTCATTTTTTCATTATTATTTTGTATCTGGGGGGGGAAGTGTGGTGGACGCCTCAGGGCGTCCCCACTACCGCCCCCAACTGGCCTGGAGTAGGTGCCCCTTCTCCAGCCAGCTAGGGGGTATAAATAGGGCCGGATGGCCCAGAATAAATCAGACTGTGTCTCAACCTAATCGCCTTATTATTTTAGCTCTTAAGAACCTCTTGTCCAATTGACCAACCATATTGAATTATAAATCTGTCTCCATTTAACTGTCGGCCATTACAGCAGCGCAACACACTCTCTTTACCAATTTGACCCTAAAGCTGCAAACACACTGTCCTCACGTCACGTGCCCTCACGTGAGCTCACGTCAGCAAAGTGCGGTTGACCGTTCTCCCATAAGAACACAAGGTAATTCGTTTGCGACAGCCACACTGACGGTAGCTCCCGTTGTTGAAGTTTTTACCAGTGAATACTTTTTATATTTTTACGAAATAGGTACTTTTTAGGTACACAAACAGACGAGACACATAAGCACATTAGCATGACTAGCAGTTTTTTTAATTGTAAATTCGTAACCTCCTAGTCTAATCTTTAGTTCGGCTAAGTGCCGCTAGGTTGCAAATAAACATTCCTTCTTTGTGTACCTCCATCTCTTTATGATGGAAATGTACAATGTTCAACACCCGTGACCACAAGCGGCGTGACCTCACGTGAGAAGAAGTCTGGACAACTTTTTTTTTTTTTTTTTTTTTTTTTTTTTTTTTTTTTTTTTGAAAATCATTTATTGAGACCATTGTTATTTACAATATTCCTCATTGGATAGGTAACACCTTACAAGCAGACTTAGTCTGAATTAGGTACAGGGTTCCAGGTTGCAACATGGTGTCAACCTGGTATTGTTGATGTAAAATTTCAACAAGTTTTTGGTGAAATTGAAATAATGTTTGTAAATAATTATTGATTAATCACATCGAGGACGTGTCTAGGCCGGATCAGCCGTCTATTCGTGGGTATTTGGAGGCTTTCGGGAACCAGTGGGTTTTGATGTTCGTTGTAGCGGCTGATGAAGTTGGACATTTCCTTGTGCAGAATTTCGGTCGGTGATTCAAGGTGGAGGTCATGATGTAAGGTGTAATTTCGAACAAATGGTGGGGCGTGTACGATATTCTTCTGCAGCGTTTTGTTCTGATGCTGTTCTATCCTTCGGAATTGTGACCTTGAACATGTGCCCCAAATACTAATGGCGTAAGTCCAGATCGGTCTGATCAGCGTTTTGAACATAATGATTTTGTTTTGGATTGAAACATGTTCGTTGTTCAGGAGGGAGCTCAACTGTTTGGTACGGTTCCGTAGGCGGGAGATTGTTTCGGATACGTGTAGGTGAAAAGTGAGGCGCTGGTCGAGGGTGACCCCTAGATATTTGTGGGAGGTTTTGTTAGGTATTGGCTGTTGCATATAGTACACCAGCGGCGGGTTATAATTGCGTTTATACGTGTATGTTACTGTGCATGACTTACAGGGGTTAATTTTGAGGCGCCATTTTGTGGACCATTGTCCCAGACAATGCAACAGTTCTTGGAGTCGTTGTGCAGCAACTTCCGAATCCGGGGATGATACAGCATAGACCAAGTCGTCTGCATATAACCCTGAGAATTCGGCTTGTTCCGATGGAAGTGGCATGTCCGAACAGAACAAGTTGTACAGCGTGGGAGCCCACACGCTTCCCTGAGGAACTCCTGCCAGGATAGGACGAGCTGTGGATGTTTCGCCTTGAACAGCAACGACGAAGGTGCGGTTGGTGAGGTAGTGAGAGATGAGGGAAAACAGATTGTTCGGGAGGTGGTTTCTCATTTTTTTGAGCAGGCCTTCGTGCCAAGTGCGGTCAAAGGCCTGTTCAACGTCAAAGTACGCCACATGACAAACATCTTTGCGGTGGTATGCATTTTTTATAAATCCCGTAAAACGTTGTAGTTGAAGTGGACAGGAATGATTCCCTCGGAAGGCAAACTGCTGGTTGGGAACCAAGTGGGAGGTGTATCGTAGTAAGTGAGGCATAACGAGGCGTTCGAAGGTTTTTGAAATTGTGGATAAAAGGCTTATAGGCCTATAAGAAGTTGGATCATGGTCAGGTTTGTTGGGCTTAGGAATCATGCATATTGATGCATGTTTCCACTTTTTAGGAAAGTAACCGAGCCGAACTGATGATGTGTATAGGTGGGCGAGTTGTGCAAATAGTTTCCGAGGTCCCTTCAGGAGAAGTTTTTGAACGATAAGATCGACTCCTGGTGCCTTTCTAGCGGATGTGTGTCTAATTACTTGCTTGACGTCATTCGGAGAGAAATATATGGCTGGAGAGGGAAAACCGCCTTGAAATTCATCCTCTTCACTGCTTGAAGTTGTGCGTTGGAAAGCGTGGGGTTTGAATCTTTCTTCGAGGATGTTAGCAAAGAGATTTGCCTTGTCGACTGGTAGGGTGATCCATCTCGACTCAGACTTTAATGGACAACTGGACAACTACATTTCGGGGTGACGTGAGTTGAGATTTGACAAAGATTTGGAACAAGAAAAAACCAATAAGTGCGCTTTTGGAGCCCGTCAACGTACAACTGATGATTGGCCGTGATACCACTGTGTTTACCTGAGTGAGGTCACGTGAGATGAAACTGCACGTGAGCTCACGTGACGTGAGGACAGTGTGTTTTCGCCTTAACGTAAAAGAAATTATGGTGATCTGTGTGGGAATGATTATTATTTCACATAATCTTTATGATAATATGTTATCTTTATGATAATATATTATCATAATCTTTATGATAATACATAATGATTATTATTTCACATACTCTTATAACCGTAAGTATCTAGCAGAAAATCATTTAAAAAACCTTCTTATTCCACGGTGTAATAATAATTATTACTCTAATTATTAGAGTTTGTTGCTTGAACAAAATGTTGTAGAATAAATTTCAAATTGTATAAAGTTGAGTTGGACGAATCACAAAGTCATGTTGGTCGACCTGCTTATTAATTAATGAATTGTACCTGATGATATTTATTGTACAAATTGTTAATATAAATGGTTCCTATATTTTTCATATTGTATTGGTCCGTTGTTTATTTTATTTGCCTATCCCGATTCAAATTACCGCGAAGTATCATTGGTAGGCAGTGGAGGAGATCTATACTCTGCGCCATCTTCCGTCCTTACGACGTATGAGCGAGGTTGTGGACCGATCTCAGTTACAACTGCTGGTAGCCAGTGTTTGTGGTCGAATCTGTAGAGAACTTTTTGTCCTAATCCCAACTCACAAACAACTTCTCAAACCGAAAATAGTCGAAGGTGTAAACAACAGAATCAAAATAATATAAAAAATAAAAAATAAACAGCTAGCAGATAGAAACAAAATGCATCCTGCCACTTTCAGGATTGGACAAAAAGTTCTCTACAGATTCGACCACAAACACTGGCCACCAGCAGTTGTTACTGAGATCGGTCCACAACCTCGCTCATACGTCGTAAGGACGGAAGATTGAGCAGAGTGTAGAAGAAACTCCTGGTTCATCAAATCAGATCCTTCACACACTTGATGCATCAAGATCTTCAACAAAGGAGGGAAGATGACAGATTACCTACCTGCTACACTTAGGATCCTACAGTGATCATAGCGGCGTCTCCATAGTGACATATAATCAGTTGCTGTAAGATTGTAGGAATTCGATTCTTCTTACAGCAACTGATTATATGTCACTATGGAGACGCCGCTATGATCACTGTAGGATCCTAAGAGTAGCAGGTAGGTAATCTGTCAGGTCCCCAATGAAAACCTTGTCAGGACTGAAAGTAGCCACTGCGTATGTGCAAACGTGATTTTCCGGCAAGCAGTGTCGGAGCCAAAGGAGTGGCACCCAACAACATCAGGGTGATGGCTGCAACCTTGTCATGGCGCGGGAGTGTGGTGCGGGAAAAGTGCCACGGAGTTGCGCGAGTTGGGCATGTCAGTAGGTGGACTCCGTGGTGTCACCAGTCGCATACTGCTCTGCTCATATTTGAACTGGTGGTCTTTTTAAAGAGTCCCCTTCATCCCTCTCTCTCAACCCCCCCCCCCCTCCTTCCCCATCTTCCTTCATCCTACGGCCAGCGTGGGGTGAGTCCTGGGCGTCCTGCCCATTATATTTGATTAGTTTTGCTTCCGAGTCTACCAAGGTAGCGGAAGCTTTGTTTTCACTTTTCAAGGACGAAAAAAAAAGTTCTCCAAAATCAAAATTTTCACTCGCGTTTTGCGTTTCAGACCTTTCTGAACAATTTTGGTTCCGTGTCTGTGTGTCCGTGTGTCTGTGTGTCTGTCCGTCTGTCATGAATTCCTTGTAACGCGCATAACTATACGAAGTTATTGTCCGATTGCGATGAAATTTTCAGGGATTGTGCGGGTTGGTGTGTAGATGGTCCCCTGTGAAAATCATCATCCTTGGACTGATAGAAGCGACTGCGCATGCGCAAACGTGAATTCCTTGTAACGGCCATAACTTCTATATTATCCATCCGATTTCGATGAAATTTTCAGGAATGTTACAGATTAGTATTTAGATGGTCCCCTATGAGAATCATCACCTTCGGACTGATAGAAGCGACTGCGCATGCGCAAACGTGAATTTCCTTGTAACGGCCATAACTTCCACATTTTCTACCCGATTTTGATGAAATTTTCAGGGATTATGCGGATTAGGTTGCAGATGGTCCCCGATGAAGATCATCACCCCCGGACTGATAGTAGCCACTGCGCATGCGTAAACGTGAATTCCTTGTAACGGCCATAACTTCCACATTTTCCATCCGATTTCAATGAAATTTTCAGGGATGTTACAGATTAGTATTTAGATGATCCCCTATGAAAATCATCACCTTCGGACTGATAGTAGCCACTGCGCATGCGCATACGTAAAATCCTTGTAACAGCCATAACATTTACATTTTTCATCCGAATTTGATGAAATTTTTCTAGGATGTCCAGATTAGTCCAGATGGTCCCCTATGAGGGTAGTGAAAGGTACTTAGAGATTGGTGTTTTGAGATTAACTACTATGCATCGGATCATCTATATAATCGGGTTATGGATACGAGGAAGCTATGTGCCACACCCACTTGGCAGACGTTTTTTTCTTATTTTTATTTACCCTCCGTGACAAAAGACAATTTGTCTTGGAGGGGAGATATTTTCTTTCAAGTCTGCCAAGTGGGTGTGACACATAGCTTCCTCGATCCATAACCCGATTGTATAGATGATCCGATGCATAGTAGTTAATCTCAAAACATCAATTGTACTACCGCATTAGGGGTCCGGCTACACGTCAACACACAATCTATGAAAATTTCTTCGGATGGAAATTGTAGAAATTATGGCTGTTACAAGGAAATTCACGTTTGCGCGTGTGCAGTGGCTACTATCAGTCCGGTTGTGATGATTTTCATAGGGGACCGTTTACACGCAAACCCGCACAATCCCTGAAAATTTCATCGAAATCGGACAATAACTTCGTATAGTTATGCCCGTCACAAGGATTTCATGACAGACAGACACGAAACCAAAATTTTTTTAAAAAAGGTCTAAAACATGAAACGCGAGTGAAAATTTTGATTTTGGAGATTTTGCTTCCGACTCTACCAAGGTAGCAGAAGCTTTGTTTTCAATTTCAAGGTTGAAAAAGAAAAAGTTCTCCAAGATCGAAATTTCCACCCCTGTTTTACGTTACAGACATTTCTGAACAATTTTTATTCCTTGTCTGTGTGTCTGTCATGAAATCCTTGTAGCCGGCATAACTATACGAAGTTTTTGTCCGATTTCGATGAAATTTTCACCCTATGAAATTCATCACACCCGGACTGAGTAGCTTCTGCGCATGCGCGAACGTAAAATCCTTGTAGCAGCCGTAACACTTACATTTGTCATCCGAATTTGATGAAATTCTCTAGGATTGTTCAGATTGGCGTGTAGATGGTTCCCTATAAAAATCATCACCCCCGGACTGATAGTAGCCTCTGAGCATGCGCAAACGTGAATTCCCTGTAACAGCCATAACTTCTACATTTATTATCCAAATTCGATATTTTTGTCAGAGATTGAGTAAAATTGGAGTGTAAGGGGTCCCCTATGAAAATAATTGTTCTAGATTTATAGAAGCCACTGCGATTGCGCAATAGTGAATTTAATTGTAACTCCCATAAAATCTACATTTTTCATCCGAATTTGATGAAATGTTCAGAGATAGTTCAGATTTGCGTCTAGATGGTCCCCTATGGCAATAATTGCCCCCGGACTGATAGAAGCCTTTGCACATGGGCAAACGTGAATTTCTTCGTAATGCAAGATACTTAGAGATAAACTACTATGCATCGGATCATCTATACAATCGGGTTATGGATACGAGGAAGCTATGTGCCACACCCACTTGGCAGACTTTTCTCGGACTATTCCCAGGCCTCACTATTGGGAATGGGGTGTGCGCCTGGGTAGGAAAAACTGTTAATTGTTATTTTTAATCTGAGGTAGACCTCATTCTGAGAATTTTGGTACCAACCGCGACCTTCTAGCGTGTGTAAATCTTTTTCTATGAATTTTTACAGTTTCGACTGTTTACGACGTCACAGTGGGCTGGGGGGTCCCGCCCCACAGTACTGTGAGTACGTATGTGTAAAAAATCGAAAAAACGAACGTCTACTAGTATTGGAAAGGAGTGCAAGAACCTGTCCCCAGATAGTCATTGAGCACGTTTAAATAGGTTTCCTGACCTCACAAGCCTCTTACGGATCACCAGAGGGCAAGTTCCGCGATCATTTATTTTAATAACTCATTTCACCCAAAACGCTAACGATGAACTACCTGCTCATTATGAGTGCGGATACCGTCATATCAACAAGTTGGGTCTTATTGCTCTTCATGACGAGTCACGGCATAAGTATCTGCTTTATTCGCGTTTTTAAATAATTTTTGAAGTACCTATGAATTTCCCCTAAGCACTCGGTAAAATCGTCACGATAATAATTCCCAATTTTTCTTCTTAAACCTTAACATTAAATAGTGAATTTCTCAAAAAGAGGAGAAATGAGGAATTAGTTCATTTGATGAATGGTTCCTGGCACTATCCCTTGACTCAATCCCGTGGGAATTTGCCGCGACTAACCGCGACTTTTTTTTCTATGACATTTTCAATCCTAATAGGAAGCATTTTGAAAAATTAAAGTCGCAGGAAAGTGTGGAGAGGAAAATGAAAATATTTAATTTCTCCCTTGCGAGGGAAAAACATTAAATCATGTTTAATGTTTTTCCCTCGCAAATGGCCTTGGAGGTCACTCAGCTGATCAGTGACCACTCAGGCGCCTTCAGCATTCTCCATTGACCCTGCCTCTCAAATTTCATCTTCCTGCGATGAATAGGAGAGAAAATGGCTTTGGAGCTCACTCAGCTGATCAGTGAGCATCTTGGTACAACTAGACCCCAAATGGAGCCGATATAACGTGGTAACTAAGAAATCGGTCCGTGGTAACTAAGAAAAATCAGCGTTGCAAATTTGCGTGTCGGAATTCACAGAATGACCCCCAGCCCTAAAACATTAAACATGTTAAAAAACCACATCCTTGCATTTTTCATATCAACAGAATAGAACAGAAAAGATTATGAAGTCATCAACCAGTATCTGATTAGGGATAACTTCATTGACACGACCACCATCCACAGAACTGATACCTAATGCTGTACCAAGCACATCTATCGCTGTGGAACTGAGTTGTGGAAGCGTTCTCTCCAGCATCAGCAGCGCTAACGACAGTGACGATTTAGATTCATCAATCAGTGTAATGCACTTCTAAAGACATCCAATTATTACCTGTTTCGGTACCTGAACTTTTGTAAAATTGGTGAAATGTTACTTTTGTTTTGAATATGAAATTTCAGTATTTTTAATTTCATTGATTCTAATATTATTTATTGTGCAATTTTCTTTCCTTGAAATATGAAGTAGTATGAAATCCATGATCAGAGCAACGTTCCCTAACAGAACTCTCCACAAATTGATTTTTGATCACATGACCTATAAACTCACAGTACTGCGCGCCCAGGCGAGAGGGGCGCGTGACGTCATAAACGGACGAAACTTTTGAAAAATCGTAGAAACAGATCTACTCACGCTATAAGGTCGCGGTTGGTGCCAAAATTCTCAGGATGTAGTCTACTTTCGATTAAAAATCTAAAAAAAATCAAGGCGCACACCCCATTATAAACGAAAAGGTTGTAAACTACACGATCACAACACGATCACTACAAGATCACATCTCAGTGATCACCAAAATGGCGGTTTTGGAGAGTACGCTTCAGGAGGATGGGAGCTCGGATTGATAGCAGGTGTTACGCGAGTAACAATTGTTCGCATTATCTCATTATCTTGTTGATTTGGACCCCAAGCTGCTAAGTTATTCGGTAGCCATCAGTCAGTACTGCCCTGAATCTCGCATCTCGCACTTCTGCCAGGCAGGATAGTAGTAAAATTCAGGCGGTTCTTCTCTGCAAGTGCAGGATTATAATTTTCATGGTTGTGTCAGTATTGCCTTTTGGCATAATTCTTTGAAAGTGTTGTCACTGCTGAAAGCTCTTCTTCAATTTACCGTAATTGCTGTGCTGGAGCTGTGTCTCAGCGCGGTATTCTGGCTTGTACCTTCTCAAGCAGAACGTCAGCTATCTTCAGGAATCCTGTAACCTTCTGGGTTCTTCTATTCTACATTGGGTCTCTCGATAATATCGAGAGACAACATATTATGTTCAACATAATATGTATAGAACATATTATGTTCTATCATCCTCAGCTCTTCTGACGCCAACTTGTTGAGAAAAAATAGGCACACTAGGGAATTAGGACTTAGGCTAGGGCGATTTAGAGCGGTGCTGCAGGCTGATTGGCAACCTACCGAATTTGATGACATTTCAAAACTGAATAAACTGTTTTTTTTTTGTTTATTATTTTCAATAATAAGCCTTTGGAATCGAGCAAGAAAAAAAAATTTTTAACCCCCCTCAAAATTTGATGTTTTACGTTTCAAGGTACGTAGAATACGAAAATCAAATGAAAAACGCTGCAAATCATTGCTCAAAGGTTTATTATTTTCTGTACAGATCACCCTTCTGTATAGATCACTGGTTCTCCATCAATAGCACCTACCACCACCTTCTCCCTTGACCTTCCCTCTAAAATTTCAGCTTCCTGCGTTCAACAGGAGAGAAAATGGCCTTGGAGCTCACTCAGCTGATCAGTGACCACTCATGCGCCTCCAGCATTCTCCATTGACCCGCCCTCTCAAATTTCAGGTTCCTGCGTTCAACAGGAGAGGAAATGGCCTTGGAGCTCACTCAGCTGATCAGTGACCACTCAGGCGCCTTCAGCATTCTCCCTTGACCTTCCCTCTCAAATTTCAGCTTCCTGCGTTCAACAGGAGAGGAAATGGCCTTGGAGCTCACTCAGCTGATCAGTGACCACTCATGCGCCTTCAGCATTCTCCTTTGACCCTGCCTCTCAAATTTCAGGTTCCTGCGTTCAACAGGAGAGGAAATGGCCTTGGAGCTCACTCAGCTGATCAGTGACCACTCAGGCGCCTTCAGCATTCTCCCTTGACCTTCCCTCTAAAATTTCAGCTTCCTGCGTTCAACAGGAGAGAAAATGGCCTTGGAGCTCACTCAGCTGATCAGTGACCACTCATGCGCCTTCAGCATTCTCCTTTGACCCTGCCTCTCAAATTTCAGGTTCCTGCGTTCAACAGGAGAGGAAATGGCCTTGGAGCTCACTCACCTGATCAGTGACCACTCAGGCGCCTTCAGCATTCTCCCTTGACCTTCCCTCTCAAATTTCAGCTTCCTGCGTTCAACAGGAGAGGAAATGGCCTTGGAGCTCACTCAGCTAATCAGTGACCACTCAGGCACCTTCAGCATTCTCCATTGACCCGCCCTCTAAAATTTCAGCTTCCTGCGTTCAACAGGAGAGGAAATGGCCTTGGAGCTCACTCAGCTGATCAGTGACCACTCAGGCGCCTTCAGCATTCTCTATTGACCCGCCCTCTCAAATTTCAGGGTTCCTGCGTTCAACAGGAGAGAAAATGGCCTTGGAGCTCACTCAGCTGATCAGTGACCACTCAGGCGCCATCAGCATTCTCCTTTGACCCGCCCTCTCAAATTTCAGGTTCCTGCGTTCAACAGGAGAGAAAATGGCCTTGGAGCTCACTCAGCTGATCAGTGACCACTCAGGCGCCTTCAGCATTCTCCTTTGACCCGCCCTCTCAAATTTCAGGTTCCTGCGTTCAACAGGAGAGGAAATGACCTTGGAGCTCACTCAGCTGATCAGTGACCACTCAGGCGCCTTCAGCATTCTCAATTGACCAGCCCTCTCAAATTTCAGGTTCCTGCGTTCAACAGGAGAGGAAATGGCCTTGGAGCTCACTCAGCTGATCAGTGACCACTCAGGCGCCTTCAGTATTCTCCATTGACTTTTGATTATGGAAATTTGATTACTGGTTACGCAGAAGGCAAAACTGTATACAAATCGAAGAAATGAACAGCGATCGCATTTTAGTCAGAAAAAATTTCAACGGAGATTAGACCTCTTTTGCGATTCACACTCATGATTCTGTTTTATCGAAGGAAAACCTTCAAGTACTCGTAGGGACCGAACGGTTTGCCCTACAGAGCTCCGGGTGGTCTCAAAAATTTTTAAAAATTCAGTACTATTTAAAATTAGTGAAAAAACGATACCTTTATTTCGAGAGTTTTCGAGCTAGGGCACTCTTGAAAATTTCAACCCTTAATTTCCACCCCTTAGAAGTGACCTACATCAACCAAAAGCTTCGCGGCACAACTAGACCCCAAATGGAGCCCATATACCAAATTTCATCGAAATCGGTCCATGGTAACTAAGAAAAGTGCCGCGTACGGCGTACGGCGGACGGACGGAAATTTTTTTATTCGATTTTCGTATTCTACGTACCTTGAAACGTAAAACATCAAATTTTGAGGGGGGGTTAAAATTTTTTTTTCTTGCTCGATTCCAAAGGCTTATTATTGAAAATAATAAACCAAAAATTTCCGTCCGTCCGCCGTACGCCGTACGCGGCACTTTTCTTAGCAACACTGGACCGATTTGGTTCAAATTTGGTATGTGGGTAATTCTCACAGAAAGCTCAATCCTAGTGTATCTCGAGGTTTTCTCTATACAAACTAGTCCTATGGTTGCTTTTTTCTTTCCCCTTGTGTTCATCTCACCACTCCCTCCGCTTCTCGCTGAAAAAACTAGGTATTTATTTTTGCGGTATGGATGCATTTTTTTGGGTCTTGAAAGACTCAATTCTCATTACCACCGCCTGTAACTATTTTGTTTTACTGATGAAAGTTCTCTCCCAAGCCTTGGGAAATGTCCTTATGTTGAAAAGATTCAGTGAAATTGGAAGCCTGCCAACAAATCTCCACAGAAACAGCTTTTTTCTATTTTTAAGTTTACTTGGGGGTTCAACAAGTGATAATGAGCTGTGTATCTGAAAAAAATCTCATTACCGCACATGAATCAAGATTTCCCCTCCCATAGCGACCAACAGGGCATTTTGGCAAACTTTCGACGTTAATCGTAGTGGTAATACTGCAGAGCGCCAGGGAACTCGCCACCGCCATTTAGGGGGGCCCCGCCAAGCAGGAGTGATTGTTTAAGGTCACGTGTCAGGTGCGTACTTTTATTGTTATCATTACCACAGTTCAATGATTCTCTTTCAATGTTGGTGACTAATTTTTTTTAGATCCCATTTTTTTGCAGCCCACTAATTGCCTTCTCAAACGGCGTAGAATGAGGAATAGGTATGGTATGTACAGAACGAAAATGGCAAGCTCTCAAATTTGGAATTCTCATTACCACACATCAAACCATCTCATTACCACTAACTTAATAAAGTTCGGTGGTAATGATAATAGGCGTGTGGTAACGAGAAAATGTTGTTAGTTGAGTATTTTAAAGATGAAGTATAAATATTATTTTCTACGTTAGGTATCAATTGACAATTTTTAAAAATAAAACGATTTTAGGTTTTCGAATTCTGATATTATTATCTCCATATTGCCCTAAGCTCTTAGAATGAAAAAATTCTTATCCTTCCCTCAGGTAACCCTCACAGATGACTCGCCCTACATTTTACGCAGCTGAAAAGTTGTGCGAACAAAAAAGGGAGGCTGATCGACGAGAAGAGAGTATGGTCGAGAGTTTCTTAAAAAATATTTGCCTACTTAGGTACTATACAGTTAATGAAAAAAATCTGTGATGTAATTAAGTTAATTATGTGACGATAATTAACAAAATTGTCAAGTTAAATAATATCAAGAGTTGAAGATTGATATATATTATATTGTAGACTGATAAGAGTTTTTTGAATGTCATTTAACTGAGTGTTTTATTTTTTTTTACAGTTCTTTACCTACTTGGAATACATTGATACTACTGTGATTTTCATTGATTTCAGGTTATTTATTCCCTCCCTATCAATCTATAGAAAAGAGAAATGGAGATTTTTCAATATAATCATCTTATCCAACCAACTGGACAAGCTAATTGCTTGAAAGGTAGAAACAGAATTGTGAAACTAATACGATATTCTCAATACCAACTGCGCTTCTCATTACCATCACTTTAAAAAAATTAGTTCTCATTACCGCCGCACTATAAATTTTCAAAATTGAAATTTGAGACTAAAAACTGTGAATTCAGCTCTATCTTGCATTACAAATTCTTCTTTATGTTCCCAGGATACTTCATGAATTTCTTTGAACAGAATTGTGAAACTAATACGATATTCTCAATACCAACGACTTAAAAAAAATCAAGTTCTCATTACCGCCGCACTATAAATTTTCAAAATTGAAATTTGAGACTAAAAACTGTGAATTGAGCTCTGTCTTGCATTACAAATTCTTCTTTATGTTCCCAGGAAACTTCATGAATTTTTTTGAATTTTTTGGTAAAGGTTCACTTACTCAAAGTTTGAGCATGGAAGATTGAGCTTTTTCTGAGAATTACCCATATGGGCTCTATTTGGGGTCTAGTTGTGCCGCGAAGCTTTTGGTTGATGTAGGTCACTTCTAAGGGGTGAAAATTAAGGGTTGAAATTTTCAAGAGTGCCCTAGCTCGAAAGCTCTCGAAATAAAGGTATCGTTTTTTCACCAATTTTAAATAGTATTGAATTTTTAAAAAATTTTGAGACCACCCGGAGCTCTGTAGGACAAACCGTTCGGTCCCTACGAGTACTGGAAGGTTTTCCTCCGATAAAACAGAATCATGAGTGTGAATCGCAAAAGAGGTCTAGTCTCCATTCAAATTTTATCGGACTAAAATGCGATCGCTGTTCATTTCTTCGATTTGCATACAGTTTTGCCTTCTGCGTAACCAGTAATCAAATTTCCATATGAAGCTTTCTATTTTTCCAATCGAGTGTGAAGCGTTTAGTTCTTTCTAATAAACTTGATTGTGAAGGTGTGAAGCCAGTATGGTGTGGTAGGTAGTAGGTACCTAGCTGGTAGGTAAAAAAAAGTTGGTGGGTAAAAAACGCTGCAAATCATTGCTCAAAGGCTTCTTCACTCTTCAGATCACTGATCAGCTGATTGAGCTCCGAAGCCATTTTCAATCCTATTGAATGGAAGTGCTCTTCCAGGCGTCTCCAGCATTCGAGGAGATCTTCTTCACTCTTTAGATCACTGATCAGCTGAGTGAGCTCCGAAGCCATTTTCAATCCTATTGAATGGAAGTGCTCTTCCAGGCGTCTCCAGCATTCGAGGAGATCTTCTTCACTCCTCAGATCACTGATCAGCTGAATGAGCTCCAAAGCCATTTTTACTCCTATTGAATGGAAGTGCTCTTCCAGGCGTCTCCAGCATTCGAGGAGATCTTCTTCACTCTTTAGATCACTGATCAGCTGATTGAGCTCCGAAGCCATTTTCAATCCTATTGAATGGAAGTGCTCTTCCAGGCGTCTCCAGCATTCGAGGAGATCTTCTTCACTCTTTAGATCACTGATCAGCTGAGTGAGCTCCGAAGCCATTTTCAATCCTATTGAATGGAAGTGCTCTTCCAGGCGTC
Source organism: Apolygus lucorum (assembly GCA_009739505.2). Lineage (NCBI taxonomy): Eukaryota > Metazoa > Arthropoda > Insecta > Hemiptera > Miridae > Apolygus > Apolygus lucorum. Next base: position 48,679,542 of record CM019180.2, on the reverse strand, counting down.
TCCAGCATTCGAGGAGATCTTCTTCACTCCTCAGATCACTGATCAGCTGAATGAGCTCCAAAGCCATTTTTACTCCTATTGAATGGAAGTGCTCTTCCAGGCGTCTCCAGCATTCGAGGAGATCTTCTTCACTCTTCAGATCACTGATCAGCTGAGTGAGCTCCGAAGCCATTTTCAATCCTATTGAACGCAGGAAGCTGAAATTTGAGAGGGAAGGTCAAGGGAGAATACAGATGGTGGTAGGTGCTATTGATGGAGAACCAGTGATCTATACAGAAAATAATAAACCTTTGAGCAATGATTTGCAGCCTTTTTGTATTTCATTTGCATTTCTATTGCATGGCCCTATAGTTTCTCCTCTAGCTAAGGGCGTAAGCAAATCAAATCATATCAGAGGAGTGGCGCCCATTTTGACTTTTTTTTTATACCTATATAATCCTATCTGGCACGAACCCCCCTAACTCTACCCATGCTAGGACTGGCCACCTGATGGTGCAAATGTGGTGCGGCTGAATAGTAGTAACACAGGTTTATGATATAATAAAAAACAGCTATTTTTTATTGCAAATAAATTATTATAATAAATAATAAATATAAAAGTAGTTTTAAATACAATATATCACATCAACAAAATTAAAACTTTTGTACTCTTTCACACCGTCGTTGGCCGCCACGGAGTAGAAAGTCGAAGGTCCTAACGGATTTATTACGACATAATAAATAATAAACCGTAGAACGGCATTCTTGCTCCGTGGCGAGTTTGGTATGACGTTTGACTGATTGCGCTATTTGTACAGTGCAGACTGATGAACGGGTTGAGGGCCCTTCAACCGCCATGTCGACGAATTCCGTTATTAAACCCCGAAGATAAAGGGGATGATGAGGGAGGGGGGGTTATTTGGCCGGTGGAGGCTACGCTGTGTTGTCGATTTGGCCTTGGTAGGCGAGGTTGTGGGCGGAGAAGCTCCTGTCCCAGCCGCCGCCGCCGCCTCCGCCCGACGACCATCCGCCGCCGCTTCCGCCTCCGCCCGATGACCAGCCTCCGCTGTTTCCGCCGGACGACCATCCGCTGCTTCCGCCTCCGCCCTGCGCAAACAGAACAGAAACAATGAAAACTCCGTATTAAGACCAACAGCTGAATTAGTTTAGTAAAATCCTAAAAAATATAGATAAATTGTTCAAAATTAGTACATAATTGCAATTCAGAATTTGTAGGGTAGGTTATCAAAAATCGTTCATTTCGAGGATATTTTGCACTATTTGACCAATTCACAAAAGACTTGGTTGACATTTCAGTAAGAGATTGGCTTTGAACGTATGAAGGAAAGTGGTAAGAAAAGTATACATCTGCAAAAGTAAACACAAAAACCATGATCCTCTCCTGATAGTTATGACTTCGCAACTGTCAGCGCAGCACCCTCTTCTATCGATAATTATGACGTCACCCACCTCCCGATAATCAGTACAGCATCCTCCTCTCCTGGTATGACGTCACCCACCTCGCGATCATCAGTACAGCACCCTCCTCTCCTGGTATGACGTCACCCACCTCGCAGTCATCAGTACAGCACCCTCCTCCTACGATAGTTATGACATCACCCACCTAGCGATCATCAGTACAGCACCCTCCTCCCACAATAGTTATGACGCCACCCACCTAGCGATCATCAGTACAGCACCATCCTCCCACAATAGTTATGACGCCACCCACCTAGCGATCATCAGTACAGCACCCTCCTCCCACAATAGTTATGACGCCACCCACCTCGCGATCATCAGTACAGCACCCTCCTCTCCTGGTATGACGTCACCCACCTCGCAGTCATCAGTACAGCACCCTCCGCCTACGATAGTTATGACGTCACCCACCTAGCGATCATCAGTACAGCACCCTCCTCCCAGTATAGTTATGAAGTCACCCACCTTGCAGTCATCAGTACAGCACCCTCCTCCCACGATAGTTATGAGGTCACCCACCTAGCGATCATCAGTACAGCACCCTCCTCCCAGGATGGTTATGAAGTCACCCACCTCGCAGTCATCAGTACAGCACCCTCCTCCCACGATAGTTATGACGTCACCCACCTAGCGATCTTCAGTACAGCACCCTCCTCCCAGGATAGCTATGAAGTCACCCACCTAGCGATCATCAGTACAGCACCCTCCTCCCACGATAGTTGTGACGTCACCCACCTCGCGATTATCAGTACGGCACCCTCCTCCCAGGATAGTTATGAAGTCAACCACCTCGCAGTCATCAGTACAGCACCCTCCTCCCAGGATAGTTATGACGTCACCCACCTAGCGGTCATCAGTACAGCGACCTCCTCCCACGATAGTTATGACGTCACCCACCTCGCGATCATCAGTACGGCACCTTCCTATCCTAATACTTATGACGTCACCCACCTCATGAATTTCGAAAAATAATTTTTGAAGTTCCAAAAATGCCTACAAAATTGGTATAAAATTAAAAAAAAAAAATACTAAGTGGCACTAATTATTATAAATAAAACGGTAATATCCGCTGAAATCGCAAACATCCCCTAAATATGCCTTCTTTTTGGCTCAAACTTGTCAAATTATCAAGAGTTGACAACATAATTATGTATATAAAAGTGTATTCGAAAATTTTTTATGAAAATGATAAGTGTAAAATTCAGGGTTAATTAATTAATCTTAGAATGTTCTTATTATTTTCATTATTACCTACCTATCAGAGTTACAATATAAGAAGGAAGGTTTTATGTATTCAGCAGTATTGATGTATTTGCATAGCTAGAGTGAAGGAGGAGTGAAAAAATCGATATTGAAATGTTAATTTCTGTGGGGCTTGAGGTAGCTAATCTTCCTGCAGCAGTGGACCACCGAAATACCGATTTTACGGGTGAGAAATCGGGATAATCAGCGTCTTCGAGTAAGTGTGTGGAAGAAGCGCAGTGAGAAGGAACTGTAATATTATACATCGCATCCTACGAAGCTGATTCCTACCCTCGTGCTCGAGAAGTGGATTTTAGACCGCAGACCGCAAAATAGACAGGTTGTTCCGTCTTGTCATTATTGAAGTTACCCGTGCATTCAATGAGTTTCATCTCATCTCTGAATCCAGATTGATGCCTTCATCGAATTTCAGACCCATTTCCCATCTTGTTCGTCTCGTTCCAAAAAGTTCACCTCGAAAAAGAAACGTTAATTACCTTCTCTTAAAAGTAATCCGTTCTTGAATCTGGGGTGCAGAGTCAATTTTGGTCATTCCGAGGGATCTGCTGGGTGGGTGATCGAAATTCGTTCATCTCGATGATTCCTATGAATCAGCAACATTGATTTGACTGTTCACAGCTGGCTTTACTGACTTTGCAAAGTAGGTCGGTAGCGCAGATCTACAGCATTGGGGTAAACCAGAATACAACCCTCTGCAGGCTGTGTGGAAGAAGCCTCCCACATAATATTCGATTGCGAAATGCTATCAAATCGCAGGTTTCACCTCCTCGGGTCACCTACACCCATGGAGGCTTTTCCCAGCACAAATCTAGATAAACCGCTACTGGCCCTTACCAAGGGGCTGGGACTTAAGCGCTTCGGGCTCCCATCACCCTGATCCGCGGACTCATCTACAATCTGCAGATCTACAGGCTTTGTACCGTTGGAAGGAAAGGTGGTGAAAAGTGGACATGGTGATTTGGGTACTTTTAACCAAAATTCTGTTACAGTATACCCTGAAGTAATAATGTAAAAGTGGTTCCGGTGTGAGTCCTAAGCAGAGGGAGTGGGGTTTTAGTTGGTAGGCCCAATAGTGGGGAGTCCAACACTGATGTAGTGAACTTCCCCTTCGCTCTTAAAGAGTTTCCCCACTCCCGTAAAAAAAAAAAAAATAAATAAATAAAAAATCTGTTTAAAAAAAACCGAAATTGGCTCAACTCCTCTTTTGAGAATTGTAGAAAATATTAGATCAGTTTGGATGAGTGGAAGTTCATACGCCAGATGCGGGATGATGGACAGGTAATCATGAAAAGCATCCGACATGACTGTGGTTTTCGGTTATTCTTCAGCCTAATTTCGATTTTAATATTGTAATCGATGTTGAATATCGATCTCTATTGATTTCTCAACGGACTGGTACCTTCAGTTCCACGATCGATGGGATATTCTTTGATTACCAATCATTTGAAGAATCGATTTTCTTGAATATTTTCGTATGAGGCTTTTAAAAAAATGCCTTGTATGGTTTTGCTCCCCAACACCTCCTGAGTAAGAATAAATCGTTTCTATCTCTTTGAACTTCGGAGGAAGACGAAGAAACTGGAAAAGGGGTGTTTTCTGCAGAGGTTGGTGCTGTGCGGGTCTAGTCTATACGCGCATTACTAATTGTTTCTGCAGGCGCCGTGCAAAATTTCTAGCTTTGGCCGGATGATGGACAAGTAATCAAAAAACGCTGCAAATCATTGCTCAAAGGTTTATTATTTTCTGTATAGATCACCCTTCTGTACAGATCACGAAAAATTTGACGAATTTTTTTGTTTGTTTTGTCGTAATTATACGCAGAAGCGATGGAAAACCTGCATTAGGAGCTGATTTGCTCGAAAAAACGTTTCAGGAGAAGGCTCACGCAGCCAACGTGTTAATCGCTATCAAAACAAGCTCGAACACAAAGGGAAAAAACTATTAGAAATTTTATTTTTTTGGTTAAGTGGTGATGTTTTGGCTACATAAAATTAAGAAGAGGAGAAGAGTGAATTTAGGGGTTATAAAATCGATACGATAAGTATTTTCTTAATAGGAATTTCCGGTTGTTTCTTTTCATGACAGTCTCACTGAAAGATCCCCGTGAGAGCTTTCCGAAAAGGTGCCCTACGAGGGGTATCCGATGATTGGAAGGGTGAGAAAACAAATGTAAAAAATATCGCAAGAAATGACGTCACCCATCTGAGCCTCTCCTCTCTTGATATGGTCTCGCGAAATTTTCTTTCTTTTACAGCCAATTTGAATGGAGATTTAAGCGAAAGCGCGCGTTTTTTTTTTTTGTTTACTTCGGGGGTTTCAATGGTCTAATTTTGAATTTGGCATGGAACATGTGAAATTCCAACACCGGAATGCCCCATTCTATGACATAAATAACGAGAAGCAATGGGGCTTTTGGATGTGGAAGTAAGAATGACATAGTATTCCTTTTAAAAGCGTACAGAATGTCCTTTCTGAGGTTAAACAGCGCCAAAATTATTGGCTTCGAGCAATATGGAATGAAATCAAAAATTTGCTGTTGAATTTCTGGTCTCTCAGCAACACTCTGTAGATCGTCGACTGAGAAGATTCCCTGACAAATCAATTCGTTCAATGAAGTCAACAATCATAAAATGAGTGTCGCCCTTTGAACATCTCCCTTTAAAAGCCTAACCAATTGACTGTCTCAGTCAACGCTTTCCCGTCACAGAAAACTAATTACCAATACAATGCGTCTTCCTCGGATAATACGGCTCGGAGGTCATCAATGATCCTCACACTCCTTTCTGTTGATTGTCATTGTTAATATATGGAACGCTCCAAAACTATGAGCCCCCGTGGGCGCACCTCGGAGTAAAAGTCACGGAGAAAATTCCTCGAGGAGCATTAAAGGAAATGTCAAGAGATCGAAACTTTCGTTTTTGCCACTTGATGCCTGTTGAAGTGTGCCGCGGAGGAAAGCCCTAAATATTCGAGACGAGAAGGTCACGATCGCGCTGACACGAGGATCTTACGACCATTTTGAATTGGATATCCAAACGCACGCCTCGCTCTTACGACTTTTACTTCCCCAGAAGGGATTCTTCAATCGCTACTCGAGCTGTGTTGATACTTACAGCTTGTTTTATGTGGGTGGTCACGTCGGCCGTTCAACGTGAATTACGGCCCGAGTCGTGATTGGAACCCGTCACAACTAACGACCCATAAACCAGACAGTTCAATGGAAAGCTTCATTGGAAAGATGTGAGTGAGTACCCTTCGTAACCAGAAGATTTTGAAGATTGCCTTCTGCAGGAATGTCAATCAAAACCCTTTGAACAGCCGATGTTTGACGTCGAGGGTTTTGTTCTGGTGAAGGAGGGTTGCTAGTTCACGTTTCAGTGGAAATAGGTAGGCAACCTTAGGTCAAGTAAGTAATAGATGAAAAAAACCCAAGTGCTCCAAGAAACTGAAGATGTTGAAGATCACTCTTTGATGTCATTATTGTTCAACAACTAGCAATCGGTTAGTTGTGTTTTGAATTGTGGGCGTATCGGAGGATTCTGAAAGTACCTTGGACGGAGAGAGCATCCAATATTGAAATCCTCAGACGCATGGATAAGGAGATGGAGTAGATGAGCACAGTAATAAGGCGCAAGTTGCCATACTTTGGTCATATGATGCGAAATGAGACTCTTCTGCATAATATATTGCAAGACAGAATTGATGGGAGACGTCAACCTGGACGTACCTTGGTATAACCTTCGTTAGTGGTTTGGGGAGTCCTCGTCTTCATTGTTTCGGAAGCCTATAGGTAAGGTAATGATTGCAGGGATGATAGCCAACGTTCGTCGCTGACAGGGCACTTGAAGAAGAAGAACTAACGATCTGTTAGTTGTGCTTTGAAATGTGGGCGTATCGGAGGATTCTGAAAGTACCTTAGACGGAGAGAGCATCCAATATTGAAATCCTCAGACGCATGGATAAGGAGATGGAGTAGATGAGCACAGTAATAAGGCGCAAGTTGCAATACTTTGGCCATATGATGCGAAATGAGACTCTTCTGCATAATATATTGCAAGGCAGATTGATGGGAGACGTGAACCTGGACGGCGACGAATATCTTGGTTGAATAACCTTCGTCAGTGGATGGAGAGTCCACATCTTCATTGTTTCGGAAGCCTGTAGGTAAGGTAGTGATTGCAGGGATGATAGCCAACGTTCGACGCGGACAGGGCACTTGAAGAAGAAGAAGAGCTAACGATCTATGAACGGGGCAGTTCAGTGGGAAAGCTTCATTGGAAAGAAGTGAGTTCCCTTCATAAGCAGAAGAACTGGAAGATCGTCTTCTGCAGACACGCAAATTGAAAAAAACCTTCCGACAATCGGTATTTGTCTTTGTGGTCGAATTTTTTAGTTACAAAATTTACCAGTTCATGTTCCAGTGAAAAATGATAGGTAACCTAAAATCTGTCAAGTAACACATGAAAAAAACCAAGATCTCCAGTGGAAAGCTTCACCAAACTGAAGATTACTCCCTGATGTCATTGTTGATCAACTAGCAATTTACGAACTGGGCAGCTTTAATGGAAAGAAGTGATGAACAGAACCCTTCATAAACAGAATAACTTGAAGATAGCCTTCTACAAGAATGTACATTTAACCCTCCAGTACTGTGGTCGGGTCATAGTGACCCAGGTAGCTGCTCTGCCCTTCGTGGGATGAAAACTAACGGCGATACATTTCCCTAGAAATGGGTCGGTTGTAAGTGAAAATCATTACAAACGTCACGTTTTTGCCCAGTTAGGTGACGGCTAAAGCATGTTCCATGCTAAAAATTATAAAAAATCACATGAGTCTTGACTTCCTCATTATAAATTAAGATCTTCAATCAACGTGAGTTTCCTCTGTTTTCAGCAATTCTAAACGAATCTTACTTCAACTCGCACAGTTGACAAATCTGAGGCACAAAAACGAAGTTCATAAAAATGCTCTCATACCGCGTTGATGGGTTACTGAGGTTCATCATAAATATCCTTCTCTGGATCTTGGGAGAAAGGAATCATTCAGATGTAACGGAAAGGCACGTAAGAACATTTCGTCGTATATTTTTCCGGTTTTGTGGACAAGAGACGGTGACAGGTTCTTCTAGCTGTTGAACATCGTTTGAGTGAAACCGACAACTGGCCTAACTGGTAGGCATATTCCATCTTCCTCTTCGCGAACAGGTTACAAGTTCAGCCGATCCGACTCGTCAGATAACCTTTAACCGATTCCAAGGGGAAGTGCGGGATTCAAGGTATGAAGGGATTTAAAAATTGATAACTAAAAACGAGAAAGCGTGGAATTACGTTGAGTGATGGATTAGAGAGTCAGTTACACCTCCCTTATTACCTTTCGCAGATTGACCTTCGTCGTGAACTTCAGGCAAGAATGCACGTTTGAAGTGGGCACCCCTGCACGTTTGAGGGAGGTCAATTTGCATTTTCTCTTCTTTTAGCGTGAGCTCCGCTGTGTGGCGCGAGAATCACGTTTTTCCAACCCGCCAGACACGATTCAAACCCCTCAAGACGAACCTCGGCGACAAGTAGGAAAGTTCATTGGATTGGTCATGTCTTTTGGCGACTGAGTGGGACGATTCAAAATTTACAATTTTTGGATGTTCTGGTGGAACCTCTCTGACCTTCACAACCGTCCCGATTCATCCAGGCAGCCCGTTCCCAGGTGATGACTTGAATCAATCGAGACCGTCATCTTCGATGTTTTTGGGTGCAATTTTCTCTTTGTTTTCGTTTCTTTGTTGTTCTTCCGACTTTCACGAACCCAACTCAGTTGCTCTTCGTCATCAGAAATATCGCCTAGGTTAGGCGATATTTCTTAGTAAAGCATTCGCATTTATCGCGAAGGGAGGTGAAACAAAATTGTCCTCGAGATTTCATGAAATATTAGTCGTTTTCTGTTATTGTTCCAAGTGCTTACGTTTTTTCATATTTTCTTGAATGGATCGTGAAAGAAAACGTGAGCTTTCTCCTCCAGAGTCAATTAGGCAACGATTTCCGTAGTTTGGCTATTATTCCTTCCTACACGAATTTGCCTATGCTTTTGTCTTTTAGACATAATGAGACCCATACCAAAGACCTACCCGAAGTGTTGTTGAGAAATCTTGGATGAAATTTGTTTAAATGTTTGTTCAACAATAATGATTGATGATATAACGAGTTTTATGTTAGAAAATGTGAAGTGTTAATTTCCTATGTCAATTCATACCTTGTTAATATTTACAATATGGGTTGGAAGGAACTTGTACTCTTAGTTTTCGGAAACCAATGTAAAGATAATAAATAGTTTTTAAAATGACTGAAGTTTTTGTAATTTGTTATTACAGAACGGTTTGAGGACACGGTGAGGTAATTCGAAAAAAAGCAACAAACGTTAGGGATGAATTTGAAAATCATAATAATAATCTACGTCAACTGATTGTGAATGGGGTCCACAGGAATTTTACTTCCTTCCTCAGGGCTCCTTCGAATTATTATAGAAAGCTTGGCAAAGAAGGAGTTGATAATTCCAGTGGACCCGATTCCCAATCAGTTGGTGTAGAGTGCTTTGTTGGGTCGATCTACATATTTGCTGTTCACAACAACAATAATGTCTTATTGATAAATAACAGTCAGTATTGATAATAATTGGATATGAGGACATAATTTTGATAACTAGAAAGGAAAAATAGAGGAATTTACGGTTAAAATAGGAAAAAACAGTGCTGTTTCGACCGCGATTCGAACCCGAGACCTCAAGATTCCTCGTGTTTTGCGGATTGCCTATGACGTACGGAGCGGCGCCGCTCGCAACGCAGATTCTCCGCTTAAAGGAGATTCGACGTGCAAACACACTTCGTTTTGTTCATTTTTTGAATCGTCTTTTTGATGGTTTTCTCAGAGATGTACATATTTTCATGCTTCAAAGTAGGGTTATTGGAAATTAAAAGGAATAATTGGGGCATACCAGACAATCTCATCATAATCTCAACGTAAATTGCTGATACTCACTACTGGCAATAGATTGACAAAATGACCTGAAAATCTTACTTAGCTGTCAACCATCGACTACCATATTTAGCTCTGCCAAATTACAACTGTTTTGAGGTATTTCGCCAAGAAAGGGCAGTGGAGTAATTTTATGGAGAATTTCTGTTTGGTCGATAATTTAAAGACGCTATGCACATTTTTTTAAATGTCAGAAAAACTCAAATTCGCCAAAATTATTATTGACCTTGAAGAATGTAACTTGAAAATTTCTTTAAGAAATTAAAGACTTTAGTGTAATAAGTCATTATTTTAGGAATTGTGCACTGGTGAGAACTTCTTCAGCTTTTTTCTCAAAACTCCGTTGCTGGACATACCGCCCTTGTGCTTTAAAGTATCGATTTGTTTCAGTAAATAATATTGGACACTCACCTGTTTGCTCTTGAGCTTCTTGAGGATCATGATTTTGGAGATGGTCAGAGAGATGACGCCCATGATGAGTGCCTTCACAGCCATCATCTTCGTCAGACCCATCATGAGAGGAATCATCATCATCATTTTGCTGGCGGCCATCATGCACATCATCATCATCATTTTCTTCATGCCCTTCTTGCCGCCGCCGCCTCCGTGTCCGCCGCCGCCGCCTCCGAGACCTCCCTTCTTCCTACCTGCAAATCACGATGAAGACAACCTTGGTTTGATGACCAGTTCCAGTATTTTCAACACTAGGTTCTTCTATTCACCACCACCCAAAAGGGCCTCATGAACGAACTGTAGATTCCAAGGTGCAGACATCAACGAAGTTAAATTGTATAGAAGCGCCCTTAGCAATGATTTTTCAGTAATTTCAATGTGCAAAAAAAAAAAAAAAAAAAATTATAACCAAAATATTGACCTGAGAATCATGAAAGTAGGATCAACGCAAAAATCGAGCGCCTTCAACTGAAAGAATACCAACGCCCAACCCTCAGAACAAACACTGACGGGGCGGTAATCACAGTAAAGACTCGAGTTGGAGGGCTCCTCTCAAGTACGCCTTGAGCAGTCTTCCTCTTCTCGAGTTATTCAGAGTGTGATGTTCAAGGCCTGATTCATCCCTCAAGTCGAGGGGAGTCTCGAGGGAGCCCCAAACGGCGGTATTCATAGACGACTTCAGAGGTCGAATCGAGAAATTTGAAGGTCGAGTCGAGATATTTCGAGTCAAGAAAGGGGCTTCGAGTTTCCTGAGCCCAAGGTAGGTGAAGAGGTACCTTGAGTGGAGATTTTATTCATCTACCTATTATCAGAAGGTTGCGCATCGCGTTGTCATTATTTTAGAAAGATTTGGACTGACGGAGAGATATATATTTATTTTGAAGATTGACAGTTTTATTTGAAGATTCTGAGTGACTGGAAGATTTCAAAGAATTCCTACGAGATGGTCAACGAAGGCTGAAATTATACTTGCGGTGTTCAGAAAACCAATTGGAGGTAGATACCTAATAGTAATGATAATAAAGACTGCGAAAGCCCACAATGAAGGCAGTAATGCTTTACTTTGATGAGACATAATATTTACGATTAATGTTTTTTTTGTTCAGTACTTATTTGTAGTGGTTTTGATGAAGAAAACGTGATTAACGTGCTGCTGCCAGAGAGCATGCTTGAGCATGATTGTTTTGTTGAGGTATTTCGCGTCTTCCTTTTACAAAATTGATATTTTTATTTCAATGCCAACTACAATACCAATACGAATTAAGTTGAAGATGAGTTGAGGTCGACCTCCAAGTGCGTCCTGTTTGTCCATGAATAGAGTAAGGTGCCCTCGTGTAAGGATAGCTTGAAGGAAATCTTAACTTGAGAGGAGGAAATCGGCTCCATAAGGAATGACTAGGAGTACCGCCCTTGAAGGAATTTCTAACTTGAGAGGAGGAAATTGAGTCTTTGAGGAATGACTATGAGTACCGCCCTTGAAGGAAATCTCAACTCGAGTGGAGGAAATCGGCTCTTTGAGGAATGACTATGAATACCGCCCTTGAAGGAAATTTTAACTTGAGAGGAGGAAATCTACTCCTTGAGGAATGACTATGAATACCGTCCTTGAAGGAAATCTCAACTCGAGTGGAGGAAATCGGCTCTTTGAGGAATGACTATGAATACCGCCCTTGAAGGAAATTTTAACTTGAGAGGAGGAAATCTACTCCTTGAGGAATGACTATGAATACCGCCCTTGAAGGAAATCTCAACTCGAGTGGAGGAAATCGGCTCTTTGAGGAATGACTATGAATACCGCCCTTGAAGGAAATTTTAACTTGAGAGGAGGAAATCTACTCCTTGAGGAATGACTATGAATACCGCCCTTGAAGGAAATCTCAACTCGAGTGGAGGAAATCGGCTCTTTGAGGAATGACTATGAATACCGCCCTTGAAGGAAATTTTAACTTGAGAGGAGGAAATCTACTCCTTGAGGAATGACTATGAATACCGCCCTTGAAGGAAATCTCAACTCGAGTGGAGGAAATCGGCTCTTTGAGGAATGACTATGAATACCGCCCTTGAAGGAAATTTTAACTTGAAAGGAGGAAATCGGCGCTTTGAGGAGTGACTATATACAAATACCGCCCTAAACTGTGGGTGTGTTGTTAGGCAACCTTACACTTAATTCCCTGACTACCATTGAGCGCTCGTCATTTTCATTTCCCTTTACTGTTACTACTTTATTATGCAAATTATACATCGAACTTTCACAAATTTATTCATAAAATATTATCATCATTGATCATGCCACCTAGCCATTTTTTTCCATCATCATAAAATGTCCAAATTCCAAGATTTTATGATCAAAAATAGTATGTTACAGTAAAAACTAAATAATGCAGCCCTTCAGGAACATATTCTGAGTACATCCCCATTTTGGATTTGAAAATAGCTCCTGTGGAAGCTGAAAGAAGCTTTGAAAAATTTTGATGTGACGGGATTTCATTCTAACTTCTGGCCACTACAGCGTACACGATGGTTTGTCCAATTAAGCTGGACCCAGCAGATGGTGAATTCTTTCTGCAGTATTCTACAAAACTTTTTTTTCAGTTCTAAGAGCCTAAGAGCAGGAGATGGAGTATTTAAAGGCTAGATTTAAAGTTTGTATCCAAGACGAGATTCTGCATCGTCTGCAAGCTACAAGTAACCTGACTTTGTAGTTTTTGTATCCAATGAGGACAATATTGTCTCTAGTAACCAGCTGGAAGAGAATAGAAATATATGGAGTGAAAAACGGCGTATCTTTTTAAAGGTTCTTATGGGTAATTTGAAACTGTGGTGTTTTCCCTTGTTCGTTTAGTTTTTCACTGTGCAATAATGGATTTTCAAAGGGGTTGAAATGTTAAATCACATTTGCTGGATCAGTTTAAGTTTGACTGAATTCAGGAGTCGGTCTGGATGGTATATTTTGATTTTTCTTGATTTGAAAAAACTGCTGGATCCATAGTTTGAATCTAACGTGAAATGGTCGTCGATAATGTTGAGCAGGTAGTCACTCACCTTCTTCAATGTTGTCTCCCACGAAGAAGTCGACGGCGTTGTCGGATCTCTGCTGCTCTTCGGAACTTCCCTTGAGCCAGGAGGGCAGCTCGAAACGGAAGACGTGCGTCTGGAAGAAGTCGTAGATGGTGGTGTCCATCAGTTCGCCGAGGGAGTCGCTGTTCAGAGACCTCAGAGACTCTTCAGACAGTTCCGGCTGCTGCGGTCCCGTCCTCACCAGGGAAATGACTCCATCGGCTATCAAGGGGAACCTGAAATACGACAGAATTCGAGTCCAAATCCCAAAACTCCAATGTATACTCCAGGGATGGCATCTCCCCTTTGGAAGACAACTGATGACGCCCGCGAAGCCAGGAATGGCAGTCGGATGAAAATTCAACCTGAAATGGTTGTTTACTTTACTCAGTCCAGGCCATCTGGTGCTAAGTTGCCTCAAGTTGACTGCGTTTGGACAAAATCGGTTTCGGTTTCTTTCGACATTCGGAATACCACAATTTCTTTGTCTGGGTGTGAATGGAAGTAATGACATTGAGAAGGAATGGTTTAGTTTGGATAACTACTGATTGAAATAGCCTGAAGTAGGTTACAATGAGAGTAAGGTTAAGGTGAAGTTTAATTTTTATTATATTAATATCGAATGCGAATACAGAAGTCCTTTTGCTAATTTTGCTATCGTGTTCATTAATTAATTCCCTTTCGCTGAACAGTTACATGGTGCCGAAACGGGTTTAAATAGAATATCGTGTTTAGATCGTCGTTGTTTGGGTGATCAAAACAATCCCGTAATTCGTTGTGCTTCCCAGCCGCGATCGTGAATCAGTTGTGGATCGCCGCGTTCGGAACAAATTCGTTCGGATTTAGTTTCGACGGAGAAATGAGCGAAGACGAAGCAATTAATCTTCGGCCACCTCCACCATTTAAAATTGCCGATCAGCAAAATATCGCCGGCCTGTGGGAAGAATGGGTTCAATCTTTCAATTGGTATGCGGAAGCTATCAATCTCAACAAAAAGAGCCCGCAAAAACAGGTCGCGACTTTCATGACGGTGATGGGGCAAGAAGCAATAACGATATACAACACGTTTAAACTCACAGATAGCCAGAAAACATCGATGAATTACATCAAAGGTGAGTTCGACAAGTATTTTTTACCCAAGGTAAACAAAACCTACGAACGCTTGTTGTTCAATAGATTGGCACAAAAGAGAAGCCAAACTTTTGATGAATTTCTAACAGATGCGATAAACCAGGCCAACAAATGTCAGTTCGGAACACTGAGGGATGAACTGCTTTGTGACAAAATTGTCGTGGGCATATTAGACGATGAAGTTCGAAAATCATTGTTGTCTCAGGAAAGCCTCGACTATGACAAAGCTGTATCCGCCTGTAGGGCCGCGGAGTTAGCGAGAAAGCAGATGACTGACATGAAAGGGGAAGAACACGTAGAAATAAACTCTATAAATAAGAAAAGGTGGAATTCGAGAAAATTCAAAGACAAATCTTACAACCAATCAAAAAATTGGAAAGAAGACGAAACCTTTCATTGCAAGAGGTGCGGAACGGTTCATAAAAAGAGAAGCTGTCCAGCATTCAAAAATAAATGCGGAAATTGTTCCCGACGAGGACACTTCCAACAGTACTGTTTTTCCAAATCAGTAAATACTTGTGTCACAACTACTAATACGGAATCGGAATTCGATCTTTATGTGGGGGAAGTTCAATCAACTCGACCAACAGATCAAGACTGGAATGAGGCCATCACTTTTCCAGGAAATCATCAAGTTATTTTCAAACTGGATACGGGTGCTCAGTGTGACATTATCACCTTGAATGAAGTACAAAAATTCAGCCTCCATGTTAATAGATCACAGGTGCGATCCCTCATATCATACAGCAATGACTCCACACCAGTGATAGGAGAAGCTGTAGTACCTATTAAAACGAAAAAGGGACAAACTACAAAACTGAATTTTATGGTGGTTGGTAGAGGACACAAGTGCATACTTGGTAAAAGATCATGTGAAAAATTGGGATTGGTGAAACGGATCGACGAGATAAAAGAACAGTACGACAAAGACCTTTTTACAGGCATAGGCTGCATAAGAAACTTCGTTTATGATATCGACATCGTAGAAAATCCTGATTTCAAGACATGTCCGCCTCGGAAAATCCCATACTCAATCCGCGATCAAGTAAAGATGGAAGTGGACAAGATGGTAAAAAACAAGATCATCGAGCGAATGGATGAGCCAGCACCAGCAGTTTCACCAATGGTCGTCGTCTGGAAAAAGGGTGTCCCTAGAATTTGCATTGACCTGACTGAGGTAAATAAAAATATTAAACGACGACAATATCCCTTAAAGACCATGGACGAAGTTGCGGCTAATCTTCATGGATCGAAAATCTTTACAAAGTTGGACTGCGCTCGAGGGTTCTGGCAGATCCGAGTGACACGTAGAACATCGAATTACCTCACATTTTCTACTCCCTGGGGCAGGTTTCGTTGCCTTCGGCTACCATTTGGTTTGAGCTCGGCTCCCGAAGTATTTCAAGCCTGGATGTCCTCTTTACTAGATGGGAAACAGGGTGTAGAGGTAGCCATGGATGATGTATTGTGCCATGCGAAGAACAAACAAGAATTGGAAAAAATCGTGGAAGATGTTCTGAGCACTTTAAAAAGCGCAGGGCTCAAGATGAATCCTAAAAAATGTATTTTCAATACGCCAAAAGTCACCTTTCTGGGACATGTAATTTCAGGAAATGGCATTCAAGTGGATCCAGAAAAAATAGCTAGCTTGGAGAGATTTAAAATACCTGAGAACCAGACAGAACTACAGAGATTCCTCGGGATGGCTACGTATTTGTCCAAATTTATAAAAAATTTCTCCGAATTGACTCAGCCATTAAGGCAGCTACTCCTGAAGGACACTGTTTGGCAATGGGGGCCAGAACATTTAACTGCTTTCCAAAGCCTGCTATCAGCTATGAAAAAGGCACCAGTGTTACGCCATTACAGCCCTAAGGAGCCAGTCACTCTGTCTGTGGATGCTAGTAAGCACTCAGTAGGAGCATGTATGATGCAGCGTGACCAGCCCATCGCCTTCAGCTCCAAAGCATTGACCAAATCAGAACTTAATTATAGCCAAATGGAAAAAGAGGCTTTGGCAATACTAGTGGCCTGCAAAAAGTATCATTCTCATGTGTGGGGGAATCCAAAGTTGATAGTAGAAACAGACCATAAACCTCTTGAAAGCATATTCAAAAAGCCATTGCACAAGGCTCCCGCTCGACTACAAAGAATTTTGTTTGAGATTATGCCTTACAACCCGACTGTCAAATATAAAAAAGGATCGGAGCTCTTCATAGCTGATGCCCTCAGCAGGGACATAGAAAATGCGCCAGAGCAGGATAGACCCCCAGAACTCACTGTATTGGTCGCAGTAGCTTTCTCAAAGACGAAATTGAGTGAACTCGTGGAAGCTATAAAGGAAGATCATGTTCTCCAGGAAGTGAAAAGCTACATTTTGAATGGGTGGCCCGAAAATAGAAAACTTTTAGCTGATGATGTTCAACTTTACTTCAGCTTCAGAGAAGAACTAGGAGTGTATGAAGACCTCATTGTCAAAGGTGAACAAATAGTGATCCCTAAATGTATGGTCCCATCATTGCTCATTGAAATACATCGCAGCCATAAAGGGGTTGAAGGTTGCCTCAAGCTGGCCCGAGAAAATGTGTTTTGGCCAAAAATGGCAGATGAAATAAAGCGGTACGTGCAAAGTTGTCCAACTTGTCAAGCCCTTCAAAAAAGCAAGCCAGAGGAACAAATCACAACAGGCGAACTCCCTGAAAGGCCCTGGCAGATATTAGCCAGTGATCTATTCCACTGGAACCATAGAGAGTATCTGATCATAGCTGACAGCTACTCAGGATTTTTTGACTTCGTGGAATTGAGATCAACCACAAGCTCAGCAGTCATCAAGCAGCTGAAAAGAT
Organism: Apolygus lucorum; assembly: GCA_009739505.2. NCBI lineage: Eukaryota > Metazoa > Arthropoda > Insecta > Hemiptera > Miridae > Apolygus > Apolygus lucorum. The sequence continues at coordinate 48,662,312 of CM019180.2, read as the reverse complement.
GGTTTTCCACATTCGGAATTCCAGACCAGTTAAATTCAGACGGTGGACCCCAGTACTCCAGCCAAGAATTTAGAGACTTCCTGTGTGCTTGGGACATTCGCCACAGAGTCTCCAGCCCAGAATTTGCCCGGTCCAATGGACTAGCAGAACGCTATGTACAGGAGGCCAAACTCCTGCTACAAAAATGCTTGAAAGATGGGTCAGACCCACATCTAGCGCTTCTAAACCACCGAAATACACCTAGAGGGAACATCGGCTCACCAGCGCAACGTTTGATGGGGAGAAGAACGAACACTCTTCTTCCCTGCCTGAACTCCTTGCTCCAGTCTCACCTTATCAGACCAGAAGAAGTCAGTAGGTCACTGGGGAAGATGCGTGACAAAGAGAAAAAGCAAGCAGACAAAGGCAAGAACGCACCCATGTTGTTCCAGGCTGGTGACCAAGTGTTGTGGAGGAAATCTTTGAGGAATTGGGTCCCAGCTGAGATCATCGCCAGACACGGAAACTCCAACTCCTATATGATCCAGACGGCAGAAGGAGCCAAGTACCGTAGGAATTCCTGGTTCCTGCAACCAAGACACGATCGAAAATCTGTGGAAGCCAATCCTCCAATACCACTGGAACCGGAAACGCCGCTTAAGCGCAAGTCTGGGTTGCCATCGGATCTGTTAGCCAACCAACAGATGCCTCAGCCTGCTCCAACACTGATCAACACACCATTGTCAAGCCCTAACATCGCAGGTACTCCTTCCCCAAAGGCAGGGCAGTCACCAGTTGGTACCCCATCATCGCAGGGAGAATACAGAACAGCCAGTGGACGTTTGGTGAAGCCTCCTAAACGCTTCACCCTCTCAGGCATCTAAAAACAAGGGGATGTGAATGGAAGTAATGACATTGAGAAGGAATGGTTTAGTTTGGATAACTACTGATTGAAATAGCCTGAAGTAGGTTACAATGAGAGTAAGGTTAAGGTGAAGTTTAATTTTTATTATATTAATATCGAATGCGAATACAGAAGTCCTTTTGCTAATTTTGCTATCGTGTTCATTAATTAATTCCCTTTCGCTGAACAGTTACACTGGGTCCAAAAAGATCGTGAAGGTCGTTTATGGATTCCGAAAAAGGTCCCTAAAGCATGGCATTTATCGATCTTATCAACCCAGATTTTGTTCAAATTTTCTTTTGAATAATGGCGATTGCCCCGAGTATAGCCAAATATGCAGGTTGGTGAATTGAAAATTTCATTCAAAGTTACTGTCTAAATTTCTATAAAGTTTTACGTGTAAAAGGAATTGACAATAAAACGTTACGTTAGGAGTTGACTTAAGGATGCCATCAAGTCAATATCAGGACTTACATACGATTATGGCCCAATATACAATTTGAAAACACCGTTCTGGAGACTTGGTGTTCTCACGATAACTCTATCTGAGAAGGAGATACTTGGAATAATGCATTTAGTTTTTCTTTGGTTAAGTCTTAGTAAGAATCTACTTCTTGTTTGGTCTTGGGGGTCTCAGTTGGTCGCCGTTCGTTCCTCGTTCGGGATTAGTATTTCCCTAAATTACAGGCGCTACTTTAAAAGTTGTATCTAAATTTGAAATTTTCAATCATTTTCGATATTTATTAGTGCAGCAGTACCTATAGGGAATTGAATAACTAAAATATTGCCACTGAATCACCAAAATCGAACAATTATTACTAGAGAAAAATGGGAAAAACCTAATTGAATAAACGGCTTTTCCCAGTTTTCACTGAGACTCCCTTAAAACAACAATTTGATGAAGTTCATGTGAAGTGATTTTCACAGGTAGGTAGTTCTTGATTAAAACCTCTCGTTGTTTATTAAGGAACGTCATGAGAGGCGAAATTAGACTTTATATCAGAAATATATTTGTAGCCAATTTTTAGGTTTTTTGGAAGGCATTTGGTTTTGCACTGGCTGTCTGTGTAAGTAGTAAGGAAAGTAAACAACTATTCAGGTTGGATTTTCGTCCGACTGCCACTCCAGGTGTCGCGGACGCCATCAGCTGTCTTCCAAAGGGAAGATCAGAATTTGTTCTGTGATTTCGCTCATGAGGGGGGACTGAGCCCGGCTTGCACGAAAATATACTTCCGAGGTGAACTTCGAACTCACGGCCCCCCGCGTCTGTCTGTCTGTGTAACTATATCTCATCCGAAGCAAAAATTACCAATAATCCTTCAATTTACTTGAAAAGCACACTAATGGTGCTGCAAATTTGATCACCGTTGAATCAATCAAACTCAAATTTGGAAAAACAATACATAGGTATAGAAACCATCCTCGTCGAATGGGTCGTCAATAATCAAAGAGGGATATTTTTTCAAATTATTAATTCTGTCTGACTGACTATCTTGTAATTCGCACAACTTCCCATGTTCTCATCCGGCGTTGAAGACAAACTGTCAGAATTGAGGGAGTCCCTTAACGAATTCAGGATCTGTAGGTAGTCTCCGCGTTAGAACAAGCGGGAGGTAGTTGGGGGCTGCCCATCTAATGATCCTGTATGAAATCCATCACAATTCCATCGTTACCCACTAAGCACGAAAATTCACAAAATATTCATGTTTTTGTGATTTATTCCTTCATGAAGGAATAATTTTAATAGAAATTAATGTTTTGGGGTTTGACTATTTTGTTTTACTTTTATTTTTTGAAACTGATATTTTGGAGTTTGATTTTCAATTTTTTCTTTCTCATTTTTTCACTGTTATTTTGCTTTTTTGAAACTGATATTTTGAAGTTTAATTTTTGAAATTATTTGTTTTTTGTTGTCATTTTTTTTTTTTTTTTTTTAGATAAGTAGGTATATATTTTGCTTTTGTCTTCTTGATTTTGTATTCTTGATCACGAAGAAGCAGCTCCAAGTTAGCTGAAAACTGAAATTTGTCTGATTTTGCCTTTCAAAATTGCGTACCTGGAAATTATTAATTCAAATTTTCATGCAAATTGAAATATTGATATGATTATGACAGGGTTCGTGAATGAGTTACATTAAATGTTCAAATTTTGAACTATTTACATCCGTGTCCAAAAATTGGTATTTTGATCAGGTTTTTCCGATCTCTTGAATCAAAAAAGTCACCCCCCGAAGATTCACAGGTTGCTGTGATGAATTGGAAACTACTCAACAAATACACGATAGTAATGAATCAGTCTCGATCGTAGGAACTGTGCTCACAATCATTCAAATTTGCTGTGACAGAGCAACCGCTGGCCCAGAAATCTTTTTCCAGACAACGAACTATAAGTGATTTAATCCTCGTTTACTTTCCTTACCCTCGTGGTACATCGAAGACCTAATAGGTAATTTTTATTGATTCTTCTCCTCCCCCCAATACGCAGGATCTCAGAATATGGCCCAAACTCCAGGGACTGATTTTATGACTAATTAGCGACAACTTTGTTCCTGGAACATTTTATACTAAATCCACCGACAAATACGAAATACCGACTTATTTTAAGTTTTTTTTTTGCGTGTTTTCGATCTTTTACTTAGGTGCTGATACCGCCTAATCCAAATGAGGAGTTTTCTTTCAAACGGGCTCTTCGAATGCGTTGTTGGAAATTGAGAAAAACTAATTTCATGGCGAAGGAAGCTGTCTAGCGTTCCCAAATGTTCCAAATAGTTCGCTCATAGAAATTTTTTATAGTAAGACCGAATTTCGAAATTTTGGCATGCTTTTTGAGGGAGGCACGGCCATTTCCTATTTGGATATAAACCCATTTGATGAAAAACGATGGCTATGAGCTACTTTGAAAGAAAAGCGAGTTTTTGGTTGTGCGAAGAAAAGTCTCATTTTCATTTTCTTTTATTTGTTTACCCATTATTTTCAATAACGACCCTTCGGAATCGAGCAAGAAAATCACTGTGACTTTCATCGTAAAAATAAATAATTTTAATATGAATAGGTTTTATTCTCATTTATTAGACACAGGTTTTTAAGAATGTTCTCATCGTCACATGAATACATTTTAGTCTAGATTAGATTGTGGTGTAAAATCTAGAACTTTTTTATTACTGGAAGGTTTTATGTGTTTTATTGCACGTAAAAGAGCATACCTAATTATTCAAATTTTTAACAAGTACTTTTTTAGAAAATATCAAGAAAGTCTAGTTCATTTTTCGGATTTCAAGATTGTTTAATCTAAATTTTAAAAATACTATCAATAATTTGGAAAATATTGGAAAATTAAAATTTAATTTTAAACATTTAACATTTAACATTTAACATTTTAACATTTAGACATTTTTTATTATAACATTATTTTTAATTTTAAACATTTAACATTTAGAACATTTAATGTTCTAAATTGATAAATTGGAAGATTTTTGTTTAATTTTTTGAGGAGATTTTGATGAATTTTGGGTCATAATTCGACATAAGTACCTAATTTTTGGAAATAATTTTTGACGATTTTTGGACATAATTTGAATTTTCGACCTACCTTTCAGATTTGGCCATCCGATCGATGAAGAGGAGCGACTTCCGCTGCAGACACGCCCAGTTCATGCCGAGGAAACATTCCGCGTAGATCCCCTCCGCGGCGGTGTTGGGGTCGACGACGACCTCCGCCGCTCCGAACGACGCGCCGACGACGAGGAGAAGCGCCGCCAACGAAGCTGCCTTTGATGCGCACCGACTCACCATGATTCGCACTTTGATTCCCAGGGTCCGTCCTCCCCATCGCTTTATACCTTCCTGATATGTGGGGCGCCGCGTACCCCCACCGGTCCTCGGGCGCCCCCTACCGCCTGGTGGTGAAGTTGCCGGGGTGTGCCGGGGGCGGCGCACATTCCTTACCACCGTCTTCAAAATTCCTGTTGGGGTAGGCAAGGTAGGGTCCCTGTAGAAACCAAAAGTTTAGTTAAACATCATTTTCAACTAACAATTGACGAGATTGATTTTGAAAGGTATTAAATCCGTTTTCGTGAGAAAAACGCAAAAAACCCTATCGGTCTGATAAACGAGCTATACTAAGCCAATGGTGTTATTTTTGATATATTTCTAAATTACAATTAAAATGTTTGAAAAAAATTAAATTAGTTCAAAGATTCAAATGCTTCAATTCAAATGAACGAGATTTGAAGTATCGGATGTATGAATAATATTAATTAATGCTTTTTGACCCAGAACGTAGCGTTTAGTAGGTACTTTTGGTTTATTATTTCTAATAATAAGCCTATGTGATCGTATCGAAAAAACGCTGCAAATCATTGCTCAAAGGTTTATTATTTTCTGTATAGATCACCCTTCTGTATAGATCACTGGTTCTCCATCAATAGCACCTACCACCATCTGTATTCTCCCTTGACCTTCCCTCTCAAATTTCAGCTTCCTGCGTTCAATAGGATTAAAAATGGCTTCGGAGCTCACTCAGCTGATCAGTGATCTGATCAGTGAAGAAGATCTCCTCGGAAGCTGGAGACGCCTGGAAGAGCACTTCCATTCAATAGGATTGAAAATGGCTTTGGAGCTCACTCAGCTGATCAGTGATCTGAGGAGTGAAGAAGATCTTCTCGAATGCTGGAGACGCCTGGAAGAGCACTTTCATTCAATAGGATTGAAAATGGCTTCGGAGCTCACTCAGCTGATCAGTGATCTGAAGAGTGAAGAAGCTTTTGAGCAATGATTTGCAGCGTTTTTTACCCACCAACATTTTTTTACCTACCAGCTAGGTACTACCTACCACACCATACTGGCTTCACACCTTCACAATCAAGTTTATTAGAAAGAACTAAACGCTTCACACTCGATTGGAAAAATAGAAAGCTTCACATGGAAATTTGATTACTGGTTACGCAGAAGGCAAAACTGTATACAAATCGAAGAAATGAACAGCGATCGCATTTTAGTCCGATAAAATTTGAATGGAGATTAGACCTCTTTTGCGATTCACACTCATGATTCTGTTTTATCGGAGGAAAACCTTCAAGTACTCGTAGGGACCGAACGGTTTGTCCTACAGAGCTCCGGGTGGTCTCAAAAATTTTTAAAAATTCAATACTATTTAAAATTGGTGAAAAAACGATACCTTTATTTCGAGAGTTTTCGAGCTAGGGCACTCTTGAAAATTTCAACCCTTAATTTTCACCCCTTAGAAGTGACTTACATCAACCAAAAGTTTCGCGGCACAACTAGACCCCAAATGGAGCCCATATACCAAATTTGAACCAAATCGGTCCAGTGTTGCTAAGAAAAGTGCCGCGGACGGCGGACGGGGGACGGCGGACGGCGGACGGGGGACGGCGGACGGGGGACGGCGGACGGGGGACGGCGGACGGGGGACGGCGGACGGCGGACGGACATTGCAAATTTGGATTCTACGCACCTTGAAACGTAAAGTGACAAAGTTTGAGGGGGGGTTATAAAAATTTTTTGCGATACGATCACATAGGCTTATTATTAGAAATAATAAACCAAAATTTTTATAACCCCCCCTCAAACTTTGTCACTTTACGTTTCAAGGTGCGTAGAATCCAAATTTGCAATGTCCGCCCGCCGTCCCCCGTCCGCCGTCCGCCGTCCGCCGTCCCCCGTCCCCCGTCCGCCGTCCGCCGTCCCCCGTCCCCCGTCCGCCGTCCGCCGTCCGCGGCACTTTTCTTAGCAACACTGGACCGATTTGGTTCAAATTTGGTATATGGGCTCCATTTGGGGTCTAGTTGTGCCGCGAAGCTTTTGGTTGATGTAGGTCACTTCTAAGGGGTGAAAATTAAGGGTTGAAATTAACAAGAGTGCCCTAGCCCAAAAACTCTCGAAATAAAGGTATCGTGTTTTCACCAATTTTAAATAGTATTGAATTTTTAAAAAATTTTGAGACCACCCGGAGCTCTGTAGGACAAACCGTTCGGTCCCTACGAGTACTGGAAGGTTTTCCTCCGATAAAACAGAATCATGAGTGTGAATCGCAAAAGAGGTCTAATCTCCATTCAAATTTTATCGGACTAAAATGCGATCGCTGTTCATTTCTTCGATTTGTATACAGTTTTGCCTTCTGCGTAACCAGTAATCAAATTTCCATATGAAGCTTTCTATTTTTCCAATCGAGTGTGAAGCGTTTAGTTCTTTCTAATAAACTTGATTGTGAAGGTGTGAAGCCAGTATTGTTACATCCAGTTGATGTAACATGTGTTGACGTTCATTTATTTTTATCCAAATTAAACCATGTGGATTTTAAATTAATAAAATGACAATTGTGATCCCGAATTCGTTCGAGCAGCATTCTTATCTTTCATTTCCATTATTTCTTTATATTTCGTGGGGAAATAGGAAGGTATAGGTGTATATCGGGCGGGGATTACAACACGTGGCATCCCTTGTGGGGAGAATACCAAGCTTTGGATTAGAAAATTTTCAAGTTAGTATGGAGAGAATCAGAGCAGAAAGGACAGTCGCGAGGCGTATATTTTCACGGGCGTGTACCGCGTTGGATCAAGAATTGAAGAAGGAAGAGGTGGACTACGAGTCGGCATGTGCGAAGATGAGGACAGTGGAATACGAAGCTCAGAAGTTGTTCGAGATAGATGAAGACATGAAGGTGAAGTTGTTTGCAGAGAAGATGGACGAAGAGGATCAGGTGAAAGAGTTCGAGGATATGAGCGACTTCAGAAGTAAGTTCTTTCTATACAGCGGAAAGTTCGAAACGTATGTTAGATTAAGAAAGGAGGCAAGCGGAAGTGTAGATGAGCAGTCAGTAGTTTCAGTTTATGGTCAGTTTGATACGAAAAGCAAGAGGAATTTGAAGATTGATCAGATGAAGTATGAAACAGATTCACATAAGTCCCAGTATCCATTTCAGAGTTCAGTTGTTGGGGCTAAGGCTCGCAAAGTTCTAGAGCGTTTTCCGCCATCAGGTGAAAACTACCATGAGGAGTTATCCTACCGAAAGGAGAGTGTCGCCAAGGACGATTTTCTCATCAGACCCTACTATAGACAATTATTAAATTTAGTCATCCAACAAGTTTATTCCAAGACAGATATTTCGTTGTCAGATATTTTCGACAGATTGTCTGCGCAACTTCGTGCTTTGAAGCATCTGGGAGTGACGAAAGAGAAGTATGCTGCCACGGTGGAGGCCTGTCTACCAGTGGACGTCTTGAAGGCCTGGTCCAGGTTCCGGCTCACTCCAGCAGCTGCGACCATTGGATCTGAGAAGACTCCGGACTTGATGGTGGCCAACATCATTGTGTTCCTCAAAGCAGAGGGCGAAAGCGACGAAAGGAAAAGACTCAGTACAAATGGGTTATCCTCGTCAGAAAGTAAGACTATTAGTAATAAGAAATCGGGAGCAATTCCTACCGCTGCCACAGTTCTGTCAATTGAGAATTGCAAAAAACCTAGAGACGCATCGGATTGCAATCATGAAAGAAAACTGACAAATAGCAAGTTTTTCGGAGCTGATCATCAAGTAGACGATCCCATGGGTTTCAGCATCCCGAAAAATTTGCTAAAACTCTCTACGGAAATACCTGATGAGCTGCCCTCAAAATTCCTAAAATTACCACGGGCGTTCAATCCTGCTGATCTGCCCTCAAGAGGCCTTGGAGGAAGGACTCTCTTAGGAAGTAGGTGGTGGGAAGAGCGAAATTCGTTGATATCGGCTGAGGACAAGTGGTCCTCTTCCTCATTCATTGCAGCAGATCATGAAAAAAATAGTATAGATAAGACAGTAATAGGTGAAGAGGTTACCGAGCGGGTTTTATATATTCCAAGATATTCGCAGATAGTCAGAATGATAACTTCGTTTGTACGTCTTTGGAAGACACGAAAAAGAAGTAGGAAACAACAAGAGGTGGGGCAAGAACGTTTGATTGTTTTCAAGAATCGAAAAAGAATTTTTAAGCTCAAGAGCCGCAAAAGAAGTAGGAAACTACAAGAGGTGGGGCGAGAACGTTTGATTGTTTTCAAGAATCGAAAAAGAATTTTTAAGCTCAAGATAGAAAAGGATTTTGACAAGAAGGAAATAGATTTAGATGAAATCAAGAGAACGGAAGGTACTAGCGTGGGCAACTCGTCCAAACGATTATTGAAAAGACAGATAAGGTGTGAGTGGTGCTGTTTATATGTGCAGTATATCGTGGGGTGCATTACGAACTTTTTTCATCACTTTCAACTTCCGGGTTTTGAAGCCTCTAAAACGTTGTCGTACTTGGTTAATTGGGACAAAATTTGCTCCTTTTCAGATCAGAAATTCAATCCTCCCATTGCAGCCTGGTGGGGAGGATGGTGGGAACGTGTGGTTTGGATGATCAAGGAGCTGGTGATGAGGAATCTGGGACAAGCGGCACTCACTTATGAAGAGCTGACAACCGTCATCTGTGACATCGAGGCGGTGATCAACGCCCGGCCTCTCACTTACGTCGCAGAGGAAGCAGAGGAGCTACAACCGATCTCCCCGAAGCTCTTCATTCAAGACATCAAGTCAACAAAGACTGATTTCGACACTCTACTCTCTGGAGATCACGGCACAGGATGGGACCAGCATGCGGAGAGCTCAACCGTCTAGCCTTTTGCCTGGTAGTTCGGAGGATGTTACATCCAGTTGATGTAACATGTGTTGACGTTCATTTATTTTTATCCAAATTAAACCATGTGGATTTTAAATTAATAAAATGACAATTGTGATCCCGAATTCGTTCGAGCAGCATTCTTATCTTTCATTTCCATTATTTCTTTATATTTCGTGGGGAAATAGGAAGGTATAGGTGTATATCGGGCGGGGATTACAACAAGTATGGTGTGGTAGGTAGTACCTAGCTGGTAGGTAAAAAAAAGTTGGTAGGTAAAAAAAGTGTTGGTGGGTAAAAAACGCTGCAAATCATTGCTCAAAAGCTTCTTCATTCTTCAGATCACTGATCAGCTGAGTGAGCTCCGAAGCCATTTTAAATCCTATTGAATGGAAGTGCTCTTCCAGGCGTCTTTAGCATTCGAGGAGATCTTCTTCACTCTTGAGATCACTGATCAGCTGAGTGAGCTCCGAAGTCATTTTCAATCCTATTGAACGCAGGAAGCTGAAATTTGAGAGGGAAGGTCAAGGGAGAATACAGATGGTGGTAGGTGCTATTGATGGAGAACCAGTGATCTATACAGAAGGGTGATCTATACAGAAAATAATAAACCTTTGAGCAATGATTTGCAGCGTTTTGAAATCAAACAAAGTGGATAATATTATCCTTTGAATATTATCTTGTCTCTTAGCAATAATAGGCTGTTCTGACATCTGAGATAAAAACAAGTGGGTGTGGCACATAGCTTCCTCGTATCCATAACCCGATTGTATAGATGATCCGATGCATAGTAGTTAATCTCAAAACACCAATCTCTAAGTACCTTTCACTACCCTCATAGGGGACCATCTACACGCTAATCTGGACAATCCTAGAAAATTTCTTGGATCAAAAAATACATAGCCTCGGCTGGGTTTCGAACCCACGACCTTAGGAGCTCTAATCAAGACTCTATTCTCTGAGCTACCGATGACCTGCAATTGATGGGATTTGAGATTCTCACAGGACACCATTCCTCTATGGAAGAATCCCTCTATGAAAAACAATTCTCTGTGATTTTCATAGGGGACCATCTAAACACTACTCTGTAACATCCCTGAAAATTTCATTGAAATCGGATGGAAAATGTAGAAATTATGGCCGTTACATGGAAATTCACGTTTGCGCATGCGCAATGGCTACTATCAGTTCGAAGGTGATGATTTTCATAGGGGACTATCTGAACACTACTCTGTAACATCCCTGAAAATTTCATTGAAATTGGATTGGAAATGTGGAAGTTATGGCCGTTACAAGGAATTCACGTATGCGCATGCGCAGTCGCTTCTATCAGTCAGGGGGCAATGATTTTCATAGGAGACCATCTACAACCTAATCCACATAATCCCTGAAAATTTCATTGAAATCGGATGGAAAATGTAGAAGTTATGGCCGTTACAAGGAATTCACGTTTGCGCATGCGCAGTCGCTTCTATCAGTCCGGGAATATTGATTTTCATAGGGGACCGTCTACACACCAACCCGCACAATCCCTGAAAATTTCATAGAAATCGGACAATAACTTCGTATAGTTATGCGCGTTACAAGGAAATCATGACAGACGGACAGACACACAGACAGACAGACACACAGACAGACAGACACACAGACACGGAACCAAAATTGTTCAGAAAGGTCTAAAACGCAAAACGCGAGTGGAAATTTTGATTTTGGAGAAATTTTTTTTTTCGTCCTTGAAAAGTGAAAACAAAGCTTCCGCTACCTTGGTAGACTCGGAAGCAACAAACGTCTGCCAAGTGGGTGTGGCTCATAGCTTCCTCGTATCCATAAACCGATTGTATAGAAGATCGGATGCATAGTAGTTAATCTCCAAACATCAATCTTAAGTAACTTACACTACCCTCATAGGGGACTCTACACTTCAACCCACACAATCTGTGAATATTGTTGGAAAATGTAGATGGTATTACAGTTACGAGGAAATATATACGTTTGCGCATGTGCAGTGGCATATCAGTCTGGGGGCAATGGTTTTCATAGGGGATCATGTACACCAAGTGCCTACCTCAATCAATCTACACGTCAACACGCACAATCTCTGAATATTGTTGGAAAATGACGAAGCTTCAAGGATTTCACGCTTGCGCATGCGCCCAAAATATTTTCAAATCGGAAGCCATGGTTTTCTTAGGGGGCCATCTACCCGCCAACCCGACCAATGCCTGAAAATTTCATCGAAATCGGGTGAGAATTGAAGATGTTAAGGATGTGGCAAGAATTTCATGATAGACCATCGTGATAAACCAACAAATTTTGAGGGGGTGTTGAAATTTTTGCTTCCGAGTCTACCAAGGTAGCGGAAGCTTTGTTTTCACTTTTCAAGGACGAAAAAAAAGTTCTCCAAAATCAAAATTTTCACTCGCGTTTTGCGTTTTAGACCTTTCTGAACAATTTTGGTTCCGTGTCTGTCTGTCTGTGTGTCTGTGTGTCCGTGTGTCTGTGTGTCTGTCCGTCTGTCATCAATTCCTTGTAACGCGCATAACTATACGAAGTTATTATCCGATTTCGATGAAATTTTCAGGGATTGTGCGGGTTGGTGTGTAGACGGTCCCCTATGAAAATCATCATCCTCGGACTGATAAAAGCGACTGCGCATGCGCAAACGTGAATTACTTGTAACGGCCATAACTTCTACATTTTCCATCCGATTTCAATGAAATTTTCAGGGATGTTACAGAGTAGTGTTTAGATGGTCCCCTATGAAAATCATAGAGAATTGTTTTTCATAGAGGGATTTATTCATAGAGAGATGGTCTCCTGTGAGAATCTCAAATCTTATTCATGACAACGCTTCAATAGCTCAGAGGAAAGAGTCTTGATTAGTGCTCCAGAGGTCGCGGGTTCGAATCCCAGCCGAGGCTAAGAATTTTTTTTGAACCAATCACTTACATCTACTCACTTAATTTTTCATCCGAATTTGATGACATTTTCTAGGATTGTCCAGATTAGCGTGTAGATGGTCCCCTATGAGGGTAGTGAAAGGTACTTAGAGATTGGTGTTATGAGGTTAACTACTATGCATCGGATCATCTATACAATCGGGTTATGGATACGAGGAAGCTATTAGCCACACCCACTTGGCATTTTTTTTTGATCCAATCACATACATCTACTCACTTAACGTTTCATCCGAATTTGATGAAATTTTCTAGGATTGTCTAGATTAGCGTGTAGATGGTCCCCTATGAGAGAAGTGGAAGGTACCTACTTAGAGATTGTTTTTTGAGATTAACTACTATGCATCGGACCATCAATATAATCGGGTTATGGATACGAGGAAGCTATGTGCCACACCCACTTGGCAGACGTTTTTTCTTCTTGATCGATTCCAAAGGTTCATTATTGAAATTAATAAACCAAAACGCTGCAAATTATGACAAGTGTTAATTGTTTTTCTGTATGGATCACTCGCCCACAAAGAACACAGTTTTGCCATTGCCACTACCTACCAACCACATTGTGGATTGAGTGGCATAAGTGACCAAGTCCATTTTGGTTTGTTATTTTCAATCATGAGCCATTGGAGTCGAAAATTGTGTTTAACCCCCTCAAAATTTGATGGTTTACGCTTCAAGGTACTTACGTGGAATCCGAAAATCGAATAAAACTATTACTGTCCGTCCTTTCCTTAGTTCCCATCGACCGATTTCGATGAAATTCGGTATATGGGCTCCATTTGGGGTCTAGTTGTGCCCCTAACCTTTTAGTTAATGTCAGTCACTTTTAAGAGGTGAAAATTGAGTGTTGAAATTTCCAAGAGTGTCCTAGCTCGAAAACTCTCAGAATAAAGGTATTGTTTTTCACCAATTTCAAATAGTATTGAATTTTTAGAATCGAATGGGACCACCCGGAGCACTGTAGGACAAACCGTTCGCTCCCTACGAGAATTAAGGGTCGGACTTACGATAAATCAGAAACACGAGTGTGAATCGCAAAAGAGGCTGAATCTCCATTCAAATGTTAGCTGACCAAAATACGATCGTTGTTCGTTTCTTTGATTTGTACTCAGTTTTGCGTCCTTAGCAACCAGTAATAGAATTTCCTAATAATTAGCGCAACCACAACTCTCTTTTCCTTCGAACTGAGTGTGAAGCGTTTATTTCTTCTAAATAAACTTGATTGTGATGTAGGTACGTGGTAGGTAGTAGCTATGGTTGGTTGGTGGTAACAATGGCAAAGTCGTGTTCTTTGCAGACGAGTTATCTATACAGGAAAATAATAAACCTTTGTGTAATAATTTGCAGCTTTTTTAAGATTCTTAATTGTTTAGGCGCATGCAACCAACGAGCACACATCAACGTCACTTCACAATTTCGTATTTCATCAATATCTCACACAATTTCACAGTAAATTCTACAGTTTGTAAAATAAGGAAAACAGCTTCGGTTTTGATAAAACATTGTTTAAATGAGATTCATTTCCGTTGACTCTATGCTGACTGTGTTCAAATTTTGAACTCTAGTGAAATCAAAATACAAACTTTCTTGTTTTTTTATATTTTATCTGGAAGTTAATCAAGAGTGGTTAGAGGTGAACCGATATCAACTGGGTAGAGGGAAGAAAGATGATTAAACAAGTTTTTTTCGTGACGATTTTTCAGTTTATGTGCCAAAGCAAAGACATGAAAATGTCAAAATCCGGCCCGAAACCGTAAATTAACTGGAGTCAAGACAATATTACAGTGGAAATTATTTAATTATTGACCATCCATATTACTGCTTTGAGAAGGAAAAACAGCTCATCTATGAAATTCTGGGCGCCCGAAAAATGCCTCAAGGATTTTGAGCTTACCACTCCATTATTCGTCTCCAGTTTATAGTTATAAGTCCACATTTTCGATCGTCTGTTAGGTTACATCCTATCGATCGTGCTGATATCGATTAAATACAAGAAACATCGATTTTACTTCGATTATTCATAGTTAAGCTCTTTCTCCCAGTTAATAACCAAAACTGTGGCAGCGATTTGGAGGAAAAACCACTTGAGCTGTTTTTCCTCCACATCTTATACAAATCAAACGAACATTTAATTTGAGAAAACCACTTATAATGTTAGGGAAAACCAGCTCAGCTGTTCAAACAACTTCTCAAATTCAGGGGAAACATCTGATGTTACCAATGGAGTGAGGGGATTAGGAGGAAAAACCACTTGGCTGAAGCGGAAAATGGCTCAGCATGAAAGATCTAGTCGAACGATTTGGAGGAAAAACAGCTTATGTATTATACATAACTATAATAGTTGAGTGGTTTTTCCTCCACTTTAAATTACGAAAGACCAGGCCAAGGCGTGCTAACCGTCAAAGATAAGCCTTTTTTCCTCCGAACGATCAAAGCCAAGCTGTTTTTCCTCCACATTAAACTACAGAATTTCTAGTTGAGCTTTTCTGACCAAATTTTTCAATTTCGCGATTTTATTATTTAAGCTGTTTTTCCTTCTCACGGCAGATTAAGTCATCGATTTTATTTTCCGTGATAAAAAAATATTCGTGATACCAACTGATTGTGTTTGTTTTCCCGTGCCTTTGTGGGGTACCTCCTTTCCTAAGGGAAATTTCCTACCTTTATGATGATCGTCTTGTCCATTTATGAGGCGAAATCAAGAGGAATGAAACTAATAAGCCAGACCAAAACCGTGAATTTCGGGCCAACAGCGCACTTGGTCAGTTCAGCCAGCCAACTCAAAAAAGAGAAGTGCAGAATCTTTGAATCGCTCTCCTGAAAAATTGGTTTTCAGTCACTTGGTCACTTCTGCCACGCAGCCCTCGATATTTCCACTTCATAATCAAGTTTATTTTGAGCTGTGGGTGCCTTCATTAGGATATTAGATTAAAGATTGCTAAGGACGCAAAACTGAGTACAACTAGAAGAAACGAACTGCGATCGCATTTCGGACAGCTGAAATATCAACGGAGATTAGGCCTCTCTTGCGATTCACGCTCGTAATTCTCATTTATCGTAGGTCAAACCCTCAAGTGCTCATAGGGAGCGAACGGCTGGATCTACAAATTCCAAAATCATCATTCAAAAGATCATTCGATTCCAAAATATCAACACTATTTTAAATTGATGAAAAACAATCCCTTATATTGAAAGATTTTGATCTAGGGCATTTTGGAAACTTTAGCTCTTATTTTACACCCCTTAGAAGTGACTGACATCAACCAAAAGCTTTGGGGCACAAACAACTAGACCCCAAATAGAGCTCTTATACAATATTTATTTCATCGAAATCGGTCCATGGTAACTAAGAAAAGTACGCTGGACGGCGAACAAAAATTGTATTCGATTTTAGTTCATTATTTTCAATAATAAACCATTGGAGTCGAGCAAAAAACAAAGTTTAACGTTCCCGCGAAATTTGATGTTTTCCGTTTCGAAGTGTGTAGCATTCAAGAATCGAATAAAAAAAGTCTACCAAGTGGGTGTGGCACATAGCTTCCTCGTATCCATAACCCGATTATATAGATGATCTGATGCATAGTAGTTAATCTCAAAACACTAATCTCTAAGTACCTCTCACTACTCTCATAAGGGACCATCTACAGACTAATCTGGACAATCCTAGAAAATGTCATCAAATTCGGATGAAAAATGTAAGTAGGTATTATGGCTGTTGCAAGGATTTTACGTTTGCGCATGCGCAGAGGCTTCTGTAAATTTTAAGGCCTTGATATTCATTGGGCACCATCTACAACCTAATCCGCATAATCCCTGAAAATTTCATCGAAATCGGGTGAAAAATGTGGAAGTTATGGCCGTTACAAGGAAATGCACGTTTGTGCATGCGCAGTGGCTACTGTTATTCCGAAGGTAGTGATTTTCGTAGGGGACCATCTAAATACTAATCTCTAACATCCCTGAAAATTTCATTGAAATCGGATGGAAAATGTGGAAGTTATGGCTGTTATGCGAGTTGGCAAGGATTTCATGACAGACGGACACGGAACCAAAATTGTTCAGAGGAAATTTGGATTTTGGAAAAAAATTTTTTCAACCTTCAAAATTGAAAATAAAGCTTCCGCTACCTTGGACTCGGTAAGCAAAAACGCTGCAAATTACTGCCCAAAAGTTTATTATTTTCTATGAATTTTTGAAAATTTCGACCCCAACCACCAACCAAATGGAGATGAAGGGTTGAAATTTTCAAAAATGCCTTAATAGGTAGTAGGTACCTACGGTGGGTAGGGAGGGATCTATACAGAAGGGTGATCTATACAGAACATAATAAGCCTTTGAGCAATGATTTGCAGCGTTTTTTACCTACCAACTATTGGTAGGTACTACCTACCACACCATGCTGCTTCACACCTTCACAATCAAGTTTATTAGAAAGAACTAAACGCTTCACACTCGATTCGAAAAATAAACAGCTTCACATGGAAATTTGATTACTGGTTACGCAGAAGGCAAAACTGTATACATATCGAAGAAAGGAACAGCGATCGCATTTTAGTCAGATAAAATTTGAACGGAGATTAGAACTCTTTGGTGAATCACACTCGTGGTTCTGTTTTATCGAAGGAAAACCTTTAAGTACTCGTAGGGACCGAACGGTTTGTCCTGCAGAGCTCCGGGTAGTCTCAACAATTTTTAAAAATTCAATACTATTTAAAATTGGTGAAAAAAAGATACCTTGATTTCGAGAATTTTTGAGCTAGGGCACTCTTGAAAATGTCAACCCTCAATTTTCACCCCTTAGAAGTGACTGACATCAACCAAAAGCTTCGAGGAAGAACTAGACCCCAAATGGAGCCCATATACCAAATTAGAACCAAATCCGTCCAGTGTTGCTAAGAAAAGTGTCGCGTACGGCGGACGGACGGAACATTTTTAATTGGATTTTCGGCTCCTACGTACCTTGAAACGTAAGACATCAAATTTTGAGGGGGGGTTAAATTTTTTTTTCTTGCTCGATTCCAAAGGCTTATTATTTAAATTAATAAACCAAAATACACTAATCTCAGGTGCTGGGTGTTTAATTATATTCCTAGGAGACTTCATAACATGGTATAGTTCCCTAATTTTGGTTACTAACTCTTTGGCTTGGATATTCCATTTCAAATTTTCATCAAGAAGCACCCCCAAGTGCTTCATAACGCCCACTCTTTCCTATGGTTTGCAGCCGTGACATTTGGTCCTCGAGGAAACACTTGTGTATGTTGAGGGTGAGATGGTTTGGGCAGTTCGAAGACTGAACTGGATAAATTTAGTTTTTTCAGTATTTAGGGTCGAACCTTCGTACCATTCAACAACTTAGTCCAATGCTTCCTGAGTGTTGAGCTCTAAGTCCTTCCGGTCATTTCCCGAGCATATAGAAGAGAGTTGTCCTGGAAAAATATCAATCTGCTGTGTGCCAATGGGAGTTCATAAATCATTCGTAAGTAGCAAGAATAAGTATGGTCAAGAAAATTTAGGGTCACTTAAGGGGGTCTCAGTCCTCGGATCCCGACTCGCTTCCCTCTCTCAAACAAGTAAGAGCGGAACGAGGCCAGTTCCTCTCCCCCAATACTCATCCCTTCAGGCTTCGACAACAGTAGTGAGTGTTTGACGCAATCAAAACATTTGAAGACTCTGGGGGAAAATCACTTTATTCGATCAAATCACATTTTGAGAAAAACTAGTCAAGTAAAGATTACAGCTGTAGTTAGATTTATTCCTCAATTAGATTACAGACCTAGTTAGATCTTAGTACGATGAAATTTCTCCCTTAGAGGAAAAAAACAATAAATCATGGATGTGTCCATTGTTTCTATGAATAAACAGAAATTTTTTTCTAAAATAAGTCTTCGATCGCACGTAATATATCGCAGTATAAGAGAACCTTGCTCCATGGCTACCGATATGAAGGAGAATCTAGGGGGAGATGCTCGCTGCCTAGCGAAGATGAGATGAACCTTCCAGAGCTCAAAAACCTAGGTTATCTCTCTTATCAGTTGGCTTATGTGATGTAGGTATCGTGTGTTGTGTTTCTATTCGTAAACAATAGAATGCTTTAAAAATTAATGTTGTTTACCTACGAGTACTTAGATTTTCATTTCAAGCTGAACGCCTTTCTTATTGATGCCTCAAACAGGTTTGATTGCCTTTTCCATTGTGGGCAAATTTCTGGTTTCCTATATATTAGGCAGGGATCTCCAGAAAATACCACTGGTCGATAACGGAGGTGCATCCATCTTGCCAAAAAAGAAAAGAACATTAATCTAATCGTCGCTAGATAGCGCTCGGGCCGTTCCACCACTCGATTTTGTTTACTGTTATCGCGTTGCATTTTTTGTGGCAAAAAAAAAGTGTCGCAAAGAATTCTTTGACACCCAGCCAAAAGACATAATATCCTTGTCAAAATGGATTTTAATTTTCAATTACTCAAAAAACACGATAAATATTAATGTAATCGCTTGGAATAAATTTTATTAGCGACATAAACATCTCAAAAAATTGTAATCCGCACACAAAAATTTGAATTGCTATGTAATGGTTCAGTAAGTTAAATTCTGCGGATCTACATGCGGGCATGAGTTACCCCGGACTCACTGGTGATTTCAGGGTGGGAGTCATCAACAGAAAGATCCTCTTCGTTACGGCAGTTTGCTTCTTCAATTTCCGATTCCCCTGCCAATCAGAATTCTCGCGATTCTGATCTATCCAGAAATTTGCTGAGGAGGAGGAGGTCTGTCGCGGAATTGCGGGTTCAGTTAATTATTTTATTTGAATTTTGTTGCAACTATATAATTTTCATCAATTAGCAACAAGTGATATTTTAGAGCTGTTGCGAATTTGAAATAAAATTGATTCTTCTTGCTAGAAACTGAAAAGTGCGTTCTAATGTTTTCTAAAAGTTAGAAAAATATAGATTAATAGATAGTTCGTGGATAAAGTTTCCACACCAGAATTCTCGCCATTCTGATCTATCCAGAAATTCGCTGAGGTGGAGGAGGTCCTTCCATTTAGTGGATTTGATAGGGATTCTTCGGGTGTAATGAATTTCGGGAAGTGGGGGTCCAATCGAACGCCTTTTTGTTGACATACACTGTTTTCGTAACTTCACCACAGAATGTTTTTCTTAGAAAAATCATTTCTGGATTTTATTTGTTCACTTCAAGCATCCTTAATAGCCGATTAGCAGTTTATCATTTTTCTGTGTAGATCACTCGCCTGCAAAGCACATTTGCCATTGTCTACACTTACCTTATTTATTTTGAAGAAATAACCGCTTCACACTCAATGCAAAGAGGGTTTTGACGGTGCCTACATTAGGAAATTTGAATACTGGTCGCTAAGGACGCAAAGCTGAGTACAACTCGAAGAAACAAACAACAATCGCATTTTGCTCAGCTAAAATTTGAACGGAGTTTAGGCCACTTTTGCGATTCACGCTCGTGTTTCTGATTTATCGTACGTCCAACCCTTCAGTTCTCGTAGGGAGCGAACGGTTTGTCCTACAGGGCTCCGGTTCTGTTGGTCACGTTCGATTCTAAAAATAAAATACTATTTTAAATAAAAAAAAACAATATCTTAATATTGAAATTTTTTGAGTTAGGGCGTTTTGAAAATTTCAGCCCTTATTTTTCAACCCTTAGAAGTGCTCTACATCAACCAAAAGGTCAGTTCTAAGGGTTGAAAAATAAGGGTTGCAATTTTGAAAACGCCCTAACTTGAAAAATTTTGATGTGAAGGTAATGCTTTTCCATCAATTTAAGATAGCATTAGATTTTTAGAATTTTTTAGATACCACGCGGAGCCCTGTAGGACAAACTGTTTGCTCCCTACGCGAATTTAAGGGTTGGACTTACGATAAATCAGAAATACGAGCGTGAATCGCAAAAGAGGCCTAATCTCCGTTCAAATTTTAGCTGGCCGAAATGCGATCGATGTTTTTCTTTGTTGATTGGTGGCAACAATGGCAAAGCCGTGCTCTTTGCAGACGAGTGATCTATATAGAAAAATAATAAACGTTTGTGTAATAATTTGCAGCATTTTCCAAAAAAGTGGACTAAGGTGGTTTTTCTCCCGGTTTCTTCATTTTGCTACGTCTAGGAAAATTCCTACAACCTTCTTGCTCTGGTCGCCATAGAATCCCATAGAACTACTTTGGCCAGGGCGGTGTCTATCAGGGATGGTGGATCTACCAAATGCATCTCTCTCTTTCCGTCCCTCACCTTTAGTTTTTCTCGTTACCTTTGGTCTTCCTTTCTTCACGAGTAGATGTATAACTCACCTGGAAGTGCAGTAGTTTTGACTTTTCGTTACACGCGTATCAACCAGAGCCAATACGGTCTCAATACATTACCCTTGATCTTGAAGAGTGAAAGTCGGGAATGCGGATCACTCGGAACTGAATCACACGTGAAGGATAATTATTAACCTCAAATGCAATTGAGACGGTTCGAGCATTCCCACGCCGGATCACTGCTTTCATCCATCGAAAAAGAACGGATTCAACTCCATACTCCCATTGCGGATTTGATTCGATTTCGATCACGAGGGTCTAACAATGCGAAACTCGTGGAAGATGGATCTCAGAGAAGCGTAGCAGTACCTACACACCTTCGATTGTTGGTTTAGTTTTGGTCTGATAGTTCTCTTCCGAAGCCATAATATCGTACTCTTCGTGAAATAATGTAATATATTACATTATTTCACGAAGAGTACGATATTCACATATATGTGAAGTTTTGGCCATTATGAGTTTGGTAGTGGCTCGAAGCTTAACCTCTGGAGAGGGTTCCTTACCTAGAGTTTCTTACCTTGACGCCAGAGAGCATATGTAAAGAAACACCCTACGATGATTTGTTCTGGATCTCAATGTCCAAATATCTCCTCATGAGTTACAATTTTCTCTGGTTAGTGTTATCTATTGTTTGTTCTTGTTACTGCATTTCATGGGCACTTCTATGTTGCATAATTAGGTGACTTCAGCTGAATTCAGAAGACAGAAGACTGCAAATTATTACACAATGGTTTGTTATTTTTCTACATAGATCGCTCGTCTGCAAAGCCACCAACCATCCAACGTGAAGAGAAACATCGATCGTATTTCGGTCAGCTAAAATTTGAACGGAGATTAGGCCTCTTTTGCGATTCACACTCGTGTTTCTGATTAATCGTACGTAAAACCTTTAAATTCTCGTAGGGAGCGAACGGTTTGTCCTACAGAGCTCCGCGTGGTCTCTAAAAATTCTATGCTATCTTAAATTGATGAAAAAAACAATACCTTCATATCGAAATGTTTTGAGTTAGGGCGTTTTCAAAATTCATTTTTGAACCCTTAGAAGTGACCTACATCAACCAAAATCTTCGGGGCACAACTAGACCCCAAATATAGCGTACATATAAAATTTCATCAAAATTGTTGAATGCTAGGTGGGGAAAGTGCCGCGTACGGCGGACGGACGGCCAAATTTTTATTCGATTTTTGGATTCTACGTACCTTGAAACGTAAACCATCAAATTTTGAGGGGGTGTTAACAATTTTTTTCTTGGTCGATTCCAAAGGTTCATTATTGAAAATAATAAACCAATAAACCTTTGTGTAATAATTTGCCGCGTTTTTTATTCGATTTTCGGTTCCCACAGTACTTACGTTACAACGTAAAACATCAAATTTTGAAGTGTGGTTAAAATTTTTATTTCCTTGTTCGATTCTAATGGTTTATTATTTTCAATAACAAAAAGGCTCCTCTAAAAAATTAGAAAAAACCGAGTTTACCCTCTTTCCCCGTAGTCTTCAAAAATGTCTACAGCTACAACTTTCAGACAACACTCAATCATCAAGTGTCACTTTCCATCGTGTTTCTACAATCTATAACTATATCATCAAAATAAAAGCAGAATCTTCTCTACGAGAATCTGCTCTTACATTTCCACAGAATGTTGGGGTAAGATGACTTAATTTATGGAAATTCTGACTGAGTGATGCTGTAAGAGCAACTAAAAGTCAATGCAAGGTTACAAGATTTAAACAAATTTGGTAATTGAAATATTTGGTAATCAAAAATTTAATGGTCTCGGAACTGTTGAATGTTGAAGTGACTCACTTTAGTGAAGACTAATCTTTACCGATTAATGGCGATTGCGTGAATTGTCAATATAAATATTCCAAAGGATTCCAGTTAATATTCAACTGCCTTTCGTTAGATTCTGAGGTGTGTAGCTGAGAGGTTTCTTTCATCCGGATGATGAAAAATTTTTGATTTGCTTCAAAACATCCAAAAACAAGAAGGATTTATCTCAGTTACCGGTGCAATGGGCTTTTCATTTTTGACTTTTTTTCTTGTAACCATTATCTCAGAATTGGGTCATAAATTAAAAAACACCATTTCACGAAAAAAATTAAATAAAAAAAAACCGTTGTTTAATGACACTGAATTAAGAACCCTCCTCTTTTCGGTTTTTGTAGTAGGTCGAAAATCGGGAGATTTACATCCTAGGAGGACAAAAGAGGAGTACAGGTAACTGAAAATCGAAATCCTCTCTCTTATTATGCGATTCAGACCTTCAAACGGACTGATATGGGATTAACCGAAATACGGGGTGGAGGTGAGGTCACTTGACTGGTCAGGGCAACCTCTTGATCAATTAAGCCAAAATTGAACTCCACGAAAGGCTAAAACTGTAAAACCTTGAAGGTTGGGCATCCTAGTACCCAGATCTCGAATGGGAATTCCTGTCTCAGCAGTAAAAATTCCTGCACTACTAAGTAGTGCATGCATCCCCTGACTCATGCATACCCCTGACTACCAAGAATGGTCTAGAGAAGAAATGAAATTATATTTTTCATGAGGAAAAATTTACATTTTCATCATCCTCACCCACTTGGTATGCGAGAGAAATAAAGGTAGGGGGAATGAATATTTGTGGATTAACCGAAAGAAAGTTTCTTCTCCATTCATAGCTATATCCACACTCTATACAGGGTGTAACACCTATGTTCCTGCAATAGAACACCTATGTTCCTGCCATAGCCTAGGGATTGATTCTACAAGTAATTTGTGACTTTTTTTTGTTGTCTATGACTCAACTTCTTAACCCCCTTAAGATCCGACTTTTATCAATTATAAGATTTTTTTCGTGTTTCCGTCCCTGTATCATTAAAATGTTAACAAATCCTTCAATTTACCAGATAAACTAAAATTTTACGGTACCATTGGAAAGAGCGCTAAATTTCCTATCTTCCTGATGGAAAACCAAAGTATTTTAAATAGGCGGAATGGGTGAAAAATGAACTTGAAGAGGAAAAATTGTCAAAATCTTGAAAATCTCAACTTTTTTCAACCGCTCATAGGTTCTGTAATCCGGCACGTGAATGTTTACCTGTAGACCCCAAAGATGCGCCAAAATTCAGCTTTCCAACTATTTAGTCATTTTCACTTTAAAGTAGGATTTCTCACGGAAATTTGTGCTTGAACGCGGAAAAACAAGAATTTTTTCAACGGAATCGGCGATGTGAGGGTTTCGAGAGGCCTCGCTGGCTCCCGCCTTTCCCGTCGGCGAACCCCTCAAATCGTCTTAGCCAGAGCGCCGATTCCGTTGACAAAATTCACGTTTTTCCGCGTTCAAACACAAATTTCTGTAAAAATCCTACTTTAAAAATGAAAAAGGGCTAAACCGTTGGAATGGTGAGCTTTTGGTGCAAATTGTAGGCTTACAGGCAACCATTTACACGCTGGAAATCAGGGACTTATGAGCGGTTGAAAAAAGTTGAGATTTTAAAGATTTGAAAATTTTTCCTCTTCAAGTTCATTTTTCATCCGTTTCGCCTATTTAAAAAATTTTGGTTCCCCATTAGGAAAATCGGAAATTTAGCGCTCTTTCCAATGTTAATGTCAAATTTGAGTTTATCTAGTAAATAGAAGGAGTTATTAACATTTTAATGATACAAGATCGAAAACACGAAAAAATCTTAAAAGTGAAAAAAGTCGGATTTTAAGGGGGTTAAAAAATAAAAGTCATGAGACAAAAAAGTCACAAATTAGTTGTAAAATCAATCCCTAGGCTATGGCAGGAACATAGGTGTTACACCCTGTACATGACAGACGTTTTTTTCTGTGAAGTTGAGCAATATTATTAAATTACTCTTCCTGAAGCTACCGGCATTTTGATAAAAATTGGTGTGATAGTAGGGGAAGTGTGGTAGACGAGCAATAGAAGAAACATATTATCATGCTCAATTAACGGCGATTGCTTCTTCTTCACCTCACAAGATTCCTCGCCTTCCGAAGAATCGAATTACTCTCGCGTGCAATGTCAGAGTACAGTGACCTCTGGTGCTGGATGATCTAACTCGGGCAGGTTAGAGAGCGAGTGCTTAGAGAATGACTCAATAGCCAGTTCCATTCATGATGCTCGGCCGTTGCAAAGTGACCACATCGGTCCGTCGACTATAATTACAAGCGTTTACTTTCTTCGGAGAACCTGTTCCAGCCTTCCCGTGTTCTGAACCCGCGATTTACTTTCATATAACCTTAAAGCTCGAAGCTCGTCTTCAACCCTCAAGGCTGGAGTTGGATTCTACTTTCATTCAATGGGACCGCATTCTCAGCCTTTAGATGGGTTCCGACCGGCTCATCATAATTAGCTGGACGTTTGCGCAACAAGTTGCACCCCGACGGTTCAGGATGTGGATCAGCAGAGGGGTTTTCTCTCCAGCAGGAGTTGGATATCTTCCGGGGTCGAGGTCCCGGTTTTGAACTTGAGATATGAGCAGGAAATGGGAAGGAAACCGCACAAGGCGGAAATATGGTAGAGCCGGTAAGGATTAGCACACTCCATAGAGTTACAGATCGCGACGTACTGGAAATCACAGACCTTCTCACTTGGTATCAATTTAATAAAATGGTAACCAGTATGGAACACATGGTTCAGATCTAAGTTACGAAGGCTCAAGAACTCCTGCCAGAGAGGGTGTCAGATCAGTTTGATGAGAGAGCAGTAAACCTCCCTCCTTTACCCCAAAAATGAGTACAAAGCCTCGAATACTTCTCAAAAGGCCTGAAAAAGAAAGTGATTAATAGCTGTATAACGATAGAAATAAGCAAACAGCCTCAGCTACTATGCAAAAGGCCTTGGAAGATAGTCAGATCATGTATCTGAGTAGTAAAGCTTACTTCTCCTCTACTCATCATTGAGCGTAGAAAATAAGTACAAAGTCTCTTAGAAACCACTGGAAGCGGCTGGGAGGTTGTTGGATCAGCTGCGTGGTTGATGAAAACCCTCTTTCTGTTTATGTTGGAGTTACATTATCAATCCACCCAATAAAAGTGATTGAATTTGAGATTTACAGGCATGTTATTGTTATTTTATTACTGGTCGCACAGTGCTTTGAGTTCCAAAGATTTAGAACTATTTACGTTATTAATAAACGTCTGAATGGTAAACATCTCAGCTGATCAACAATAAATTAATGCAGATTATATTAATTTATTATTGATTTAATTCTCCAATAATAGTGTTATCGCCTGATTTTTTCCATAAAATGAGGTGACAAGGTTTTTTTTGCCAATTATTAAATTCGAGATAATAATCAATCTATATTGAAGTTGAGCGGAGGCCTAAGTTACAATCCCGATGTTGAAAAAGCTTCCTTTCCAGTTGTTCTTTTGATCATACCTACATTACCAAAGAAAAAGATTTTTTATTCGTGCAGCAGAGTAAAAAATTAGATATTCAAAGATCAATATTGTGACTCATATTTTGCGTTCCATAGTTTTCAAATTATGTTTCATATCTATAAGCCTCTCTGTAGAATCTGGAGCCCTTTTTTGGGGCAAAAGCAAAGCAATATTTAATTTTCAACTGTTTAGTCCCTAGAAATGGCAGGTGAATTCTTGGAATGGCTGGTTAGTTCTTTGACTGGCTGGTTAGTTCCTATACAGTCTGGTAGCCTCAAGACAGGCAGGTTAGTCCTTAGACAGGCTGGTTAATCCCTATTAAGGATGGCTGTTTCCTAGACAGGCTGGTTAGGCTCTGGACTGGCTGGTTAGTTCCTTTACAGTCGGTTAGTCCCAAGACTAGCAAGTTAGTCCTTAGACAGGCTGGTTAATCCCTAGAGAGGCTGGTTATTTCCTAGACTGTCTGGTTTGGCCCTTGACTAGTTGGTCAGTTCCTAGACAGGCAGCTTAGTTTTTAGACAGGCTGGTTAATCCCTAGAGAGGCTGGTTGTTTCCTAGGTAGGCTGGTTAATCCCTAGAGAGGCTGGTTATGTCCTAGACAGACTGGTTAGTCATCGTCTGTTAGCAAGAAAGATTCAGTGGTTCTTTTTCCGGGCATGAGCTTCTCATGTTTTTACCCATCCAAAATTGGCAAATGTTTCTATATTTCGAAAGATAATAAAAATTTGAATTACCACGTTTAAACTGAATTATTTAGGCGCCTAATCAATTAATTAACTCAGCTTAATCAATTAATTAAGTTAAGTATCTGTATCAACGAATTGATGTTAAGGGGATACCTAAGCAATTTTCAAAGCTGTGATCTGAGTAGTAACTCTTTGATTCAAATATTCCTTTGATTACAAGAATCTGAATAGAGTAAGTTCTCGCCGCAATATTTGTATCCGCATTTGTATCCGACGACCCACTTTAAATAATCTAACCATCCTCAAAGATTCCTTCTCTTCTGAATTTTTATACTTCTCCGTCCAGGATTCGCCTCTGCGTTCCTGAATGACATTACAATGTTTTCGTTCAGCGAGCTTTCACGCACATGACGAGAAAAAAAATATCATCGCAACCCATCGCAACTTTTTTTTTCTCTCTTTTCCTTCATCGACCTCGAAAGCAATAAAACTATTCGGGACCTCCTTTTTATAAAGGTTGCAGCCAATTTTAT
The DNA here is from genome assembly GCA_009739505.2 of Apolygus lucorum. Lineage (NCBI taxonomy): Eukaryota > Metazoa > Arthropoda > Insecta > Hemiptera > Miridae > Apolygus > Apolygus lucorum. The sequence continues at coordinate 48,634,897 of CM019180.2, read as the reverse complement.
AACCACCTCAAACCTTCATTCAGATTCCGCATGAGCAATGTGGATGGAGCGGTGAAATCTTCGGCAGTAGAATCGACACATGGTCGTGAAAATGCGAAATCTCAGAGAAAGTACGACGATTTGCAATTCATCGTATTTCGGGAAGTGATTTAATCCTAACAATCAACATAAAACAATTGGCAACTACTTTGATTCTACGTTGCGGTATTTAATGCCTGTATGGTCTCAAAGAACGAATGTATGGATGTAGAAAAGGTTGGGTGGGCGGTATAACTCTAGGGGATACCTAAATTCTTTGATATGAAACATAAATTTCTTGACCAAGTTTAATGATTTCCAATATTGAGGAACAATAGAATTGAGAATTCTTCCCCATTCCAGTCAACTTTTCAGAATATGGAAAGAGACCTCTACTGATCAGAATGCCACGCAATTCAACGGGAACAAAATTTCAAATATCCTCAAAATTCGAGCGAAATCCAGCGACTACATCGTGAGAAATGGATTTTCTAGGAAAATCGATATTTTTGGTGCCACGACAATGAAATTTCGATGGCTGAGAGACAACATGTGATGTGAAAGAAAATGAGAATCTAGTACTGTGGTCCTCTTCTTGCGAACCACTGGAAATTTTGACATTTTATGTCTTTACTATGGCACATAAATGAAAAATCGTCACGCGGGGAGCGTTACGCGGAAATTTCTGATGATTTTCACGTACAACCAATCGTTCCTGGGGAAAACTAACTTCCTCATTTTCCACCCCACAAAAATCGTTCACCACTCATTGGAAAGCTCTCAATTTATTAAACATAAGACATAAAATGTCTCTCGTGGTTGTGTACTTGTACGAAAGCTGTATCCACCGTTTGTGTCTTTTTCATCAATTTTCTTGGAAATATTTTGAGACAAGAAAATATTACATTTAATATTGCAATTCTTTAATTTCAAGTTGAGCAACAAGTGTTATCATCACGTTTTACCACCTTGTATACAAGTGGTAATCTCAAGTACTCTTTGGGGGTCTCAAGGTGTCTAATTGGAACAGATTTTCAAAAACTATGATTTACGATACCCTGCATGTATCGTAGATCGAGTTCGCCCCCCCCCCCCCCACGTTCCTGCTCCCCCCCACTCTCCCCTTCCCCATGCTAATTTCGATATTCTGATGAAATAGTGTGGAATTCGGAAGTCATCTGAACAAAAAAGAATTTCGCAAATCGGTTGGAAATTGAGGCAAAATTATGTATGCCCTTATGTGTATAAAGTGTTTGAGGGACATGGTGGTTTTCAGAAACAAGGGAGCAAAGTACTGCAAAGTTAGATCACAGCTGAAGGTTTGAAATGGAACCTTCTATAGGGGGGGACATGTACTGAGCGCCTGGGATGTTCTAGATGCTCACTGCTGTCAACATACTTCATTGAAATTTCCCTCGTGTCTGCCATACACTTAATACATATCAGGGGTTATATCGACTGTTATGTCAGCGTGTTGTCGAGTGAAGGCGATGGCCTTCTCGATGGCTTGTTGATTTCTATTGGTTTCTACTCAAAAAGAATGCAGGCGATTCATCATACACTGGCTTCCCGGCGCATTACTGCCTACCGAGGGAAGAGTGTATAAAAGTTTGCTCTAGCCGCAGACCACGGCGCAAATATCGCAGACTGGCGGGAGGCGGCGCAATTACCTTCTCCTGAGGAACTTGAGCTTGTAGATGAGACGAAGGAGAGAGAAATGATCAAGTCGAATTTTTGAAGTAAAGCATGATGGGCAAGCTCTGAATCTCCTTTTTATATTACAGGTAACGAGGTAAAGGAAGAGTAGAGGAGAGTGACGTCAGTCTGACGTGTTTACCCCGTACCTTAAGCGGCCCATAGACGATCAATATTATTGTGCAATATCCCGGGTTGTACAATAAAACTGATCGTGTGTAGACGACATTGAAAGGTTGTACAATATATTGCGTGAAATTCAAATCCGTGAAAGTACATTGTGCAAACGGGAAAGAATTGTGCCGTCTGTAGGTAACATTGCGCAATATACCGTCAGTCTGTCTCATCTAGTAGTCGTCATGGTTGACAAGAGAGCGAAAATTGAAAATTGAAATTGTTTGGCGAAAATTGAAAATTGAAAATCGAAAATTGAAAATCATTTGGTTCAGTAACTCTCAGTTCATTCAGTAATGTTTCGTGGGTGTGTTTATCACTGTCAATGAACCACTGTGTGGCCCATTTTCTCTCTTTTCGCGAGCTCTGTTCTTTTTCTCTCTTCTTTGCACTTACCGCTACAGCAATAGCAACAGCACACAACTCAATTTCACTCAACATCTTCACCGAATGAAGTTCTGGCGAGGACTGTTTGCACAACCTGTTTCCAAGCAAATTGATCGTCTGTGCTCGTGATTGTGCCAAATATTGTACAACCATCAATATCACCCCCACACGATTCAATTTATTGCACAAACCAACTTATTGTACAATAATATTGAGCGTCTGTGGGCGGCCGTCAGAGTATTGTGCAATCCAAATTGCACAATAATATTGATCGTCTATGGGCCGCTTTACTCTTCCTACCGTTTGGTGACTCACTCAGGGGTTCCACTTTGTGTATCTTTATTGGAGAACTAAAATTGATAAGTAAATGGAACATTACATCGACTAAATATAAATCTCTACTAGATAGAGTCCTTCCTAACTGTCTAATCTCCCTAATGGGGTAGTTGGAGGACTGATGTTTAGATCGTCCCTTGAAAATTAATTAAAATCGTTTAATGCTCACGCGTAAACGTATAATTTCATACAGAAAAATAACAAATAATAACAATGTAATTTATCCAAATTTCAGTACCTCACTAATTGGGAATTCTATTGTTGAACTTCGTAGGCAAAACTTTACCAAATTCCTGTCCAATTTTGATAAAAACTTCGGGGATTGTTCTAGAATGATGCTCTCCTGCTGAATTCATCGTTCTTGGATCAATCTAAGCCTAGATTAACTCGTCGAATTCCCCTCATATCGCACCTTTTTGAAAAGCTCTAATTGAAATATTTTTGATAGAAAATTAATAAATAAAATGCAAGTTTCCCATACTATGCCACACCCTGAAGGGAAATACCACGTACCTCTTTGTGGAAATCATTATTTTTCTTCATAATGGTTTTGTATTATATGTATGAGGCTCCTGAAAGGAAACTCATCCCGCTCTTCACGTTTACCCTCACAAATAGGAGTTTGGTTTGACGTTAATTCGCTGGCACGAGGTAGTTACATCCGAGAAAGTGGCACAGTTGTGGGAAGAGCCATAAGAATTCCATCGTCCGCCTTCCCTGTCTGCGGCAGTCGTGAGATGCATCTCTGCTGAGCGTGCAGGTCGGCGCGCCTTCGGCAGCACCTACGGGTGAAATATACTTAGTTGAGGATGAGAACCAATTCCCATCGACAAGAAGTAGTTTTGCAAACTACAAGTGTTTGAGTTTGGGTAGATGATAGTTTCCTCTCGATGTGCCTTTTGATGATATTCCACTCCTCGAAGCTTCCATTTTATAATGCATCGATACGTACATAGGTAGTTGATTGACAGAAGCTGGATTTAGAACTCACACTACTGATACGGGTTCCTCTTTATGACTCCAAGCGGTCACCATGAGGCGTGGGTATCCAATTTGCGACGATGGTACATACTGGGAAGAATATATAAACAGTGAGGAAGGGCGGCGGGGTCAACTCAATCTGTTCGACAGGCCTAAAGGCTCCGAAACTAGATAAAACAGTTCCTAGATAAAACAGTCCCGTCTTCATCGCCCGTTCCGCCTTCAGAGGTACCTACCTATTTGAATATAAATTATTTTCTTTATTTCTTCTATATTGAAGAGTTTATTTTCTATTATTTTCAATTAACCATTTTAAATTATTTCAACCTTTTATTATTTTTTGCGACGGATACCTTAGTCGCTTCCACTTTTGAAAAGGTTATCGTCGCAAATTTCAGAGCTGATGGACAGTGGAGGAAGGACGGCAATGATAAAACTCATCTACGTAATATTTTCCAATACACAAATTTCTTGGAACCCTAGACATTTGATCTTATAATGATCATGATATAGATGCGACGATATTAAGTTCATGCGTAATACTTGAATTAATGTGTTCAATGAGTGTTTTCTATATAAGTAATAGGTAGTGGTTTTATGAGAAGAAATAATAATAAATAAACCTCTTTTCACATATTTCAGCGCTTTGTGGGTACCTAAGTCACCTCAAATACGAAAACGCATAATTAAGAAAATAGCTATTTTAAGAATGAACTCATCCGTTTACAATTACGGAACAATATTTGAGTGTGAGTACCAGGACGAGGCTATAAAAGAAAAGACATTCACTTTCTCCTAACCTTGGGAGACCCTTAAGACAATATTTTTTATTAAAAAGGAAGAGGAGATAGTATGAGAGAAGTTGATGCTCAACCAACACATTTATCGAAAACCTGTTGTCAAAGAAGTTGAACGGAATTCTGATAGAGATCTCTTAGTATCTCACCACACACTGACAGAAACTCTCAGCTCAATCAAAGAAGTTAAGAGTGATGAAACGAGAGTTTGTAATCTGCCAAGATTTTGGTATAGGAAGTTCGAAAAATTTAGTATTGTGAGCAGACGCAAACGTGATCTTCTTTAAACGATGATGCTGGATATTTTTTTAAAATTCGAAGGGAGTTGGAACATAGATCAATCCTATGAATATCATCGCGATGGAATCAGTAGGAGCAGCAAAGACAAAAACACAGCAAAGACAAAAACGACGGCATTTTTGGGAATAAACTAGCTAGAGAAAGCTGAACTGGTGACCCCTTTGGCAAACATTTGAGAACAGGTTTACATTGATCAAAATAAAAATTATATACTCACCCATACAAGATCATTTCATCTTCATAATTTAAACTGGAGTAGACCATATCTGGAGTTTTGGTGGCACGGAAGAGAGTGATTTAGTTTTTTGCATTTTTCTCGGTCAATTTTCGTTTGGTTCTGGAAAATTTCTTGTTTTTTGATTCTTTAGGGGCATTTTACATCCTTAATTCCATATTTCATTACCAATTTAAAGTTTTAATTTTTAATTTTTATTTCTAAAGAAAAAAAGAGCTGTGTCTGTTTATCATCAGAGTATATTATACTCTGAGTATAGTATACTCAGAGTATATTATACTCTCTTTAAATTAAAATTAAAATTAAATTAGAAAATATTATTTTCTAATTAATTAGAAAATGAAATTTAAAATTAAAATTAAAATTTAAAATTTAAAATTAAATTAGAAAATATTATTTTCTTCCATCGGATTTCTTCCATCTTCTATTGGAAAAATATCGAGGAAACCTGATGGTAGTGAACTGAAGCGACAGTTTTCAGACTGAATTAGTCTAAACTGCCTATATTATCAAGATTATCAGTGGGCAATTAGACATTGGGAGAGAGCAGTGGCGTACTTGGATAGCGTCATAATAAATGCAGACGCCACTGCTTACTCTTCCCAGGACAGGGTTGCCATTTCCAAAGATGTTGCTCGAGGGAAACACCGTAAAGACGACCAGGTAGCTGAAGACCTACTTGGTTCTTTCACCCCTTTAATCTGTTCGTGTGATGGTGATCTGTAAAAAGAATTTGAATAGTTTGAAAAACATTTGAGAAACCCACTCGCACAAAAGTGGGATAAGCCGATGTCTGTGGTTGCTGGGTGGGTGCGAATAGAAGTGCAGTTTTCGATCATACGAGTAGTAGCCCTGCGTTTTCGTGGCTTCAGGAGGAAAATGTGGTGTTTGGGCTCTGAGGATGAACCTCCTCTACATTTTCTGAAAGACTGGTGTGACTACGTCACTTCGCCATTCTACACAGCCTCCGTCCAACAAGAACAGTCAATCAGATTAAATGTAAATTAAATACATTTTTTAACATGAAAAAGATATTGATAGATATCAGTACAGGGCAATTTTCTCTTGCATTAAAGTCTGCTAGAAGTTAAGAGATTTGATGACTTTATTCTAATTCATCTTTCTTTAACACTTCTCGATTTTGTGCCCAACACTGCCCTTTTTTAAATTCGATTTTCGGATTCTACACACTTTGAAACGTAAAAAATCAAATTTTGATGGGGGGAGGGGTGTAAACGTTTTTGCTCGATTCCAATGGTTCATTATTGAAAATACCTAATAAACCAAAATTATCAAAAACTAGCCCCTGTTGCCGTGGAAACATTTACATAGTTTGTTGAATTTTTCCATTTTGAATTTTGTTTTGAGGCCCTCCCCTTCTAGTCCTCTATCCATGCTACGGCTCTGTAAGAACGTGAACACGGGTAAAGATATATTCGCAATTTAGCATTTGGAATGGAAGTTAGGTTCATGGAGCAAGTGGAGCAAATCCCCCGGCTCTCTTGACCTTAGCCAGAGTTCCAAATCGTGTGGGTCACTGTTACTGAATTGGTGTGGACCAGGTGGATGTACTCGAGCAGACAGACAGACTGTAGACAGAAACCAAAACAGACTACTCGGGTGAACCTGTCTCGAGATTATTTTCTCTGGAGCTGGGGCCGGGCTCGTGGACGCACGTGCCGTTACCACTAGTCAACTTTATCCTCAGGTGCAACTTATAATCAACTTTTATTGCACAGGCTGCCGCAGAGAAGCGAAGGCAAGTTCGTCGGAGTCGGATGCGGTTTTGGACCGTGTGCCCGTGACTTTTTCGTCAAGGAAAGTGAAATCAGCCATTAGCGGTCCGGAGGTCCATGGGAAGTATGAAAAAAAGAACCGGCGAAGAAGCACCGACGATGAAAGTACCTTCTCAGAGGTCAAGGGACTTCGTGATAACCTTTCTTCTGTGCCTTACGCGAGTGGGAGCCGTACTGGCTCGTCATGTTCCTCGCAGTCTCAAAACCGGGATCGTGATTGATCGGTGATCCGCAGTATTTTGCATCGCTACGACTCCTCAATAAGCTTGCAAATTCTCCTGTCTATCTCCTGGGCGCCATCGACTCTAAAACCGGTCAACAAACAAGTCAAATCCCTAAGTATATCCTTCCGCACAAATATATTTCTCAGGTAAAATCTATTCCTTTGGCATTCGTGTATCTTGGGCCAGTAACAAGATTTGTGTTGGAGAATAAAGATAGAACAAGTGGGTGTGGCACATTGCTTCCTCTTATCTATAACACGATTTTTTACATATAATATACTATTATATGTATTAATATACTAGTTACTAGTGATATATAAAAATCAAGAAACCTTCAATGATTACCTTGAAAATTGGATATTTTGGTATTACTTATTAAGGCCGGGAGAAGGAATTGACCACATACGGACTAAAAGAACCAAAACTGCAAATATCTAATGTTCTGAAGTGAAAATTTTGATTTTGGAGGTCCCAAATTTATTGGACTTGCTGCATTAACAATTTATAAGTACTTGGAAAAATATTTTGCTCCTACAATGGTGAACACTTCATAGTAATTACATCAGTATTTTTTGTTCTCGAACAAATTCTTCTGTTAGCTTGGTTTCAGGGTACGTGATCCAACTCCGGACATGAGGTGAGGGGGACGAAATTGAATTCACTTGTCCCCGAGTTGAAGGAGGTAGGATTGTGCCTCTTCTGGCTATGTCATCAACCGACACTTCTACTCCACATAGGGTTTGAGTTCAGCTCCAAGTCCCACGGGGTACTCTTGCTCAAGCCATGGAGGCAATGGTCTTCGAGGCATAGCCTTGAATGAAGACCAGATTAATGTTCCTCCTGTCAGGACTCGGAAGATTATCGACTCTTGGATGAATAGAGCTCGTACTAGATTCTTGGCTGATCTGCTTTTACATATCCTTCGCCAGGTAGTCGTTGCCCTTATCAACATTATTTGACTTCGAAGTTTGATGGCGCGCAACACTGCAGTCTCTAATAGTAATACGTCTGTGTAGATCTCTGGCATGAGCCAGAGACCACTGAGACATCAATAATAAAGGCTCCTCTTGTTGTTACCACCTAGTGATCAGGACGATAATCTCGTTGTTTTAGGTTGAAGGTTGAAGACATTCTGGCCATCCTTTACAACGAGGTTTAGAGCAGAATCAAATAGAAGAGCAAAAAACTGTTTATAATGCTCAGAAGTTGATATTTTGATCTTGGAGGACCAAGATCAGATTTGTAGGACCTGCTGAAACAATACACAGCTGCCCTATCTTCGATAATATGAGAATAAAACTCACGATGTCTTACCTTTTAAAGAGAAATGTTTGTTTTGCAATTAGATATTTTGATATGTGAAGATGTTGTTTATACAATTCGTCCAAGACGACCGAAGAGTCACGCACGTTCGAATACTCGCGTTATTGAAAGACTATAGACAGCGCAAAGTGGTGCATCAACCTGGTAATTACCACAGAATACATTACCATTAATCATGTCGACGTTCACACCTTCTCGAAAGAGATGCCGCCTGTTTTGAGGCACTGTAATTTTCAGGTAAGATAAGGGCGGTTCGAAAGCAAGGGCTTAAATACCAAGTCGCGCTGAATGTGTCGGTTGTGAGAAATGACGCACTGGAAATCTATAATTACCAAGTTGATCTGATTGTTTTCATTCTCATCGAACACGAAAGGTCACAAGCATGCTAATGATAGAGAGGAAACGCAGTGTGAATACGATATTTGGTGTACTATGTTTGTGGTCTCGACTAAATGGACTTTCACATTGTTTTCTCCTGTGACTTTTAACAGATAGCTCCGTTTCCTACGCATCTATTCGGAAATAAACCTTTAAAAGCGACCAACACATGTTTTTATTTAACCCTTAGTATAAATCTCCAAAATAAATAGTACTACCAATATAAGAAAAAAATCAACAACCGACTAAAGTTTTATGTAGGTGCCTAAGGGATAGGTATTTATTTCATTGACTTGTCAAAGTGATACCCTACATAAACATTTGGAGTTCAAAATATCTACTAAAGGTAAGACGCAAAAATGTATTGACAATGCAATAATTGTATTACGGTTTATTAATTGACACCCATCCGTGCAAAACACTTGAGTTCTCATGGCTTCCTCGATCTTTTTGTGCAGATAAAGAGCTCTAGCTCCTGAATAAATTAATCATAATGTGTAGCTTTGTGTTTGTGCATGATTATGTTGATGCTAAGATACGTACCTAATGCGTTGTAACCAGCAAGTCGATTACAGGAGGATAGCACTTTCGATTTGAGGACAACACCGCCTGAGTAATAATGGAGTCCTTGCTACAAAATCGCACTTTCCTGCTGATTACAAATGATTCTCTAATAAGGAACGAGTAAAAAATAATTGTGTTCTTATAACTAGCGGATACATTATGAAAGAAGTGCTTGCTCAACTCCAATCACTGTAAACTTGGAAGAGAGGAGCGGATTCGGATTGTCGTCGGTCAGCAACTAGTGAGAACGACGTAATTCTTTTAAGGATCCTTGACATTTTCAGGAGAAAGTTAGAAAAATTTTACATTCAAGTACTTGATACAGTTCATGTTGCAAAATACTGTTGATATTCAACCAGCTGATACATGGGACCTCTAGCAGTAAGTTGATCCTCCTGATATTGCTCAGAAATATAAGATAAAAATTATTAAATCATTATTATGTATACCTAAGTTATATAAATCCAAAAGTGGTGGTTGGTTCCAAAAAGTGTGGTTGTCCAATTGGAGTAATAGTTGTTATATTTTAATTGATGAAGGACTTACGCGGCAGAGATGAATGAAACTCCTGTCTTATTCGACCTATAGCACTGAAATTTAGCGATCCTTCTCAAGGGGACCTTTGGAAGTGATCTGAAGTCAATCAGCACTGTGACCTATCTTATTGACCTGAAGTTAGTGTGAAGCACTGCTTCTCTGAGAGCCAGGAAGATGACTACAATGTAAGTAAGTGCCAAAGTTCAGATGTAAGTAATTTCAAAAAATTTATTGGTTGGATGGTGGACGATCTGCATTGTCAATCCAGAACAAATTAACCTTAAACAATTAGGTCTTTGAGCCAGTCTGGACTTATGGTGCACAACTGTGTGGCAGCATCTCTCAAACCACGATGACATCCAAGGGGACCTTAAAATTCCCATAATAAATGGAGTCATGAAAACACAAGTAATAGCCCTTTATCAGAGGCTACAAGGTCGTATCAACGAGGAGGCTGTGCAGTTGTTGGACGTTGATGATATGCTCTGTCGGCTGAAAAGATGAAAATCTCACGATCTTTGGCAGAAGGGAATGGTGATTCCATGAAGTTGTTCAGTAGGTGTTGTGCTGTGCGCTCCGGTGAATCTTGTGCGTCAAAAGACACTAAATAGCCGAGAATTGGGGTATGATTTGTACCACTCTCTCGTTTCAGTCACTTAAATTCATTGCCATATAAATAAATTTGATTACAAATTGAATTACTTCGTGCAATAAAAATTGATGAAACAAATTTCAGATATGTGGTGAGTTGTATAAGCTGTTTTTGTAAGGATAGTAGAAACTTTTTATTTCTATTTACCTATATCTACTTTATTCGATGAAGAGATTTAGTGAATGTGAATAGAACTCACCATTATGGACTATCCGAGGTGTAAGTGAGGAGGTGTCATCAGTGAGAGCACAACACAGAGCTCCCCAGAGGCCTACGCGAACAATGACGAGGAGCTTCGACAATGTATTTTACGAGCCGAGTCACGGCGGGAAATCATTTTCGGATCTGGGGCGTGCAAAATGATTAATGGCTCCGCTCATATGATCGACTGAATGGAAGCTAATGATCGGCGGCTCTTCTGTTAGCATTGGCTGTCAATGATCTGTGTCCTGGCCTGCCAGCTACTTTCATTCGGTGAATCGTAATTGATTGAGTGAGTGCCTACAAATTTCGTTCGGCAAAGAGGGTTTTCATATCATGTACCTCCTACATACGACTGGTGGTAAGACATTCTTTATCAGATGAAGCACAACATGTGCTCCAATCCAGTTTGGTAGGTATCGCCACAAATTATCTCTAAAATGTGTATTTGAGAAAATGTTGGATCTGATTTGGAAAGAAATTTATTTGCTTGGAGAAGTTATCATTCGATCTGATTATTCCAAGGACACATTACTTTGCTTATGGACATTTTATAAGACTTACATTTGAAAGTATTAAAGTTACTTGCAATAAAGTACAATTACAACACAATACGATACAATACAATACAATTACAATACAATACATGTATCACGATACATTACAATCTCAATACATACGAACTTGCAATACTTATTACACTAATGTAACGTTCTTTTGGGGTAGCTCACAGGCTCAAGAATTTCACAATAAATATGCTCAGTAATCTTTCAGTATGCTCTAATAATGCTCAGTAAACGATAGTTGATCGTCTGGGAGGTTCCATTCGTTTTCATACTATTACATTAGAATACTAACTAACTAGATAGCACTACAGGCCGATGTGGCCCCTGGCTTCCCGAACTCCCTTCCGCCACCGGGTACGGTCACCCGCCTGAGACCTCAGCAATCCCACCACCTGGAGGTCCCTCAAGACATCATCAAGCCAGCGACACCGAGGACGACCTCTTCGTCTTCTAGTTTCCATCCTAGCTCTCTGCATCATTCTCCGGCAGGCCTCCACTGGCATGCTGTCGATATATCCCAGACATTGTTCAATGGTCCCAGCCTGGTTTAGTTATTGGTGTCTTCAAAACTAAACCCATGAAGACCCTATTACAAAATAGATAGTTATAATAAGGCCTAAATGGTCTTCGAAATGTTTTCCTCGAAAGGCTTATAATTTTTTTCCAAATTGCAGAAATTTCATTCTTTAATTCAATTTTTTTAAGTACGGAAATTTTTATCATAATTTTCTTTGTGTTTTCAGGATGACAAGAGCAGTTAAACGCCTTGAAATTAAACCAGAGCTTAGAACTGATTGGCACGGTATAATAAAAAAATTTTAAGTAATTTTATTTCATTGAATTAGTAAAGTTTTGGTAGTCATTCGTCACAGAATTTAATGGGCTTTAATTTTGATTTATTATTTTTAATAATGAACCATTGGAATCGAGCAAGAACCTCCCCGATATAAGCCACCATAACATTTCTAGCAGCCTGCGAGCGTCGAATTTTAAAAGCATTTTGAGATCCATGATCTACCCAACTCTCTCCGATACCCAACATGCGAATTCGAGTTCAACTCTCAAGAGAGACGGTTTACCAGGATCTCTTTGGTAAGTACACAACCTACACCTACGGTGAAAACACATCCAAATAGTTAACGATTTTTGGTTTATGTGCCAAAATAAAGACATAAACTCTCAAAAACGCTGCATACGGGTCTGCGACACATTGGGACATTTTATGTCTTTACTTTTTCCCGCTACCTTCGCTACCTACCTACATTAATATGCTTTCCTAATAATAATTATTATTGTTTGCTGACGTGTAACAAACTCTTACCACAAATTTTGTTTACAGTTCTTTTAACTCAGGGGTAGGTATATTTCAGTTTCTTCCAAAATTACATCGGTTTTGGCAGTATATAATGTATGCATAAATTTGGGGCTTTCCTACGAATGGTGAACGATTTTTCTACGAACACGAATGACGAAGATGAAGTTCCCTTGCAACTACTCGGTTGTAAGAGGAAATCATCGAAAAACCAACCGTAACGCTTTTTGTTAACACTTTTTTCGTTGTCATGTGCCAAAGTAAAGACATAAAATGTCAAAAAGTTATTATTTTGGGTCATTCCGGAACTTTTTTTTGTGTAATACGGTTCCATTTTTTTAAAAATATGCCTACCCAATTATATAATGGAGTGTGTTCATGTACTCTGATGTAATCTAGAATATTGCAACTGAATTCCTTCTCATAAAGGCGGTAGCTATTCGGACTGCAACATTGAGTCGTCTGGAAGAACTGAAAAAAAGAATATTCTTTCTTCTAGCCATCCTGTTTAACTACACATCGTGCTCTCCAAAAAAAGCTTTCAATTGAAAAAATCAGTTTGTTATTAAATTTAATCATTTATTTTTCTTTTCAAAAATCATGTCTTATAACTTTTCTATAAATAGAATATTTTGGTATCTAGGCTTCATCTACAAATTAGTGAGAGAGAGAATATTTTTACTTACATATAGACAACACCAGGTTGAAGACCAATCAAGGTTGAAAAAAAAGGACGCTCAATCATGACGAGAAAGTAAAGGAAACAACGGTTCTAATTCTAATACGTTGATACCGGCAGATTAGAGCTGTAAATCCATCATGAAAAGCCAGTCCGGAGTGAAAGGAACCCTTGTAGGGGATCTTACATTGAAATCAAGAACAAGAAATAGATAAACAGATGAAGCTGCAAGTTTTGTGTTGAGAATCACTTTCTAACGTCGTGATCCTTCGAGGGCCCGATCGTGCTCGTAGCGGATCCTTTAGCTGGGGAGTTGGTGAGCTTTTTTTTCCGATGTCTACTTATCATCGGTTCTTGCTATACTTAAGTAGGTAATTGGGTACGTGGGAGGAAAGCTTAGGATTCTTTGCAGTAAAAAGTCAGGAATAATCAGTGATGCCGGGATTTTCCCCCGAGTATTGGAATTTATTGAGAACATTCTCCAGCTCATAAATTCCTAGTAAATTAGAGAATTCATTAACCCTTTCAATACCAAGAATGAAATCGTGATAAATGCAACAAAATAGCCTATTTTGATTTATTATTTTCAATAATAGACCTTTGGAATCGAGCAACTTTTTTTTTAAACCACCCCTATTTGATGGTTTTTACGTTTGAAGGTATTCGTAGAATTCAAAAATCGAATAAAAAATCTGTCCCCGGCACTTTTCTTGATTGCTATGAACCCATTTTGGTGGACTTGGGTATATGGGCTCCATTTGGGGTCTAATTATGCCTCGAAACTTTTTGTTGATGTCAATTATTTTTAAGGGTTGAAAAATAAGGGCTGACATTTTCAAAAAGCTCCAGCTGAAAAAATTTTTATTCAAAGCTATTATGTTTTCATCAATTGGGATAAAACAGTATTGAACTTCAGAATCGAATAAACAGTTAAATAAATAGTTCGCCCCCTATGAAAACTTAAGGGTTGGACTTACGATAAATCAGAAACAAGAGTTTGAATTGCAAAAGGGGCCTAATCTTTGCCCTAACTGAAAAACTTTTGATACACAGGTATTGTATTTCCACCAATTTAAAAAAAGAATTAAATTTTTAAAATAGAGCGAGTCCACTCAGACCTTTGTAGGACAGATCGTTCGCTCCCTACGAGAGCTTTAGGACTCTCATTAAATCAAAACAGGACTGTGAATCGCAAAAGACTGAAGTAAATAGGCCGTTCAAATTTCAGCTAATCAAATGCGATCATAGTTCGTTTCATTGAAATAAATTTTGTGTTTATTCGGTTGTGCTTCCTTTGAAACCAAGAATCAACTTTTGTCGAGAAGGCACCCACAACTCTCGGAAAGCGTAAATGTAGCATAGTAGCGTAGTAGGTGGCAGCATCTAAAGGATTCTGGGTCTCAACCAGAACAACTAAGATCTCAGGTATCTTGCTCCGAATTGATTTCTAATGACGAAGCCCACTGGAGTTCGATGAACTGGCCCTTACTCCTTGTACACCCATTACCTATTCCAACAATTACACTGGGGTAAGGGATTAGGTAACTTCTGCTCAACTTCACAAGAAAACGGTATAGAGAAACATTCTTCCTCCAATCAAGGGATATGTTTCCCAAAAGTAAAGTCCCTGAAATTAGTCTCTAACCGGAAATGACACATTCGAAGCTAAAGTTCAAGTAAATAAATTAATATAAAAACAAGTTCGATCCATGTCCGGCCACAACTGAAGAGTATATAATCTGCAGATCAGCAAGTGTATATTAGAGCAACCTTTCCGATCTTTTTTTTCGAAAATGCTCATATTCTGTGATGATTGAATATAACTTTATTCGGAGATTGATTGATTAAGCTTTTTATTTTACCACCAGGGATAGGATAGGGCCTTGAGGCCCTCTCTTACTCCTTCCCTGGCTACAAATAATTTACAAATTCCTCGCTAATCATTGTATAACATAATTCTTCACTTCATATAAAGTCTACGTACATCACTTCACACATCCTCAATCAAAATGATAACAACAAAAACAAATCAAATCAATGTATGTGGAGAGGGAGAACAGCTCAGGATTTGTGGCTAAAAGAGGTCAGGAATGACGCGTCTAGGCCAAGTTCAAACCATGTTCGTGCACAACTAAAGGAAAGATGAATCAGCAGATCTGTAGATGTATGTTATAGAAATTTTTCTGTTTTATATCTTTGCTCAGAAAGGATCACTGTCTGTGGCAATTGAATTTCACTTTCTTCGGCTTGGTAAGACACTTTTTCGAATTCGTCGCTATAAAAGATCAGGAATTATACATCCAAAGCAAGTTCAAACCATCTCCGGGTGCAACTGAAGAAATGAAGAATCTACAGATATGCAAGTGCATGTCATAGCAGCCTTTTCGCTTCTCATATTTGCTCAAGAAGGGGGCTAAGGTGGTTGAATTCCTCTTTTTCAGAGTGAATTACATTCGCCGCTATAAGAGGTCAGGAATTATGTATCTGTATTCAAACAATGTCCTGGTAAAACTGAAGATATCAAGAATCTGCAGATTAGCAAGTGCATATTAGTATTTTTTCTCTTTATCTTCGCTCAAAAAGGCTCACAGTTTGTGGTGTTTGAATCTCACTTTCTTCGGCGTGGGAGAAAAGCTTAGGAAGCCACGCTACAAGAGTTCAGGAATGGAACCTTCATCTAGAGCACGTTCAAACCATGTCCGACTCTGCAGATCTGTTATTGTATGATGTAGTAATGTTTTTGCTTTATATCTTTGATCAAAAAGGATCACTGTCTGTGGCAATTGAATTTCACTTTCTTCGGCTTGGTAAGACACTCCTTCGAATTCGTCGCTATGAAAGATCAGGAATTATACATCCAAAGGGAGTTGAAACCACTTTCGAGTGCAACTGAAGAAATGAAGAATCTGATGATATGCAAGTGTATGTTATAGCGTCCTTCTCGTTTCTTATTTGCTCAAGAAGGCTCTCATCTGAGCGAATCAGATTCGTCGCTACAAAAGGTCAGGAATTATGTATCTGTATTCAATCAATGTCCTGGCAAAACTGAAGATATCTGAAGAATCTGCAGATCAGCAAGTGACATTATTATGACAACATTTTTGCTCTTTATCTTCGCTCAAAAAAGCTCAGTTTGTGGTGTTTGAATCTCACTTTCTTAGGCGTGGGAGAAAAGCTTAGGAAGCCACGCTACAATAAG
This sequence comes from Apolygus lucorum, assembly GCA_009739505.2. Lineage (NCBI taxonomy): Eukaryota > Metazoa > Arthropoda > Insecta > Hemiptera > Miridae > Apolygus > Apolygus lucorum. Next base: position 48,618,543 of record CM019180.2, on the reverse strand, counting down.
TCAGGAATGGTACCTTCATCTAGAGCACGTTCAAACCATGTCCGAACACAACAGAAGAATCATTAGTTCTGCAATAGCATGTCATGATAAAGTTTTTGCTACTCACCTTTACCCAAAACTGCTTACGTTCTGTGGCATATGAATTTCACTTTCTTCGTCGTGGCAGGGAAGCCTTTCGGAGAGGTCAGAGATGATACATATAAAGCGGCCACCGCTCATTATTACTTCTCTGATAATTCAATTACGATTTCGTTCGGGAAAAGGTTCGCATCCTTTTTCATCCGCGGCTCGGTCGTGTCAGGAGATGAAAGTTTAACTCTTGAGAACTTCGATAACTGGGTCAGGTGAGAAGTAAACGTGTGAACACCACGTGTGAATGCGGCTGCTTTATTATTAGGAGCAGACAGATCAAACTCGTTTATGAATCGTTTTCGTAAAAATATAGGTTATTGATTCGAGCTGTTTTCAACATCACTTCTGCTGTTATCATAAGAATAGGAACATGTAATTTTTTTTAGAGCGAAATCAATGGTATTGCTATGGATTGGTATTAAACTTTGTACGAAATCGAACGATTATGCAGTAAGAAAATTAGGTTTGGGGTTTTAAAAAACGATTTTGCATCATCAATAGATTCAATTAAACTGACAACAATGAAATTGATAGGAGACCATCAGCTAAGGCCAGCTGTATCGAAATCAAAATTGTTCTAAAAGTACGAGATTGTGGAATGCGAGTTCTCTCGGAAGTGAAAACACAACACCGATGAACTATAATGAAGGGTTGGTTAATAAAATACTTCTTAACGCTAACGTTTCGTCCCATTCGTCTATCACCGGCAGGACTTGAGGAAAATTTGGCGGAATTCAATAAAGTCGCTTGTAGTAGGTACCAACATACGACATGGCTTTCTTGGAGAGAAATTTTGTAAATTCAGGTATATTAGAATTTGATTTTTAGATTTATCCTTGGAAAAAGGCGCTTCAAGAAAATTATGTCTACCGACTTCTTCATGAAGTGAAATGACAAATTCTTGATGGCGTTCAATAAATTGGACAGCATAAAAATTGAGTTGATTGGTCCACATTCGAAAACATATTAAATAGGTACCTAAGTAGTTATGTAATTATCAATGAAAATGGAGTCGGTCTATATAACTTTTAGTGCCTTCGTTTGCAGAATAATTTCATATGGAATTCAGAATAAAAATATAGAGGAACTGTGTTGAACTTCAGATGTGGGTTCAACTGCTGTAAAAGGCTTTTCATGACTAAAATGTCTGAAAGATTTTCCTTCAAAAAATTTGAAGAGTTCCTTTGAAAATTCGATAACAAAATAATATTAGCACTCTACGAAAATCAATCCTAGTACTAGGTTCAATACTTCTGTAAACGTAAAGTCGATTGAAGATACGATTTTTAGCGAAGAAGTACCAACAAGACTACAAATTATTTTTATAGGACACCTGCCGTTGATTGATTCTTCCATTCAGGCTGAATTCATTCATAAGGAATTCAAGAACTAACCTGTCTGTATGATTGATGGTTCTTATGTACCGCCTAAATAGCCATGGAGTGGAAGAGAAGAAAGTGGCTCAATGACAACGGAGAGTGGTGGATGTCGTGACATCTACATCATAATGGGCAAGGAGTGTCAAGAGAATCTTGAAAATATGACTTGAGATCTCCCTCTCTATCTGAGTCGAGATGACGAAGACGGTGGAGGGTACGAAACGATACGTTTGCTCTCGAAGATGAGCGGTTTCTAGAGAGATGCCTTGTCTCGTACACCCGAAGGAAGTGTGCTGCGAATGAGCCGAGGAGGGATAGGGTTCACACCGGCTGTGAATCCGCCCATTCATTGCCCAGCTCATAAGTGGGCTAATGTCTCCTGACCTTTTGAATATAGGACTCAACTTCTGCGTCAGGTTCTCTACCTACTGCGTTGAGTAGCGACACCCCAACATGGGATCATAATATTAGATACTTCGAAGGCAGATTATATGCATGGTCCTTCTAGGTTACACTTTTACCTAAACCAATAAGATTGTAGAGCCTTTGGAAAATTGGGAAATTTTTAGGACTCATTTGGAGCACAAGGTATCTGACTTAAATGTGTTTAAAATGAAGCACAATCTGCTCAACACTAGTTGGAAATGGTCGTAAACCAATACCACATGATTATGATCAATGGCGGTATCAGTACAATGAATTCCAATAGAATTTGTCGAATTAAAACGGATTGAGTAGAAAGTTGTCTATTCCCACGAAAAAATGAGTTTCAAGTTAAATCGATTTCGACGGTTAGGTCATCATAATTAACAAACAATAACTGAAGGTACATCACTGAAAGCATAGTCACGAGTGAAATGGAGCTTGAATCCTATTGGTCGAGAAAGTGAAAGTCATACCAAATCAGATTGAAGCAGATATAAGTGAAAGGAGGATCCTATTGGTTCAGAGAAGTGAAGGGACCTGGGAGGATCATCAAAATTTGATGCCCTCATTAAATTGGCATTTAGTGCCAATTTAGGCAGACAAAGTGAAAGGGAGCTCAAACATTGGTGAGGGTAACATTGTGAGGGGGGGGGGGGGGCAAGCTATTGCAGGAATGAACCCATCAACGGTGAAATATGTTGAGGGACCACCTCATTCAGACATTTACCAGACCTATCACTCTTGAGAATCTCGAACTTTTCAAGCACATCCAACATACAAAAATGCAAAAAATGAGGAAATTCTATGTACTGTCTGCTTGTTAGATGAAAACTAAAGTTATGATTGAATTCTCTTAGGTGATTCGCAATTTTTGCGAGGTATGTTGGATGTGCTTAAAAGTAGAAAAGTTCGAGATTCTCAAGAGTGATAGGTCTGGTAAATGTCTGAATGAGGTGGTCCCTCAACATATTTCACCGTTGATGGGTTCATTCCTGCAATAGCTTGCCCCCCCCCCCCACACCATCACAGTGTCACCCTCACCAATGTTTGAGCTCCCTTTCACTTTGTCAGCCCTGATTGGCATTTGATGATCCTCCCAGGTCCCTTTCACTTCTCTGAACCAATAGGATTCTCCTTTCACGTATCTGCTTCAATCTGATTGGGTATAACTTTCACCTTCTCGACCAATTGGATTCAAGCTCCCTTTCACTTGTGATTATACTATATTGTGACTATATAAGCTATGCTCTCTGTGATGTACCTTCAGTTATTGTTTGTTACTGATGATGACCTAACTGTCGAAATCGATTTAACTTGTAACTCATTAATTTCGTTGAAATAGACAACGTTCTACTCAACTCCGTTTTTTATTAAAATGGTTTTCCACAATCTCATTGCGAGTGATTTTATTAGAATTTGTCTATTTTTTTAAACTTATTAACACTTTTTAACTTATGAAAGATGGACGACCTCGAGCACTTACCATAGTTGTTTCTCTCCATGTTGTTCCACCTATCAATTTTTTTTTTGCCAAATAGTTGTGTTTGCTCATTGTGAGAGTGTTGCAGAAATCAGAAACATGGTGTTCCTGCTGCACTCACGAGGGTATATAAATAATGGAATTTTCCCAACTCCACCAGCCACATTTTTTATCTGATGGACGTACCTAATAGAAGAAAGGGAAGCGAAATTGGGGAAGTAATAAACTATTGTTATGGAATTCAGACGTTATCTTATAATAGCAAAAAGGAAATACATTCAACATCGGCCCGTTAGCGTCACCTTTCGTTGGTAAGCTCTCGATTTATCACGCATTTCTTCATACCGATTGTTTTGTTGTCACTTGAAAATACATAAAATGCCGCTTGTCTTGTTGTCACTTGAAAATACATAAAATGCCGCTTGTTTTGTTGTCACTTGAAAATACATAAAACGTCCTAATGTGTTGCAGACTCGTTGCAAGCGACAAATATACAGGCTGTCTACAAAACAGATCTCATTTCTTCACGAGATCAATGCTATAACTATTTGCAACAAAAAGAGCCTCATGAAGTTTTTTTTTCTAACGCTTCTATTCCGAGTTGTTCACGATTCAAGATTTTTTCGTGTCATCGACCTTACTTCATTAAAAAGGCCATAGTATTCTCATTTCCCTAAGTAATCTCAAGTCTGAAGAAACCGTTGAAAAGATCGTAAAATTTTCTATCTCCCTAATATAAAATTAAGTTTTTTTAGTTGAATTTTAAGGTGAATAAATCCACCTAAAAAATGAACTTTGTAACTTGTTGAAAACTTTCCGATTTTCAAAGCCAAATGTCCAAATAATTCGGGATATTGAACTATTGCCGGTAATCCTAAAAACTGGCCCAGAATCTCAGCTGTCTAGTGGTATAATCTGAAGAAACCGTTGAAAAGATCGTAAAATTTTGTATCTCCCTAATATAAAATTAAGTTTTTTTAGTTGAATTTTAAGGTGAATAAATCCACCTAAAAAATGAACTTTGTAACTTGTTGAAAACTTTCCGATCTTCAAAGCCAAATGTCCAAATGATTCGGGATATTGAACTATTGCCGGTAATCCTAAAAACTGGGCCAGAATCTCAGCTGTCTAGTGGTGTAATCAAAAAATGTTTTCCGATGGAACTTAGGGGAGAAATTTGTGTTTGAACACGGAAAAACGTGAATTTTTTCTACGAAATCGACGTTTTGACTTAAGGAGACCCCCCGAATCCTCCGAATAACTCGGAATAGAAGCGTTAAAAAAAAACTTGAACGTTAAAAGAGACAATTTTTGTTGCAAATTAGTTGTAGAATCGATCCCTTGAAGGAATGAGATCTGTTTTGTAGACACCCTGTATACTAATGAAGATGTTTGGGTTGGAACTGGAGGAAGTTCCTGTTGAATTTTGAGTGGAAACCTTAGTTATTGGTCGTTCTCTCTGATGTGATCTCACACATAGCCTCGGGGGAATAGTCGTCTCTTCTCCGTCTTGTGGCAAAATGGACATCAGGTTTCGACGGAGGCATCTACAACGTAGGTTCAGGAAAGGCAGTCCGAAAGTGAAACGAAGCCAGTCCCAAATCTCCCCCTCGTTAGTGAGGTTAGTGAGCTGTCTACAAGCGCAGTTGCAAGGTCGGTTTAGGCCAGTCTGGAGATGTCAACATCTTTAAATAATCCATCTGAACTGTATTGGGTGCTTAGTACATCTGAACAGCAATTTTACCATTTTTTTTGTAACCTGAGGCACCACAAATTTTGCTTGGACACTTCCTTGTCGCAAACAACTCCTTTATTCATTGTTCCATTGAAATTTGTGGTTATCGATCACTTTAGGAGGAATATTTTGCAACTCCTGTAAGATCTGATTAATGGTTTTAACAATAACGCAGCGGCAAGTCCATTTTCCAAGATATGTTTGTAATTTTAAATCTTTAATGGTGCCATTAAGCAAAAAATAAGTTTTTTTCGATAATGTTCTTCCTGATTGCTGATAGTCACGATTTCTAAGCTACCTACTATTTGAAGTTCGTGATGAAATTCTTCTTGCCTGATTGAATGGCCAACGTGGTTGCTTGACAACGGGAAAGAAATAATAAACCTTTGGGCAATGATTTGCAGCGTTTAACAGTCTTCTCGAATGTGGTACCTGTACGTATGGGATGCTTCTAATCCGGTAATTGGCACAATTATACCTGTTCAAACATTGATTAAATGATTGATAATTCTTTTGACATATTTATGTGCTTTACGACTGAGGCTCTTCCCAAACATTTGTCCATGACGATACTCGAGTTGTCCAGGGGAGATGGGAAGAGGAGGTTTGAACGGCTGCAACACGATGAGACAACTGAACGACGTCCAATGTCTAGTTTTGACCCGTTTTGGAAAGAAACGTATTTTAGCGGAAAAAAACTCGAGCTGATCCCAGTATGGTTTGCTCAGGATAGTTGATTCGTGACTTTTCCATGTTTCTTCTACATTATACGACAGTATTCAATATCTTGAGGAAGGTGCTTAAGTAACAACCTCTGTCAGCAGGTTCAGAATGAAAATGTGAAAGTATATTGAAAGTTAAAGGTTTTATATTAGGCGCCTTTTCAGCTCATCAACATAAACGACATCTCTCTCAATTTATTGTCATGTAAGGGTCTTCTACCTGATGAGAAACTTGTCTCCGAAACCGCCCACGTCATAAAATATGCGCCTTATTCCTCCCTTCCATGACTCCATCTCGGCCTCCACGGAAAAGAGATTCTCACGATCCGGAAGGATGGGGACGGAGAAAGTGAAGAAGAAGACGAAAAAAAAAGGTTATAAGAAGACATCGGGAAGGCATGGGGTTAGAGGCGGAGGTTGGGCCTCTCTGATAGCGAGTCTTCCCATAGAGTCTTCAGAAAAACTGTGGGATGAGAAGACAAAGGGCCCATCAGACGACGCGGGCGAAAAGTTACAACTGCGAGGTAGGTACACGTGTTCTTCATGGGCAAAGAAGGATAGTATTGCCTTGTCCGTGAAGGTGAAAGTTTGATGGGCGACCTCGAACTGTACGAGCATGTAAGAGGTGAATATGCAAGCATATTTTCAGTATATGATTCCGATTTTGGAAGAAAACAAATTTATATCCAAGTAGCTACCCAACCAGGCGGAAACTGGCCAAATACCTTGGGCCCACCAAGTGACTTACTTTACCTAATTACTCCAATCTAAATATATCAATGACTGTCTCAACATCCAACCACTTTCAACATGTAAATTCAATTGACTCCATGCAATCGCTCTTGAGTTGGATTGATTGAACATTTCTGGAGGGAAAAAGCTGGATTGATGGAAAGTTTTGGGTCCAACTAGATCACAAGGTCCAATAGATTATATAGGATTCTCTACATAGTCTCTGTCATCAGATACTAGAATACAAACATCTTTATGATGATTTCTCGCCAGTAAAACGGTTCTCTTAGAGTAATTCATTATTCGGCTTCTGGATTTTAGGCAATACAATTGGCGGAATCGCTGATTGGTTAATTCCTCAGGGGAAAATTGACTTTAGATCATTTTGTTGATTTTTGACCTACCATGGATTGACTGCGTCACTCTTGTGCCTGAGTGCAATGGTAACATTAACTGTTGATGCTTGGACCTGTTTCATGACAAAATAGTTAACCCTCCAATTCCCATAGCTCTCATGGGAATAGCTCTTCTAGAGGAAGCAAGAGACTCACGTCGTCATTATCTCTGACTCGCATTCGGTCTTGTACAAGATCAAGAGTATAAATCCTACCAAAAAAATGGGATTTATAGAAACAGAAATATTGAATGCGGTGAACGCACTAAAGCTCGCTGGTACATCAACTACCTTCATCTGGATCAGAGGCCACTTCAACATCTACGGCAACACGATAGCAGATACACTCGCAAAACAGGCTATTTTACTCCCTCGTAGGGAACTCTGCGAGTTCCCTGCTTCTGATTTAAACAGGTGGTTTAAGGTTCAACAGATGAAAGGTTGGGATCATTTCCACTCAAATTACCACGCTGGTTTTAAATATAAGATCATGTTTCCCCAACCCAGCTCGAACCCGTGGTTTGCACGAATGCCTTCGCACCCGAAAACCTTCTACAGGATCATGTCCAGACTTAGGAGTGGCCATTGCGCCACTAAGACCTACCTCTTGCGCATCGGGAGAGTGGAAAGTGGAATGTGCAACGTCTGCTTGGAAGATGAGGATGCCGAGCATATGATACTAATGTGCCCTATACACAGAAATAAACGTCGGCTTCTTTTTGAGAAGATAGAGGAATTTATACCCCGCCCATTCAACCTGGAGCTTATCCTTGTGACGGAGTTGGAAGCAGTTTATGACGCAGTGGTGACATTCATTGTGGACAGTGAAATCAAATTATGAACGATACAAATAATATGATTATGTATAACATGCAATATCCAATGTAACTATGAAGAACATTGTTTTACATGCGGCTGAATAGGTGAACTCCTGAAGCCAATAATAAAAAAAAAAAAAAAAAAAAAAAAAAAGGAAGCAAGCAAAATTCCACATTGTCCAAAGAAGAACCATTTTCAAGAAGTGTTATAAACTTCATGAAGGGGAATCCTGGAAGACAGAACCAATGAATCAGACCACTAAATTATTCAGCAGTATAGTGCTAATTGTAATAAACTATAGTATAACCGGTAACCATTGTAGCGTGAAAGACAAATTGATTCCCGCTTTGTTCATATTTGCGCGGTTTCGGTAAATAGTCTAGAGCGAGCTATCTCTGGATCCTGAACCTCGACGCATTATTTTCACATCTTCAATTTTATTTAATGAACAACTAATTCTACAATGTTATTGAAATAATTTTGGAATTTATCCGCATTAAAAGAGTTAAAGGAGAACAAAATTTAATTGAGGTCTGACGAAGAAGGAAGGAAGCGGCCATACTTCTTTCAATCTCCACTTTTTCGTTGCTGCCGTCCGGTCGTCTACTGAATCACATTTTCGTCAAAAATTTTTTCTTTGTCTGCGTTAAGAGAAGTTTTGAAAATTGCCTTTAAAATACTGGAAGGACGGCCATCGGCTGATCGGAGAATTTCTGTCTGCGGGCTTTCCAAACTGCCGGAAGAACTAAGGAGAAATTGTTCGTGCTACGAATCCTTTGTTCCTGGTAAGACCTCAAGTCATGTGGACTTCTGAAATAATTTTCTATACTCTGAAGAAACTACGTATTTCACTCATTTCGTCCTTGGTTCTCCAGATTTCATTCATCGTCCTTGACGTCCTGATTTTCGTTGTGGAGTCGAAGACTACGAGCATCGTGAATCAAGGGATCGTTCCGTTTATCGTACCGGTAGGTTTCGAAAATTCCAAAGAAATTATAATTCTTGAGAAACCTAAACGGCAATTTTGCAAGAGATTTATGATACCTACCCTCTTGCTCAGTTTCAGGGTGAGGGCGACATCATACACAGCTGCTCACCAAGTTGGAATTGTCCAGACTCCTACCCGTCCTACCCGTATAGACCCTCTGAAAATCCTTGGCTAAGTACTTATTCTTTTCATGTTTTTCCACGGCCGTAGGAAATTTAAGGTAATATAGATATGTACGATTTTAAATAATTTTCTTGAATGTATCTGTGATACCTGCCCTGAGTAGTTTGAAAGGACCGAAATTTTCCTTTCGAGTAAAGGTTTAATTTATTTCATTCAAAATAAATTTCTGAATCTTGCGATTTCAAATTTTGATTTTTTTTTCTTGGGTTCATCCCCGTTTACCGTCACACCATAAAAACGTAGGCCAACAACTACAAGCAAAATCGAAATCTAAACACTTTTTCTTCCTTCATGAAGATTTATGAAAACAACACACGTTATAACATGTAATAAAGTGGTAAACATGAGATAATAATGATAATTATGTTTGAGAAAACAGTTTACTTACTTCATGGGAGGTCTTCAAACATGATGATGAGTAAATTCAACCCTGTGGCTTTGATGGAGACGAGCGCATCACATTAAAAAAAAACACCAGGAAAGGTGACGATATGAAAAATGTACGAGTAAACATAAAAACATGGCATAAAATGTAATGATACATTAATCAAGACGTCTATCTATGTCGACAACCGTTTCCAGAGTCCCTCAGAGGGGACCACAGGCGGTGGGTTCAAGCATGGCTTCTTCCCAAAGTCCCCTAACGGGGACCACGAAATTACAAAGCCTCCCACAACCACATATCACTCATAATTTTCACGAAAATGCATTGAACATTCAGAGAAACTATTCAATTACATAAGATGAAAAATTCGTGAAACTTACAGTTTTCTTTTCATTTTATTTAATTATTGTGAAGTGTCAACAAAAGCACGTTTTTCACAAGGAGCTCACCTTTGAAACCAAACTTGAAGGTTATTCTAGGTGGTGGTGTTAAGTCTCTGAGATTCAATGGAGGAAGAACTAGGAGTTTACCTTCTCTCTGGTTGTCAGAAATGAAAATTAAAATGAGGACTTTGGGAATTGGAGGGTTAATGATGGTTCGGAGAAATCATCATTCTCTGCTCCTCTAGAGCATGGTGCACTAAAGCGTGGTCAATATTATCGCCAATATAAACAAATGTCAATAATATTGATCGCATCAGGGCTCTAAAATAAGTTTGGTATTGAAGATATCTGCATTTTTGACATGAATAATAGGTAGTACGTCTTACGGCTGGGGGTCATGAAAAATTTTGTTACACGAAAGAAAGAGGTAACGCGATACCGATGAATAACAACGAGCAATATATTAGATACCGGCATAAAACTGTGGTTTCATGTCACAAGTCACACATAATATCAAAAGTTGGTTGGCACGATGAAGTTCATATAAACAAAATACTTGGACATTCCCAATATCAAGTTTAACATTTATTCTTATTAAGCGATCGGTTTGCCCAAAAAACAATTCTAAAAAAATCGTCGCTATTTAAATTGATGAAAACGCTACGAATTATTTCATAAAGGTTTATTATTTTCCTGTGTAGATCGAAAGAATTGAGCTTTACCATTGTCAGTACCTGCCCACCATTTTGATTTTCGCGCAAGCTTCACTATCACGTGTATTTTGAAACAGAAAGAACCTACCAGCGAAGCATCGTAATTTGGGTGTTGGTCGCTAAAGAAGAACTACTGAGTGTCATGAAACTCAATTCAAAGAAATAAACAATTAACATTTGAAATTTGAAAGAAAATTAGACCTATTTCTCTCAGTGAACAATCCTTTGCGATTTATGTCAGTGTAGTTGACATGGATAAGTTTATTTAGCAGGAGTCTGTGGAAAAAATATTTAAATTTTTTTGTGTTTAGCCGAAACAAATATTACGCGAGCCCAAAAAATTTGTTTGTAATTATATTGTTTCGTTGTTTTTTTCCTGGTTACATCTTCCTACGTTCATTCCAAGTATTAACCCTCACACAATTTCTCCCTTAATGGGGAAAATAATATGTAGACGTATCCATGATCTATTGTTCCTCCCATCAAGGGAAAAATTAGGTACTACCACTGCATCCATTTCTGATTTATTTTAAATTCAACCTTTAAGACCTCATAGGGAGCGAACGGTTGGTCTTACTGAGCTCTGGGTGGTCTAATTCGATTCTAAAAATTTAATTATATGATGAATTGGTGAAAAAACATAACCTTTATATCGGAGGTTTTTGAGCTAGGGCGTTTTGAAAATTAAGTACATCCCTATGTTTCACCTCTTAGACGTGAATGACACTAACCATATTATGGTTAATAATTATTAAGCTTAATTATAACCAGGATAACTATTAAGCTTCGCGGCACAATCAGACACCAACTGTAGCCGATATACCTACCAAATTTCATCAAAATCGTTTCATTCAATTTTCGGATTCTACATACCTTGAAATGTAAACTATGAAATTCTGAGGGGTGAGGGGGGGGGGGGGGGTAAAATTTTGTTCTTGCTCGATTCCAAAAATTGATTATTGAAAATGTCCAAGAACGAAGCAATTGAGTGAAAATACTCAAGAAGAATGCCAGTTACACGAATCACTTACAATTATGTATACAGTCACTCAAAGTACCCAGGTCATACAAACATTTGCAGGTCTTTATCCATGGGTTACCAAACTGTAGTAAAAGTGAGTAGAATCTATAAAATAGGTATAATATACAGGATAATTATTTAAAAAGTCGTCTAGTTTTTTCACAACGAAACATTGGAATCTACCTACATAACGTAAACTATAAAATATTGTGAGGGCAACTCAATGCTGGCACTCGAATCTATAAAGTTTCAGTCAATTATTGTATAATCATGACACGAGCAGCACAAATGAACGATATAAGTAAGCTTTTTCGTCCAACTGACACACATTTTTGAGTCCTTACTTTGTATCTACCATAAGGGTCTTTAAAATCCAGAATCAGCTCGGAACTGATGTTTTTCAGATAGCACAAGTGGTTTCACTTATCAGACAGCTAGGTTAGGTATTCATGATCATAAAAACTAATGATTTGTAGAACTTATATACTTTTATTGGCATAAATATTGTCATGAATATTGATCGTGTGTGCCCAGATTAGCACCAACATTTTGGAAGGAATCTTTATATAATCATATTCACATTCATGTCCTTCATATTAGAAGTATTTCCTAGTTTTCAGTATTTTATTGATAGTTTTTTATAAGACAACCAAATGACTGCGATATCAGCTTTTCTCGAACTTACCCCAAAAAACCTTTATTTTCTCTGATTGTACTGTAATTTATCCCTAGAAGTACTGACGATTTTTTGATAGAAGGCGTTCGAGGAGTTGAAATTATGAGGATTTGGAGAAATTCTAACTTGTATTGTACAACATAACAACATTATTTGCTGATGTTTGTATTTCCTTCCAGATGCAGTCTACGGATGAAGACGAAAAACGAAAGTTGACATCCGGTGGGTGAGTTTGTTTTCTTTTTTCCGTCGGAGAAGGAAACAAGCGCATACGTCTATCGGCAGTATTTTTGTAATGTTAGAACCTATCTTCGAAAGGAATCCGAATCGCACCTGATGAGGAAAGATGGAATCTTCCAAACCCGTCGCCATAATAACGGTTTTGGCGTTTCTAAAGGGAAAGGTCGAAGTTCACCCACGGATGTCCCATTTCCGGCTGAAGAACCGGCGGCACTCAGGCTCGTATTTACATATTTCGGCTTGCTAGGGAATTTTCGTTTTCCATTCGACGAGGTCCTAAAACGGAGGGGAGCGTCGAAGATTTCTTGTTTGAGCAGCCGCGGCGGACGGCTCTTTTGCTGACTGCCAAGGGCGGTGAAATTGATGGCAGACAATGGATAGTGGATGGATATGACGCACGGAGCAGGAATGGGAGCTGGGGGCGGTTCACGCGAATTGAATTGTATGAATGAAGAAAATCGCGAATGTACAATTTCTAGCAATAATAAAAACCACGAGGTTCACTCTAAGCTAGTACTTAACCTTGTCATTGAGAAACTTAGGTAAGTAATGCTAGCATTCCAGGGGACGTCCCATTAGATAAGCGTTAGATCAATTTAAACCAGTTGGTAAGCGATAAAACTGTTTCAATCGATGTAATTTATTTAGTATTTCAGGCAAGAAATAGTGTTCCCCCTTCCCCCTCCCTCATCGTTATCCACCATAACACTTCTAGCGGCATGGAAGCATCAAATTTGAAGAGCTTTTGAAAATCCATGATCTACGATACCCAACATGCGAATTCGAGTTCACCTCCCCCCCCCTCCAACCCACCACCCCCAATGGTGCCAGTCTGGCCTCAAAGCGGAAATACGTCGTAACGTTGAACTTTCATGTATTTGTTTTGGTAGGCAGTCCGTCGAGGTTCACATCCGTATTAAAGGTGAAAAAAAACACCATGGTGGCACCATTTTAAGTTCCATGGTGGTACAGAGAATAATTCATGAAAATTTGGAGGTATAATGAGTATTTTTCCTCAATTTCAAAGCTTGGGTACAATTAGTAAGCTGTAAAGGAGCCAAAATATTTAAAAATCGGATATTTCGTGAATATTATCCCCCCACTCGCCCCCTCCCCTGGCTAATTTTGACACTGTGGTGAAATAGTGTGCAATTTGAAAGATTTCTGAGTCGAACAAAAAAGAAACACGCAAATCGGTAGGAAATTGAGGCCTGGGCTGAGTTTACAAGATTATGCCCGCAAACGCCCGTTTTTTAATAATTAAACCCCTCTTTCCACCCCCCCCCTTAAAAGGCAAAGTTCAAAATTCCGGCGACGTAGTGCACAACTAGATAGAATTACGCGTCGAATAAGAAAAGAACCACGAAAATCGGTTGGAAATTGAAGACTGGGCAGAATACACAAGATTATGCCTAAACATATTGTTTAGTAATGCATGCATTCCAGGGGACGTCCCATCGGATAAGTATTAGATCAGTTTAACCAGTTGGTGAGCGATAAAACTGTTTCACTCGATGTAATTTATTTATTACTTTAGACTAGAAATAGTGACCCCCCCACCTCACCCTTATCCACCATAACATTTCTAGCGGCGTGGGAGCCTCGAATCTGAAGAGCATTTTAAAATCCATGATCTACGATACCCAACATGCGAATTCGAGTTCGCCTCCCCCCCCCCCCCCTTCCACTCACCAATGGTGCCAATCTGGCACCAAAGCGGAAATACGTCTTAACATTGAAGTTTCATCTATTAGTTTCAATAGGCAGTCCGTCGAGGTTAACGTCCGTATTCAAGGTGAAACACAAAAAAAAACCCACGAAATATGCGGTTTATGGTGTCCTGGCACCATGGTTCCATGGTGGCACAGAGAATAATTCATGAAAATCCAGAGGTATAATGAAAATTTTTCCTCAATTTCAAAGGTTGGGTACAATTAGTAAGCAGTAAAGGAACCGAAATATTGAAAAATATGATATTTTGTGAATATTATAACCCCCACCCATCCCCTCCCCTTGCAAATTTTGGTACTCTGGTAAAATCATGTACTACTCGGAAGTTATTTGAGTCAAACAATAAAAGAAACACGCAAATCGGTTGGAAATTGAGGCCTGGGCAGATTTTACAAGATTACCCCCGCAAACGCACGTTTTTTAAGCACTAACCCCCCCCTTTCCCCCTTAAAAAACAAAATTCAAAATTCCGACGCCGTAGTGCACAACTAGATAGGTGTTCGCGTCGAAGAAGAAAAGAACCACGAAAATCGGTTGAGAACTAAGGCCTGGGCAGGCGACACAAGATTATGCCCAAAAACGCACGTTTTTTGAGCATTAACCCCCCTTTTCCTCCCCTTAAAAGGCAAAATTCGAAATTCCGGCGACATAGTGCACAACTAGATAGTTTTCCGCGACGAACAAAAAAAGAACCAGGAAAATCGGTTGAGAACTAAGGGCTGTGCAGACGACACAAGATTTTGTCACACACACACACACACACATACACACACATACACACACACAGACATACACCTATGGTTTTTTTTTCGCGGATTTGGTTTCAGAATGGTCTAAAACGAATTACTGTGTGGTTATTTTTTTTTCTGTTGAGTGTTGTCCAACTTCACCCCAGATCGATCGCATAAGGACGCCCAAGTCTTACTGTGGGACGTCCTAAAAAAATCGTGTTTATTGAACAAAATAAGTTAATTTAACACAAACATGCTAAATAAATGGATACACAATTCAGCAATGGAGTTGACGTCCGTCGGAAGGCGTGACCCAAGTCACTAATCCTATACCTTATCAAAACATGATCAATTTTCGATTATTGAATTATTTTCTGATATAAGAATTATAATAAATATTGATTGTATAAGGCACGAATTTCTTGATGAATTGATTTTGGAGTTTGGGATTTCACCATTTGAATCTAGCAACCACGTGTGTATGATATTTCCATGAATGGAAATCAAATTATGTCACCGTTAACCACAGAACTATACTGTGCAATAAATGAACCATTGGCCCCATGCCAAAAGTCCTCTTTTCCTGGAAGTATGTCCTGAATTCCTTAAGCACAGTGCAGGTTCCAAAGACATGGAGAACATTCTCGATCGAATTCAGGTTGCATATTGAACACAACCTCCTTGGATCGTCCGACCGCAAATAAATCCCATTATTGAGTGGAACCGCAAGATCATCAAGCGTCAAACTTAAAGAAGATGATCTCCGACCATCAGCAAGTTTGCAGGTCTGACTCCAGGCTCAGCAGAGGGTAAAGTGGATTTATGGATTCTTGGTCGCTAAGTCTCGTGTCTTCCGTTCAACTGCGACAAACGACCTCCACCGGCGATTCCAACTGCACTGACAATTCATTCAGTCTTCCTCTCCCCCTGGAGTTCACGACCATGCCGATGAGGCAGACCAGTGAGTGCTCGAAACTAGAGATGGGTTGTGACAGGTTTTTCGAGTCACAGGAGCAACTTGTTCCTGTTACTTTTTGGTACCTGATACTTTTACCTGATACTTGTCACAAATGTTCCTATGAGCCAAGTTTTTTCAAAGACTGGGTCAATTTTTTTCTGATCGTCGTTCGCGAATTTCAGCCGGGGGACCATCCACCAATTCATAGGGGACCACTCTCAAATTCATAGGGGACCACCCTCCAATTCATAGGGGATCGTTCCAAAATTGCTTGGGGACTAACCTCCCAATTCATAAGGGACCATCCCACCATCCTAATAGTTGGGGATCATTGGATGGTAGGACGGTTCCCTATGATTCGGGAGGGTGGTCCCCTATGTATTGAAGGATGGTCCCAACGATTTGGATGGACACCTATGAATTGGGAGGGTGGTCCCCAAGGAACTCGGGAATGGTCCCCCTTGAATTGGAGGGTGGTCCCCTATGAATTTGAGGGTGGTCCCCCATGAAATGGAGGATGGTCTCAACGAAATGGATGGTGGGATGGCCCCCTATGAATTGGAGGGTGGTCCCCTATGAATTGGAGGGTGGTCCCCTATGAATTGGAGGGTGGTCCCCTATGAATTGGAGGGTGGTCCCCTATGAATTGGAGGGTGGGATGGCCCCCTATGAATTGGAGGGTGGTCCCAAAGAAAACAATCCGAAAGAAAGGATGGAGAAGAAGGACTGCAGTGGAAGGGGGAAGGGGGGAATGGGAGCAGGACGCGAACGCAAGGACGGTGCGAGGGTGCAGGCGCAGTGGCCGAAGATGTGACTGCTCGATGCGATTGTGACTTGAAAAGTGGTTGTGACAGGAAGAGGAAACTGAAGAGCCACCAGGAAAATACCTGGGACTGGACCGACTAACACCTACACGATGCGACCGCAGTCTCTGATACTTTCGGCTTGTCACATTTGTGAGTACCTGGTACTTTCCAGTCACTGGGACAAAGTATCAGATTGATACAGAACAACCCATCTCTACTCGAAACTATGAAACCTCAGACCAGATAACCACAAGTGCAAACATATCTTGGTATTTGTCACATGGCATCTTCAAGGAACATAACTAATATAGCCTGAATCACTTGTCTCCATTACTCTGTGGCCTGAATACGAATCAGTTCATTTCAGATACAAGGGTCGGAGTTATGAAATTTAAGCCACTCTCACTACTATTCACGTCTAGGGCAAGAGTTCCACGTAGATTCAACTACCAAATAAGTTCGATGAAGAGACGTACGCACCTACCTAGTTGAATGCATTCAGAACACAGAAGTGTCTGAAATACAACTAGTTGCTGGTGAGTCAGAAACCCCATTATGATAGTGGACTGAACCCAATCCATGTGGTAGTTAGTTGCTCCAGACAGTCCGTCCGACCATCCGGTGATTTTCTATTAGATCTGCATCTGAATGTTCCTCTCTGTTTCCGTCTTTATAATTATCATTATATCTAATTTTCGAGCATATCCAGCCAGTTTTTTTTTTTATTCGCCCTGATTCTCGAAAAAACAGTTAGGATAGGTATCTTAAGCGCCTTGACCTCCGAATCAGTTGCTACCCACGATTGAAGAGTTGATTGTTGAAAATTTATTGAAAATTATCATCTTCGCTGTGTTAACCCTCAACGGACAGATACCTTTAGTGTCACACCAAGGACAGATTGACGCACTCAGTGCCGCATGCCTCTTTCACGTTTCCCACTATTCTTTTCGAACTCTTTTGAAGGATTCAAAGATACTTTAATTACTACTAGAACTCTATTTCTTCAAAAAAAACTCCAAAAACATCGAAACTATATCAATATTTGAACTTTTTTCTAGATTAGAATTCGGAAACCCTTTCCTACTGGTCAGTTATTACTAGAGCTCGGAATTTGCATATTTTGCATATCTTTTATTATGCGGTATATCTTTGTATTTGAACGTTTTGAAGGTTTCTGAAGGGTATGCGGTGGTTTTATTCGAAATTGAAATTGCAAATTTTTGCATATTTCGGTCATTTTGGGGATTTTTGCATTTTTTGGTAATTTTTGGGGATTTTTGAATATTTTGCAGCATATTTTACCAGTTTTTTGCGTATTCTGGATTTTCGGTTTCGACCCATCTTCTGCACTGGCTATTCGAAAAACTATGGACGCTCTGGAGGACAGGCAGATTGCCCATCGTTTGGCTTTTATAAATGCCAACTTTAGTACCATAACCCATTCGATAAACCACCTGGAGACCAGGGGGATGGATCTCTGCTCTGTCGTAGGTACTGTTTCTGACCTGCTCGATAAAAGCTCCCACTGGCATGGAACAACTGGAAAAGCCGTCAAGGATAAACTGGAGGGGGGCCTATCGAAAAACCCAGGGTGGTTGGTCTTCAGTGGTTCAAATCGCGAAAATTCTCAAAGGAGAAGACAGCTCATGGGACTCTCCCTACTCTCCAAAAGAGATTTCCACTTTTAAATTTTTGCCTATTATATCTTGCGATGTAGAGAGATCGTTTTCTGCATTGAAAGAAATTTCGAGTGACAGGAGACACTGTTTTACACCTGATAATTTGGAGCGTGAAATTGTTGTCCAATATAATATGTAGTTCATCTTTACATTTTATACCTAGTTCGTATAAATGTATAAAAGTAAATAAAAAATGTAAAACTGATTTTTTGAATTGCTTGTTTACTTTACCTGATGCTTCATAACTTTTTTCTAGGAGAAAAAAGGACAAAAAAAATGTAATAATATGGAACATCCTCTCTCAAAATACTGAAATTCCAAAGTCGTATGGAGTTTTAAGGGCAAATGCATATTTTGCATATTTTTCCAGTTTCCGGTGCATATTTTTGGGAAATTTTCGTGCATATTTTCCGAGCTCTAGTTATTACTCATATTATGGTGTAACTTACTCATCATTGTATATCCCGCTATCTTGCTAGCTATGTATTCAAATCCGTGACAAATTGAAAGAAATTTATATAAGTAGGTACTAGTTTTCAATATTGGTAATTTCGGTAAATATTTGAATTTGAAAATTGTCTCAAACAACATGGTGATGAATAGGAATGATTTCAATAAACTTCAACCCATTTGAACAGCCATTTATTATGATAATGTTCCCAAATCAACCCGTCAACTGGCGGGACATGGCAGATAGATTGGAGCCTAGAGTGCCGCCTAGACCATTTTTTGCACTTAACCCATCTCGTGCCGAACAATAAGTAGGTAATCTCGAGGGTTGTGTGTGGTCATGGGTCTGGATTGGAGGATTGGGTTAGAGGTTAGAAGGGGTGTAGGGGATCTTTGGAGTACATCAAGATCATTGCACTTTTTTCCTATGAGGTGGCACTGAGTGCCGCCGATCTGTTATTTGAGGGTTAAAACTTTAGACAATTTTTGGACTGATATAGGTTAGAAGTTGTGGCCGACCTACCGAACATTAGCATTTTGCTTCCTTACAAGCAGCAGGAAATTTGGATATTGAAAGGCCAACATTTTCATTTTCGTCATTTTCACCCTTTCTGAACAATAATTAATATTAAAAACAATATTATAATATTAAAAACAGTTTTAGCACTTCCCTTAGTGACTATGGACCAATATTGTTGAAATTTGGTATTTGATCAGTCACTTGTCAGGGTGAAAAATGGGGGTCGTTGTATTCAATTCGCCTAGCTCGAAAACTCAGTAAATAAATCTATTTGTTCCACCAATTTAAAATATAATTACATTTTCAGAATTTATTGGGACCATCCAGAGACCTGTTGGACCAACTGTTCACTCCCTATGAGGGCTTGAGAATTGGACGTAAAATAAAACGAAACACGAGTGTGAATCGCAAATTACTGCTTACCGACGGAAAACGCCTAATCTCCGTTGGAATTTCAGCAGATGAAAGAACTCTGATTGAGTAGATTAGAGTTTCATGTCACTCAGTTGGGCTTGCTTAACAACCAAGAACCAAATTTCTTTATGAAGGCACCCACAGCTCACGGATAGCGATGGTTGTTCGTATGTTTCCTCCCATCGGATGCTGAGGTTTTTCTTTATCCAGATACTAATTAAATTGGCTGGAACAGGATAGAGGTTCAATTTTTTTGACATTTTTAGCCATCACTTGGTTCCAACATCTCCTAGAAATTTCCTTGAGTTTTTTAAATTTTTAAACGATCGTTCTATGAAGATGTATTTAACGTATTCTGATTTTGAACGAATGTTGGAAGTTGGTTCCAGAAACATTGCTCATGTTAGGAGCCATAACGTAATATTATATGATGGGAGATTCATTTACCCACTAAAGTTTAATCCCAGAGTTATTATTGAAGAAGTTATTCTGCCCACCGAACTTGACTTAGAGTTTCTTTCACTGCAGAAAACAGAGAAAATTAACCTACAAGAAACTTCACTCTATGGTTCGACTACCTAAATGTTTAATTTATATATGTTTTAATTTGAAAGCCTAAGCAGCCTCTCAGACACTGAGTAACGATAACTCTCGTTTCCAGCTCCACTTGACATTGTTTGCAGAAAGTTCCAGTTTGCACAGTGATTTTCTCCCGGATGACATGTTTGCTTTGGTAGTCATCTTCCTAAGCAATCATATGGGAAGCCGTCATATAAACGCGGCCGACCTCTTCCAGTAACATCCACGTTCACTCGCTAGTCATTTTGTCGGAATAACGATCACGCCAATACCTTTCACCAGACTCGATTTTCCTCAAAAGTAGTGTAATCAAGGCGGAGTAGCACGTACTCTTTGCAACGTCCGACCTTCCGATGAGTCGACATTCGAAGCATGAAATGTTTCCAGCAAAATTCGAAAGGGAAGGTTCTCTTTCTATCGCGTCCACAATCATCTAGTTAGCGTATCTTCACGATCACCTTGACCACTCATTGAGGACCAAATAAGTTCAACCACGAGATAAGTGACTTTTATTGTCTGGTATATCGGGGAGTTTGCCAAACTTTAATGTAAATCAGAGAGGAATTTTCAGGCATCTACAGCAGACTCTGAAATACGAATATTATGGGTATAAAATACTAACACGCAATAAAATTCGTTGGAGTGATGATTTACTGTACAGGGTGGGGCCAAAAATAGGAATCTCTGTATCTAGCAAAGTCTGTGAGGCTACAAACCTATACGTACCGAAAAGCAGTGGAAAGTTACCGAAATTGTCTCTATCGGTGAATCGCTGCTGAAGGCCACCGTCTAGCTTATTAAAATTTTTCTAAGTTCAGTTCTTAGTTTTCTCTCATTTGCATTTCAAATCCGATTCTTATATATGGCCATACCCTGTTGTAATTATTTTTTTAGTTTTCATATTGAATGTACTTACCCGAAGCTATAGCTTAAGAAATTGACTAAAATCAATCCGACAGTGGTGTTATGTTGATAAATTGCTCCCGAGTCTATCAAGGTAGCGGACGCTTTGTTTTAACTTTTCAAAGTTGAAAAAAAAAAATGTTCTCCAAAATCAAAATTTCCACTCGCATTTTACGTTTTAGACCTTCCTGTACAATTTTGGTTCCTTATCTGTCTGTCTGTGTGTCTCTGTGTCTGTCATGAAATCTCTGCCGCAGCCAAAACTTCCACACTTCTCACCCGATTTCTATGAAATTTTCGGGAATTTTGCGTGATGGCGTATTGTTGGCCCCCTATGAAAATAATTGCCCCCTGACTCATAGTAGGTAGCCACTGCGCATGTTAAAAATTGAAGGAATCTTATTCGAATATTGATATTCCAAGTATTGTTTGACTTGAGTATCGATTTTTCAAAATATCGAGTAACGATACTTAATGTCACAAAATATCGACATTTCCAATATTCTCAAGAAAAATATTTTTTCGAGCATTGTTTATTCATTTCTCACTATCAAGTGTCCAAGCTGAGTGTATTCACTTAACATACCCTTGATTATTAATAACTGTGAATAATTATTGAACAATTTCCCCATAATATAAATTAATTTTACCAGTTGGTATAAATTATCTGACGAAATCCGAGCTCATTTCTTTGTGGGTTGAGCTCCACCCAAAAGTAATGACCCAACAGCCTTCCAACCTTCTTTTCTCAGCCATTATGTTGAATTTTCCGCTAGAACTGTATCGATATTCGATATTTAGAGATATCGGATCCAAAGTACAGATATCCATAAATATAGGATAGTGTAGTATCGATTCTAAAATATCGAGTATCGGTACGAAAGTATCGATATTTTGAAATATCGGGTGTCGATACCCATCCCAAAACTGGAAGTAGAGGATTCAAATAAGTCCAGAAATATGATGTTAAATTTTCAGAGATTTTCATATTGTTGCACTATTGATTACCGTCTGACCTGTCTGTCGTCCTACTGAAGAACTAGGGGGTAGTTCATATTGATAGTTAACATTGGCTGAAGCACCAACGTCCGTCAAGATGGGGGATCTTGACGGACGTTGGTGCTTCTCAGCCAATATCAACAAGCACCAGTAGAAAGTGGATAAACAATAAATTATTTTCGTGGCACCACTTTTGGTCTAGATACCTAAGAGTCAATGTCAGTGGAGCTCATCCAGAAACCAGGAAGAAAAACAAGGCGGCGTCTCTGAAGAAGTTCCCACAGGAAACGTTAACTAGCCTTTGTTCGGTAATCTAGGATGGGTATTGTACCCGAGGTATCTAGAACTTCCCGTCATTAATCGGAAAAAAGCATCAACGACTTTGTGATTGAACTCAGAACATCTTGTGTGTGGTACGCCCAATTAGGGTGGTACACTTTTCGTTTTCTCGCCGTTCATCCTCAACTTTCTCCCTTCAACAAAATTATCATTCTACGAATAACGTAGTGTGTCAGTTTGGTTTCAATTCACCGGAATTCTTTTTACAACTAGTCGGTTTCCCGTGCGTGGCACGGGTCCACATGTGTGGGTTACTTAGAGCTTATTTAGCTGAGGTAGTGAAATTTGAATGCCCTGTTGGTATCCGAGAGGGGAACTTACGGTTCTCGACTTCAATCAACATGTAACCTGGCGAGGGAAACCTACGTTCCCCATCGGATATTTCCAAACAAACAAAATAATGTCAAAAGACGGTCAAAGACTTTGTCAAAAGACTTTTTCTCAAATTAGAGATTTTGTCAAAAGACGGTCAACTTTGTCAAAAGACTTGAAACTCAACTTTGTCCTAAGCTAGCGTTCAGCCTGAAAAGGCTAGTTGCACACGCTTAGCTGAAGAGATCCGAAAGATCGAAACGAAGTACCAAACTTAACTATCCATTGAAAATGGGAATTTGAAACTTTGCGACTCAACCCAAAAGCATCTTGATGCAGAAGGGGCAGTCAAACATTTGTTTCAGTAATGATGGGATTTTGGTAAACCGTTTTCGTCATTCGAACGTTGGAACGATTTGGATTTAAAGCGAAATTGCTTTATTCGACATTTGTCAAAAGACGGTCAAAGACTTTGTCAAAAGACTTTTTCTCAAATTCGAGATTCTGTCAAGACTTTGTCAGTTTAGCTAAGAAGCTATTTCCGAAGAGTTTAAAACTTTGTCAAGACTTTGTCAGTTTAGCTAAGAAGCTATTTCCGAAGTGTTTAAAACTTTGTCAAAAGACGGTCAAAGACTTTGTCGAAAGACGTTTTCTCAAATTAGAGATTTTGTCAAAAGACGGTCAGCTTCTTTAGCTAAACTGACAAAGTCTTGACAAAATCGTCTTTTGACAAAATCTAGAATTTGAGAAAAAGTCTTTTGACAAAGTCTTTGACCGTCTTTTGACAAATGTCGAATAAAACAAAATAAGTTTGAGCGGGTTTAGAGCCGCTTCCCAACGAAAATTATCTGCTCTGACCGATTCAAAAACAACTAAATCTACATGGAGAAAAATACAACGTCAACTTACCTTCCACGTGTTAAGAGCTCATGCAAGCTCATACGTTGAACTCTGAAGCCTCTAAAGCCAACTTTACAGGGAAAATATCATTTTTGGAAGTAAACACTGATTGGAAAGTGAATTTGACTAGCAGTCAAGGGAACCGTAGTCCACATTGCCAGGAAAGGGATTAAACATGAACTGCAAGTACAGGTGAAGAGTACAGTACTATTAAACTGTAATATTCCAAAAAGGACTGGATCTCATAACATTACATCAGTTATTACTGACTTCAACCCTATCAAGCAGTCCCAGTGGTGCCCAAGAGGCTGTTAGCGCTTTAGGATCAATGAGGGAGTGGTTAGCTTTGTCGTTCTTACATCAAATTTGTCTTCCTCACTAACGTCTCCGAGATCGTGATTGGATAATAAACAAACACATTACTTACAACCATAAAGAATCAATCGATTGTAGTCATCTAGGTATACCCAGAGCACAGTAGGTGCTCCTTTTCATGCAATTACTACAGGAGCACTTTTCATCAAAATGTGAGTACCTACCGGCCTCCCTGTATACACCCAGAGCACGATAGATGCTTATGGTGAATCCTCCGGTTGGAGTTTTGGTAGCTACATCATCAACCACCTGTTACTATTCAGTTTGCCCGTCACTACTCTCCGTTGACGTGGCGGGTCCGGACATCCGTTTTTATCTCCTGGGCACAGCGCGCGCCCCCAGGTAAGAAATTCACATTTGAATTTCTCTCATTCCTTTGCACTGTACTTTGCATTTTCTGCATGCATTGCTTTTTTTGCATTTGTTTGTGGTCCTGTGATCGTTTGCTTGTGTATTACTATGAGTAAAACGTCCATTTTTGTACTGAAATCCGATATTTATCCCAGAGATACCGCGCGTTCCCCAGTTCCATAAAGTTTTTTTACTCTACTTTTCATGTTTTTGTTTCAGAAAAGTGTTAATTCACAAAAAAGGGAAAAAACAACCTCGAAGATACAAGTGATTTTCGGGAAGTACAACGACTTCTTTTGATCTAGATGAGAACGAAGTTAACCCCCTGATGTCCAAACAGGCGTGATTGAATACAACGACGGTGAGGAGGAGGAGAGGATCGGAGAAAGGGGAGGTGATTCATAATCGTGATGACTGAGAGATGCTGGAGATAATGAAGATTTCGGCGAAGATGTGCCTAACAGAGAACTAGGGGAGAAAGACCGTGAAATCTACACTACTTTTAGAAAACTAAAGAAAACCACACCAATCTATGCATATTGAGCAATTTAATTTCGTCTACAAAGATTAGAACTATTATATTTCGAAAAATATATGATTCATTTGAAAACATATGATTGATTTGTTCAAAGAAACCTATTTTGATGAATGAGTAGATTTTCAAAGCCCTTATTCCAATGTTTTATCTCCCAGATACATCGCGCCCCCGTGTTTGGAAATGAGCGCGCGTTCCCTAGGGTTAATTAAGCGGGCAGAGTGCTCTCAGATGAGATGCTGCACGAAGGGTGTCTGATGATCGAAGAGGAGCGAAAAACAAGGATTTATGACGTCACTCACCCTGCACGGTACCTCCATCCACGACTGTCACGAAGTCATGCAAAATCTCCACTCCCCTCTTTCTAGCAATTTGAACTGAAAATTGGGATTTCATTGTTTTAGGGAATTCTGAAACCAATTTCGGGATCGAAAAATCCAAAGTCCTACGCAACAAAATTTCCCATTGTGTACCTAAGTACATTTCTATACTGCAGGTTTGGCCTCTCAAATTTGAGCCACATCCATTCAATCCATCAACTTGTCTCCAGTACTCTGTGGCCACATTTGACCACTAAATCGTGTGGAATAATTTATTCTAGGAGAAAATCACAAATGAATTATTGCTCTGAAATTCATTCAATGGAGAAAATAAAGGAACCATACTATGCTTACCCTAAGAATGCCATAATACGCTGTGGAAGCATTTTGGCACACACAATGATAGGGATTTGCTCGTGGAAACCGGAATAATTATTTGGCTGGCGGGGGGGGGGGGTCCAGGTAAGTCGTTTTTAGGTGAAAATCGAGATATCTTCACTGTAGGTCGTTATTTTGTGTCAGCTTTTGTATCAGCGTAAGTCTACCATGCTTCCTATTGGCTGGGGCGTTAGTGACTATTCGGTTAACTCTCATTCCCGAAATTTCTGTTTCGAGAATTGAGTTTACCTAATTTTTCCGAGTGTACTAAATTGTGCTTAACCAGGCAAGTAGGTTTTCTTATGGAGGGTGAGCAGGTAATTCTGAAAATTTGGTTGCACGGAACTTTCTGATTCTGGAATTTCAAGTCAAATCCTATAATAGGGCCCTAGAATAACGTTTAACACTAGGAATAACCAAGGGGAAAAAATTACCGTAGGAGAAAATGCCTAAACAAGTGAACCTCTGTTACAAAACACCGCGAAAATCGAGGAATAATGTTGACGTCATACAAAAAAAAAAAAAACGAAGCGAAAACAACTCCGACAACAGACAGAGTTCTAGCACTGCCACACAAAACGATCCAGTGAAATGGCTACTCGAATAATGGGATTCAAATCTTGAAACTAAATAAGAGAAGATGAAGACTAATAATGCTTGATAAACTAGTAGGTAGATTCGTATTGTAAAAAGTTAGTAATATTGTTTCTTTTGGTCACTTTTGTGTCTGGGTTCTTCCTGCCAGTTCGCGGCGCACTCTTGTGCGCACTACTCGGAAGCTAAAAGTTCGTATATGTTCCGCTTCTGTGGTAAGCGCCACAGAACCTCCTTTGAAGTCAGATTGGTAGAATATCCGTTACGTTTCAAACATGGCTGCCTCTTACACATTGCCACCACATTTAAAATTTCCATCTTCCTTAAATTCTCTAAATTTTTTGGATGCGTTTTCGAGCAGCTCACTATGGTTTTATTCCATAAAAATAAACCCTCATTCGAAAAAAAGAAAAAAAAAAAATGTGAGGCAAATTCCCCATTATGGAAATTAGACTGCAGGTAACCAGGTAACTTGACAATAAAAAAATAAAAAAACATTAAATTTACCAATAACATGTAATTTGAGGGGCAGTTCGAGCTATCATTTCAGTTTTAGGATACTTTCGTGAAAAAATGACAGGGTTAAGTATCAATTATTGTGGATTCCAATTTGAAACTTTAAAATACTCTCCTGTAAAATTCCTTTTTTTGTACATACCTGCCTCCCCCAACGCCAGCCATTTATTAAGCCAACTTACCGTATTTGGAGACTTTAATTCTTCGGATTATTGGAGATTTCGTAATTGTGAAATGTTTCATATCAGGAGTTTTTGTATTAATCTGAGAACACGTATCATATCCTAGAAACACCGCGTTGCTGAAAACGTGTCAAGGTTCGAAATTCTCGTATATGGCTCCTGGCAATCGGTACGAGTTATATAAAATTTGGAAAAACTCAACATCAACAATCAAACCAGACTGAATGATGAGTTCTGAAAACAGGTTCGCTCGATTTCTTTCCAGAAGTAAACGATGATGAAGACGAAATGGGAGAAGAACGACGAAAGGTCAAGAGAAATTGTCGTCAGGACTGTCCAGTGACATTTATCACGCAATATAACTCCATGGCAAGTGGCGGAGAATGAAGAGAACTCGAATTCGACAACCGGTTGTATTCATAAAGTTGATGTTTTTATCGCAGAAGCTTGGGCAGTTCCGCGTAAAGAAGTTACTTTTTACTACTACATCAAAGTCCCTTTCCCGTATCGATTCTAAATTGTTTTACTCGTTTCGGTTCGTTATAAAGGTGTCCGAAAAAGTTGAATAAAAAATGATTTGGCTACAAGTCCAATCACCTGGATTGCCAGTGTATGGTGTCCTGTTAGTATTTACATTACAATGAAAATGAACAGGAATATGTCCAAAAGTTGGTTACAAAATTTGTAAGATTATTGAATTTATTGAAAGATTATTGCGATACTTCAGTTGGAGTAATTTAATTACTCCAACTGAAGTATCGCAATAATCTTTCGCAGCAACTAATCTGAGCAGTAAGGACTGCAGGCAGTGTAGAACTTTTAACGTCGATGAATGGCTTGGTATGAAAAGTAACTATCACCACCTAGCCAATGGTTTTCCGAATGGACTGGTTTTAACAATATGATCGAGAATTGTCGCTTGTAGAATATTCCGTATCTTCTACTGATCAGATTGGTTTACAAAGTTGAGCGGGCCAATAGATCGGAAGAAATTTACAAAAATTACAGAATTATCCACCTTTATTACCTTCGCAAGATTAAAACGCTGCAAATTATTACACAAAGGTTTATTATTTTTCTGTATAGATCACTCCTCTGCAAAGAACACAGCTTTGCCATTGCCACTACCTACCATATTTTCGCTTCACAGTCAAGTGTATTTTGAACAAATAAAGGCTTCATACTCAATTCGAGTTGTGGGTGCTTTTATTAGGTACCTATTGATTAGGTACTGGATTTCAAGGACTCAAAACTGATTGATTGATGTTTTTATTTACCAACCAGGGAATGCAATTAAGAATAATAATAACTACTAAGAATAATCATCATCTAACAGACAAATCATTATCGTAAATTCACTTCATTGAAATGAAAGATTGAAAGTCATCCCATCGAGAGTCACTGGACGAAATGAATATTGAATAGGGATGAGAGTGAGAGAACTTTTGTGAATAGAAGGGTGAGAGACCAAGCAGCGCATTCTCCTGGAGTTTTGAAAAAATAGTCATCGAGTTCTTGCGAGCTGCTGCTCTCAACGGCGTCCTGAGAAAGCTCTTCTCAACATCACGCCGTGTAGATAGGACTACATACGCTGCAAATTATTACACAAAGGTTTATTATTTTTCTATATAGATCACTCGTCTGCAAAGAACACGGCTTTGCCATTGTTACCGCCAACCTACATGAAGAAAAACTGCGATCGCATTTCGGTCAGCTAAAATTTGAATGGAGATTAGGCCTCTTTTGCGATTCACACTCGTGTTTCTGATTTATCGTTCTTCCAACCCTTAAATTCTCGTAGGGAGCGAACGGTTTGTCCTACAAGGCTCCGCGTGGTCTCAAACATTCTAAAAATTCGATACTATCTTAAATTTATGGAAAAACAATACCTTTATATCAAAATGTTTTGAGTTAGGGCGTTTTAAAAATTTCAAACCTTATTTTTCAATCCTTAGAAGTGACTTCCACCAACTAAAATCTTCGGGGCACACAGACCCCAAATGGAGCCTATACACCAAATTTCATCAATGCTAAGTAGGGAAAGTGCCGAGTACGGCGGACGGACGGCCAAATTTTTATTCGATTTTTGGATTCTACGTATACCTTGAAACCTAAACCAACAAATTTTGAAAGGGGGTTAAACAATTTATTTTTCTTGGTCGATTCCAAAGGTTCATTATTGAAAATAATAAACCAAAACGTCTGCCAAGAGGGTGTGGAGCATATTTTCCTCGTATCCATAACCCGAGAGGTATAGATGATCCGATGCATAGTAGTTAATCTCTAAGTACCTACCTACCACTATCACAACAATCAATCTACACGTCAATCTGCAAAATCGCTGAATATTGTTGGATAAATAGAAATTATGGCCGTTGAAAGGATTTTACGTTTGCGCATGGGCACGAGATACTTTCATTTTGGGTTGGGCCATGATTTTCATAGGGGACCATCTCCTCTCCAACCCGAATAATTCCTGAAAATGTCATCGAAATAAGACGGTAAATGTAGAAGTTACTTATGGCTGTAACAAGGAAATACACGTTTGCGCATGCGCAGTGGCTACTATCAGTCTGGGGGCCATGATTTTGATAGAAAACCGTCCACACGCCAACCCGCACAATCCCTGAAAATTTTATCGAAATCGGATGAGAATTGTAAGTAATGGCTGTGACAAGGATTTCATGACATACACATAGACAGACACACACGGAACCAAAACTTTTCAGGAAGGTCTGAAACGTAAAACGCGAGTGGGAATTTTGATATCGAAGAACATTTTTTTTCAACCTTGAAAAGTGAAAACATAGCTTCCGCTACCTTGGTAGATTCGGAAGCAATAAATCTACGGGTTGAATCAGTACCTACCTATTAACCTCTCTACCACATCTAGATTCATGCATTAAATACTGCCTAAGTTTTCGATAAAAATTATCTACCAACCCGAAAAATTTTGATTTGCAGGGGTGAGTTGACTTAGATAATAATAGGAACTTCTAGAGTAACTCAATGAGTAACAAACATAGTACTTGAGTTGACTAGATTTGTTTGTGATTTATAAGATTTTCCGATTAGTTTGGTTTTTATTCTGGCATAGCTTCTGGTTCCTCCACGTTTACAAGATTATTTTTTTGGCAGAGTTTACAAGATTATGCCCGCAAACGCACGTTTTTCAAGCATTAACCCCCCCCCCCCCTCAACCCTTAAAAGGGAAAATTCGAAATTCCGTCGAAGTAGTGCACAACTAGATAGATTTCCGCGTCGAGTAAAAAAGATCCACGAAAATCGGTTGGAAATTGAGGCTCAGGCAGAGTACACAAGATTTTGCAAAAAACGCACGTTTTTTGAGTATTAACCTCCCCTCCCCCCTCCTTAAAAGGCAAAATTCGAAATTCCGGCGACCTAATGCACAACTAGACAGTTCTCTGCGTCGAAGAAACAAGAACCACGAAAATCGGTCGAAAACTAAGGCCTGGGCACAGTATACAAGATTTTGTCACACATACACACATTCACCTATGGGTTTTTTTCACGGATTTGGATTCAGAATGGTCTAAAACGGATTACTGTGTGGTTATTTTTTTCTGTTGAGTGTTGTCCAACTTTACCCCGGATCAATCGCATAAGGACGCCCAAGTCTTACTGTGGGACGTCCTAAAACGGTCACAAAATTTTAGTAACGCTGACTGCCTGGATTCATGAAAAACTTAAAATCACCTTATGCAAGTACCTAGTGTTTTTCTCAAAAGCAGGAGATTATCATGAGAAGATTCCTAATTCGTATATGAGAATTTATATTGTTTATATTGGTTAAAACAGCACATGTTTGTCTTGAGTCCTGAATGTTGGTGAAGTCCCTTTGCGGGGAGAGGATGATGCGGATGCGAGCACATAAAAGTGACAAAGCGGGATCAACGAATTACCGTTCTTGTTTGAAGGATCCATTATCCCTTCAAAACACCAATAGGATCTCTTTCTGACCCTTATTTCCGTATCACCAGTACACCACGACCCCCCCGAAGTAGCTTTCAAGAGACAAACGTCTTTACTCCGGAATGCTTTGAGTAGATTTAGCAAGAGTCCCGACCCGAAAACCTCACCGTTCCCCTAAAGGAAAAGCTATTCGGTCTGGCGAGGGATAATGGCGGGCCCTTTATATGAAATGAAATCATCCTCTTCCCCCTCTCTGAGTCTTTATTCTTCTTCTTCTTTCTCTTTGCTTCTACCGGCCATTGAGGAGGTGGCAAGCAGGAATGGGATTTATTAAGCGGAGGGCCGTGGTCTTCTAAAGGGATAGAAAGTACGGGTATAGAGCCAGTTAGGGGTGAGAGAACTAGAGGGGTGGAATTTCGTGGAGGGGATGAAGTGAGGGGTTAATGGATAAGACATTTTATTGTCCCATCTATCGACCTGGTACCTTTCTCTTGGTCTTGCCATTCTTCAATCACAACAAAGATAAAGCTGAATGCAAGGGAAAAAGACTAAAAATCATATAGTAATTAATATTGGATTTCCACCACATACTCAGGTTTCAAGATTTTCAGCAGTTCTGAAGAAAGGGGAATAAGTATAATGTTATGAGGTGGGTATTTTCTGAGCATAACTCGACATTATCACACCTCTTTATTGCTTTAGAATAGTATCTTCACCGCGTTTCCACGAACATATTTTACAGGTAGATTACCAGGTAGAATTACCAGTAATTGATCTTACAGGTTGCTATCTCAATCTACGTAAATATCGTACCTATACGACAATCCGTATCAGACATGACGTAGCTATGGAAAATCGCAGAGATAATCATGATTCCCAAGCCCTGAAAACCTGCTAATGAGTTGACATCCTATAGGCCTATCTCCTGCCAGCTCTGGCCAAGTGTTTCGAAAGACTCCTCAAAAATAGACTGCTCTGTATCATAGAAGAACGCAAACTAATTCCTAACCATCAGTTTGGGTTTAGGAAACACCATTATACAATAGACCAAGTCCATAAAATTACAAGTATTATTGAGAGAGCGGTAGAAGAGAAGGTCTGCTCTGCCATCTTCCTTGATGTGACTCAGGCCTTTGATAAAGTAGCATGGAGTACTGATTCACAAGCTTCGTAAAATGCTGTCAGAATCCTATGTCACACTCTTGCAGCCCTACATATCCAGCAGATATTTTTGTATAGGACAGGATGGTGCTTTTTCAGAGCCAAAAATAATACAAGCTGGAGTGCCGCAAGGCAGCGTACTGGGCCCTCTACTGTACCTGCTTTACACTTCTGACTTACCAGAAACTGAAGGTAATACTCCTCGCTACGTTTGCGGATGATACTGCAATTATAGCGACTAGGGAAACAATGAAACCAAGCTAAAAGACTAGGGAAAACAGTGAATCAGTCACCAAGCTAAATCTCTGGGGTGCACAGCCCAGAGCAATCGAGACATAATTCAGCGCTGCCAGTATAATTTACTGCGATGCTGCGTTGATGCATGCAGATACTTTAGAAATGACAGACTTCACTACGAGCTGAAGATCGACTCTGTCAATGAGGTCATTCACAGCCAACCCATGAATCACCTTTTGAGGCTCCAAGGTCGTGTAAATGAGGATGTCGTCCAGCTTCTCAACACAGATGATCTGCTTAGAAGACTTAAGAGAACCAAGCCAGACGATCTAATCCACTTAGTGTGACCTTCATGAAGTGCAAATTTCAGGACTATAAGAACTAAGTGCGGACAGAGTCTTCTGAGGAGTCTCCACAACATCTCACTGACGTTACACAGCTACCATCTCATTCAAGACGTATTGGACACATTTCTGATGCTGAGTGGGACATACTCGTATTTTGAATTACCATTTATGACGAGTGAATGTTCAAGAACGATTCCATTCGGACGCACTCACTGGTCATCAATTTTTACTCACAAAATTCAGGTCTAAATTTAAGGTTACGTAATCAAGTTGTCGCTTATTACCACAACCAAATAACGAGGATGTGAGGTACGAAACGGGGAACGTAGTTAATGAAAGTACGTCAAAAAAAAGACGAATGTGTTCCACCACTCGCGAAAATGACCTTAAAAGCTTTTACCGCGGTTGTTTAAATAGCGGAATGAGGCTGGCGAAATAAGCTCATTTAGAAAAAGCTCGCAGGATCCCGCATAAAAGGTCCAAATGGGAATCCGTTGTAAATAATAACCCGGGGTGCTTGAGTGTCCCAGATTGATTGATTACGTTTAAATGGGTTTTGTTCTCACCCTTCGTAATTGAGGGGAGGAGGTTTATATGTGTACCGAGGAAATTCGATGGGCATCGGGAGTCAGGTAAGATCTTAATCCCAATGACTAGTGCCTTTGAAAAAACTTAGCAGTTGCCGTAGAAAAATAGTAATCTTTATCTTTTGATTCGTTGAATCAGTAAATAAATTTCAAATTTATGTAGGAAAATCAGACAATCTATGGCATTAGTAGACAACTTTGATATCTACCAGATGATTATATGATAAGGTTATCCAGGTGAAGTACTACTCTTCCTCCCAAATATACTGGTGTCTTTGATCACCGCTCCTTTTGTTCGACTAGCCTTTTGCGAAACAACGATACTAACATTTATTAACCCTCCAAGTGAATTGTGGGTTTATACCACCCACAAAAATTATCTGTGTACTCAGAATGAGTAATTTTGCTCCTCACACCTTCCCCTCCAAAGCCTGTTGGGTGCCGGCGGTTGAGTACCAGAACCAAAACCCATACGATCAAGGTGAGCTTTGCTCAAAACATACCTAAAAAAATGGGCAGTATTACCCATGACACACGGCGGCTGGTGTGAAATAACGGTAATTGAGACCCACAATACATAGAGGACAGGTTGTACATTATCGGGGCAACTAATCAATTTTGTGTCACTTGTTTTTTGTGAGTCACAAATATCCAGGGACACATAGACCCACGATATTCCCTGGCCATGACAAAGGGGCGATGAGAGTGGAGGGTTAATTAAAAAACTATTTAAATATTATTTTTACTCCGAGGGATTTATATTTATGTGGTTGAGGTTACAGTTTGCCTACCCTCGGCAGCAGTTCTGTTCTTTATAGTTTATAAACAAACATACCTGTGGTTGTAGTTTTTTTTAGATTTCATCTCAAACTTGGTCCAAATTTGGCGGGATACTGGTGGTCAATCTCAACAGTCTATTAACTTGAACTAGAATATTGATATTCATCGAAGTATTACACGTACAAAGAGAGGTCCCACTAGTTTCCTGGTGAAGCCAGTCTTGGAAATTCTAGCTGTTTCGGACCAATCTTCCTTCCATGTCCTCCCCTGGCTGAATCACCACTAGCCTCTCGCCTTCTAATTTAAATTCACATTTCAATAAAAATCAATTGTCTGCTTGATGGGCCCATGATTGCAAAAGCTTAGATTAATAAGTAGGTATACATATGAGCTGGAAACATTCCTGTCAAAAATTTGATTAGTTCATAGAAACACAATGGCAATTTAAACAATTAAATTTTTCGACAGAACCGGGCATTACAGCTACGCCCGTTCTGTTGAGGTAAACTAAAACAATTTCAAGATTGAAAATCGTTGAGTTAAATGTACATAACTATTGCCTTCTTCGTGTCATTATCACACACGTCTTCCACTAATTACATTCGCATTTTCATTAAAACTGTTGACTTGCCAACAATCAGCCTAACCAGAATTCCTAGAGTGGCAGGAAGAACAACTGGGAACTTGGAGAAATCTCCTGGTAATGCGTGGCTTCAGTAGTGCCACTGTAACACTCCTGTACTACCCCTACCAAAGACAAGCCAATACGAAGCAGTTCATGGATTCCCCAGTGTCAAAATCACCTAACAACCAAATTTCAAATTGTTTCTCCCAACATGTTGGTTTATTATTTTCATTAATAAACTATTGGAATTGAGGAAGGCAAAATTTTCATGGGGGGGGGGGGGGGGATCAACAAATTTGATGGTTCACGTTTCAAGGAAGGTAGAATCCGAAAGTCGAATTTAAAAAATCTGCCCATCCGACTTCTACGGTTCGCGGCACTTTCTTTAAATACCATGGACGGATTTGGGGTCTAGTTGTGCCCCGAAGCTTTTGGTTGATACAGTCACTTCTAAGGCTCGAAAACACTCGATATAAAAGTATTGTTTTTCCATCAATTTAAAATTAAGATCTGTATGACTAATTGTTCGCTCCCTAAGAGAACTTAAAGCTTGGACGATACATCAGAAACACGTGTGAATCGCAAGAGAGGCCTAATCTCTGTTCAAATTGTACTCAGCTTTGGGTCCTCCGCAATGAGTAATCAAATTTCTTAATGGAGGCACCCACAACTCTTTATCTCTTCAAACTGAGTGTGAATTGTTTATTTCTTCAAAACAAATTTGATTTGGAGCAAAAATTTGGTTGGTAAGTAGTGACAATGGCAAATCTGTGTTCTTTGATGTCGAGTGATCTAAACAGAAAGAAATAAACCTTTGTGTAATAATTTGCAGCTTTTTCAATACCACTAGTTTCAAATTAATGATACAAAGAAATTCAGTCCACCTGAAGCTTCCTAGTTTGTATGTCATTTTATACAAATCCTCTATAATATCAATTGTGACAACCAGGTAATCAGTGACTTCACTGGAACCCACGACCAAAGAGTATCTAGTTGTTTGAGAGTAACTGGATTGTAATGGTGCACTAGGCTGTTCTTTACAACACGGAGGAAGTTATTATTCTACAACGTATTAGCCCTGATATTGCCTTACACTGTTCAGCAGGGAAGTACCGAGGAGTAGAGTTAAATGGACTAATTTACCGGAGCAATGGGATGTTAAAAGAGCGGAGGAGACCCGAGGAAAGGTACTTACTCTGCGGTTGAAACATTCAAGGTTCAGTAAGTAGAAGGTCGGCCCTTCTAAGGGAGGGATGCGCAGTAGCTGAGTATAGTTGATTAGCTGCGAGGGGGAGGTGGAAAAGAGCCGATTAGGAGCTGGTAATGGGGTAGTGCCCTTATGAAGGGTAATAGACCTAAACAACCTTCAGAGGAGGGGGCCTAATGGCGCTTTTCAACTTTGATAGCCGGGAGCTCCGCAATCTGAACGTAAATATTTAATCAATCATCATCAGCGAGTCTTGCATGAGTGTCACCATCGCCTGGATAGATGGAGAATGATCCAGTATGGAAGGAACATGTGCCTGATCAGAGTAGATATACATGTAGTTAGCAGGATTGGGTACAGTACAGTCAATTTTATTATGTAGGACTTGTACCTCATCATACCTAATACTCTTAAGACATTTTATATGTGGCCTTCTAATAAGATATCGTGAGGCGTAAATTTAACCTATTGGTGCCCAGCGGGATTGTAACGGAACGGCAAAAAAAATTTAGGTACTGTTTTCAAATTTTTTGTGACGGTTCAACAACCTTTGAAAAATTATCGTTCGTGACTGTGTATTACTTTCCCAAAACTGCTAGTGCTGAGTGCCTAGCGGGCTGATTTGGGCACACCCCTTTTGACCACCTTTTCGTACGCTGAAATTTTTAATATTATTTTCCTAGTGCTTCTAGACGTAATATGAAGCATCTTACTAAGTTTCAATAAATGTTTTGGAAACAAATAATTACGGTCACTAATGAGTTGATCCGGTTGTGGAAATATCTCAATTCTCGATCATAAGAAGTTTCAGAGTCAATATTATTACACAAGATCTGTCTGTATGTGTGTTCGAGTCTATTACATTTGCAGACGATGATGATTGTAAGTTTATGCCAATAAAAAAGAGAAATCCTATAAAATTTATCAAAATATTTTTTAACTTTGGAAAATTAAGTCCAAAAAAAGTAGATGTGGCACTTGGTGGAATCGAAAAAATTTGATACGTTGGACATTTTGACAAGTTGGATAGTTTAATACATCTTTTATTTCGATTACAATGTTCATTCATCCTGATACGCTAGACATTTTGATATTTAGGTACCAATCACTTCGGTACATGCTGACGTCTATCCAAAACCTCAGCAAAAATTGATCAGATCATTTATGTTGATGCCATCTTATCGTGTTCCCAATAGGGAACAATGTTTATTAGCAAAATGTTCGTTGAAAAAAAAATAAGGTTGTCTTAATTTTATTTTTACTAAATCAGATATATTCCAAATAAATTATAATTTTGCACCCCGGCAGGAAAAATGACACTTCTCAGAAAATTTTGTTAGAAATTTCACTGTTGATTGCTCGAAACCTTCTCATGGGAAAAGTGACACTTACGCTTTCTAGCGTTTGTTTTTGAAAATATCAAAACAATTCCATTCCTAACCGCTAGAAGGGAGTCCAAGATTTCATGTTCAAGCCCTAACTCTAATCGACAATTTAACAGAAGTGTCACTTCTCTCGCCGCTTTGCGATTTATTAATATTTCATCAAAATATTTTTATCAGACGGATTAAAAAATTTTTCGTCGTTTTCTCCTCATTTATCTTGCTTTATTACCATTCGAAGATTTCAAAATAATTTAGATATCAGCTTCTTCGAACTTCGGTAAATTCCGACCTTGGAAATCCGTATCAGACTTAATACAATCAGTAAATTCCCCCTGGAAAGAAGTGGGATATTTTTGTCTTTCCCTATTTTACACAATTATAATGCATTAATTTGTACAATATTTATTTTTTAATTGCGGAAATGAACAGAGGAGACCGAATATTGTACTCAGATTTAACGTGGTTTTCTATCTTGGGTTTGGATGAGCTATTGGAAATATTAAATCACAATAATTAAGTTACTCACCCTAATGCACAAAATTCATGTACACATTTCTGTTGATCAATATTATACGGGCAACTACACTATTATTATTATATATTGACATAAAATTCAATATTATCTTGGAAGGCCGGCTGGCGAATGTTTCCTGGGCCCAAGTGAGTCTCTCGATGATCGGAGGTCCTTGAAACCGTATGTTTTCTATAGGAAAACGGCACTGTCGATTCCGCGAGGTGGTTAAAGCAGGAATACTAGATTTGGTATTTTGAACAACGAATTGAAAATCCCAGTTTTTCCCAGATGAGTAAACAAACCCTAGTCCTGGTATCAATTGAGGAAGGACTGATTTTGCTTTTGGTTTATTATATTCAATAATGAACCTTTGGAATCGACCAAGAAAAAAATTTTACACCCCCTCAAAATTTGATGGTTTACGTTTCAAGGTATGTAGAATCCAAAAATCGAATAAAAATTTGGCCGTCCGTCCGCCGTACGCCGTACGCGGCACTTTTGCCACTTAGCATTGACCGATTTTGATGAAATTTGGTATGTAAGCTCCATTTATGGTCTAGTTTTGCCCGAAGATTTTGGTTGATGTAGGTCACTTCCAAGGGTTCCAAAATCAATTTGTTTGTATTGTTTTTCCTTCAATTTAAGATTCTGTAGAATTTTTAGAATTTTTTGAGACCACCCGGAGCTCTGTAGGACAAATCGTTCGCTCACTACGAGAATTTAAAGTTTGGACGTATGATAAATCAGAAACACGAGTGTGAATCGCAAAAGAGGCCTAATCTCCGTTCAAATTTTAGCTGACCAAAATGCGATCGATCTTTTTCTTCATGTTGGATGGTTGGTGGCTTTGCAGACGAGTGATCTATATAGAAAAATAAAAAATAATAAACCATTGTGTAATAATTTCCAGCGTTTTTCTCAATAGGGAGTGCTCATGGGTCGGAAAAACTTTTTATTGTTATTTTTAATCTACTTTTAGACCTCATTCTGAGAATTTTGACACCAACCGTGTGACCTTCTAGCGTGAGAAGACCTTTTTCTATGATTTTTCAAAGTTTCGAATTATTATGACATCATAGTGGGCTGAGGGCTCTCAAAAATATGAAAAATCATATAAAAAAATTCTGAAAAAAATTTTGAGGAATCTTGGAAAAAATTCTCAGCATGAGTTCTATTTTTGATTAAAAATCTAAATAAAATCAAATGCACACCCAATTTTTCGACCAGCACACAATTCCAATCTAGGTAGATGCAATACAAAAAATACTTACATTTTTTTAATATTATTAACAATAATTTCGTGAAGAAGGTGAACAAATGAAATATTCCTAAAAACAACTGACGTCTAGAGATAACATATAGAAGACATTTAGGCGGGAATTTCAAACAATTGTAGTTTAGATAGTAAGATCAGCCGTTGGTGGTGTACGAAATGAGAACTTAACTATAATCAAATTGGATCATCCGATCAACCATCGATTCCCAAGGTATCCCGCAGCTTTCAAAATGGATTATGCCTTCCCAGCATCGTGCTTGGTAGTCTTTCGGATTTGGTCCTGATCAAAGGAATGGCAACTGCTCCAGTAACTCATCATGCTCACGGCAGCGCACGATACCTGAGCGCTCACTGGAACAACACTCCTTTTGTCCAGGCTGGCGGAT
Organism: Apolygus lucorum; assembly: GCA_009739505.2. NCBI lineage: Eukaryota > Metazoa > Arthropoda > Insecta > Hemiptera > Miridae > Apolygus > Apolygus lucorum. Next base: position 48,579,125 of record CM019180.2, on the reverse strand, counting down.
AATCTGCACACAATGACTTGTAACGACGCCCCGCTGGTTGCCCAGGTGCTGCCGCTGAGGTATCATCTCCAATTATATTCAAAAAGTGAGGGTCGATCCCGTTTTGAAGGGGGAAAACCGAGTAACCTTGCGCCCGTTTTCGGCACCGTCAGGGCGGATTTGCAATAATCTGACCCCTTGACCTCCCGCAGTGCGATGCAACAAAGGTATGAAAGAGACGATGAATTCATGAGAGCGATTTTCGGCTTTGCTGCAATTTGCTATAGCGGTCGCTCACTTGAAGCCTAAACAATGAACCTATTGAATTCCCTTGAGGATCTTCGGCTACAACTCAGCTCAATTCAAAGGAAACTTAAGAAAGCTGCTACGTCTCAAAAGCGCTACATGTTTACATGGAACGTGATCGCATCCTACTAGTTGGGCCAATATTGTATTCATGCGTGGTGTGAGGAACTCCAAAGGTAATGTGATCCTCTGGTTGGGATATCACTTTTTGTTCTGAGCTTCTGAGTACACGAAAACACGCCTTGAGAATTATGGAGGCTCTATTTTACTGGCAATGTTGTCCTGCTCTTAAGTGAGATTTTCAAAAAATCAGATGGCGTTGGTGAGGGGTAAAAGTAGTTGATGAATTTTCTCCGAATACGATTATTTGGAATTTGAAAACGCAAATATGCCCAGAATTGATAAATGAAATTAGCTGTAATTGTATTTTTGGAGATTTTACCAGTAATAGGTCAATGAAGACCTGGACAGCTTGTTATGATGCTGTTCAGCTATTAGCAAGCCTTCTCTTCATACAACAAACACCATCTTCATCTGGGTTAAACTTCTTGAAACATAATGATTCAGTCTAGATCTCAGCTCTGCAGATCATTATGGAATCCGTAACCTTTACATGGTTGATGAGGTACCGCAGCCTATGTTTGTCGTTAGCCGTCTGGGAAAAGTTGTCACAGTTGAGGCCTTATCTGTTGGATAACCATAAGTGTAAGATAACCTATAAATGTAGCTATCTGTACGGCTTGTTGTTGCATTTTGCAAGAGCAAAATACGAAAGTTTCTTTGTGATCAGAACCATTACAGTTTTGCGAGAGACACTGGGTTCCTCCATCTATTTAGTTACTCTCCCCATTGCCTGATTTAGCTTCATCTTCAGTCCTTTAATTATGAATACAGAAAGATTATCAGCATATTCTCCAAGGAAAATGTCTTCTGACACCTCGAGGTACAGGACACTTTATAGTCCACTTTCTATCACTCAGCTCCATTCCACTCATCAGAACTTGGAGAAGATTCGAAGGTAATTTAAATTGCGCACATAAAGCTATGGAGCTATGGAGTGATTCCCCACTTCTATTCCACTGGTTGCGACCACTTCTCGAATGGTACCAACTATTGATTGTTCCTTGACGAAGACTGGGAGGTGGACCAACTGTTTTCTGGTTTCTTCGAGCTTGCAAAATGGACTGTACTATAGCTAGACCATCCTTTATGACGGCCAGTATGGCTCGAGCCACTCTTCAACCTGGAACAGAGAGGTTATCGTCCTGACCTCTTGGCGGTAACACCAGGAGGAGCTTTTATTATTGATGTCTCAGTGGTATCTGGCTCTGGCCAGAGATCACTCGCAGACATCAATGCTTCCAAAATTTAAAATATGAAGATATGAAGTTGACGCATTACTAGAGGCTGCAGCAGCATTTGCAAACATTCAGCGAAACCAACTAAAGGTGATTGGAGCAAATATCACCTGGCGCGGGATATTGCATGGCAAGTCAGTCAAGGATCTGATTCGGCCTGGTTACCCACTGTTCATCCAAGTCCACACCCGAGTCCTAACAGGAGGATCATTTATTTGGTCTACATTCAGGGCTAAAGCGTACCTCGGCTCGAGCAAATGGGCCCCGTGGGACTTGGAGCTGAACTCGAACCCCATGGGGAGGAGAAGCGTCGGCTCATGGCATAGTCAGAAGAGGCACAATCCTCCCTCCATCATTCCTGGGACATCATTCCGACATGACTACTGATAGTTCTGATACAATGCCTTGATGTAAATATTAATGCACAATTCAATCGATTTTAGTGGAGAAATATTATTCCCAAATATAAATTGTTAATGAATCGCAACAATTATTGATTGTTCCTTGACGAAGACTTGGAGGTGGACCAACAGCTTTCTGGCTTCTTCGAGCTTGCACAATGGCCTTTACTATAGCCGGTTTTAGTAGAAGGCCGCTGCAGTAGTGAATTAGAAATATCGCATGATAGGCCGACATAACAGTAACATTAACTAGGCAAGCAGTACATCCCCATTCCATTGTGTGTTAAGGTAGGTGTTTTTGGTCTAATTAAAAAAACGCTGCAAATCATTGCTCAAAGGTTTATTATTTTCTGTATGGATCACCCTTCTGTATAGATCACTGGTTCTCCATCAATAGCACACAAATCAATAACCCAAAATTTGCCTACTGCCTACTTAGCCACTATAATGGTACGTCTTAAAAGTATGATGAACATAAAACTGGAGTATTTTATTTCGCAATGGAGTCTAATCTGCCTCCAAATTTTCAAATCAAATGTGAATTGTGAATAATTTTTGTGTTGTACTCAGTAGTGCATTCTTAGCAGCAATCAAATTTCGTGATGAAGGCACCCACAACCCTCTGATAGTGAAGTTGACAGTACGTAGTTTAAATGAAAAAATCGCGTTCTACACAGCAAAATAATAAACCATTATGTCATAATTTGCAGCATTCTTTTCATTCGTCTATGGCTTTTTGTATCGTCGTTGTTCTCAAAAAGTCCACTATTCACAAGGGGATTGAGAAACAATTTGCAAACTTTTCAAACATTCAAGTGGTCAATCAGCACTCCCCACTCATGACGCGGTGATCAATGACCGCCCTTACTATACACCGTATTACGTGATCAACTCCTAACGTTTATTCGATGAGGTACGGAGAGCTTTTAGAGCTAAATCTCTAATCTGGTGGTTCGAGTTTGGAGGGGAGAAGAGCGTTGAGTAAGATTTATGCTGAGGGTTGATTGGGTGGGCGAAATTGGGAGGTCGGGACCGGAGGATGGGAAAGGCAAAGGAAAAGCTCTAAGCCCTGAATCACAAGCTAATAAAAGCCCTGAGTGCTTACAGCGGTCCTAAATTAAGGTATCTCGGGTAAGACGAGGTAAGCAGGGAAGAGAGCATTAAACCGCCATGGCTGATACTTGAATGCCCAAAGGGGTGGAAGGGATGATTCCAAGGGACGAGGGCGGTAACAAGATGAGAGAGAGAGTTTACACTTCAATCAATCCCTTCCCTTTTCCAGGAGACCCCTTAACAGAAAGATCAATATAAACAGTGCTTTGACTTTGTTGCTTAGTTCTCTTCTCTTGCGGGATTGAGGTAACTTTTGAGAGGTTTGGATACTGCGGGATTGCTACGAGGATCCCGCAATCCCGCACTTTCGGAAAGAAAATGCTCATTCCGATGAAAATATTAATCAGTGAACTACTACTTTCAACAAGCCCCTCAAAATTTCCACACTCACTTCACGTTTTAGGCCCTCAAAGTTTGGAAATTTCGTTGAAAATTCACTCATTAACTCATGCTGCATGAATGGACTTTTTTTTAAGCCACTGTGCGATTGTTTTGAGTTTCTGCTGCGTTTTGCTCGATTTTTAGCTAGTTTTTGTGAGTCTATGTGATGCTATTCTTGTTTCTTCCATTTATTTATTTATTTTTCGTATTCATGCACCAAGAAAAGAACAAAGTACAGCAAGTATTAATAGTATTACTAGTATCACTAGTAATGTTTACTAGTTTTGGGTTCTTTCGGACAATCTTGCTTCCTGTCAGTCTGCACCTACCTATCTTACAATCTTAAAGCCCAATTTAGCTAATTTAGAATGCTATTTGGGACTACCTAGATTTCACCACGATTCAATAGTAGGAGCCTCGATACCTGGTACCTCCAACCAACCTACATGAGAAAAAATATCAACATCAACGGAAATAACTTAATTTTATACATAATTGGTATCTAGGTATAGGTATAAGTTGATATTCTGTTTGGCTGGAATTGCATCATACAGGTAGTCTGTGAGCAACACAAAAGCGGCCACTACCAAAACAAGCTTGGCTTTTGGCTGAGGTACTAGCTCCAGGGATGAGGCCATCGCTATACTAAATGGTAAAGAAGGTTGGTTCTGCGTGGTTGACGTCTGTCGTACTTGGAAGTATCGAATGTTCCTTGAAGAACAATAAAAAAAAGGGAGAAGTCCAAAAAAGTTTCAAAAATCGAATTTTCCATTCTTATTGGTTTATTATTTCAATAATGAACCTTTGGAATCGACCAAGAAAAAAACATTTGAACACCCCCTCAAAATTAGATGGTTTACGTTTCAAGGTACGTAGAATCCAAAAATCGAATAAAAATTTGGCCGTCCGTCCGCCGTCGCCGTACGCGGCACTTTTGCCACTTAGCATCGACCGATTTTGATGAAATTTGGTATGTAGGCTCCATTTAGGGTCTAGTTGTGCCCCGAAGATTTTGGTTGATGTAGGTCACTTCTAAGGGTTCCAAAATCAATTTTGAAACTTTGAAAACGCCCTAACTCAAAAAATTTCGATATAAAGGTATTGTTTTTCCTTCAATTTGAGATTCTATAGAATTTTCAGAATTTTTTGAGACCACCCGGAGCTCTGTAGGACAAATTGCTCGCTCACTACGAGAATTTAAAGTTTGGTCGTTCGATAAATCAGAAACACGAGTGTGAATCGCAAAAGAGGCCTAATCTCCGTTCAAATTAAAGCTGACCGAAATGCGATCGATATTTTTCTTCATGTTGGATGGTTGGTGATTTTGTAGACGAGTGATCTATATAGAAAAATAATAAACCATTGTGTAATAATTTGCAGCGTTTTTTTTTAATGAAACTACATAAAATTCCAAAAAATTTGGTAAAAACAAAATAAAATTCGGATGACTGGTTGATGAGTAACATTGTTTGAAAATTTTGAGTAGCGGAACTGAAAAATATCGGAAAGTTGTTTGCAATACCTGGTTATTGATAACCTTCTCGAAGTACAAGGATTCATGGATACTATAAAGTATAGAAAATGAACGTATTTGTCCCAAAAGAAAATTAGACCCGAAACTCCGACAAATTTTTAAATAAACCAAGCCGTGAAAGATTAATGTTTTTATTTCGGATTATTATTTTCAATAATGAACCTTAGGAGTCGACCATGGAAAAAATTGTTTAACGTCCCTCAAAATTTGTTGGTTTACGTTTCAAAATAAGTTATATAATTATGCAGCATGCCTAACCGGAGAGCAAGGGCAGCACTGGGCAGGCTGAGCTCATCTATGAAATAAGGTGGAAATAAATTTAAATAAGGGGAAATTATGGATGTAATGAACTCTAGATAAGACATTTTCGGAAATGAACCGACCAGAAATGTAGCCTGAAAAGTAGTTCTTGCCCTAATATTGAATAAATTGTATGTGAAGCCTTATTATTCCTGTAACAGACGTGTGAAGTGGATTTTCACGGGTAAGGGAACTTGAGTTTTCATACTCTTTTAAACTCAAAAATATTACAGACGTACATGTCGAAAAATAACAACCACCAGTATTGAGCTGCCAGTTTACTGAAAGTCAAATATTGTGAGAGAACTTTGAGAAATCCACTTAAAACCCGCTTCTTCCCATTGTGTGAGGGTAAACGGCGTTGAAGTTCCAACAAGGTGGACCACCCGGGAGAGGTGCTCGTGGGAAAGCCGATTTTCTAGGCTTCTTCTGAAGACGTCTATTATGGTGGAACATTATGGGATCACAGAATGAGCAGCGACCCATACGGAAAAGATTTGTTCCCTGGTGCTATGATCTGTTTGAAACCATCGGCTATGCATCTTTGCCTACAAGGGATATTACGCTTCGTCTCGCCACAGCTCCCACTATTAGAGGTAGAGACGCCTTTGTCATGAAATAATGAATCGGAGAAGATTTTCTGCACGTCTTTTCACATTATTTTACATGGTTTAAAGAACTTCAAAAAAATTAACAAATTTTGGGAAAAAACGCTGCAAATTATTACACAATGGTTTATTATTTTTTATTTTTCTATATAGATCACTCGTCTGCAAAGCCACCAACCATCCAACATGAAGAAAAACATCGATCGTATTTCGGTCAGCTTTAATTTGAACGGAGAATAGGCCTCTTTTGCGATTCACACTCGTGTTTCTGATTTATCGTGCGTCCAAACTTTAAATTCTCGTAGTGAGCGAACGGTTTGTCCTACAGTGCTCCGAGTGGTCTCAAAAAATTCTAAAAATTCTATAGAATCTTAAATTGAAGGAAAAAATACCTTTATATCAAAATTTTTTGAGTTAGGGCGTTTTCAAAATTTCAAAATTGATTTTGGAACCCTTAGAAGTGACCTACATCAACCAAAATCTTCGGAGCACAACTAGACCCAAAATGGAGCCTACATACCAAATTTCATCAAAATCGGTCAATGCTAAGTGGCATAAGTGCCGCGTACGGCGGACGGACGGCCAACTTTTTATTCGATTTTTGGATTCTACGTACCTTGAAACGTAAACCATCAAATTTTGAGGGGGTGTTAAATTTTTTTTTCTTGGTCGATTCCAAAGGTTCATTATTGAAAATTATAAACCAAAAATCGTGAATGTTAATAAATTCAGATTCTACTGTGATGTGCTCTTTGTTCAGAATGTTGTGACCAATCTCGTAGCAATCATCAAAACATCGAAGTACAACTGACTAAACCACAAGAGTCGTCAGGTACCTTCCTAATCTCAGTCAGTCGTCCCTCAGACCTCTCGTGAATAAATTCTTTCACGCAATTTTCGACCACATTCCTCACCTTGAAGCTCCAAGTCCTCAAGGTTTTGAAAATCGTGACTTTTTCATAGTTTTCCCTGATTTGACTGAAGATATTTCCGTTGGACTCACTTCAATCGGTATGGAAAGGTACGTTCCTTCGATTCCGTCGAAAAATGTCATGCAATAATTTCATTTTGAAGGAAATTCTTTTTATTTCGACTTTTCTGATCTTCTGAAGGGCCGTCTCCAGCTCTGTAACTGTCGCAGAAAGGATACAGCTTCAAATTAATGCTGACCAACGAGGTTCCTTTAGGTTCCGAGCTTTATATGGTTTCAATGTTTCATCCCAGGGGTGCCGAGACATGTCAGTCGACTTCTATGCTTGCTTTCTGGACTATGATAAGGCGTTTGATCGGGTGCAACATGGAAAAATTAAGAGGATTCTGGCAGACTTTGGAGTAGACGGCAAAGACCTGCAGCTGATAGCAAATCTGTATTTCCAGCAAGAGGCCAATGTTCGTTTGGGTGGCAGAAGCACTCGAAGCATTAAGATTATTAGGGGTGTTCGGCAGGGTTGTATTTTATCGCCTCTTTTGTTTAACCTATATGCTGAAAATATTTTCAGAGAGGCATTGCATGAGGTGGATGTTGGTAGTATTGGCCGATGGCATCCGGGTTAACAACCTCAGGTATGTGGATGACACCGTCCTCATTGCATCGAATATCGAAGACCTGCAAGCTCTAGTCAACGCTGTCAATAAAAGAAGCATCTACATGGGTCTTGCTTTAAACCTGACAAAAACAAAGTGGATGATTATATCTAAAAGGAACGTGTCAGGTCAGCACTTGATTGTTGATTACAAGCATGTAACCCGAGTCTCAACCTTCAAATACCTAGGCACAATTGTTTCCGAAGAGGGTAATAATGTTACTGAAATTCGAAGCCGAAAAGAGCATGAGTAGGGTGTTGGCTAGTGGACAACTTCGACTTGATTTGAGAGTCCGCATTCTCCGCTGCTATGTGCTCTCTGTCTTGCTGTATGGCGTGGAGACATGGACGCTTACGGGTGCTCTTAGCCGCAAAATTGAGGACTTTGAAATGTGGGCCTATACAAGGATTTTGAAGGTTCCATGGGTTGATCGAGTGACCAATGCAGCAATCCTCCAGAGAGAGAGAGAGAGAGAGAGAGAGAGAGAGAGAGAGAGAGAGAGAGAGAGAGAGAGAGAGAGAAGAAATATATTCAGAAAAAACAAAAAAAAAGAAATCATAGTATTCTATTACATTTTATTGAATATTATTGTCTGGCATTAGGCAGAGCCCGTGTCGCCAGACAAGAGTATTGATCGCGCTTCACGAAATTAATACAAAAAGGAACCGGTGAAAGAAATCTCTGTTCAATTTCTCCCTTGCGAAGGAAAAACATTAAATCATGTTTAATGTTTTTCCCTCGCAAGGGAGAAATTAGAATATCAACATTAAAGGCATAATCGTCATCAAGTTGCCGATCACTCAGCTGATCAGTGACCACTCAGGCGCCTTCAGCATTCTCCATTGACCCTGCTTTTCAAATTTCAGCTTCCTGCGTTCAACAGGAGAGAAAATGGCCTTGGAGCTCACTCAGCTGATCAGTGACCACTCAGGCGCCTTCAGCATTCTCCATTGACCCTGCTTCTCAAATTTCAGCTTCCTGCGTTCAACAGGAGAGAAAATAGCCTTGGAGCTCACTCAGCTGATCAGTGACCACTCAGCCTTCAATCAGCCTTCAATCAGTGACCTTCAGCATTCTCCATTGACCCCGCCTCTCAAATTTCATCTTCCTGCGATGAATAGGAGAGAAAATGGCTTTAGAGCTCACTCAGCTGATCAGTCACCCTTCAGGCGCCTTCAGCATTCTCCATTGACCCTGCCTCTCAAATTTCAGCTTCCTGCGTTCAACAGGAGAGAAAATGGCCTTGGAGGTCACTCAGCTGATCAGTGACCACTCAGGCGCCTTCAGCATTCTCCATTGACCCTGCTTCTCAAATTTCAGCTTCCTGCGTTCAACAGGAGAGAAAATGGCCTTGGAGCTCACTCAGCTGATCAGTGACCACTCAGGCGCCTTCAGCATTCTCCATTGACCCTGCCTCTCAAATTTCAGCTTCCTGCGATGAATAGGAGAGAAAATGGCTTTGGAACTCATTCATCTGATCAGTGATCTGTCAGGTGCCTTCATTACTGTCCTTTGACCCACCATCTCGAATTTCACCTTCCTGCGTTGAATAGGAGAGAAAATTGCTTCTATACAATGAATCACACTCATATTTCTGATTTATCACTAGTCCAAACTGAAGGACTTCCGAGGGAGCGATCTGTTGGTCCTACGGAGCTCCGTGTAGTCTCATTCGATTATAAAAATTCCAGTCTATTTTAAATTGATGAAAAAACAATACCTTTATATTTAAAGTTTTCGAGCTAGGACGTTTTGAAAATTTCATCCCCTAGTTTTCACCCCTTAGAAGTGACTGACAATAACCAAAAGCATCTTGGTACAACTAGACCCCAAATGGAGCCGATATAACGTGGTAACTAAGAAATCGGTCCGTGGTAACTAAGAAAAAAAACGTTGCAGATTTGCGTGTCGGAAAAACGTTGCAGATTTGCGTGTCGAAATTCACAGAACGACCCCCAGCCCTAAAACATTAAACATGTTAATAAAACATTAAACATGTTAAAAAAGTAATTGCACGCTCTCGGTAAAAACACTCTCAATTGTTGTTGCACTAACCTAATATAAAAACGCTGCAAATCATTGCTCAAAGGTTTATTATTTTCTGTATAGATCACCCTTCTGTATAGATCACTTCTCTAGATCGGTTCTCCATCAATAGCACCTACCACCATCTGTATTCTCCCTTGACCTTCCCTCTCAAATTTCAGCTTCCTGCGTTCAATAGGATTGAAAATGACTTCGGAGCTCACTCAGCTGATCAGTGATCTGAAGAGTGAAGAAGATCTCCTCGAATGCTGAAGACGCCTGGAAGAGCACTTCCATTCAATAGGATTGAAAATGGCTTCGGAGCTCACTCAGCTGATCAGTGATCTGAGAAGTGAAGAAGATCTCCTCGAATGCTGAAGATGCCTGGAAAAGCACTTCCATTCAATAGGATTGAAAATGGCTTTGGAGCTTACTCAGCTGATCAGTGATCTGAAGAATGAAGAAGCTTTTGAGCAATGATTTGCAGCGTTTTTTACCCACCAACATTTTTTTTACCTACCAAATTTTTTTTACCTACCAACTTTATTTTACCTACCAGTAGGTACTACCTACCACACCATACTGGCTTCACACCTTCACAATCAAGTTTATTAGAAAGAACTAAACGCTTCACACTCGATTCGAAAAATAGAAAGCTTCATATTGAAATTTGATTACTGGTTACGCAGAAGGCAAAACTGTATACAAATCGAAGAAATGAACAGCGATCGCATTTTAGTCCGATAAAATTTGAATGGAGATTAGACCTCTTTTGCGATTCACACTCATGATTCTGTTTTATCGAAGGAAAACCTTCAAGTACTCGTAGGGACCGAACGGTTTGTCCTACAGAGCTCCGGGTGGTCTCAAAAATTTTTAAAAATTCAATACTATTCAAAATTGGTGAAAAAACGATACCTTTATTTCGAGAGTTTTCGAGCTAGGGCACTCTTGAAAATTTCAACCCTTAATTTTCACCCCTTAGAAGTGACCTACATCAACCAAAAGTTTCGCGGCACAACTAGACCCCAAATGGAGCCCATATACCAAATTTGAACCAAATCGGTCCAGTGTTGCTAAGAAAAGTGCCACGGACGGCGGACGGGGGACGGCGGACGGCGGACGGGGGACGGCGGACGGGGGACGGCGGACGGCGGACGGACATTGCAAATTTGGATTCTACACACCTTGAAACGTAAAGTGACAAAGTTTGAGGGGGGGTTATAAAAATTTTTTGCGATACGATCACATAGGCTTATTATTAGAAATAATAAACCAATAACATAGTGTAAAATTAGCATAGTATAAAGTTAACATAAGACCCCTGGAAACATTTCATGAAAATACTTAAAACATCTTACGTTAAATAGGTGCTACGCAGTAAGTTGCCACACTTTTCAGTACCTAGGTGAATGAGCCAAGAGTATATTCGTTTCTTGTACATGGTACGTGAGTAACTGTTTGGCAATTTCATATCAGCTGGTAGGGAATTATAAATTACATATATCAGGTAATGAGGACTTCCAGTTGTGAGGGTTAGCGCTGGTCTCGGATTTACAACTCTTTGTTCAAGAGTAAACCTAGTTGGGTACTGGTGGGACATCGAAAAGGAAACAATACTGGGTTTTCTATGAAAAATTAGAAGAAGCTCTTTAACAAAAAGTTGCTCGATCGAGAATGTTTTGGTTTCCTCGTGCAATAAATTTGATGGGTGGCGTATCGGCTTCACATACATAACCTTCAGTATGCAAACTATTTAGCTTCGCCATTATAGTCTTACTCGCAATACCCCAAATGGAAATTGCGTACTGGAGAGCAGACTGCACAAAAGAAACATATATCAGCCTCAATCGCTCCCTAGAGACTGCATTTCTAACATTTTTTAATATTGGGATAAATTTTCTAAGTCTCCCGTACAGGTATTCCTAAGTATTTATACGACGAGACGCTTTCTAAGCACGCACAGTAAGAGTGTGAGGAGAATAAAGAGAATAAAGAGTGTGAGGTTATGAACTGCGTAAAGCGAAAAACTCCAGTATTTTGGCCACCTAATTAGAAATGAGAAATACCTCTTGCTGCAGAATATATTGCAGGGACGAATAAATGGGAGACGCAAGCCTGGTCGCAGAAGGGTTTCATGGCTGAATAACCTTCACCAGTGGTTTGGGGAGACCACCACATCTTTATTCAGAAAGACCGCAGATAAAATAAAGATTGCGTTGATGATCGCCAACGTTCGACAGGGCACCTAAAGAAGAACGAGGTTCCATCTACAAACCCGACCAGACCTCCTCCATTTTCGTTCATAATCAAACTTTGAAACCTCATCAGACCTCCACTCAGTAGGTACTAATCCCATTTTTGTAAAGAGCTTTTCAAGGAATTTTCAAAACTTAATAGGTACCTACCCATGAGCACTGAAACCAGTAGTCCGAAATATTACAATAGGAAAATGAGAAAACATTTCAATTTATTTTATTGGTTTTAATGTTTTACATAGTCCATTTCCAATTATAACAACCAATTCAATAGATTATTTGGTTGCTTTGTAGTCACCTCGATTCGAGAAACACAGATTGCACCTTTTTGGTTACAATAATTGTATAAATTATTACATATTTAAATATGAATTATAATCATAATAATTGTAATTATAATAAATTATAATAATTAAATTATTATGTAAATTAATATAAATTATTTATATCATTAGTAATATAATTTTTGGTCACAAATTATATCACTAGTCTGTGGACATAAGACACCAAAAATATCACCTGAAAAGAACAATGAATGTTCTACAACAAACTCTATGGGACCATGTGAGGCGCTTTGTCATATTGAGGCACTTTTCCTTTCTTGGGTGAATTTGAGAAAAATACCAATTTACAAACCATTCTCCTAAAATTCTCACAACCATGAACTTCTGGGGACTTCAATTTACTATTCATTCCGGCATTATGCTGCCTGTGTTATAAATGTAAGAGAAAAATGTGACTTGCATCTAGACTCTAGTATATTAGTGTGTGTTATCCAGTGAAACATAGAGACGAAGTCTACACATATGGCGAGAAACTTTGACAACAATTGCCCCTTCGGAAATGACCAGCATTGCACACATGTTCCACAGTTATTTCTTTGGAGGATCTCATCTTGAAGGCGATGGAGGTTAACGTGCTACTGGATATTCCGAGTTGTGTCCACGCATTTGCTGAATATAGCCGTTCTGTTGCAAATGTCTTTACTACTTGATTGTGATAATCAATAAACATATTGTTTAGTAATGCGTGCATTCCAGGGGCCGTCCCATTGGATAAGCATTAGGTCAATTAATACCAGTTGGTAAGCGATAAAACTTTTTCACTCAATGTAATTTATTAAGTATTTTATGCAAGAAATAGTGATCCTCCCCCCCCCCCACCATTATCCACCATAACATTTCTAGCGGCATGAGAGCCTCGAATTTGAAGAGCATTTTGAAATCCATGATCTACGATACTCAACATGCGAATTCGAGTTCACCCCCCCCCCCCCCCCACACCCCACCACCAATGGTGCCAGTCTGGCACCAAAGCGGAAATACGTGATAACATTGAACTTTCATCTGTTTGTTTTAGTAGGCAGTCCGTCGAAGTTCATTTCCATATTCAATTTGAAACACAAAAAAAAAAAAAAAAAAAAAACGAAATAAGCGGTTTATGGTGTCCTGGCACCATGGTGGCACCACTATTAGTTCCATGGTGGTAGAGAGAATTTTCATGAAAATCTGGAGGTTTGATAAGAATTGTTTCTCAATTTCTAAGCTTGGGTACAAATAGTTAGCTATATAAAGGAACCGAAATATAAAATTGGATACTTTGTGAATGTTATCCCCCCACTCGCTCACTCCCCTTGCGAATTTTAACACTCTAGTGAAATCATGTGCAATTTGAAAGATTTCTGAGTCGAACAAAGCAAGAAACTCGAAAATTGGTTGGGAATTGATGCCTGGGCAGAGTTGACAAGATTATGTCCACAAACGCACAATCGGGTTTGCCGACAAAACGGCTTATATCCGTCCCATTGTCTTCAATTAACAGTTGTTTAAAAAAAACAATTGGTTTTCGGATTCTATATAACTTAAAACGTGTAGGTAACATAAAATTTTAGAGTTACAATATTTTTCTATCTATATTCTATGTAGATCACTCGCCTGCAAAGCCACCACCTATCCAACATGAAGAAAAACATCAATCGCATTTTGGTCAGCTAGGTAACATTTGAACGGAGATTAGGCCTCTTTTACGATTCACACTCGTGTTTCTGATTCATCGTACATAAAACCTTTAAATTCTCGTAGTGAGCGAACGGTTTGTCCTAAGGGCTCCGCGTGGTCTCAAAAAATTCTAAAAATTCTATACTATCTTAAATTGATGGAAAAACAATACCTTTATATCAAAATTTGTTGAGTTTTCAAAATTTGAAACCTTATTTATATCATTATTTATATCAGAAACCTTCTATCAGAATTTTTTCAACCCTTAGAAGTGACCTAAATCAACCAAAATCTTCGGGGCACAACTAGACTCCAAATGGAGCCTGCACTGCAAATTTCATCAAAATTGGTCAATGCTAAGTGGGGTATTATTGAAAATAATTAACGAAAAGAACCACGAAAATCGGTTGGAAATTGAGGCCTGGGCAGACGACACAAGATTTTGTCACACACACACACACAGACGTCTGTATGTCTGGTCTGATACGGATTACTGTGTGGTTGTTTTTTTTTCTTTTGGGTGTTGTCCAGCTTCACCCCAGATCGATCGCATAAGGACGCCCAAGTCTTACTGTGGGACGTCCTAAAAATGTAGAAACACGCCACGGGATGACAGGATGTCTGAATGGTCTTCGACGACTGGTACGAAAACCTAATTGGATAGTTTGCAGGGTCGATTCTATGGGAAGCAAAGCAACACGTAGAACAATCGCCCGAGTACGAGCTCTCAGAGTGGTTTCTGTTACAGACACGTGAGCCCTTGAGGGGCCCGCCCATTTACAAAGCACGTGAACACCCCCCCCCCCACCCATCTACCCTCAAACCCCCGGACTAACGTGGAAAAGCTACAGACTAACCTAACCCGTAGCGGGCATGAAAACGGGTGGCCAGACGAGGAAGCAGATTGTGAAAGAGAATTGTGAAAGGGCTCCCGGACGCCTGGGGTCTTCTCGCGTCCAAGGGCTCCATTGTATGATGGTAAAAGCTGAAGGGCCTTCTTGCTATTGCCCTCTCTGTTGCCTGTATTCCCTGGCTTTTCCCTGCCACTTGAGTCGGCCCCGCTAATTGGAGTGGATGGCTCCGCCGAGGGCCATTGTTGCCGCTGAGAGGAGCCTCTCCCGGCCGTCATTGTTCGAAAGTAACAAGCTTGTTCTTGCAATTAGCTCACCCGTTTTACTCGCTCTCCCTTTAGCCCTTTAACTCTCCAAAATCAGGGTAATAGATCCAGAAACCCTTCGTGTGAATAATGTAGGTTTTAAAGGCAGAAATATCCTGCGAGTAAAAGTGATCTGCGACATCGTCGGTCATCACATCTTATCGATTTTAAATCCAAATTTTGATTGAATCGTATAATAGAATAGTATGAAATCTTTGGTCTGTTAATCAGTTCCAAAACACAATTGCTTACGAATCAAATAAAATAAAATAAAAAGTAACTAAATAAAAAGCCTCATATTTTGAAGAGTTAGACGCCAATATAACCTGGACATCGTATTTTTTTTTTAATAAATTTTTATTGGCTTCAAAATTAATTTATACAGCCGCTCCTATACACTTATTAAAAAAACAAAAACAAATGTAGAGATGATTTACATTAATTTACAATAAAATTACGTGTTAATTCGAGGGCGTCAGAGCAACACCCCACAACGTCATTTTGACAACTTTTCAGGAGAGCCAAAAAACCACTTCCCAATGATTTGCTGCTCTCAATTTCACGCAATATAACTATACTTGAGCTCTCTGGATTCAGATTACCTTTCTCTATGGACTTAGTAGAGAATATTAAGAAAAAACCTTGTTTTTCTGAAAAATGAGACGTTATGGGGTATTGACCGTCAGAGCTGTGACAATACGGGGTGTAGCTCAATTGAAATTTTGCAGAATTTAATTTACTGAAATATTTCAGAATGTCCGTAAGGACTGTTCATGCTGCACAAATATCAAATTCTTTTATTTTTTTAGTTACAATGATTACCAAGGAGTACTTTTTTTTTGATAGAGTAGGAGGTCTTAAATGAGCTTATATACAAACTCCTTCCACTGCGACCAACAATATCTCATGTGGAGTGCCTCCAGGCTGTGTTAGCCCACTAAGAGGGTTTACTGAACACCTCTTCTCCCCACTTTTTGGCAAAGCAGAGAAGATCGGTGTATGCCACCTTAGAGATGGTGTCAGGAGCTAAGACATCACTTCCGAGGATTGTGTATCTAGCTCGATGAACAAAACTTACCTTAAATATCAGCAGTGTGACGCGGTTGTCAATCCTCACGAAAACACCTGACTGAACTGACGTTGTGGGGTATTACTGACGTCTTGACGTTATGGGGTATTCACTTGGGAGCGATTTACGCGTTACCTACCGATTTTTAAATTAAACTACTTAGTGCAATCAAAAGCCACGAGATAGCCACGTCCAATGGTGTATCTAACTCATTTTCGCAAAAATTGACGATGTGGGGTGTTGCTCTGACACCCTCGAATTGCAGTCTACCGAAAAATTATAGTTATGATAGCTGTTCAGATTGACATGCCAATTTGATTGAAAAAGTCATGAATTTTACAATAAATTTCTATGTTGTTCTCGGCCAGTAGAGTGTCAAGGTTGAAGGGGTGAGTCGTGGAGCTTTGCGTTGCTTGGAGGAGACGTTCGCGAGCTGCATAATGGCCTGGGCATTCCAAAACTATGTGGTTGGGCGTTTCTTCCGCGAGGTAGCATATTTGGCAAATTGGAGAGTGGTTCTCGTCTAGTTTGTGAAGGTATTGGTGGGTTTTGGCGTGTCCACTGCGTAGCCTGGTAATAGTTTTGAAGAAAGCTCTAGTTTCTGTCCCAGTAACTGATTCGAACCATGGCTTTTTGGTAGGATTAGGAAAAAGCTCCTTATACCTTCTGCCGGACGGGTACGCGTGGAATTTGTCTTTCCAATGGCGCAATAAGGAGCAGTTCGCTGCTCTTTTAACCCAGAGACGGGGTATAGGCTTGAGGGCGGGGGTTCGGGTCGGATGGCTGCTCTTTTTGCTTCGTGGTCTGCAACGTCGTTTCCCCTTATTCCAGAATGGCTTTTTATCCAGTAAAAGATTATTACTTTCCCGTTTGTACGAGCTAGTACCATCTCCCGAATTATATTGGCCTCTATGGTGGTTAATCGGGAAGAGATCTTGAGGTTACTCAGCTTCGATGTAATACTTTTTGAGTCGGTCATCAGTATCACCCTGGAGTACTGCGTTTCGGATGCATTGACGTACCTTAGGGCTTCCCATATTGCAAAACATTCAGCGGTGTAAATAGATGCTTGATTCCATAAACTGAATCCGCGTGCCTCTTCATTGGTATAGTCATAGAATGCACAGCCCGTCTGTCGGTTATGGAGTGATCCATCAGTATAAATTACCACCGTGTTTGGTCCCCATCTTTGTAGGAATTCCGATACACGCTGTGTCACGGAACCAGGAGCAGAGTATATGGTAGAGGGGAGATTCCGAATTGGCATAGAGTTCTGGAAAATTTTGTAGGGGATGGAGTAGATAAGAGGCTTGTCCGACGTTGCCAGCCACTGAAAATCACTGGAGAGGCTTGTGAAGCTTTCACAAAGCAAAGGTGAAGGTTTCTTGGTCCAGAAGCGGTCTGTGAGATTAGAAATAGCCAGCCTCGTATTTGACTTCAGACTGGTGCTCACAGAATGCACTTCGCTGAAATTTAGGTAAAACTCAGAGCCTGAACCTCTCGTTGAATGGTAGACTTGCAGAATCAGTGAACCTGTTGGGACTTCAGGTAGACAGTAGATTGTCGTGGCTGCACCATGTAGAAAAATTGTCCACGAAGTTGGCATCGTGTAATTTTATGTTGAGCAGACTAGTGAGAAATGTATCGCCAAACGTTCTACTCTCTGTTTATTTTGCTTGTTTCCAGAGCCATTTGTGGTATGGTGTCCTACTATGGGGGAACTCTCCGCACGCTGGTGCCATTTTTCAACTCCAAAAAAAGCGATACGCACTCTAATGCCCACTTTCACCAAACATTCGAAACGAGTTTAAACCAAAAGCGGCGAGAGATAATCGACGTTTAGTAATAATCGTCTTTCACCAGAGCGATTTACGAGTTTAAACTCCATCTCGAGGAGTTCGAGTTTAAACGGTCGAAAGTCGGCCGAATAAACTAGCTTACCTCGTTTAACTACCAATTCAATATGGCCGCTCATTGAGTTGTGATTGTTTTCGAAATGAAATTGCGAATTATTTTTCCATTTCGGATTGTTTTTGACTCGTCTGACGATGACGACGACGTCCGAGTCGAATCCTGGATCGGATTCCCCATTCCGAGGTTATGTACGTTACTGAATTTCCGCCTTTCCAAGCCCCAAATCGTCCAAGTCCTCGACTAGATTGACACTCGCCTTGAGTTCCCGTCGGCCAAATAAGTTCAAAACGTTAATTTAAAACGAATAATGGTTTTTCAATAATAGAATAGTGTAAACTACATTCTTTGGTTGTTTCTATTTAACCATATATTATACAACTTGACCATTATACAAAAAAAAAAACCAGTTCGACCAAAATAAATGTCTATTGAGATGAAATTGGGGGCCCTCTGCTTCGAGTTTACATCCATCGGTAATCATTTAAATTATGGAAGTAGGTACATTCCTACCGTTTAAAAGAAGGCGGCGGTCACTGTGTTTTACTAGGATACATCAAGGAAGGTACTTGAGTCTGGAGAAATACTGGAGTTATTGCGCTCGTTGCGGCTCAAAGTGATGATGTGAAATACCTCAACAGGTAGGTAATGAAAATATTCAGCAAAATAAAACGAAGGGAACCGGAAAACTCGAAACAAACCGCAGGAATCAGCAAAATAAATTAATTAAAAAAACTGACACTGATACTGAAGGCGGGAATCTACTGATGGCAAGCGCGGGAGTGGTTGTTATTCAACGCTTCTATTGCCCCGATACGTCATAATGTCCAACTTTCATTCGTTCCGCTCGACTTTTCAAGTTTAGCCGAACTCGATTACCTTAAACGACGTTTAGCGATGATTTGGTTGGTGAAAGACGCTTGCCATCTAGCTGGGTTTATTCCTCCACATTAACTATAAAGGAGTTTAGTTAAACGCGATTTGAACAACTTTTGGTGAAAGTGGGCCTAAGATACTTAAAGTTCAACGAGAGCTTCCATGGTCATTTTAGGGAACTGCAGATTCTTACGTTGCCTAGTATATTCGTGAACGTCTGCTTGGAGTTTGTCTATACAAGTATTTCCATGTATAGGAGTTCTCAGCACAAATACGCTACACGTAAAAGGATGGATTCATGTATTCCCACCGCTCGTTTGGCGACGACTACCTATAAAACCTAGCCCCTCACAAATTGCAGTGCGCCCCAGCACGTGCGAGATCTAAATTTAAAGCAGTTCAAAAGTTACATCAGGAATGCTCTGATCGGCGCGGAACTGTATGATGTGCAAAGTTTTTTCTCCCTCACATTTCCATAACTCTTGACGATTTTGGAACTATTGTAAAAAAAAAAATTAAATAAATAAATCTCCAAAGACACTTTTATCTATTTTGCTCTTATTTTATGTTATATGTTCTTATTTTAATAAATAATTTTAAATCTAAGCAGCAGAGGAATTCAATACAAGTACTCTAGCTTGCAATCGTCGACTGTGATTTTTTTATTTTTTTATTAAGTAGGAGGTCTTTGGTGAGTTGATTCACAAACTCCTTCCACTGCGACCTAATGAGGTCTATTGTGGAGTGCCTCCAGGCTATATTAGCCTACAAGAAAGGGTTTATTGAAAACCCCTTCTCCCCACTTTTTAGCAAATTGGAGAAGGTCGGTGTAGGTCACCTTAGAGATGGTGTCAGGGGCTAGGACATCACTTCCGAGTGTTGTGAATCTAGCTCGACCCAATGCTTCACAGTAGCATATTATATGTTCGGCATCCTCCGTTTCCATATCGCAGAAGCGGCAGATGTCTGTTGTGAGTTTGCCTATCTTCTTTAGGTGATAGCGAAGTGGGCAGTGGCCTGTTAACAGACCCACAAGTATTCTGACGTCCTTTTTAGGACGTCCCACAGTAAGATTCGGGCGTCCTTATGCGATCGATCTGGGGTGAAGTTGGACAACACTCAACAGAAAAAAAAATAACCACACAGTAATCCGTTTTAGACCATTCTGAATCCAAATCCGCGAAAAAAACCATAGGTGTATGTCTGTGTGTGTGTGTGTGTGTATGTGTGTATGTGTGTGTGTAACAAAATCTTGTGTACTCTGCCCAGGCCTTAGTACTCAACCGATTTTCCTGGTTCTTTTTTTGTTCGTCGCGGAATACTATCTAGTTGTGCACTACGGCGCCGGAATTTCGAATTTTGCCTTGTAAGGGGGGAGAGGGGGGGTTAATGCTTAAAAAGCGTGCGTTTGCGTGCATAATCTTGTAAACTCTGCCCAGGCCTCAATTTCCAACCGATTTGCGTGTTTCTTTTTTTGTTTGACTCAAATAACTTTCGAGTTGTACATGATTTTACCAGAGTACCAAAATTCCCAAGGAGAGGGGGTGAGTGGGGGCTTTGCTTCACGGTTGAGCTTATCGTGTTAAACGTGTTAAGTGGTAAACTTGTTAAACAAAAAAACCGTGAACAACCCCAGTCGACTCGTGTTAAACGTGCTAAAGTTGTTGAAGTCTCATCACTCCTTCTTCTTCGATTACCTGGCTAGATCGCAGCCATTAGGGTCGTATGGTTATTGTGTGGCATGATTCGGTGGAGGAAGTGTGAACGAGAAGGGGAAAACGCCATAAATTCGGTAAAAATGAGGAGAAAAAAATCTACAACGTCCATCATTGTTTGTACCATGGCAAAGAAACAAGCAAAGTTTTTTTTTTACCACAGGAGACAACGGAAAGCAGAAGAAGAAGCAAAGCAGCAGAAAGAAGGAAAGCAGTTCGTTTTTTCGCCGCCGCAAATATCAGCTGCATGACGTTGACTGGTGTCCCGTTCCCGATTTTACTGTATTTCACTGTACCTAATCGTTTTTCTTGTTGATAGACACTAGGAAATAATTGCAAAACATTGTAGAATGAAGGTTTCACATCTTATTAGGTCTAGGTCAGAGTCTCCTGTTTTGGTTAATTATTTTCAAGAAAAAAGTTTGACCACCCTCAAATTTGATGGTTTACGTTTGTGGTAGGTAAGTACGTGTAGATTTTGAAAATCGAATATTAAAAAAAATCCGTCCGTCCGCGGATCTTTCCTTAATTATCATGGACCGATTATGATGAAATTTAGTATGTGGGCTCCATTTGGGGTCTAGTTTTGCCGCGAAGCTTTTGGTTGATGTCAGTCACTTTAAGCGGTGAAACGGAAGGGCTGAAACTTCCAAAGGCACCCTCTCTCGAAAACTCTCGATATGAAGGTATTGTTTTATCAGAAATTTAAGATTGTACCATTGAATTTTCGGAATCGAATGAGACTACCCATAGCTTTGTAGGACAAACTGTTCGCTCCCTACGAGAAGTTAGAAAAACGAGTATGAATCGCAAAAGAGGCGTGATCGCCTTTCAAATTTTAGTTAACCAAAATGCGTTCGCCAAACATTTCTTTGGGATGTACTCGGTTTTGCTTACTTAGCAACTAGTAATCAAATTTCTAAACGAAGTAATTCTTTATTTCTTCCAGTGGAGTGTGAAGCGCTTAATTCTTCCAAATAAACTTGATTGTGAAGGTAAAACATGGTTGGTAGGTGGTGACAATGACAAAGCTGAGTTCTTTGCTGGCACGTGATCAATACAGCAAAAATTAACCTTTGTGTAATAATTTGCAGCCTAGCTGTTTGCCTGACGAATATTATCACGCGACGCCCCTGTCTAAATGAACTCGATTATGAAGGGAAAACATGGTTGGTAGGATGTGACAATGGCAAAGCTGTCTTGATAGATGATCAAAGCGCTTGATCTATACAGAAAAATAATGAACCTTCGTGTAATAATTTGCTGCGTTTTTCATTATTGTTTATTCCTTTAAGACTGTTCAAGGTGTTTGCCTGACGAATATTCTCACCTGACGCCACTGACGCCTGTAGTGTGCGCACCTCCATTTAAATAACATTGAACTTATCCAGGTGGATTTAGCGATGCGGCCCGACCCGCCTCTAGTGTGCGCGCACCTATAAAGTGCTTGCCTTGAGAACTTCTCTTTCCTGCGTGTTCTCAGTTAAACCCTCCGTGTTGGTGGATTATCTCCGGTTTCACAGTCGGATTTGATAGCTGCAAGTGTGCCGGTACTTTGGGAGCTGAAAGGCAAAACGAAACCGAGGACAGATTCCGCCGGCGGTAATGGAGAAGCGCCGTTGCCTCCGTTCTGTATAATAAGAGCCGGGAAAAGGTCGAGAAGGGAAGAACAAGCAGGGCGAGAAGGTTAAAAGCACCGAGGTTAGATTAGGAGTTGCCACCAAAACCGAGCGAAGAAGAGGGTGGGACTTTTGAGGCAATTCCAAAACAAGTTACTCCGTTGTTTCCCGCTCTCCTCTTTGCTCGAGAGTTCGTTGTCTACAAGGGCGGAGAGGATGAGGCTGCCAGCAAAGTAGCAACTTGCCACTTCTCGAGTCTTCCTAACTCTTTCAAACCATTGTTGAGGGGAAAAGGATGCCGCGAGGTTGCGCTCCTCTTAATCCCGGTGCTTCGTACTTCTACAACCCTCTCCCGAAAACCCTCTCTCCACTGTTTTGTGAGTGAAGGCAACCCAAATTACATCCTACTTTCGGGGTCGGAGCTTCAATTTACTCTGCGGGCTTCAACTCTTCTTCAACAAGCCTCCCCCAACCGGCTTTCTAGCAAATTTAACCCTCGAAGAGTCAACTTTTACCGCAACCTTTTTACATCAACTCCGGCATTTCCACTGATTAGCTTTCCAGGGGTTTTCCTCATTTTTGAGGAGTAAAACCAACTTTTTCCTTCAAGATCGGGAAAAATGTAATCTAGAGCTGCGGGGATTTTTCTCGTTTCGACTTTATTACAAGCTGGGGCCTGCGTATCCAAAATAACGTGCGGTCGTTTGGTTTTATAAAACAAATTTTGCTTCCGAGTCTACCAAAGTAGCGGGAGAATTATTTTCACTTTTCATGGTTGAAAAAAAAAAAAACGCTGCAAATCATTTTAACACAGAATGTGTTTTTGCGATGACCTACCGAAAAAAAATCGTCACGAAAAAGCGACAGAAAAAACATCTGGTGATATGTTTATTGGTTGTCATGTTAATGTCAACTCCACATTTATTATTGTTGTTTTTTATTTAACGGATGACTAGTATCACAAAAACACATTCTGTGTTCCTATGATTTCATACAGAGTATGGAAAAAGAAATAAACCGGGGGGTGCAGGGGGGCGGAGCCCCCCGCCGAGGCGCAAAGCGCCGAGTTTTTTTTAAAATATTTTTATTTCCATTTAATGTACATGTTTGTTACAAGGTTTTTTTAATATTGGAAAATTATTCCCCTATGTGGGCAGTGCCCGAGTTAGGGAGAAGAGTTCCATTGAAATCAATAATGTATGTAATAAAAAAAGACATAGCCATGTCGAAAATAAAAGTAATGATAACTGTTTCCTAAATATGTGACTGAATGTATTAAAATTAGGTGCTTAGCTTAATTACTTCTGAATCTCATCTATATCTTTAACTTATCTATCTAAATTTACATAGTATGACTTTAGTATCCTATTTGAGTATTTTGGATTCTCCAGCAATCTCAGTTTGAGCCCATCCGGTAAAAGGTTAAACATTTTGGCTCCAAAAAAAACGACAACTGTTCAAACCTGCGGTTGTTGTGACCCGCGGTAAAACCATAAAACCATAAATTTGGAAACGAGTAGGCGGGTCGTGCTGCGGTAGTGAAAAAGACTTCTCTTTCAGAACCTGCCGTATTGCTGACAATTTTTTGAGATCATTAATGCTCAAAATGTTTGTTTTTTTGAACAAAGGTGGTGTATGTTCTAGGTAGCTACTATTTGTGATAATTCTCACAAACACTTTCTGTGTACGTACTAATGGGTCTAGAGTGGTTTTGTAGGCACTGCCCCAAGCCGGCAAACCGTAAAGAAGTACAGATTGTACAAGGGCGAAATATACAATTCTGAAAACCTGTTGCGATACTACCCTTTTCATCCTTGCAAATATATAAATCAGTTTTCTCAGCTTATTTTTAACTTCACCTATTTGCTTTTTCCATTTCATATTGTAATCGAAAACGACTCCCAAGTACTTAACATCTGTGCTGCGGTTCAGAGTAGGACATGACTGGCAAACCATCAATTCACAGTTAGGTGAATGTATACGCAGGCCACAATTAGTTGGGATTTCGGGAAGCCCAGCCAAACTGAAAGTGAGAAAGTTCGTCTTATTAAGATTGAGCGACAGTTTATTCTTTACCAACCAAGACTCGTATCCCCTCCTCAGCCAGCCCATAGGTTCTCTCCCAGTTAGTGTCACTAAAGAACAGTACTGTGTCGTCTGCCAACATGGTTACTTTCCCGTTTATGTTAATTTCCCCCAACTCGTTAGTATACATAATAAAGAATAACGGACCGAGGACAGTTCCCTGCGGAATACCAAACGGTGGACTATCATCACGCGAACCGATCACTCCATTTATTTTCACCATTTGCTGCCTGTGTGATAAATAAGAACTAATCCATCCATTGCCCAAAGGTTTATCATTTTCTGTATAGATCACCCTTCTGTATAGATCCCTCCCTACCAACCTTAGGTACCTACTACCTACTAAAATAATTCAAAACTAATAACAGTATAGTAGGTACCAAAAACGAGATCCAACATAGTGGCGACCTTTCCCTATCGAAATGGATAGATTGAAGCTATTCCGTGCGAAATACGCAAAGACTTTTGATGCCCAACTGGAAAAGTTTTGTGCAGCGGCTCAAGTATTTGAATCCTCGTGGTCCACTTCTCCACTGGAGCTGTTGATCTGCCTAAGACATTTGGAAGATACTGGCGAACGTCTATTTGAAATAGAATTGAAAATTCAGGACGAGCTAATCTCTACAGGTGTCACACAGGACGCGTTCCTTGCAGAGTGTGCGACCGAGGAAAGATACCGCAGAAAGATTGCCGAGTGCCGTTGTCGATATGAACATCTCACTGAGCCAAATTCTCAGCAGCCAACGGTGTTGTGGGATCAACTACACGCCCTAGAAGCCCTTGAGGTGAAAACCGACCAACATGCTCCTTTACTATGCCCTCTCATCGAATCCGCTCAGTCTTATGATGTATTGGAAGCATGGGAACGGACACGGGACTCAGAGAAGGAGGATAATCGTGTTATTCGGGACGAGCTAATGAATTTTATGAAGGCTGAAGTAAAAAGCGAAGAAAGAATAAGCAGCTCAATACAGAGTTTCGTGGCAGAGAACAAGAATGATGATGATATCCCTACAGCCGCAACCCTTGTTTCAGGAACATCCAGTAAAAGACCACCCGAACAAGGTACAC
This sequence comes from Apolygus lucorum, assembly GCA_009739505.2. Lineage (NCBI taxonomy): Eukaryota > Metazoa > Arthropoda > Insecta > Hemiptera > Miridae > Apolygus > Apolygus lucorum. Next base: position 48,553,779 of record CM019180.2, on the reverse strand, counting down.
CAAAATCATTGCCGACTAGCAATAATCCTGTTTTCAAGCCTGAGCAGGAGGATAATCAACAAAACACACCTACGTGTGCTCAAATCAATATTCAAACCAAGTTTATATAGTAAACTCTCATCGTAAGAGTAAACAACCCCACGAAGGGTAAATTGATTTCAGGTCGTACATTGCTTGATTCAGCATCATCGCACTGTTATATTTCTAAGGATTACATATATTTATATCTGAAAGGTAAGAGAAAAGTGTGGATTGCACTATATGCTGGTGCTCTATTCTGTGCAGTGCTTCTACAACTTGTGGAAGATCTAAGCACTGAAGCTTTTCTAGCTGCAATGAGACGGTTCTTAGCCCTCCATAATCGAATCTCAGCCCTGTATTCGGGCAATAACACGAGTATCAACTGGCCGTTTGGGAGGGTCGTCGAGGCAATCTCGGGACAAGAGGCAACAGAGGTGACACCACATGCAACTGAGGTGATCACTTCAGGACAGGCGATTCGATCTTTACCTCCTTGAAGAAGTATTAGACCGAGAAGAAGCCAGGCCTGAGTTTCTGAAAGCCTCCTCTGATCTGTCTCCGTCGCCCTTGTCATTCTACTTTTGGGTTCCGGAGGATGTCCGGAACGGACACTACGAAATATCTTGCACCACATGATTTTTGATCATATGTCGGATATGCATGATATTTTTCTGATTCAATAAATTTACACAATTGTGTTAGATTCTCAAATACGCTTGCTCATTTCACTAAAATAATTCAAAACTTATAACAGTGTAATAGGTACCAAAAACGAGATCCAACACATTGGTAGGTACTACCTACCACACCATACTGCCTCCACACCTTCACAATCAAGTTTATTAGAAAGAACAGAACGCTTCACACTCGATTCGAAAAATAAACAGCTTCATATGAAAATTTGATTACTGGTTGCTCAGAAAGCAAGACTGATTACAAATCGTAAAGATGAAAAGCGATCGCATTAGTCAGATGAAATTTGAACGGAGATTAGACCTCACCACGTGATTCAGCGTCAAAAATAATGAAAAAATATGTGCCACACTTGGGGTAAAAAAAGCACTTTTGCGCACCCTGGTCACTTTGCACGCAAAAAGTACCAGTTGCACGCTATGAAAAAAATCGGTTCGGGTATGAATTTCTCATGAAATTTGACGTAGAATCTCAATCTGCAATAAAACATATTGTTTAGTAATGCATGCATTCCAGGGGACGTCCCATTGGATAACTATTGGATCAGTTTAACCAGTTAGCGTTAAGACTGTTTCTCTCGATGTAATTTATTTATAACTTTAGGGAATAAATAGTAACACCCCCCCCCCCACCATTATAAACCATAACACTTCTAGCAGCAGGATAGCCTCGAATCTGAAGAGCATTTTAAAATCCATGATCTACGACACCCAACATGCGAATTCGAGTACACCCCCCCCCCCCCCCCCCACCACCACCACCAATGGTGTCAGTCTGGCACCAAAGCGGAAATACGTCGTAACATTGAACTTTCATCTATTAGGTTTAGTAGGCAGTCCGTCGAATATCACATCCGTATTCAAGGTGAAACACCAAAAAACCCAAGAAATATGAGGTTTATGGTGCCCTGGCACCATGGTGGCACCACTTTTATTTCCATGGTGGTACAGAAAGTAATTCATGCAAATCCTAAGGTATAATGAGAATTTTTCCTCAATTTCAAAGCTTGGATACAATTAGTAAGCAGTAAAGGAACCGAAATATTGAAAAATTTGATATTTTGTGAATATTATCCCCTCACCCATCCCCTCCTCTTGCAAATTTTGGTACTCTGGTGAAATCATGTACAACTCGGAAGTTATTTTAGTCAAACAAAAAAAGAAACACACAAATCGGTTAGAAATTGAGGCTGGGCAGAGTTTACAAGATTATGCACGCAAACGTACGTTTTTTAAGCATTAACCCCCCCTTTCCACCCTTACAAGGCGAAATTCGAAATTCCGGCGCCGTAGTGCACAACTAAATAGTTTTCCGCGTCGAACAAAAAAAGAACCAGGAAAATCGGTTGAGAACTAAGGCCTGGGCAGAGTACACAAGATTTTGTTACATACACACACACACATACACCTACACACACACACACAGACATACACCTATGGTTTTTTTCGCGGATTTGGATTCAGAATGGTCTAAAACGGATTACTGTGTGGTTATTTTTTTTTCTGTTGAGTGTTGTCCTCCTTCACCCCAGATCGATCGCATAAGGACGCCCAAGTCTTACTGTGGGACGTCCTAAAAATTGGGGTTCCCATTTGAAAAAACAAAGTTAGCGCATTTGCGCGCAATTTTTTTGCGCGAAAGTATTTTTCCTGAATTTTTTACAAAAAAATATGAAAATTGGCGTTGAGCTCATTTTTTTAAGCAATTAATTACGGAAATGCCGGAGGGTGGACCATAACTTCTGGAACACCCTGTATAATCGGGGTATGGATACGAGGAAGCTATGTGCCACACCCACTTTGCGGACTTTTTTTGGTTGTGCACCCTGGATTGTGCCAAAATTGAGATTGAGAAAAAAAACATGGATTTAAAAATGTCTATTTCTATCTCCAAAAATAAAGAATTTAGCGTGAGGGAGGGGGGGGGGGCAACTCGTGAGACACCCTGTATATTGTCTATCCGAGATGATTTAATGTTTACGGATTTCCCTCCCGATTTCGATGAAATTGTCAGAGATTGTGCGGATTGGGATGTAGATGGTCTTCCTTGAAAATAATCATCTCTAGATCATCAGTAGCCACTGAGCATGCGCAAACGTGAATTCCTTGTTACAGCCATAACTTCTTCATTTCCCTCCCGATGGTAGTACGATTTCCATCCCTGAGGATAGTACGATGGTACCCTGTGAGGGTATTACGAGATACATATACTGATGTTGTGAGATTAGCTACTATGCATTGGCTCATCAATACAGTTATGGATACGATAAAGCTATGCGCCATACCCACTTGGTAAATTTTTTTTGCGTTTTCGCACAACATTTTGGCGTATTCGCTGAAAACAAATAATCAAATTCAATGAAACTTAGCTCCCTATACCTGTGAGTGAAATGTTATTATTAGAGGGGAGAGAACTGTTTGAAAATATGAAATTTTAGGGGGTTGATTTTGGTTCATTATTTTCAATTATTAACCTTTGGTATCGAGCTTGGAACATTTCCCCCCACACTCCTCGAAATTTGATGGTTTACGTGGAATCCAAAAATCGAATATAATTTTTTTCGTCCGTCCGCCTTCCTTCGTCCTTTGTACGCAATAATTTTGGAAGACAAACTTCATTACTTCGAAAGATGTACATCTCAGGTCTAGTGCGGCCGTTTGTGATTTTAGGGGTGCATCCTTCGGAGTGTTAAAGAAACCAGATATCTGTCTATTTTCTCACGAGGTGTATAAACAAAGGTACCTACAGACAAACTGGAATTAGGCTGACATTGTACGATCTGAAGGAAAACAAAAGTTCAAGTGTCTAGAAGTCTGAACATTGTAAAATTCAATAAAATTCATAGTCATTACTGAACAATATTGAAGTGGAACAACCTCGTTGAAAGAACTGCCTATCAGGTTGAGTCACGGTTCCATCGCATTTTTGTCAGTAGAATACACTTTTGTATCTATTGTATAATTATACTATAAATCTTCCTCAATCATAGCGTCCATGAATGGTGGCCTCTATTACATCCTTTGTTGTAAGAAGTCGAAAAGAAAAGTGCTCCCTCTCTCCTCAAGATCTAGGCTTCTTTTCACCAAAGAAAGACAATCGACTTCTCGTGGGCAAATAACTCCATTATGCGTTCTGTAACACAAAAAAACCTCCACGCTCCGAAGTACTAATTTTTCCGTAATTAGCTTTCAAGGGTTGAGTTCGAAAGGGTTGAAACGAAACAATAGTAACAAATCCTTTTCAAAAATTCATCCCCTAATTAATGCGTAAAAAACGACAGTGATTATATGCTGACGTCTTGCCATTCTCTCATTCACAATCCATAAATCGCAGTTTTTCTTGTTTCAATTCCGTCGGGTCTTTCTCTCATTTGAGTTTTCGGTTCACCAGCCCCGTTCGCAACAAAAGAACCCCGAAATGGAGATGAGGGATTTTAATTCTCATTAGTGGAAAAAAAGGTTGGCTGAGTTTATACGGCGATTTTCTCTGGAAGTGAAACCAGTTTTGTGTTTCTCCCTAGGGTATGTTCCAGCCTTAATAGAGCCCATCCTCCACGTTTTAACCCTCCGATTGTGCCTTGCGGTGCCTTATAAGGCTTACACTCTGCTATTATAATGGGCGATTCTGCTCGACTTCCACCTTTTTACATCGTTGGAGGATTTTTTTGTAAGAGGAAAAAAAAATGGAAAAGGTTTCATTTTTATATAGCGGAGTGAGAGCCTTGCATTGTTATTTAAACAATATTTTCCGCAGATTTATGTTACTTGTTATTATGTAAGGATGGAGGGATCGTTCCAATTTAAATTTTCCCGGGGGCTGGAAAATAAATGAGTCGGTGTCTACCTTGAGAGTGAAAAGGCCAAAGTAATGGTGGAGTGTTGAAATATTTATAGACTGTTTAATCTTATCATAGAAAAATATCTACTCATCAAAACGAGAACGGCTGGTGTCAAAATTCTCAGGATGAGGTCTACTTTTGATTGAAAATTTAACAAAAAATCAGGCGCAACCCCCATTGTGAGCCATTCCTCTAAATCGAAGCGCATTCATTAGCGAAGCTATCCAGCGAAAAGAAGTATTGGTCACCAATTTTCAATCTGAGGAGACAATAGCAGACATCTCCACCAAAGGACTAACCATGGTTTGCAATAGTTTGGAACGATCTTGAACTCCACCACAGCAACCGAAAGAAGGAGTGTAGAATTGTGGAGTGAAGTAACCACAGGACTCTTACATGACGTCTGGTTTACTTGGATTAAAAACGCTACAAATTATTATAAAAATGTTTATTATTTTTCTATATAGATCACTCGTCTGCAAAGAACACGGCTTTGCCATTGTTACTGTTTAGTAGATTAGCATCACTATTCGGTAGTAGGTAGTCTGCCTCTACCTCCCTTGATTACACCGCCCTAGTTTGTAATCAGTTGACTATTTTGATTAATAAATTCAGTTCCAATTCTACAATCTAGATGTTGTTCTTACTCTAACTATCATATTATTAATAAACCTCATGAAGGTAGAATAATACATGGTGGTAGCGATTTAAGAACCGTCAAGATGCCGAAACCGAAGAGAAAATCTAGAAGAGCCGTGGGCACACCAGAAACAACGCCGGAACATTCGCCGGTAAGAGGTAAGAGATCCGAGACTCGACGGCTGCTTCCATCTACGTTTACCTCGGAAAGTGTAGTCCCTCCTGAAAAATTCTCATTCAATCCCCAAGAATGGATGATCTGGAAGAACAGATATGATCGGTTCAGGTCGATTTCGGGGTTAGAGGAACAGAGCGGGAAGAGGCAAATAGATTCACTCATATTTCATCTAGGGGAAAGAGCTGAGGAAATTTTCCTCTCTTTCAATTTAAGCGGGGATGCTTCCGAGGATTATGACATTGTAGTCAAAAAGTTCGACGAATTTTTCATTCCGCGTAAAAATATAATTTATGAAAGAGCCAAATTTTTACGACGGAAGCAAAATTTGCACGAATCGGTCGAAAGTTTTGTTACAAGTCTCCACACACTAGCCAAAACGCGTGACTGGGGTACTTTGTATGACGAGATGATTCTTTTAGTGGTTATTCTTAATATGAAAGATCAAAAACTGAGTAACAAACTACAATTAGAACACGATTTGAAACTCGATAAGGCGGTCACTTCCGTAAGACTTTCCGAGGATCTCGTCAGACAACAAAAGACGCTCGGTGGTCACGACGGTACTCCTTTGAAGGTTGAAGAATTATCCACGAAATCGAATAGAAAACTAGACATGAGAAGTAGGAACGATACGCCTAAATTTCAAAGCCCATCGAGTTATTGCAGATGGTGCGGAAAGAAACCTGCTCATTTCGAAAAGAGCTCCTGCCCTGCCCGCGATGATATTTGTAATGGTTGCAAAAAACAAGGCCATTATAGTAGTGTCTGCAGAAGTAGGAGATTAAACGAATGTTTCATAGGAAATTTGGAAACAAAGAAAAGTGACCCATGGATGATTGATATACTCATGAACAAGTGCGACACTGTCAATTTCAAAATTGACACCGGTGCCGATGTTACCGTGATTCCTTCATCCTTGGCTCTAAGTAAACATAATGTTTACAGCACATCAGTGATTATAAGAGGTGCCAACAAAGCCAAATTAGAAGTGGAAGGAGTCATATACGCCACTCTTGCGTACAGAGGTATAGAATCGTCTCAAAAAGTTTATGTCATCAGAGACGCTAACTGCGCTCTGTTAGGCCGTCCAGCTATAGAAGCACTACACATAATTCCGTCACTACGAGAAGTGCAGTCCAACGATCGACCTATTTCGTTCCTTGATGAATTCAAAGAGTTGTTTCAGGGACTAGGTACATTGGGCCTGGAGTATGATATAGAGTTGAAAGAAAACTACACTCCATATGCTATTTCGACCCCTAGATCAGTTCCTCTACCTCTGATGAAATTGGTTGAGGAGGAGCTACATGACATGGTTCGAAAGAATGTCATCTCTCCAGTTTCAAAGGCCACTGATTGGTGTGCTCCTATGGTAGTGGTACCAAAACCCAATGGAAAAGTCCGGATCTGTGTAAATTTGACAAGGCTGAATCAGTGTGTCAAGAGACGTTTCCATCCAATCCCTAAATTAGATCACTGCTTCTCTAAAATGTCAGGAGCCAAATGTTTTTCAAAGTTGGACGCAAATAGTGGATTTTGGCAAATACCTCTCTCTGCCGAGTCCCAAGAACTTACTACATTTTTGTCTCCATTTGGGAGGTTCAAGTTTCTCAAATTACTATTTGGAATCACTTCGGCTCCCGAGGTTTTTCAAAAAGCGATTAATGAGACACTGGGTGACCAGAAAAATGCGGTGGCAATGATGGACGATATTCTGGTGTGGGGGAAATCCGAAGAAGAACATGACTTCTATCTTCGCGAAGTTTTGACCAAACTAAGAAAGGCTGGACTGACTCTTAATAGAAGGAAGACCGATTTCAAGAAGACGAGTAGATACCTAGGCCATATAATTTCGGAGACGGGTATTGAAGTAGACCCCCTTAAAGTTATTGCTATCAAGGAGATGCCAGAGCCGAAAAACGTTAAAGAAGTTCAGAGGTTCCTAGGCATGGTCAATTTCGTGGCCAAGTTTGTGCCTTTGAAATTAGGAGTCCTAGAGCCCATAACTTCCCTACTCAGCTCAAAAACTACATGGATATGGGGATCATCACAACAAAAATCCTTTGACACGGTTAAAGAGCTGCTGACAACTCCGCCTTGTTTAGCAGTATACAATCCTGAGTATGAAACGATAATTTCGTGTGATGCCTCACTGCAAGGGCTTGGCTCAGTTTTACTCCAAACACAGACATCAGGCGAACTTCGTCCGATTTCTTACGCTTCACGAATTCTACCAGCTGAAAAAAATTATTCAAACATAGAAAGGGAGGCTCTAGGAGTAACGTGGTCTTGTGACAAATTTAAGGACTTCATTGTTCGGAAACACATATTTATTCAAAGCGATCACAAACCATTATTATCGCTTTTACAAACCAAAGATTTGGATGATCTCACACCTCGTTTACTCCGTTTGAGACTGCGGTTGATGAGATATGACTTTGAGCTTATGTACATTCCAGGAAAAAATTTAATCATAGCAGATACGCTATCACGCAGTCCGATTTCTCATGTAACCCCTACCGACAAAGAACTCATTCAAGAAACAAATTTTTACGTTCACAATGTAATTTCAACTATTGAAATTTCTGATCCAAATTTGATTTTGATTAAAAAAGAACAAGATAGGGATGAAACATGTAAACTCTTGAACAGGTATGCACTGGAAGGGTGGCCAAACAAAACCCAGATCTGTTCATCGCTCAAAAAATTTTATTCTGTTCGGAATAAAATCAGTAACAATGAAGGGCTACTCCTCGGAGGCTCAAGAATCATAGTTCCGTCAGGAGTCCAAAATTTCATTCTGTCAAGAATTCATGAGGGGCATCTCGGAATAACCAAATGTCAACTAAGAGCTTGGAGAAATGTATGGTGGCCGGGAATGTACTTGGACATCGAACAGACCGTGAAGAACTGTCCACAGTGCATCCAAAATTCGGACAACAAACATCAGCCCTTGATACCTACCAACATGAAGAAAAACATCGATCGCATTTCGGTCAGCTAAAATTTGAACGGGGATTAGACCTTCTTTGCGATTCACACTCGTGTTTCTGATTATCATTATTGAAAATAAAAAAACAAAATCCGGAATAAAGTTACTGCTTACCAAATTAATATTAAAGGAGATACACGTATTTAATTAACTTTCCCTGCAAGTACAAGTGGAAAATAGTACCATTCTTCTGCACGTTAGGTGCAATAAATGATGTTCGGATGAAGGTGAAAAATGCATGGAGGAGGTCGCATGAAAACGAGTGGATACAATGCGGGTGGATGTTATAAGAACGGGATATTGCACAGGAAAGCTAATGTACTTTAGTGGTGAAGGGTTTATTGGCTTCAACTGTCTGTCATAGAAACGTCTGCAGGAGATTGCGCCAAAGGTTGCAGATTTTCTGTGCCAGACCTATAAAGAACCCTTACATCTTAATATGAAAAGCCCGACTCCCTTTTATTGGTTGTTAGGTAATTACGTTTCGGAAGTTCCATGATGTATCCAAATAAGACAAATTTATGGTGATTTTATAAAGATCCGTGAAGCCGTGGTTCGATTAAATTTGTTTTATGTACTTACTTTTTCCACAAAGGAGTAATCGATTTCTCCAAGGAAAAAAAATCAGATAAGCGAGAACGCAGCGAGCTTTGTGCTCCACGGCTTGGCGGGGCAAAAAGCTCCAATCCATTTTAGTTGGGCTAGATTAGTTGAGTGGAGCTCGGAGAAAGGAGAGGGAAGTTAGAATGATTGGGGCCTTTTCAATACAAGATAGGGGCTAGATCGGCCCCCAATCCACGTGTAATTCTCCAGGACCGACCTCGAAGAGCTGAAGCGACGGCACAAAAGGAAGTCACCTACCATTCATGACGTGGGTCGGGTAGTGCCGTGGGTTGGGCTTATTTGAAGGGGAGGACACCGATTTCCTTTTCAATCCAGATATAAGAAAGCTGGAAAAAGCTAACCCTCGGTTTCCTTTTCCGTTGATTCGGGGTCAATTTAATCGAATGGATCCGTATATTGGGTTCGGAGGGAGTGAATGGAAGGAAACCCTCGAGATAAGTCGAATTTCGCTATTACCGGTTGGTATTTCAATTTGATATCATTCATAGCCCAGGAACCCGACTTTCACATTCGAACGATCGTTATTTTCGAAATTATTTGGATCATGATTTTGGAACAAAAATTTGAATTGCAACGAAAAGTAATTTATTCCACTTGTACCGTGGTATTTACTATTCGAAGGGTATTAAAAACCCTCCGGATTCGAGAAAATTCAGACGGTGAGAAGTTTACATGCGAGAAGAGTGACTCATATAATGAGGGAGGTTTGGATTGATCGTTCAAATTGATGAAGGAATCAGCTTGGATCAATCAATATCAGGATGAATGTTGGTGAATTAGCAAATGATCTGATCTGAGGGAGATATCGTTCGGCTGCCGAGCAGTACAATTCAAGTCAATGAGTATGTGAGTCTCCACTCACTGGGGAACCTTTCCAGTGAAGAGACTGGGTTAATTCGTTAACTCCCTTCCAATCCGAATTTGTCATAGCCACCCGCGGCGATGATTGTCAGATTCGGATCCGTGGTCAGCTCGGAAGGTGACGTCACCCCCCCCTCAACATGAAGACGCCGTCTCCAGCCAGAGCGTCCCTCCCTCGGCAGGGGGAGCCAATCAGAAGTCTCCACCTGGCAGGCGCTCGTCCGTCGAGGGAGCGGAGGGGGACCATCCAGAACAAAACCAACGAGCAGCCCCCTCCACAGGCAGACCCCCCTTGATATTCAGTAAGAGTCACCGTGAGCCCTGCTGCCCGTGAACTTGAGCCTGCTAGAGTCAAACCGCCCCCCTAAATACTTTCACAACGCTTTTTCGTAAGATCCCTGACCATCGAAATTGCCGTCTCGCGCCGAATTGATCTGGAGGAAGAACACTTGAATTCCCTGGACGTCCGTCGCCACAACCACCACAACCGCCACATCACACCTGGAAGGATACCTCAGGGCCCTGACACGTGTGAGTGAAAACTATAACTTACCTTCTAACCATTGGCCAATGCAGTTAGGACAGTGCGTAGAAGTAATTCTGAAACAATTGGACAAAAGTCGTAATATTGAAAGTTGTAACTTAATGCTAAATTCGTACCTGCAACACAAAGTTAACCTATACTTACCATACTCACCTTTGTTGAAAACCTGGAACGTTGAACTGATATACTCTGGAAACCTGAAACATAAAGTCAAATTGGAGTTATTAATTTGTACATTTGAAATATTATCTGAAAATCTATCCTATTGAACATTGAATCTTGTGCCATACTTACTTGTGTTGTTGCGCCCGTCAGGCTTCTTTTCGACACACCCTTCGGTGTGCCTAGTCAGAAAACCATTTGCATATTTAATAAACTTACCTTTTATTGTTGTAAATCTGCATTTGAATATCTTTTCTCATTTTACCTGGTTCCTCAGTGTGAAAAACCGGAGCTTGGTGACGCGTCACACTCCGCCATCTTTTCCGCGGCGTCCCTCAGACGCCTTCGTAGGCCCCTTCGGCAGCGTCGCATTTGGCGGACGCCATTTTCTCAGTAGGACGCCCTTAAGGCTAACATTTCAGATTGCATCATCCCGAGGAATCCGACTGGCCGCTTCACCGCCTCGTCACAGGTAAATACCACACGCTACCCTTGTAAAATTAACTATTGTTTCGATATTTGTTTGTCTTCCCCTTCCCACCTGAGCTCGCCACGTTGGGTTTTGTGTCATTCGGTGAACTTGGGATCGGCACGTGGCGTCACAACCTCGTGCTGCTACCAACTACGCCGCGGAACGAAACCTTAACCCTGTCGAACGTAAATCCCGCTTACAACTGGTGTGTCGCCACAATCGTCACAATCACCACGAGTAAGCCGGGACGCTACCTCTGTGGTCATCGACACAATCGCCACAAGTAGCAGGCCTACAAATTTGGTGGCAGCGGAGTGGATCCCGGTGTGAGTAAGCCTCACACGAACCCACTCAAACTCGTAGGCCGTTCGACACGAGCTCAGTTCTAAATTTAGAGTCTATCGAAACAAACCTTGAAAATAAAACACACTGAGACAGGTAAAAATAAAAATAGGTAGGCTGTACATCCATTTATTATACAGGAAAAGTGACATTAGAAGCAGCCTTCCGCACGAAACGACGCGAGAAGACGTCTCTTCTCGTAGTTGTATTTTTCTCGACTTAGACCGATTCACGCCGACAGACTTCTTCGTGCCTAGGTGGTAGTTAGTACAAATCGCTACCATGTTCCTCAATAATCCGACACCTAGCGACAGGGGGACCGAAACCCAATCGTCCTCCGGCACGGAAGCTGTAGAAACAATGACTCAGACAATGAAGGAGATGAACATTCTCCTTCAGCGATACAATAACGTAACACATGAAGCCGATAGGGAGGACATACCGCGCTCGGTATTCCTCGAAGTAGAGTCGTGGGACCCAGACGCGACCGGTGCATTAAGTGTTGTGTCGTTTTTTTGCGAATTTTGATATGGTGACCACGGGTTTGACCTCGCGACAACGATACCGTTTACTCCGCACAAAAGCGCGGGGAACCGCTAAGCAATTCCTTATCGATCGGGATGATACGCTCGACGTAGACAACGTCTACGAGATCGTCCGTGACGACATGATCAAGTGGTTCCAGAAGGAAAATCCACAACACGCCGCCGCCCTCCTGTGGACAGTCTAGCGGAACGCCACAGAAACGCTCCGCCAATTTGCCGACCGAGTCCGCAGCCTCGCCCGGTGTGCCGTCATGGAAGAAGGAGGACAACTCCGACGTCACGAACGCCACGACTGGGTAGAAAGAAAAACCCTGAGCGCTTTCATACGTGGTGTCAGCAAAAACATGAGCGCACTGCTCATCACAAATCGCCCCAGATCGATCCAGGACGCGTTGAGCAAGGCGGAGGAATTGGAGGAGACCCTAGACGACACAATCGACACAGACGAACGTTGGGACTTGGCGGCCATTACCAACGACCGCCGATGTTACAACTGCGGAAGTCCTGAACATTTCGCCGCTCGATGCCCGCGAAAAGACGAACCCCTACAGCGTCACAATCGACACAGGGAGGAGGACCACCGCCAAGATAAGCCCAGCGAGCGCCGAAGCGCCGAGAAACCAACCCCGCGATATCCGTGTATGTTTTGCGCGGACAAAACACATTTCCCCGTAAGTTGCCCATTCAGCCCGAACAAGACCATATTTTGTGACTTCTGTGGCGTCCGAGAACATCTGGAGGAGGATTGTTACAAAAAGAAACGTCTCCTTCCCGTGTCGCAACCTGTCATGGCGCCGGCACATTCAATGGAGGTCGCCCGTTACAAGAAGCCAATCGAGGAGGCACATGTTCCCGCCGTGGAAGCTCCAATGTCGCGGACTATGAAAATCACCGTGGGACTGGGCCCGGAGGAACGAGAGATGACCCTGGACACCGGAGCTACGCTTTCGGTACTTTCAACACCCGTAAAGGGGATTCCAATTCTCCCAACCCGAGCGATCGCGTGGGGAGCTGATGGAATGCCCCTACATTTCTCCGGGGAGCAACGCGTCGTCACGAGGATCGGCGAATGTGTATTTGAGCACACATTTTTAGTATTCGCAAGGAGAAGCGCTACGCTTGATCTGTTGGGGCTCGACGTACTTCGGAGGGTACCCATCACGTTTACAACGGGACCGGAAATGAAATTCCGCACCCCTAAAGGCGTCATCCGCCCATATACGCCGGTCGACACACCCGAGGAAATCTACAGCGTGGGGGTAGTGTTGCGGCCCGAGGGGCGGGAATTTGGGACGTTTGTGGATCAAAATGAAATTCATGATCACAACGCTCCTCTCCCTAGCACCCCTTCGGCGGCAACAACTGCCTCCGCCACGCAAAAACTATCGTGCGTGGATTACGAAAAACCGGACGACATTTCGGAGGTGCGGGCAAATTTCGCCACAAATCAAGATGGCGTCGGAAGCCTGAAGTTTTGGAATCGGCAGTTCAAGGGCGTTTCTGTCCCTATCGATACACCCGTTGAGCGGTACGACGATACACCCCACTACGAAAACTTGACGAAGGATCCGGCCCAAAACCTTCCACTCCCTCCGAAAGTACATTTCAGCACACCAGTTTCACGACGTTGTGCAACCCCCACTACGCCGACCGAATTCCAGGAAGTTGACGACGCAAGCGACAGCACGGACCCCGCACCTAACTCTGATGAGAAAACCTCCCTCGAAAAATGCCTCGATCGGATGCTCCACAACTACCATCGGACTTATGTCGATCGCTGGGATCAACACAGTGCGACACAGTTCGACACAGAGGATCGTCACAACGCGACACAGTTCGACACGGTGGATCGACACAGTGCGACACAGATCGCCACAGAGGATCGTCACAACGCGACACAGTTCGACACGGTGGATCGGCACAGCGCGACACAGTTCGACACAATGGATCGGCACAGCCCGACCCGGTTCGCCACAATCGACCCATGTGTTGAACCATGTCCCGATATAGTCGATACCCCTAATGAAACGAGTTCCCACGAATCCCTTAGAGAAGAAAAGGCCTGCGCCGAAATTTGTTCTATTATTCCCCCGAATCAAAACTATGAAAAAGAGGTATGTCCCAGCGCCACGCCAGACGGTCTAGAAGAAGAGGAGTGGGGGGAGCTACCGACCGACCAATGGGAAGCCCCGTTACCCGAGTTCGACGTGACCTTGCAAGAGAAACTACGACATCTCACAACTTCGGACGCGGAACCAACTAGGGAATTGTTGTGTAAATTTCGGGACTTATTTAAGCCACCTACGGGGGAGGGATGTCGATTGAATGTATCCCACGAGATAGTTACGACTCAACCCACCGTTACACAACAAAAACCCTACCCGGTTCCTCACGCCCTCCGCGACGTCGTTGAAACTCAAATCAAGGACATGCTGTCAAATGGGGTAATTAGCCCGTCTACTAGCCCATGGTGTGCGCCTGTACTACTCGTCAAAAAGAAAACGCCGCCGGGAGAAAAGCAGCTTTGGCGATTTTGCACGGATTTCCGACAGCTCAATAAAATCACCAAAGGAGACGCTTATCCTCTTCCCCGTTTACAGGAGACCCTTGCGATGTTAGGTCAGTGTAAATGGTTCACAACCATCGACTTAATATCGGGTTATCACCAGATACCAGTTCACCCCGAGTCAAGGGAGAAAACGGCCTTTTCCGTATTAGGACGTCATTTTCATTACGAAAAGATGCCGTTTGGACTGAAGAATGCGCCCGCTACATTTCAGCGAGTCATGAATGATGCCCTCGATGGAATCCTCGGAGATCATTGTCTCGTTTACCTGGATGACATCATAGTATTTTCCGCCACTCGAGAGGAACACCTCCAGAAATTGACTCAAGTTTTCGATCGATTAACCGAGGCCCGTCTTCAGGTGAACTTGTCGAAGTGCGAGTTTTTGAAAAACGAAGTTCGCTTTCTAGGTCACCGCATCACGCCCGAAGGAATCCTTACCGAGCCCGAGAAGGTCAAGGCCATTAAGGAATTTCCCGTACCTACCTCGGCGTTGAAACTGCAGTCGTTTTTGGGGCTGGCTGGGTTTTACCGGAGGTTCATACCTCGATACTCGGAGCTCTCGGTGCCCTTGACCGACCTCCTCCAGAAGAACCGACCCTTCGAGTGGACAAGTAAACAACAACAAGCGTTCGACGAACTCAAGGTCAAGTTGACCGAGGAACCCGTACTCGCCTTTCCTGACCTGAATAAACCCTTTGTGTTGGCCACCGACGCTTCCGGCTCCGCTTTGGGGGCTGTCCTTTCGCAGAACTTCGAAGGGGAAGAGAGGCCCGTGGCATATGCGAGTCAAAAACTCAATCCGGCCGAAACCAGGTATTCCGTCACGGAGAGAGAGTTACTCGCTGTTGTGTGGGCGGTCCGCCATTTTCAAGAATATCTCTTAGGTCAGACCTTTGAACTTCAAACGGATCACATGGCACTCACGGCCGCGATGCACCTCCGCGACCCGACATCACGAATCGGGAGGTGGGTTCTAAGGCTCGCTGAATACGACTTCGTTCCCCGATACAGACCCGGAACTCAGATGAAGCATGCGGACGGATTGAGTCGAATGGACATAGCCGTTGTAAATCTCGATTTCCCGCGCGAACTAATGATCGCAGCACAGGATCTCGATGATTGGGTCCAATCGATGGTTTTGAGCCGCGGTAAGGAAGGATTGCGCAAAGCTAACGGAGTGTGGGAAATGAGAGTGCGACACGATGGTAGACACGAATGGGTACCCCTCATCCCTAGTTCACTTCGTGAATGGTTGATTGACAGATGCCATAAGAATGAGTGGGCGGGACACCCTGGAGCCGACGTGACGGAAAAGGTGGTGAGGCGACTCGGAAACTGGCCCGGACTATCGAGAGACGTCAAAGAACAGGTGCAACGTTGTGAAACGTGTTTACGTCGCAACACCCCGACGAATCTGAAAAGCCCGATTCAGAAGCCGCTCCTCCCCGAGAGACCCGGACACATCGTCGGCATCGACTTCGTGGGGCCCATCGTGACGAATGGAAAATCCAAATACCTCCTTACCGTGATGGACCATTTTACCAAATATGCTGAAGCATACGTTACCACCAATTGTACCGCCTCTACTGTCGCGCAAATTTTAGCGAAGGAATTTATACCGAGACACGGTGTACCCGAGAGACTTGTTTCGGACCGCCGAACCGCCTTCACCGCCGGATCGACACGCGAACTTTGTGCCCAATGGGGAATACGGCAGATCTTCACGACCGCGTACCACCCAGAAGGAAATGGGGTGTGCGAGCGTTTCCACCGAACCTTGACCAACATTTTGGCGAAAATTACCAAAAAAACTAAGGACTGGGAAACCATGTTGCCCGTAGCACTCGCAGCGTACCGATCCAGCCCACATAAGAGTACTGGATTTACTCCAAATTTTCTTACCTTTGGGAGAGAAATACGCCTCCCGAACGACACCTTTCAAGGACTTCGAACACCTTTACCTGAGTCCTCCTTGTTGAAGAATCTCCGAATGGCCCGTGACGCCACGACACAATGCCTACACGAAGCCTGGAAGAAACGGACGGAAGCCATCAACGCCCGCCGCTCTCTGCGCTCTTTTGAGGCAGGGGATATGGTGTACCTGAAAGACATGCAGCCGCCCCCAGGTGTCGTAAAAAAATTCTGGAGTCCATGGAGTGGACCGTGGACGGTGCTGAAAAAACACTCGAATGTTACCTATGAAATCAGGGACTCACCCGACATAAAACGTCAGGTAGTACACATTAACCGCCTCAAACCGGCCTTTGTGCTGGGTGTACCGGATGATACTTTCCTGGACCATACTAAATCCAATCAAACTCCGGACATAGACACAATTAGGAACAGCCACGAACCGGAAACGGGGACACAGGAAGAAACAATGGAAGACTCTGATGAGGAGCTGCGATGGCCGCCTCCAAACCCGGCCATGATGGAATGTGGCGATGTGCCGACCGGATCTCACGAGAACGCTCCCACTACACCGTTTTCGGAACAATCAAACCAGGGGACTGCTTCGCCACAACCGACTCACCTCGAGGACGCGGATCGACACTCAGATCGCTCCTCGATCAGTGAAGAAGATAAAAGCGTCAGCTACCCTTTGGGAAAATCAGCCGAGAATTCAGCGGGAAACTCACAACACCCGGTCAACCACCCCGAGGACACTCGCCACAGTGAACACGATCGCCACAGCGAACACGATCGCCACAGCGAACACGATCGCCACAGCGAACACGATCGCCACAGCGAACAGGATCGCCACAGCGAGCTCGATCGCCACAGCAAGCACGACCGCCACAGCAACAGCCCTCACCAGGAACCAGTGGTACGCAAAGCTGAAGAGCCGTCGACACCTGAAGGTCTACCTCCGAAAAGACCCAGAGGAGAGGCGCCAATCGGAACCACTCCATATTCGTTCCGCCAGCGTGACCCTTCCGTAAATTATAAGCAACTCCACTTAGGCCGAAAGACAAACTGACTGACTACTAGGAAAGACTGACCACGACCTCGACACATGGTCCTTCAGACCAACAAGTTCAGCTTGGGTCCCTCAGACCAACCAATTTCAATTGGGTCCTTCAGACCGACAAACTTCACTTAGGTCCTTCAGACCAAGCCGAACCGTTACTTCTGCTACCTTCCTAACAAGGCCAGAATTATTTGTGTGAAGTACAATGAGATCAATTCCTGAGTCACTTTTCCTAGGCGGGATGTTACAGTAGGGCGTTTATTTGTTTGTTGTAGGATGGCACAAGAACCGCTAGATGAGTGGATAGTGGACGGGGGTCCCCAGTCGCCGGACCCCATGGTGGAATTAATGAGGAGGCGAACGGAAAGGTTTGTCGCCGGCCTTCGAGACCAGTCGCCGGGACACGTGAGCACGCCCGCGCCACCCGACGACCCTTACGACGTGCTAGAGACGCTCTCAAACTTCGTGCGATTCACGATGTGTGGCGACACTCCGACCAGCCGCCACACTTCCGGGAATTCGGCGCTCCTCACGACCCTCCAGATACACAGGTGGATTCCCATCTACCAGAGGATCGTGCAGGAGCGGGATGCGTTGTTGGACCGCCAAACCAAGTGGCTGCTGGATCGACAACAACTGATCCAGCAACGGGACGCAGCCGTGGCGGAGTCCAAGGCAGCCAACGCACAGGTGGTAGTGGAGCCACCTGCGGCGAAGACCGCTACACCTGAGGCAACCAACCAGCTATCTGCAGAGGCACCTGCGGCGAGGTCTGCGGAGGCTGAGGAGAAGTTGGCTCGCTCCCCGGCTCCGCCCCCCGCTTCGTCCCCCGCCCCGTCACCATCGCCTCAGGCCGTCGAAGTCAGGAGTCCGCAGCTCAACCCGTACGTGGCCTTGACACCCTTGCACTCGCCGCCAACGACGCCTCGACCACCCCGGCGCGCTCGTGGGAGAGTTAGTTCCTATGAAGAGTCCCCCACCCGGTTTATTGGCTTCAACTGTCTGTCATAGAAACGTCTGCAGGAGATTGCGCCAAAGGTTGCAGATTTTCTGTGCCAGACCTATAAAGAACCCTTACATCTTAATATGAAAAGCCCGACTCCCTTTTATTGGTTGTTAGGTAATTACGTTTCGGAAGTTCCATGATGTATCCAAATAAGACAAATTTATGGTGATTTTATAAAGATCCGTGAAGCCGTGGTTCGATTATATTTTTTTATGTACTTACTTTTTCCACAAAGGAGTAATCGATTTCTCCAAGGAAAAAAAATCAGATAAGCGAGAACGCAGCGAGCTTTGTGCTCCACGGCTTGGCGGGGCAAAAAGCTCCAATCCATTTTAGTTGGGCTAGATTAGTTGAGTGGAGCTCGGAGAAAGGAGAGGGAAGTTAGAATGATTGGGGCCTTTTCAATACAAGATAGGGGCTAGATCGGCCCCCAATCCACGTGTAATTCTCCAGGACCGACCTCGAAGAGCTGAAGCGACGGCACAAAAGGAAGTCACCTACCATTCATGACGTGGGTCGGGTAGTGCCGTGGGTTGGGCTTATTTGAAGGGGAGGACACCGATTTCCTTTTCAATCCAGATATAAGAAAGCTGGAAAAAGCTAACCCTCGGTTTCCTTTTCCGTTGATTCGGGGTCAATTTAATCGAATGGATCCGTATATTGGGTTCGGAGGGAGTGAATGGAAGGAAACCCTCGAGATAAGTCGAATTTCGCTATTACCGGTTGGTATTTCAATTTGATATCATTCATAGCCCAGGAACCCGACTTTCACATTCGAACGATCGTTATTTTCGAAATTATTTGGATCATGATTTTGGAACAAAAATTTGAATTGCAACGAAAAGTAATTTATTCCACTTGTACCGTGGTATTTACTATTCGAAGGGTATTAAAAACCCTCCGGATTCGAGAAAATTCAGACGGTGAGAAGTTTACATGCGAGAAGAGTGACTCATATAATGAGGGAGGTTTGGATTGATCGTTCAAATTGATGAAGGAATCAGCTTGGATCAATCAATATCAGGATGAATGTTGGTGAATTAGCAAATGATCTGATCTGAGGGAGATATCGTTCGGCTGCCGAGCAGTACAATTCAAGTCAATGAGTATGTGAGTCTCCACTCACTGGGGAACCTTTCCAGTGAAGAGACTGGGTTAATTCGTTAACTCCCTTCCAATCCGAATTTGTCATAGCCACCCGCGGCGATGATTGTCAGATTCGGATCCGTGGTCAGCTCGGAAGGTGACGTCACCCCCCCCTCAACATGAAGACGCCGTCTCCAGCCAGAGCGTCCCTCCCTCGGCAGGGGGAGCCAATCAGAAGTCTCCACCTGGCAGGCGCTCGTCCGTCGAGGGAGCGGAGGGGGACCATCCAGAACAAAACCAACGAGCAGCCCCCTCCACAGGCAGACCCCCCTTGATATTCAGTAAGAGTCACCGTGAGCCCTGCTGCCCGTGAACTTGAGCCTGCTAGAGTCAAACCGCCCCCCTAAATACTTTCACAACGCTTTTTCGTAAGATCCCTGACCATCGAAATTGCCGTCTCGCGCCGAATTGATCTGGAGGAAGAACACTTGAATTCCCTGGACGTCCGTCGCCACAACCACCACAACCGCCACATCACACCTGGAAGGATACCTCAGGGCCCTGACACGTGTGAGTGAAAACTATAACTTACCTTCTAACCATTGGCCAATGCAGTTAGGACAGTGCGTAGAAGTAATTCTGAAACAATTGGACAAAAGTCGTAATATTGAAAGTTGTAACTTAATGCTAAATTCGTACCTGCAACACAAAGTTAACCTATACTTACCATACTCACCTTTGTTGAAAACCTGGAACGTTGAACTGATATACTCTGGAAACCTGAAACATAAAGTCAAATTGGAGTTATTAATTTGTACATTTGAAATATTATCTGAAAATCTATCCTATTGAACATTGAATCTTGTGCCATACTTACTTGTGTTGTTGCGCCCGTCAGGCTTCTTTTCGACACACCCTTCGGTGTGCCTAGTCAGAAAACCATTTGCATATTTAATAAACTTACCTTTTATTGTTGTAAATCTGCATTTGAATATCTTTTCTCATTTTACCTGGTTCCTCAGTGTGAAAAACCGGAGCTTGGTGACGCGTCACACTCCGCCATCTTTTCCGCGGCGTCCCTCAGACGCCTTCGTAGGCCCCTTCGGCAGCGTCGCATTTGGCGGACGCCATTTTCTCAGTAGGACGCCCTTAAGGCTAACATTTCAGATTGCATCATCCCGAGGAATCCGACTGGCCGCTTCACCGCCTCGTCACAGGTAAATACCACACGCTACCCTTGTAAAATTAACTATTGTTTCGATATTTGTTTGTCTTCCCCTTCCCACCTGAGCTCGCCACGTTGGGTTTTGTGTCATTCGGTGAACTTGGGATCGGCACGTGGCGTCACAACCTCGTGCTGCTACCAACTACGCCGCGGAACGAAACCTTAACCCTGTCGAACGTAAATCCCGCTTACAACTGGTGTGTCGCCACAATCGTCACAATCACCACGAGTAAGCCGGGACGCTACCTCTGTGGTCATCGACACAATCGCCACAAGTAGCAGGCCTACAAGTATATACTCGTACGTTTACCATAAAAGAGAAAAACCTCCAGCGTTCGAGGGGCAATCAACTACATCAATAACATCAACTACATCAAATACGAATCGAGACTGTACTCAACTTCAATGACCTGCTCCGATATATTGAATTTGGGCATGAAATGTTTAATTTCACTTTGCTAATATAATATAGTATGTTCGATATGGCTATTGTTGGTAGTTTTTATAGTATGGCTACTATGCCACTTTGCTAATATGACATGATTATTGTATAACTTTTATCGTTCCGCTAAAATTTCAATCAAATTTGGTGTAGCAGTTTTAGAGATCTAACTCTGTACAGTAAAGGTTGTACTGCCATCATAAACCGTTTAGAATCCTGACGATGAACAAGGATTGGAACCTTGGTCTGCTCGCATACCGAACAAGCCCTCTGGAATCGGGGTTATCAACTGCTGAGTTGTTGTACGGAAGGAAAATTCGATCTACCCTACCCTCATCGCAAGACTTCGCAAATACAACCGAACAGAAGAAAGAAATTTCCACAAAAGGGACTTGAACATCAAACAATGGAACAAGAGAAACTATGACAACCGAAGAGGAGCCAGACAACTTCCCGATCTGATGAAGGATGATGTGGCCTGTATCGCAGATCTAAAAGAAGAAGAAACTATAACATGCAAACTTGGAGAGTTTCCCAGATCCTACATTATCATCTTCAACCGTGGTGGTGAAACAGGAAGAAACCGAAAACAAATAAAATAACTGATAAATACCTAAATTGCTAAATCAAAACCTAAATTCAATTTAATTAATTTATTCAATGTTTTTAATTCAATTTGGAGAAAAAATTATGTAGAGTAACTTTATTATACTACTAGCTGAAAAGCCTGCTAAAAGCAGGCAAAAAATTGTAGATAATAATATTATAATGATATTATGATAATAATAATATCATTGTAGATATTATCTACAATGTAAAAAAAACATAATATGTTTATGTAAAAAAACATATTATGTAAAAAACATAATATTATTAAACATGAAAAAACTATTATTATATTAGAAAACATAACATTATTATGTAAAAAAAAATTGATGTCGCGGCCTGGAATCGAACCCGGGACCCCCACGTACGTACGCACAGTTGTAGTTTTATGTATATAGATTACAGTTGTTTAGAAACAGATGTTGGAGAAAATATGGGGATGGGTATCGTTACAAAACATCGATATTTTGTATCGATACTGTATCGTATGCGAGTATCAATGTCCCAAGTATTGTTAGGCATGAGTATCAATATCTTAAAATATCGAGTATCGATACTTGTGGATAGTGTCGCAAACTATCAATACTATCCAATATTCCCATGAATAATAATTTTAACACAGAATGTGTTTTAGCCATGGACTAACTAGCCAAAAAAGCTAACGAAATTACATAACAAAATCTGGGACGACAACATGGATACCAACAATGTTTATTCATTTTTCATTATCAAGAGTCCAAGCAGAGTGATTTTCTCCATGAAATTAACATTATTTGTGCAATAAAATATACTCCTGCTCAAAATTATAGCACCACCATAAATTCCTTCGTTTGTCCGCTTCTGTTTTCCCTTATCAAGTTTTTATCCAATTGTTTGCAAACACAGAAGGAAAAAGGTTACCAAAAAAGGCACAAATTCGAGAAAAAAAGATGTTTTTAATAAATTGAAGATAAATGTACTTCTTGTGGTAAAATGATAAAAATTGAAAATTTGAAAAAAAGGTTTGAATTATTCCAGTTCAGCTTTTCATTGCTTAGTATCACCTCCTCTAGCTCGGATGGGGGCTAGGAGCCTTCGAACCATGCCTCTAATCAAGTTTTGTATACCCTCCTGGGGGATTTTGTCCCACTCCTCTTTCGCTGCAGTTTCCAGCTGCTGAAGATTGTCTGATGGTGGATCTTTGGCACGAATTCTTCTTTTCAGCATGTCCCAAACATGCTCTATCGGATTCATGTTTGGGCTCCTCGATGGCCAGCCCTGTATACAAAATTTATAAGGGAAGAAGGAAAGAAACAAAAGAAAAATGGATGGTGGTGCTCTAATTTTGAGCAGGAGTGTAGTAATGACCCAAAAGCCTCTCTACCTTCTTCATTTTTTAGCCATTATGTTGAATTTTCCGCGAGAACTGCATCAATATTCGATATTTAGTAATATCGGATCCAAAGTATCGATATCCAAATATATCGGATAGTGCAGCATCGATACTAAAATATCGAGTATTGGTACGAAAGTATCGATATATTAAAATATCGAGTATCGATACCCATCCCTACATTATTATGGTGGCTACTGCTTGAATGTGTCAAACTATTTTGTTCTTGGCTATTGTCCTGAATACATTACAGACCTCCCTTCATTATAAAATCGATCAAAAAGTGACCAATGAGAAAAAAAAAAAACGAAAAGTTCAGTGCAAACATTAATATAAGGTAAAGATGGTGAAGAGGAATAAAAAAATCCCATATTTCATGTTTTTACCTCCCACTTCCGACTTTAAGGACAGCTCTGGGAAAGAAAACCGGATTTTCACACCGTGTTTTACATTCAAATTCGCGACCTCGACTACCCACGCGGAAAATGGCATTCGTAATGGAACAATCAGTATTCTCCTCAAGAGTTTTTCTCCACCCTCATACGCGGTCGAAAGAGATAGGTACCATTTCCACCGGAGTTGTTAAGAATGATGTCAAAAAAGATTTTCGTCGACCTCCCTGGCGGATGTTAAGACAGATCTAATTAAACTTTAACCAACCTGGAGTTGTGAGAGTAGGGTTAGCTTCATGAATAATGCATTAGACAGTCTCTACGTGAGTATCAAACCAAACCGGAGATATTCGCTCTGACTTTGCAAAAGGGGCTAGCAAGCTGAGTAGGAGGTAATTACCTCTCAGGGGTGTCCGCTTAGGTTTTTCCTTTTCTCTATCTGAAACGTGCCATCCATGATTATGTAGGCACCTATCGTACTACCTCCAAACTATTGCTTCCGAGTCTACCAACGTAGTGGAAGCATTGTTTTCACTTTTCAAGATTGAAATAATTGTTCTAAACCAAAATTCCTACTCGCGTTTTATGTTTTGGACCATCTTGAACAATTTTGGTTTCATATCTGTCTGTGTGTTGGTGTACATCTGCATTTGTCTGTCATGGAATCCTTGTAAGAAGTTATCATCCGATTTCGATGAAATTTTCAGCGATTGCGCAGGTTGGCGAGTAAATGATCCTTGGAAACAATTTAGGATTAATTTGAGTGAAAATGATTCGAAAATGAGTGAAAAAGCGATGCCAATTATTACACAAAGGTTTACTACTTATCAATCAAGTTTATTTGGAAGAGATAAACGCTTCACACTCAGTTCGGAGAATTAGGGAGTTCTGGGTGCCTTCATGAGGAAATTTGGTTACTGGTTGCTAATAACGTATTTTGGCCAGCTTATTCCAACCCTTACGATTTCATAGGGACCGAACGGTAGGTCGTACAGAGCTCTGGGTGGTCTCATTCGATTCGAAAAGTTCAATACTATCTTAAATTGATGGCCTTTAAGAATATCAACATTTTTTGAGCTAGGGCATTTTCAAAATTGTATTCTTTATTTTTCGAGCCTTAGAAGTGGCTCACGTCAACCAAAAGCTTCGGGGCACAACTAGACCCAAAATGGAACCTATAAACCAGATTTAATCGAAATCGGTCCATTGTTACTAAGGATAGTTACGTGTATTGCGGAAGGATGGACTTCTTTAATTCCATTTTCGGATTCTAAGTTCCTTGAAATGTAAACCAGAAAATTTTGAGGGGGTGAAAATGTAATACAAAACAACAAAATTGTAATACGAAACAATAAGGAGGAGCCATGCTGTACGCCGACGAGCTATCAAGTGTGCCTGATATGAAGTGCCTGGGAGATGATAATTTCCTAAATATGAGATTCAGAGGATTCCTCAATGTTCAATGTCGTACTGTACCAATGTTATACTTCTTAAAAAAGAAATATCCATGTCAAAAAAAAAAAAAAACAGAAAAAAACGCTTGCATACGAGTCTGCAACGCATTGGGACATTTTCATGTCTTTACCTATTGCTTTTTACCTCACTATAGGATTTTATAACCCACCCTCCGTTGTTGTCAGAATGTGAAACGAATCATTACATAATAACTATCTATAGCTAGTTGTTGTATTTTTCAAACCTCACAATGCGTTGCTGTTGTAAACAAAATATGAGAACAGTTATGCCCATAGCTCCGCTATTGGTATAGTCAATATGTTATGGAGAACTTGAAAATGTTCGTTAAATCGAGAGCTTTCCAACGAGTGGTGAAAGATTTTTGTGGGTTAAAAAGTGTAGAAAAGGAACAAACCTAACAACGGGGTCGTTGTAAGCGGAAATCATTATAAAGGCACTGTAACACAATTTCGTTACGCAATTTCGTGACAGTTTTTTGTGCTATGTGCCAGGGGAAAGACACGAAAATGTCAATATTATGCAAATAAACAACTACTGCGTTATAGTGATAATCAATCAAGTATTTCAGTTTGATAACAAAATTGATGTTTTGGCAGAGTTTATACTCGTAAACGTTCGAAAGTTGCCTGGAGATTCCACTGGCCCTATCAAATCACCCTCGAATAAAGCTTTCGGAATAGCATCGAAGTTTGTAATTATTGTTTCAATCGAGAGCAACCCCCTCGCCCTAACACCACCAATCACCGACCGATCTCCCTCCAACGCAGCTTTATCCATCAACCCCGTTTTCGTCTAATTTGGCCGGAGAGACGTCCTTCTATCCCCCCCTGAAACAACAAAACAACTCAAAACTGAGTGCCGTTTGTTGGAACGCTTCTCAAACTCTCTTGCTTTCGTACAAACTGCTTTCAGAGCAGCTTTTTGAATCGACAACAATCAACAACTTTATTCAGCCATGATGGAAACGGGCTCTCTAATTGTTTTAAATTGCGAAAAGAGATTTTCAACTCTCTAATTGGGCCGCTCCCGGGAGGCCGTTGTGAGCAGAAGTGGAAACAATCTTTCCAACTTCGTTCGTGAAGCTTAATGGTTGCATATATGATACTTTCACATCAGACTTTAAATATCTTCGTGTGAGACAATAAAAAAAAAAAAAAAAAAACTGTTAGAGATCGTAGAAAAAGCGACGGTGGGTGTTCATACACAGTCCGTACTTTTACCATTGCGTATAAAAAAAGGCATACACAATATCTTGAACAGATAGAATTCGTTGGAGAACTAGGAAAGTACGAGTAGCTGTACCTCCTGAACATGAAGTTTCATGATCACGTTTGTAATTTCATTGGTTGAAAAAGCAACACAATTATTCGTCTTTATGTTGATAACTTTTCTCTTTTTCACATGAGTGTATGGTTCACCCTGCATCATACCGATTTTATCGTAACATGAAATCTGTATTGTAGCTTAATATAAGAAGCGGTTTTCAATATTTGAACAACACCATTCTTCCTAATCAAACCTTTTATTTTTATCGAAATTTGAGTAGCGCAAAAATGTCCACAAAAAGAGAAATAAACAGTTTAGTTACTATTCCCTAAAGGAGCTCCTTTTATATAAATTTTGGAATAATTGCAGGACTATGCAGTAGTACGGCTTCGTTCAATAAATGTTAAAACAAAAGTTCTGACTTTTGGTGAATCGAACCCAGACACCTTCAGTAGCGCGCCAGTCCGTTTATTTGAGGTTGGATGGACTCGAAATCCTCATCGAATGCAAGGCATGATTCGAGGAGAAGGTCGGAGGATCGTTGCTGCCCAGATAATGAAGACCATGAGTAGATGTAGACGAGGTGAGATTCTGTGACCCAACGTAGTCGTACCTACTTTACTGCAGGAAGAAGTTATAATTACTTCACGGCGTCATCGTAAGTAGCAGGGCAGCAAGAAACAAAGAATGGAGAATGATTCGAGGATACTGGGACCTCAAGAGATAGAAAATGATACTGAAGCGACTTGTCGTTGGCAGTCGTAGGACGATCTTCTGCCCCCCACTTGCACCTCACTATTCCAGCACGCCTCACCCTTATCGCTGTGAACTTGGTCCGATGATCCACGGCTTAAAAGTAAACATGTGTGATACTTTAACTAAAATGAACGGAACACTGAGGCGTTAACAAAACCTATGGACATTTTCCAGCCTCAAACTACCCTCTAAGTTTGAGCAAACTCAGTTAGTCAGTTGATCGTGGAAAATTTGCATTTGGAAACAGTCACGTTAGTCAAATGGTATTTTAATTCCAAACTTCAAGGGAATCTGGCAAAAACGCCAAAAATTTCATTAAAATCAGTGGATTTGTACACTTTGTCCAAAAAGCGCTTGAATACAAAATGCAATGAAAATTTTGATGTTGGAGTCCCGAGATATTACCAAACTTGTACCACGAGCACAAAACTTCTTTATCTTCGGCAGTGAAGGAGCATAAAAATGACATCCAACCACCCCTGTCCTTACTAAACATTCCTATCTCTATGTACCCTTGTACAAGTAATCGCAGTTCGAGTAAAAAATCAGGCCACTATAGTTTAGCGATAGATTCTCTATTAGTATATTATGCTTGGAAATGAGTTTGTCAACTGCGTAATAACTAAAAAGGTTATTATACTATTAACACTTTTAAACACTAATGTTGTGAACTACCTTGGTATATGTAATATGCCAAATAAATTGAATCATTTATACTATAGTTAAAAATTACTTTGAACACCTACTCACTGATCAATAAACACACACGTTTTGAGAAAAAGTTTTTATAACTTCGGATTGTTAGAGCTGGGTAACATTTTTATCAATATTCATATCTTCAATTCTTTTCTTCTTTAACGTAAGAAAAACCAAATTCTTTTGTGTTGCTAGGCTAGTCTCTGTGGCCTGTTTATGGAATGAAAATGTTGATTCTCATGTACCACTAATACTACCAAAGGTTCCCGAGGCAGCTAACAAGGTACCTTTAAATGGAATTAGCAGTTCCATGCAGGATTTATCGTTTTCAAACTCAAATGTAAAAGACACGCTTTCTTTTTAGAAGAACTGGAAGCTTTAGTACATAATCTGTTGTGGCCATTTTCATGGCTTCTCATGCCATCGTTACCAGATTAAAGTTTCCCAATTCTCAACTTCTTAACACATTTATTCATCTTTTATTATTCCATAATTTCAAATTTAAATACATGATAATTTTTTCCTCTAGCAGATTCTATGTCGGGCGGAAAGTTTTCAAGGTTGGTCTAAGAAAGGCCTCCCCTCCTCACCCTCCTTGCTACAGCCCAGGGTACAATGAAGATGTGCATTCTGTAATTACCTTTTAGAACGAATGCAGAGATACGATGGGATTGAAGTGAATCTTTCAGTATATTTCTTACATTCTGTTCGTTCAACCTCGCAATCCGCTAGAGGTGTTTCATTGACACTAAGTGGCTTAAACCTGGTCGAAAATCTATGGAATTCTCCCTCAAACGTCGAAATTCGAGTACCGCAGAACCACATGTATCAGTAACAGCTCTCTGCCTTTGGCCACCGGTAGGGTAACAAAGCGGCTTTCTTTGCTAATCCTACGTGCGAACGATTTTGTGACTACTGTGATGCAGGACACCTGGACGCCTCTGGGAAAGGTGTCGGAAAACCTGGGAAAATCCGCGTAATCCTCACACCAGACCTGGTTCGCTCATGTCTTTCCCTCAACCGAACTAATCCTTCAAATACACCGCACTCTGAAGGATTGCAATTTTCGAATGGAGCGTAAGCTTTAATTTGAAAACTACTATTTGAAGACAGAGATTTGAGAAACTATTTGAAGAGAAAAGAGAAAGAATGAATCAAGATCTGAAATAGCCCTATTACTTATTTTATCGTTGTTTTTTACATGAATTTCTTAGGATTTCTCCATTTGATTCAGGCTTGCTGAATGAGCGGTAAAATTCTCAAAAATAGCGATTTATGAGTTTCCAAGGATATGAGGAAAGTGGTGTGAACTCTCGCACCATGTTATACCTTCACAAGGTGTCCACAAAACAGGTCTCACTCCTCCAAGGGATCGATTCTACAGCTAATTTGCAACAAAAAATGTCTTCTACCAACTTTCGTTTAAACCCTTCTTTCCGAGTTATTTTAATTTTAAAGTTTTGACTTATGTCATTGAATTGGTAATAACTCCAATAATTTGCGGTAATAATTACAATTTGAGGATACCGTTGAAAAGAGTATTAAATTTCCTATCTCCCTGATACCAAATAAATGTTTTAAATCGAATTTGAGGGAGAAATTTCTGTTTGAACGCGGAAAACGTGCATTTTTCTCAACGAAATCTGCGGTTTAACGGGGAGACTCGGTACTCAGGAGGAGCGGTGGTGTCTCCCTGATAAACTGTCGATTTTGTTGAGAAAAATGCAAGTTTTTCCGCGTTCAAACAAAAATTTCTCTCTCAAATTCAATAATTGAATTATTGTGTTTAAATTCACAATTATTGTGAAATATTTTTTGATTACACTGTTGGAAAGCTGAGATTCTGGCGCAGTTTTTAGGTTTTCCGGCAACAGTTCATTATTTCGAATTATTTGGAAATTGTGGGCGTTGAAAAACGAAAATTTTTCGAAAAGTTACTAAGTTCACTTTTTAGGATGCTTCATTCTCCATAAAATTCAACTGAAAAAAATTTATTTGGTATTAGGGAGATAGAAAATTTAATGCTCTTTCCAACGGTATTCTTAAAGTGTAATCATTAGAGCAAATTAATGGAGTTATCACCAATTGAATGACATAAGGGCAAAATCACGGGAGAAAACTTTAAAATTGAAATAACTCGGACAAAAAGGGTTTGAACGAAAATTGCTATCGGACATTTTTTGTTGTAAATCAGTTGTAAAATCGATCTCTTGAAGGAATGAGACCTGTTTTGAAGACATCCTGTATACTTGGTTATCATCTTACTTTCTCGCTTGCTTAGACACTAGAAGAATATCGAAAGGGAAAAAGCTTGAATTTTAGCGAATCACAAAATATAAGTCGAAGGATATTTATTGTCTCAAATAAGTTGTTCGACGCCTGACCTGTGGTTTGACCTTGAAATTTACACTCTGCGTATTGTCTTTGGTTAGAGACACGTGAGAATATTTACCCACCAAGTTCAGTTCGTCATGGAGAAAAATCTTGAGTCGATCTAAGGTTACACAAATATCTAATTCCTGTAGCTCTCAACTGTATAACATTGTTATTGGAAGACTTCTCTATAAATTATGAGTGCAATCAGGTTACTACTAAACTGACAATTGTAAATCCATTTATGTTCATGGAACTGAGAAATAGCAATATGTTGGCTTATCGACAATCTAATTTTATTGACCCTCAAAATCCTTCCTTAATTTTATGAAACTGAATGGTGGAGGAAGTAAGAGATTAACATTTAGGACAGTAGACACGTTTGGTTATTCGCAGATGTCCTGTTTGTCACTAAGTGATAAAGCCATTAGTTTCCGACACTATTATGGCTACCATTTTCACACTTGGCTACATCACTTTGCGGTAAAACCCACATCACTGGTCACCCCTTGTGGCTCCGAGCAGCTGAAGGGAAACTTCGAACGTCGTTCCCCTACAATCCCTCTCCTCCTCTGCTAAACGGCTGCATGTCGCCATTGTTTAGTCAGTTAGCACAATAGAACTGGAATCATGCACTGCGTTTTCTGAACCCCACTTACTAAAAGTGCTCTTGATGTTGTATTGAAAATAATTTTGCTCTACCAATTCATTACAATCATGAGCAATGTTACTCAGAACAGAATTGATTGAATATAATTGAAGAACCCAGTACTCATAAAATTTCATCAATCGATTCCGAAACTAAGAAGGGCACACAATTTGGGAACTTTTTTTACTTGATGAAATACGCATACGTCCGCCAAGTTGGGTGAGCAATGTTTAAAGCTTCACCACACTGAAAAACGTGGACTTATAGAACTCGTTGGTTTAAAAATTATTTATGTAGTATATTATTACAGAAGAACCTGCTTCTAGAACTCCCAAAATGCAGACCACAAAGAAAAAAGCTAAGTGTGAAGTGCGTGGAAGTGAATCCATGATCACATAAGTATTTAGTGTTCTTATAGTGAGCTGAAAAGAATAATAAGGTGCTAGTGCACACCATTCCTTTTCTACACTACCCCAAATAATTTTTTCGTCCTCGTTGCAAATTAAATTATGAATTAACAAAATAATTTATTTAAAATGAGTCTACTACTTACAGTAGATTAATTAACAAAAAGTTTGAACTCAATTGAATACATTTCTAAAATGCCCACTCAAGAAAAACTTAATCCCCCTGACGAACAGAACGAATGCTCCGCCCTGTTCAAAGGTTTCGTCAATAAATCTTTAAGTATTTGATTTCAACTAACTTGTCATCCGCTTGAAAAACTGGTTCCGACTACCAATGTGTTTTGTCCTCGAAAAGTATACAAGATTGGCGATCAGTCCCCTGGTTATCTTCGAACAAACTTGTTGATCCATCTATCGGAAATACCATGTCATCGGATAATCTCCTCAAGTATAGAGCTTCTTCAACGGCTTCTGACATGCTCAGGTTTCTACCGATGATGGCATGTTGGATCCTTTTGACATGGATATGTCTTAGTTCTGGGGGTCATTCCAAAATTTTCGACACACAAAACAATGCAACAAAAAATTGCAACGTTTTCATGCTACTTTTTTTTTCTGATGCTTTTCACGTACAACCAATCGTTCCTAGGGAAAACTAACTTCCTCATTTTGCAATAAAGTTCTACATAATTTACAATAATTTTTTCTGATGCTTCTCACGTACAACCAATCGTTCCTAGGGAAAACTAACTTCCTCATTTTGCAATAAAGTTCTACATAATTTACAATAATTTTTTCTGATGCTTTTCACGTACAACCAATCGTTCCTAGAGAAAACTAACTTCCTCATTGTGCAATAAAGTTCTACATAATTTACAATAATTTTTTCTGATGCTTTTCACGTACAACTAATCGTTGCTAGGGAAAACTAACTTCCTCATTTTCCACCCCAAAAAAATCGTTCACCACTCATTGGAAACCTCTCAATTAATTAAATATGGTACAAGGTCCCTAATATGAATGTAGCTGTACGGAGAATCACGCGCGTGTTTAATTATGATCATGAGTCACAAATGAGATTTCAATATGATCGTGTGAGGAAAATAGGTGTCGTCATCCACCAGATCCCTTTGAAGCGTTACGAGAGGTAGGGTCAATGGAGAATGCTGAAGGCGCCTGATTGTGCACTGATCAGCTGAGTGAGCTCCAAAGCCTTTTTTTCTCCTGTTGAACGCAGGAAGCTACATTCGATCCATTTAAATTGCCATCATAAGACATATCCATGTACAGATGTATCTGCATGCAGTGTAGATACTCGTTATTTTACCCTAAAACTTCCTTTTGGTTATAAATTCAGTGACGGGCTTGTAAGCAAGTGTTTAAATGCGTGCATTCTAGCTCTTTCTTCTTAAATGTTCCGTAGTAAGTTAAATAACGGCAGATTTGAAGACACCACTGTACGTCGATTTATGGTGTAACAATCGAGGCTCTTTGCTATCAGTAATCATGACTTGAATTGGTCTTGATGACAACATAGTCAAGCTTTTAAACCCAAAGTTTTGCCGCAATCAATTACAATAAAATGTGAGTGTTGTTGTTGACGCTCTGGAAACCTTCCTCCAGTCATCAGGTAACTCAGTGTACGACTTTGATTTTCGTGTAAGTAAGCAACAACCGCTCTACTAGAATATTCAAGCCAGAAAATAAAATGCCAGTGACTGAATAGATCAAATTGAAACGAGAAATAGAAACCGTCAGACGCTTCTCGCTTGATAAAGAACATTTAACAAGTACGAAACCCGATCGGATTTCAACCTGTCCAAGTTTTTCTCCACCACTCTCAAACCTCCGGGACTGCTCGTTTCTCTACTGCCGCCCGTTTCAGCTAAAGTGCCCGACTGATTGGAATCGGCTAAGTTCCTTTATTTCCCAGAGACTCCTCTCGAGAAAAGTCCCATGAGACGATAAGAGGCTTAAGGTGCCCCTTGAGCAGATGAAGCGCTAATGGTTTTTTGTTGAGTGAAATCTGAAGAGCCCTTTTTCTTATTCGTATTCTCCTTCTTTATCCTGTCGTTTTTATGGCATTCTCCCTTTTTTATCTGGCTGTTTTGGAAAACTGAAGGTCTTTTGTGGGTTTTTTCCTGAGACGATGATTTCTTGCTGGTTTTTCTTCAAGCAGTGCACATTATTTATCAGTTTGTTCATTTCCAAACTTAGATCTATTTATTATATTATCTACCTGTATAGTGATGGTATAACTCCTTTTGGAGCCATGTTATATATAAGTGTGTTTGTCAAAAGAGAAGAGGTCAGAACGTAAATCTTTGAGTCAAAACATGAAAGACAACTAGTAGGCGATGTTGAAAGTCCAAGAAAAAAAAACGTCTGCCAAGTGGGTGTGGCACATAGCTTCCTCGTATCCATAACCCGATTGTATAGATGATCCGATGCATAGTAGTTAATCTCAAAACACCAATCTCTAAGTACGTTTCACTACCCTCATAGGGGACCATCTACACGTTAATCCGGACAATCCTAGAAAATTTCATCAAATTCGGATGAAAAATTAAGTGAGTAGATGTATGTGATTGGATCAAAAATATCCTTTGCCTCGGCTGGGGTTCGAACCCGCGATCCTTGGAGCACTAATCGAGACTCTTTCCTCTGCGCTATTGAAGCCTCGTCAAGTTATGATTTGAGACTCTCACAGGAGACCATTCCTCTATGAATGAATCCCTCTATGAAAAACAATTCTCTATAATTTTCATAGGGGACCATCTAAAGACTACTCTGTAACATCCCTGAAAATTTCATTGAAATCGGATTGAAAATGTTGAAGTTATGGCCGTTACAAGGAATTCACGTTTGCGCATGCGCAGTCGCTTCTATCAGTCCGAAGGTGGTGATTTTCATAGGGGACCATCTAAATACTAATTTGTAACATCCCTGAATATTTCATTGAAATCGGATGGAAGATGCAGAAGTTCTGGCTGTTACAAGGAATTCACGTTTGCGCATGCGCAGTGGCTTGTGTCAGTCCGAATATGATGATTTTCATAGGGGACCGTCTACACACCAACCCGCACAATCCCTGAAAATTTCATTGAAATCGGACAATGACTTCGTATAGTTATGCGCGTTACAAGGAATTGATGACAGACGGACAGACACACAGACAGACAGACACACAGACACACAGACAGACAGACACGGAACCAAAATTGTTCAGAAAGGTCTAAAACGCAAAACGCGAGTGAAAATTTTGATTTTGGAGAACTTTTTTTCGTCCTTGAAAAGTGAAAACAAGGTTTCCGCTACCTTGGTAGACTCGGAAGCAAAATCTTTTCTTGGATATGCCTTAAGAATTCAAAAATAGAATCAGGAAATACGATTTTTGAAGTAGATACCTACTTTAATATGCACTGCAACTGATATTGTTTGGTTGGCCACCAGTCTCGAGGACCATCAGAACCTGCTGCCTCGGATAGAGGAAGAGAGCACTCGATAGTGACTTCGGCTCAATGTAAGTAAGGCCAGGTAGATGGAAGTGTTCAAGAAGGCTGATGATAACTGGCGTACTCCCTGGATTGGTCGGAAGTGTTTTGGGAGAGCGAGGGGTTACAAGTATCTCGGATGTTATTTGAATGTGAACTTTCGATTGTTTGCAGGAAGTCCGCTGCCACATTAAGCTTGTCAGTCGCTCACTTCTTTTCCCACTCCAAATAGGAATGTTTCATTACTACATGTTCAGCATTCTGTAATATAGGATGGAGGCCTGGACGCCTAATGAACAGCATTGTAAGAAATTGAGGCTTTCAAGATATGGACTTAATCCCACAGTCACAAACTTAAGACACAAAACTAATCTTCACAAAACGAATTTCTCAATGCAACGTGTTCAGGAGGAACCCATGGGGGGATGAAGGAGCAAATTCAGATCAGCTGAGGGATAGGATTGCAATTTTGAAATAATTTGTGCGGCTTATTGGGGAGTATCAAGACGAATTATTACATTTCTTTCACTTGAGAGGTTATACTGGAATTTCTTCATCAGAAGGGGGAATGAGAGACTTAGTCAGATGTAAAAAGTGATCGGGAGAAACTCACGGGGCGATGAGGGAGGGAAATCAGATCCGCTTTATAAGAGAATTGTAGATTTGTAATAATATGTGCTCTCGGCCGTCTCTCAAGGTGGCAAAAGCAGCAACGATATATTATATCGCTTTGGGGGTGTATAAGTAGTGATTCGGAGGAACCCAGTGAGGAAAGCTTGATCAGCAGGGAGAGAGGGTGTAATTTTGTTATAATTTACGTCAGTATAGTAATCTAGAGTAAATGCCTGTGTAACCTCAGCAATATCAATTCAGCTCTTCCCTTACATAATAAGAATGAAAGAGAGGGGAGGAGGCTTCCTGCATAGTCAGAAATCAGTAATTTAAACTGACGTACATTCATCTGATGAATGGGGGAATGAATGTAACTCAAGTCACTAATATCTTCGAAGCGAGGTTGTCACTAGAGATCATATCTCGCGAATTTGTTTCAACCGGGAAGCAGAGATTGCGTTGGTAATTCCCCCTGAAAAAGGGATGAAACCGACTTGGTTTGCGAGAAGGCGACGATATTACGGTGTCACGAGAAACAGGCCTAGCGTCAAGAGGAGGAAGGGATCCCCTAACCGAAGTTCAACATAGCGAGAAATGAAGTTTGTGGTGATGGGCGGGTCGAGGTGAGGGCACTGCAGGGATATATATATTTACCCCTGATTCCCCCTGGGAAATACTCGACGAACAGGGGATCGCCGATGTTCCGCAGTACGCGCCTTCTCTTCCACCGCAAAATGGTTTCCGTTTCAGTTGTGCGCTGTCTCCGGTCAATCTGGGGGTCGCCGCTTGCTGTCACCTGATTTGTTCAAAAGAGTGGGATTATCAGAGCTTGGATATAAAGATTGCGCAGCCTACGCAGACTCTGACTCAACCTTCTATCCTACGTCAGCGCACAACGTAGGTAATCCAAAAAACAGAGAGGAGAAATTATCTTTCTGCTGACCAAATTCAAAAAATGTGTAATTTCTTTCAATCAGCACTAATAAAATATGGTTTATAATTATCTATACATTAAATCAATAACTTAAATGCTCATTTTTAAACTCTTTAAAGTCCGAAAACTCAATATGCGCTCCACTTTTTGAAAAAATCAATTTTGACGATCAAATCTGAGTTGCATGCTTCAATTCACTCACAAGTTCCTGGTATTACTCCCCTCCTCCTCCCCTCTCCTTTATTTTTTATGAATCGAGCGGTAGGTATGTACAATACATTTTTCTAAAGGGTTTCTAATCACGAAAATTCGATTTTCCTGAAGCACGTTCTTAGAGCGCACTTGCGCAATGGGAGCGGGGAAGTGCGGCTCTTGCCTGCTGGCCGATTCCTTCTGTGTAATTTCATCACAATAGAATCATTTTGTTTTATAGTTTTGCCCGGGACAGTGAACTCGACTTTTTTTCTAATTTGTCCCCAACACTGTAAATACTGTTCAATGCAATTCAATGAATTTTGAAATAAAAAAATCGTCCTTGAACCATCCATTTGAGGGATTTTGAACAAGTATAAACTGAGAAATAGGAACTACCTACCCTTCCCTGAAAACTTTGTTAAAATTTCAATTATTTCGTATTGGTTTTTACGGAAAATTTCTTTCGACTTGGAAACAAATAAGTATGCAAATCACATAACCAATTAGGTTAGGGTTGTTAAAACCCGTGCATTCAATCCAACTAGATAAATATGTCAATAGTTTTCCTAGCTATGATCAGTCATCAGAGAAGAAAGAGAATACTCAAAACTCCTTGAAACAAAATTTAGAATATAATACAGGAGACCGGACAAACTTTGAGGATTATTCTCGTTCTAATGTCTTTGAAAACCTCGATTGCGACCCGCACTTGCCAGCGTATGCTGCCACCTTCTTGAAATTGTCGACAAATCTTGAGATGTCATTAATCGAAAGATATTTTCATTGTTTCATTGTACTCGTATTTTCTATCTTGTTTCTCCGTGAATTAATTTCATACAGCATCTCTTCTGTAATACCGAATCCTCCATCGGCTGGGTACATGAGGCCTCAAATTGTGGTGAAAATCCCTGAGCGATTTATATGTCGTTGACACTTACTTTCAAACAATTCTCCCAATCACCTGAGCTTGGTTATATTGCCAAGAATTGCTTGACATCACGCATTTGTCTCTCAACAAGGCTTTGGCCTTCAGGGTGGTAGGGTACTGTTAGTTGTGGTCCAATCAATATTTCATCGAATCACTGCAGCAGAACTCTCTTTCATTGCTGGGGCTTGGGTTCTTCCACAACCAAAGGGCAATATGATTGATTCTATTTCAAAATTGAAAATTCCAAAATGAATTGCACAGAAAATAAACCATCTGCCAAGTAGGTAAACACATAGCTTTCTTTAATACAGAATTTGGTTGTATCAATCCGAACAATGAATCTGACAAACTACAAATAATTCGTTGGAATCGGGTGAAAATTGTGGATGTTATGCTGGAGGGAAGAACCTTAAGTTTGGTCCTGCACAATGGTTTCCAGTGAAAATACCATAATGAAATTGGTACCAATTGGAATTGTACTCGTACAATATTACTCCCATGATCTCTTCTACTATATTACGACTTCAAAAAAAAATTAAAAAAAAACTAATGATTAAAAAAAAAGAAAAGAAAAAAAAAACAATGTCCCTCCACAATAATTGTGGATAATTATTATCATCGAGGAGCCAATTGTGCAGCTAGGTTGTGTAGGGATGAGGTTCCGATGGAGAGTGTAATGTAAGGGCTTGTACACAGACTTTCATTGATTTGAAATCGATTAAATTCGTAGGGGACCCCTTAAGGGCACAATTCTAGATATTTTCATCGGTAACAGACGGAAATGGAGGATTTTTTGCTTACCATTACTTGGTTTTTACCTCAAATCATGCTGAGATTACGACTAAACTCACGGGGAAAGTTCAAAACGTCAGTAGCAGACTAGATATCCATCAAGTTTGAGGGAAGTTGGACTGTTGAGCGGTAAGCGAATAAGGCTTGGTTGATTTCACGTTTGTGCATCCGCAGAGGCCATCATCAATCGGGCAAATAGCGTACCATCTGGGGCATAATCCCTCAGAAATTCATAACGATTGGAAAGTAATCCATAATGCCCTTGCCTGTTATAAGGAATTGTTCCAGAAGGTCTGTTGAGTGCGAAAGGAAATTGTGATTTCGTATATCTAGGAAAACATGATTATTTTACCATACAAAAATGTTTTGGTTCGTTCACTACGAGAACTAGGAAAAAATTCTTTGGATAGGGGCTGAACAAGTTTCATACATTTTAAATAAATAAAATGATTAAAAAAATAAATAAATGAAATGGAAAATAAATAAAAAGGTTTATTATTTTTCTTTATAGATCACTCGTCTGCAAAGAACACGGCTTTGCCATTGTTACCACCTACCAACATGAAGAAAAACATCGATCGCATTTCGGTTAGATTAGAACGGAGATTATACCTCTTTTGCGATTTACACTCGTGTTTCTGATTTATCGTAAGTCCAGCCCTTAAATTCTCGTAGGTAGCGAACGGTTTGTCCTACAGGGCTCCGCGTGGACTCTAAAAATTCTATACTATCTTAAATTGATGGAAAAACAATACCTTTGTATAGAAATTTTTCGAGTTAGGGCGTTTTCAAAAATTTCAACTCTTATTTTTAAACTCTAAGAAGTGACCTACATCAACCGAAAGCTTCGGGGCACAACTTGACCCCAAATGGAGCCCACATACCAAATTTCATCAAAATCGGTCAATGCTAATTGAGGAAAGTGCCGCGTAGGTACGGAGGACGGACAGCCAAATTTTTATTCGATTTTTGGATTCTACGTACCTTGAAACGTAAACCAACAAATTTTGAGGGGGGGGGGGGGTTAAAAAAATTTTCTTGGTCGATTCCAAAGGTTCATTGTTGAAAATAATAAACCAAAAGCATATCATGTCAAATAGCTTTATTCGAATTTTTTCGATATTCTTCTTTTTCTTCCTTTTTTTTTGTTAACGTTCTATTTTATTTTTGATTCATTTCACCTTGTAGCTCGATCAGCTGATAGAATAAATAAATTGATAGAAATTAAAGAGGAGCTTCACTTTACTGGGGCTTAATTAAAATGGGCAAAACTAATCCGCAGAATGTCGTTTATCTCTACTACCAGAAGACCACTCGTGACCTCTGTTAAGCGCATATTTCCAACCAATCTCGCTTTGCGGATTGTAATGCTTTTATATTGCCTTTTGATTCGCCTCGCAAAAGCTTTTTCTCTTCCCGGATAGATACGGGAGGGAAAAAATCCGGCAGGAGCAATTCAATTCGAGATTTTCAACGTAAACGTTTCTATTTTGAGGTGGAAAATGACGAGTTTTCAAATGAAAATCCCTCGATATCCGAGAGTGCGCAAAAAGGTTATAAACGGATTGCGAACTGGACGGAGGACCGGTGTTTTAAATTTATTGCTGTGGAGGGTTGAACGCTGAGCGGGTTTTGGGGTGGGAGAACATGGAAACGTGCGGTCGAAATTGATATTTGTGATGAAAGGGGATGTGGGTTGGTCAGTATTAGCCGCTAATGTGTCGGAACCAGCCTGTTATTCGCTCTGCACTTTCGAGCATCAACACTGCTTCATTTTGCTCTGCTACGCTCCAGTGGAACCCAATAGCCATCAAAATTCCTCTCAATAGCATGTTCCAACAAGCGGAAATTTCCTATCGATAACTGTCTACAGTAGTTGTCATGTGTAGAGGCTTACAGTAAAATGATCAATGGTAGTTCAGACTCACAGCTCAACTATGCAATTTATAGAGTTTATTCAAGCCCAGACTGATCCAGAATCAGTCTTACAGTGCGACAGACACATGGATAGACAAATTTTCTCCATCTCTCGAGATCTACAGGGTGTCCCAGAAGTTATGGTTAATCTTTATGAGGTTGTGGGAACATGTCAATTACGGATGAGTGAAAAATAAGATCAACCTGTTCTTGCTCATGTCAGTTCAATTTTCAAATAGTTCTCTTCATTGACTGTCCACAATGCCTCGCCCTTCAATTTATTCAACTCAAGAAATGGTGGAGATGATTTGGCTGTATCATGAGAACGAGTGTAGTGGTCGGAAGGTTGAGATGAGAAGCTTTTTGATTTTTTTCTTACATTAAAGTAGGTAAGTACCTACCTACTTTCCAATATTTTCTCTTTTAATTTAGAAGTCAGGAATTTACTTTTAATCCCGCCATAGCCGGTCCCCACCACGTGCTGTGGAAGGGAGAGGAAAAATAAAGTCCAAAAACATAATTTTTCCTTCTAAATTTGGAGAAAAAACGATGAAATCGAAGGAAGGACCTCACCACGTGATTCAGCGTCAAAAATAATGAAAAAACATGTGCCACACTTGGGGTTAAAAAATGCACTTTTGCACACCCCGGTCACTTTGCACGCGAAATGTACCAGTTGCGCGCAATGAAAAAAATCGGTTCGGGTATGAATTTCTCTTGAAATTTGACGTAGAATCTGAATCTGCAATAAAAAATGGGGGTTCCTATTCGAAAAAACAAAGTTAATGTCAGTTGCGCGCACTTGCGCGCAATTTTTTTGCGCGATAGTATTTTTTCTGAATTCTTTACAAGAAATATGAAAAATGGCCTTGAACCCATTTATTTACGTAATTAAATACGGAAATGACGCAGGGTGGACCATAACTTCTGGGACACCCTGTATATTCACGAAATTTTTTCCATCATGTCTACTGATTGGAGATTATTTCTAGTACCCCCTCAAGCGTTGATGGCGACTGGTCCCCCAAAGGAACCATCAAAGCTGTCTTGAAGGAGCTAGTTTGTTGTGCAAACCCCTTAATTAGCCCTGTGTCGGTCGAAGGGCTCCCAGCTCCCCTCTGATGCCCTTTTTCCATGAGAAAACTCGAGACCCCTAATTGTCTGGCGTCGGTTCTTGTAGAAGTTGTTCTCACCTTCAGCCCAACTTGAACAAAATCCTTCTGGTGATTATCCGGAGCTTGACCTCCCCTTTCGGGTGAAGTTTCCGATCGGTGGATAGTTAACAATGTAGTCAAGAATGGGGTAACTGAAAAAACGTACGAGAGCTCGGAATCGTACCGTTGCAGCATAAGAAACACGTTTTTCTCTGTAGGAAAGTAAATATTCATTGAAACAACTGGCGTGAGAACGAAAACAATAATCTTCAAAGAATATCATCTCTCAGTTAACTTACAGCTTTTACCTTTGCATTTGACATAACATTCCATAATCGTCTCCCTCACTGCTATAAAAGGTAGAAAAGCTTCCCATTTGGCATCAGGTCAAAAATGCTGCAAATTATTACACAACGCTTTATAATTTTCCTGTAAAGATTTCCCATTAATAGTACTAACATAAATTATTGCGCAGGGTTAAGGGGGTCTCAGTCAGTCGCCGTTCATTCCTAGTATTTTGCGATATTGAAGGGGCAAAAACTTGAAAATTTGCACCTAAATTTGAAATTTTAAACAAATATTTCGAACAATAATTGCCAAAGAAAAATGGAAAAACTACTGAATAAATGGTTTTTCCCATATTTCTCTGGCAATTATTGTTCGATGTTGATGATTCAAGCGGCAATCTTTCAGTTTTTCAAGTCCCAAGGCCCATGCACTAATGCATTTCTAAAATCCTTCAAAATTTCAAGTTTAGCTACATTTTATGGGAAAAACAATACTGAATTAACGGTTTTTCCTATTTTGGTTTATTATTTTCAATAATGAACCTTTGGAATTGACCAAGAAAAAAAAATTTTTAACACCCCCTCAAAATTTGATGTTTTACGTTTCAAGGTACGTAGAATCCAAAAATCGAATAAAAATTTGGCCGTCCGTCCGCCGTCCGCCGTCCGCCGTCCGCCGTCCGCCGTACGCCGTCCGCCGTACGCGGCACTTTTGCCACTTAGCATTGACCGATTTTGATGAAATTTGGTATGTAGGCTCCAATTGGGGTCTAGTTGTGCCCCAAAGATTTTGGTTGATGTAGGTCACTTCTAAGGGTTCCAAAATCAATTTTGAAAATTTGAAAACGCCCTAACTCAAAAAATTTTGATATAAAGGTATTGTTTTTTCTTCAATTTAAGATTCTATAGAATTTTTAGAATTTTTTTGAGACCACGCGGAGCTCTGTAGGACAAACCGTTCGCTCCCTACGAAAATTTAAGGGTTTATATTGAAATATATATGTATAAAAATCAAAACACGAGTGTGAATCGCAAAAGAGGCCTAATCTCCTTTCAAATTAATTATCTGACCGAAATGCGATCGATGGTTGGTGATTTTGATTTTTTTTTTTTGATTTTTTTAAAATTTTTTTTTCCGATTTTTTTTTTCTTCTCTTCATACTGGATGGTTGGTGATTTTGTAGACGAGTGATCTTTATAGAAAAATAATAAACCATCGTGTAATAATTTGCAGCGTTTTTGTCGAAGAGCGCCAAGGATTCATAGTAAAAATTAAATCGATTTAAAGAGTCATATTTCGAAAAAAATTTGAAGTTTGCTTTTTGACTTGATTTTTAGAAATGGTTTATTGCAGAAATATTTTGGTTTCACACTAGGTAGCTTGGAAATTTAACGCTCTTTCCAACAATATCCTCAAATTTGAATTTATTTGGTAAATATCAGGCGTTATGACAGTTTTAATGCCGTATGGTCGAAAACAGAAAAAAATTCCTCGTATCCATAACCCGATTGTATAGATGATCCGATGCATAGTAGTTAATCTCAAAACATCAATCTCCAAGTACCTTTCACTACCCTCATAGGGGACCATCTACACGCTAATCGGGACAATCCTAGAAAATTTCATCAAATTCGGATGAAAAATTAAGTGAGTAGATGTATGTGATTGGATCAAAAAAATACTTAGGGCCGGTTTCACCAACAATCCATTAACTCCGTTCGACGAAAACTGCGTTTAAAGTAAACTGAGATTGATCTCCAGTCAAAATTTGTTTCGGTTTCACCAAGTTGAACGGGTTCTCAGGAACGGCGTTTTCGTTGACCTCTGGTAAACTTCTTCTTCGCCATCGAAGCATCGAAAATCGTCGTACAACTCTGATCTGGAAGGCAGTGAATTGGTGATACGAGAGATAACGACATTGTTTTGTGAAAGTTTTCCCGCAGAATCACTTTTTCGATAGTTATGACTTCATTCAATCCGCGATATTTCATCAATACGTCAACTATCCTCTTTCAGCGCTATAATTTGTGTTGTTCATTATGATTGTTGGAGTTCAGATTTTCGATTGGACGTCTACCTACTTCATCAACGTGAGTACCTTTACCTACTTTTATCCCTGGTGATTCCCTCTTCCAGGCTCTCCAGGTTTTTCTACAAATGTGCTTTACTGCATGACTCCTAAACCATATAGGTACCTACTCACCGTTACTTTCAACTACTCTGAGCTAGTAGACATAACTAACTGCTTTATAATGTGCGGATGCAAATTTTTGTTTCAGATTTCGGATAACAGGCTACGAACTGTGTGTCAATGATGTCTTTTCTGAACAAATAAGGTGAATTTCATTCTTCATGTCAAGAAAACCCATTATCACTTCAGCATTCATGAAATACTACTACGATCGGTACTTGTGTGAAATTCTATGTACGCATTTTATAAGAATGAATGAATTATAATTATTGTATTCAATAAAACGTGATACGTATGAATTGATTTGTTCATCTGCTTACACATTTCTCCAAGTCAATCTTATGTTGC
The DNA here is from genome assembly GCA_009739505.2 of Apolygus lucorum. NCBI lineage: Eukaryota > Metazoa > Arthropoda > Insecta > Hemiptera > Miridae > Apolygus > Apolygus lucorum. The sequence goes on along the minus strand of CM019180.2, from coordinate 48,509,723 downwards.
AACAAATCTGTTCTTTTTTCTCCTACCTACCTATGCTGATTATGGTGCAAACAAAAATAAATTCGTAGGTAAGTAAATAATAAGAAAAGAATTTTCGGCATAATTGTTTGAGATAATGCGTAATCAAATAATAAGAATAATGATTCAATCAAACAACTATACAAGAATATAAACGACGTAAGTAAGCAATCTTCAGTAAACACCTAACGAGAAAAAAAGAAATATGAAGGGGGGATCTTGCGAAAAAATATGTATTCACCAGATACCATATAGGTATGTAACAATTTTATTTTCATTATGATTAACATCAGCAAAACCAATTACTCACAATAGGTACGTAAAATGCACACAGCAACTGGGAAACGGAAATATCGGAGATGGTAACGAAACTTGTAGGCTGAAATAGCGACGTCCTGCGATGGATTTTTTTGGGACCACGATTAATGAAATGGTTCACAATTTCGTTGTCCTTTCTCACTCCCGTATGATACCTACGAGAAGGTGCGCACAAAAGCTCGTGACATGATAAAAACTCCAGCAAAACACGGACGAAAAACAGCTCGACGGAATAGGAAAAATAACAATGGCGTCCACGTCCGTCGCTTTAAACGAAGATCAAACCGATTAACCAGCCAAAATTGAGCGATCAGCGCCAAACGTCGGATGAACCGAGGGAGGCGTTGATCGCCTCTGGTGAAACCCATTTTCTCGGTTCAGTAGTTGAATCGGCCCTCGAACTCCGATCAAAATGTTGGTGAAACCGGCCCTTAGCCTCGGCTGGGATTCGAACCCGCGACCCCTGGGGGACAGTTGAAGTTACGGCTGTTACAAGGAATTTACGTTTGCGCATGCGCAGTCGCTTCTATCAGTCCGGGGATGATGATTTTCATAGGGGACTATCTACAACCTAATCCACATAATCCCTGAAAATTTCATTCAAATCGGGTGGATAATGTGGAAGTTATGGCCGTTACAAGGAATTCACGTTTGCGCATGCGCAGTCGCTTCTATCAGTCCGAAGGTGATGATTTTCATAGGGGACTATCTACAACCTAATCCACATAATCCCTGAAAATTTCATTGAAATCGGGTGAAAAATGTGGAAGTTATGGCTGTTACAAGGAAATTCACGTTTGCGCATGCGCAGTGGCTTCTATCGGTCCGAAGGTGATGATTTTCATAGGGGACCTCTTAAATACAAGTCTGTAACATCCCTGAAAATTTTATTGAAATCGTATGGAAAATGTAGATGTTATGGCCGTTACAAGGAATTCACGTTTGCGCATGCGCAGTCGCTTTTATCAGTCCGGGGATGATGATTTTCATAGGGGTCCGTCTACACACCAACCCGCACAATCCCTGAAAATTTCATTGAAATCGGACAATAACTTCGTATAGTTATGCGCGTTACAAGGAATTCATGACAGACAGACAGACAGACAGACAGACAGACAGACAGACAGACAGACACACAGACACACAGACACGGAACCAAAATTGTTCAGAAAGGTCTAAAACGCAAAACGCGAGTGAAAATTTTGATTTGGGAGAACTTTTTTTTTTCGACCTTGAAAAGTGAAAACAAAGCTTCCGCTACCTTGGTAGACTCGGAAGCAAAAGTCTGCCAAGTGGGTGTGGCACATAGCTTCCTTGTATCCATAACCCGATTATATAGATGATCCGATGCATAGTAGTTAATCTCAAAACATCAATCTCTAAGTACCTTGCACTACCCTCATAGGGGACCATCTACACGCTACTCTGGATAATCCTAGAAAATTTCATCAAATTCGGATGAAAAATGTAAGTCTACTCAAAAAATCAAAAAATTTCTAGGTACGGCTGGGAGTTGTAACCGTGACCCCTTGGTTGATAGTATGACTCGCTGCGAATGTGCTACGGGCGCCTGACAGTTGACTGTGTAGAATGTGAGATTCTGACGTACGCACGGCTGTTACACGGATTTTACGTTCGCGCATGCGCATCTGCTACTATCAGTCCGGGGGTGATGATTTTCATAGGGGACCATTTACAATCTAATCCGCATAATCTCTGAAAATTTCATTGAAATCGGATGAAAAATGTAGAAGTTATTGCTGTTACAAGGAATTCACGTTTGCGCATGCGCAGTCGCTTCTATCAGTCCGGGGATGATGATTTTCATAGGGGACCATCTAAATACTAATTTGTAACATCTCTGAAATTTTCATCGAAATCGGATGGAAAAAGTAGAAGTTTTGGCCGTTACAAGGAATTCACGTTTGCGCATGCGCAGTCGCTTCTATCAGTCCGAGGATGATGATTTTCATAGGGGACCGTCTACACACCAACCCGCACAATCCCTGAAAATTTCATAGAAATCGGACAAAAACTTCGTATAGTTATGCGCGTTACAAGGAATTCATGACAGACACACAGACACACAGACACACGGACACACAGACACACAGACACGGAACCAAAATTGTTCAGAAAGGTCTGAAACGCAAAACGCGAGTGAAAATTTTGATTTTGGAGAACTTTTTTTTTTTCATCCTTGAAAAGTGAAAACAAAGCTTCCGCTACCTTGGTAGACTCGGAAGCGAAACTTCGAAGTAGAAAAAGGCATTTTAAGTGGGTTAAGAAAAAATTGCCAAGAGACATTTTTTGTTGGAAATACCTTGAAGAATCGAACTGGAGTGTGGACACCCTGAATAGAACAATAATAAACCTTTGTGTAATAATGTGCAGCGTTTTCCTCTGGCAATTATTGTTCGAGTTTTATGATGCGGCAATATTCCAGTTTTTCAATTCGCTAGGGCCGTGCACTAATGAATTTCTAAAATCCTTAACATTTTAAATTTAGGTACAGATTTTAAAGTTTTGTGCCTTCAATTTCGTGAAATACTGACCCGGAACGAGGAACGAACGGCGACCGACTGAAACCCCCTTAACAAGTTTATTTTGAAAGAAAGTTCCTACCAGCTAAACATCGCCATCCCAAAGTTGTGGGTGCGTTCAATTGATTTGATTCTTGATTGTTAAGGAAGTACTTCCGACAGAGAACGTACGATTAACACTCGTGTTTCTGATTCATCATTCGTCCAACACATAGTAACTGAAATGGCTTTCAACATCCTTCGATGGACCATTGTGAGGTGTGGCGGGAGTAAGGAGAGATCTTTTGTAGCTGACACCCACGTGTTCTGATAAATTTCACTATAAACCATCATTCGACAGTTTTTGATCGTCTGGATGGTATCAATCGTTTCTGGAAATATGACTCTCTTGAATTGATGAAAAAAAGGTCTGCTTGGTCCTACCATAAATGTCCTTCATCACCAAAACAGAACGAACATGGACAACGTTGAACGAGTAGTCTGACTTACGGGCCTACTGAGTTGAATTGTTTTTGGTTTATTATTTTCAATAATAAGCCTTTGGAATCGAGCAAGAAAAAAAATTTAATCCCCCCTCAAAATTTGATGTTTTACGTTTCAAGGTACGTAGAATCCGGAAATCGTATAAAAAATTTTCCGTCCGTGCTCCGTACGCGGCACTTTTCTTAGCAACACTGGACCGATTTGGTTCAAATTTGGTATATGGGCTCCATTTGGGGTCTAGTTGTGCCGCGAAGCTTTTGGTTGATGTCTAAAGGGTGAAAATTAAGGGTTGAAATTTTGAAAACGCCCTAACTCAAAAAATTATGATATAAAACATTTTTAGAGACCACGCAGAGCTTTTTAGGACAAACCGTTCGCTTCCTACGATAACTTAAGGGTTGTAATCAGAAACACGAGTGTGAATCACAAAAGAGGCCTAATCTCCGTTCAAATTGTAGCTGACCGAAATTCGATCGATGTTTTTCTTCATGTAGATTGGTGGTAACAATGGCAAAGCCGTGTTCTTTGCAGACGATTGATCTATACAGAAGAATAATAAACCTTAGTGTAATAATTTGAAGCGTTTTTGTTTCAAATATACTAGAATATTCTCATTTAAAACTTCAAAAAGACGGGGGAATGTAACTTCACTTCTGTTGCCTCCACTCTTCATTTGAGTGCTTCTCTAGTAGTGATTTCTAGTATTGAAGGTAATCCATTGCCATCTTCCAGTCTCAGGCTCCTGAACTCTTCTCTAGTACCCCGTCAACGGCGTTTTCCCTTTCCCATTTTTCCATTTTTCCGCGAGTATTGCTGCCAATTTACAGGCATATTTAACACCATCACAGGAACACGATGGGGACCGCCGTATCATCTGATTGCTTCTGGTGAACTGCTTGGTCTCAACAGAAGCAATTAAAAGTACGTGTATATCATTTGAGACTTATTTGAGTCATACAATGTTCAAACCGAGTTTCTACTTTGAGATTGGTGACCTCCACTGACCCTCTCCATTCCTCTCCTTACGATCGTAAGTATAACATTTCAACAAACAAATTAATGGGTACCTACTCATCATTCTCCAAATATTCGCTTCCTCCCATCGCTTGAAACGGGAAAACTCCCACGAAAAAAGTCCTTTGAATCGATAACTCCGACAATGGTTTGATCGTAATGAGAACCACCCCGAGGGCCTTTAATGTCATTGTGACATCTCAACGGCTTTTGTCCGCCGAGCGCGCGCCATTAGTTGAAATGTACCCCGTCTTTTTCTATTTACTCATAACCGCTCCGATTTTGCGATCTCCCCATCATCATCTTGTAATCACGCTTCTTCACAAGAAATCTCTCTCTCTGTCATCTCTTTTATATCTTTTTTTTTAATTTACGATAGAGGCGCGGCGAAGAGGGGAACCTCCGAGGTATTTTTTTAGTTATCATTTCTCTTTATTTCGTGTGCAGAGTGGATTTCATAAGACAAAGAGAGGCATTTTTCAAAGGAGATTTCTTTACCATTAATGCTCCCCTATTCTTTTGCTGCTTGATGTTGTGCCGGCAAAGGACGATTTCACTTCTCTGGAGCGATATTCTAGAGAAGATTCAACCTCTTTCCCTTTATCTTCAGAACTAGGTCTTTTTTCCCTCACAGTATTAAAATGAAATATAACTAAACGCCTCCCAGTCCCAATTGTTTTTTCAGTGCTTTTCTTAATGATGAAAAACTCTGTCTTTTGATAAATTTAATACGAGTATCTCTGTGCTGAGTCAGAGTATTCAAGTAAGGATTACGATAATAAATGTAGTCTCATAATAAACCGAATTTACTTCATTGTATGAATAATAATCATTTCTGTAAATGATCAAAAATTGTGGAAATTCCTTATACAACGAATTTATTTCCAGTGAGTAATAATTAGTAGAGACGTAGATGGTATATGGTGTTTTGGAGTCAATGGGGATCAATCTCCATATTCTTATAGTGTGAGAACCTACCGCCAAATAGTGATTGAGGGTGTAGGCGATTGAGAGATGGATATATCATTTGACGAAGGAAAAACAGTTTGAACTGTTTAACAAGAGAAATATGGAAGCTTTTGGTTGTTGTCAATCACTTCTAGGAAGTAAAAAACGCTGAAAATAATTACACAAAGGTTTATTATATCGACATTTTTCGAGCTAGGGCGTTTTGAAAATGTCAACCCATAATTTTTACCTCTTAGAAGAGACAAACATCAACCAACAGCTTCAAGGCACAACTTGACCTCAAACAATATACCCATATACCAAATTCAATCAAAATCGGTCCTTGGCAACCAAAGAAAGTGCCTCGTACGGTGGACAGACGGCCAAATTTTTATTTTATTTTAGGGTTCTACGTACCTTGAAACGAAAACCAACAAATTTTGATGGGGGGGGGGGGGTTGAAAAAAATTTTTTTTGATCGATTCCAAAGGTTTATTATTGAAAATAATAAACCAAAATGGGGTAAAAACGTTTCCACAACGCCATAATTTGGAAACTTTCGAAATACAAGAATTTTTTTTTCATTAACTTAAAATTTCCTAAATTTTAAAGAATTTTTTGAAATCACCCAGAGTTCTGTGGGAGCAACCTCTCACTTGACTAGGGTAATTTATTACCTAATAAATGAATGTTCTTTGAGGTTTTTTCATCGATTTTGATAGTGTTAAATTGTAAGAAATGCATGATACCACCCAGACGATCAAGGATTGTTAAATGCGCGTTTGTTGTGAAATTTATGTGAACACGTGGGTCCTTGTATGCTTGTTCTAGGCTTGGACACAAATCTCACTCTCCCACTTACCCTTGGTTCTTAGAAAGTAGCTGAAGAATGAACTTTACAGAAAAATTATACTAAATCGTTGTATAGTAATTTTCAACGTTCTTCAATTGTTTTTTAGTGAAGTGGAAGAGCTGAATTTTATAAGTGATTCATCTACAGCTGTTTTTTCTAATACCAACTTCCTGTATAGAACTTTCCTTCACACTAGCTCCTTAAACTATCCTGAAGTCTTTAATGAGAATGAGTGAATGAGAGACCGCAAGGTGAATTGAAACCCAATGAATGAGCAAATTGAAAACAATTGCTCATTTTAGTGACTGAGTTGTTAAGGGTAGGTATATTCATTCCAAAGATCCGACATTTCAATCTATTGGAAGTACACCATAATGAAATAAATTAAAACGTGAGTAATTCGATAACAATAAGGTTCGTATTCCATCAAAGAGATGGAACGGATTGGGCATCCATCATGCGATGAATATCAACAGATCCTTCGATTACCAGATGGGGAAAAGCCCGATGACTTACTAATCGGTTTTACAGCACCTGGCGCTGGACGGCACGGGAGAAGTGTCAAAGGGATCACGTAATCGAGATATTTACGGCCTGAACATCTGACACACCTCTGGCCGCTAAGTGAATTACCGATTCCCAACCCTCTATGTTGGTTGAGTGCTTTGGAAGTTATGAAGAGCTCTCAAGTTGTGAATGGTCTTGTTGACTGTTGAGCAGTGGAATTTCATAATTGCGTAGTAGCCAGGGACTGCAAATTCATTGCAACAAGTTTCGTTTCAAGTTGCGAAAATTTTTCGAAGTAATAATTCATAACACGAGCGCTAAAATTCTCTTCTACTTATTTTTTGAGCTTTCTCGTTTCTACTTCAAAACATTACGCACGACTTAATTGCCTACGGTTTTGATCAAGAAAGGTTTGCCAAGTCAGGTGGGTAGTATCCTCACACAAAATAACAAGGACTAATACAATTAGATGGAGGTAAAAAGATTGAATAGAGTAGTAACCAGTACTAACCTGTACAAATTCCGAGAAATTCATCAAAATAGGCATTCGGCTTTATAGCAAAACAAGTAGTTTTGAATTTTGGAGAGAAAAAATGTCTTGATATTCCCTACATTCAATAATAAGTAGGGATCGGATTTTTATGTATTTAAAAATGCAAAATAATTAACATAGATATGAATTATTTTCGTATTATGTGCGTTAAATATGTAAGAATGGTGGAATATTTTCAAAAATGTTTTTAAGCTCTAAACGAACATTAAACAAATTTTGTTTAAAAGAAAAAAGTTGGTTAGTTGAGAAAGAAGGGTGAAATATGGAATTCTCTCTTTGAAATTATTCGCCGCGACAAAGAACTTCTAATGTTCGAAAGTGAAGCGAGGACGAAAAATCACCTTGTACCTACTGAACGACCATTCAATCCACAGAAGTTATCGGTTCGTTCTTGAAGGCGGTGATCCCAGATCAAGAAGATTTCAGATGGCCAATTACCCCCCCCCCCCCCCCCCCCGCGCCTTCCCTGTGCAGATATTTAACGATCAATTGTCTGGAAGCATGGAACATGGACTAACTATCATGGACTAACTAACATGGACTACTAAGCCTTGGAATAACTACCCGAAAAGGGTCACGCGGGAGTTATTCTCCATCCCATCGCTACTCCGCCAAAACGCTGGAAATTATTACACAACGGTTTATTATTTTTATATAGATCACTCGTCTGCAGAGCCACCAACCATCCAACATGAAGAAAAACATCGATCGCATTTCGGTCAGCTTTAATTTGAACGGAGATTGGGCCTGTTTTGCGATTCATACTCGTGTTTCTGATTTATCGTACGTCCAAACTTTAAATTCTCGTAGTGAGCGAACGGTTTGTCCTACAAAGCTCCGGGTGGTCTCAAAAAATTCTAAAAATTCTATAGAATCTTAAATTGAAGGGAAAACAATACCTTTATATCTAAATTTTTTGAGTTAGGGCGTTTTCAAAATTTCAAAATTGATTTTGGAACCCCTAGAACTGACCTACATCAACCAAAATCTTCGGGGCACAACTAGACCCCAAATGGAGCCTACATACCAAATTTCATCAAAATTGGTCAATGCTAAGTGTGGAAAGTGCCGCGTACGGCGTACGGCTTATTCGATTTTTGGATTCTACGTACCTTGAAACGTAAACCATCAAATGTTGAGGGGGTGTTAAAAAAAATTTTTTCTTGGTCGATTCCAAAGGTTCATTATTGAAAATAATAAACCAAAAGTGCTGCTAAAGTGTGTTCCATGTTTTTTGAATCTTTCAGCCAAAGACCCTAAGCTGCAGCGAGGCCCGAAGAGCCGATTCCATCCAGATTTTTTTACAACATAAAAAATCGCACTCCAAACCAAAAATTTATCCATAAGAACCAGGTAAGATCGACAACAATTAATCACAACAATTAAATGGAAATTCACTAAATTCATTTAATAATAATAAATTCATTAAATGGATTCACACCCACTTCTATCGATGTCAGCACAAAAACACAGGCAGAAAATGGGTGAGGGGCCTTGTCTGTGGTTCACAGCCCTTGATCCGTGATTCTCAGCTATGACAACCAAAAACCAACCATCTGTCGGCTCTCCACAAACTATCAACTTTCAAACGATGGACCCTCCCTCAAAAATATGAAAAACTGATCAAAATGAAAAAATAAGTGGGTTTTTCAGTTAGACATTTGTAAATATGTATTCACAGCGAAATATGTGAAAATAAGTAACATAAAAGTAGGCTTAACCGATACAAAATTTGCTTATTTGAACACTTCTTCTTCAATATTGCCAATATATTGCCTAGAAAAGAATATGTAAAAACATTGAACACTCTGCAAAAAACCTGCCTCCCTCTATAACAATAACATTAATATACAATTTTATTTGTTAATCGATGGGAAACTAATTCTAATAAATGTTGTTCAACGTTAAAGTCGTGAGCCCTCGCCTTCTATTCATTATTTGTAGATCTTCCCGTGTCCAGATTAAATTAAAGATACTCACCTAATTATTAGAGTTGCTTAATAACAGAGTTCGAAGCTCATTTGGGTCTCTAATTGATTCGTTTTCACAACGTTTGAGCAAAAATCATTAAAACATTATTATTCTTTGTTATAAATTATTTCTATCAGGCTTGTTACGAGTATAAAATATGGTACGTTAGATCCTGACAAGATGCAGGTGCTAAAAAAAATACAATGAATAAAATTAATAACAGGTGTATATTTTTTTTTTCAAATTGACTAAATAATGTTTTTACTATAATGATTTTTTCACATTTACATTCATGCCGGGCTACAGGTGATTAGATCGTGATGAAATCAATTACAATCATATTAGAGCAAGAACCTAAGTGACCTCCAGATCTGAGCGAAATTGGTCCTCAGGTGCCTGTCAACCAACCTAAACTTAGTAAATTTCATCAAAATCTGAGTAAGATAATAATTAGTTATGCTTGGAACGACGAAATGACAAACTGACTCAACAAAAACTGGTCAGAAAGCATGAAATACGTGTGAAAATCTTTGGTTTGGAAGACCACATTTTGCTTTCTCACTATTCTCAACAAGAAAATGCTTGTAGGTACTGCGCAGCAGGTCAAAACGCTGCAAATTATCACACAAAGGTTTATTATTTTTCTGTTTAAATCACTCGCCTGCAAATCAGACAGCTTTGCCATTCCCACTAACTACCAACCACATTTTATCTTCACAATGAGGTTTATTTTTTCAAAATGAACGCTACACACTCAATGCGAAGAAATAGGAAGTTGCGGGTGACTTCATTAGGAAATTTTGATACCGGTTGCTAAGGACGCAAAACTGAGTACAACTCAAAGAAACGAACAACGATTGCATTTTGGTCAGCTAAAACTTCAACGAAAATCTTTTTCGATTCACACTCGTGTTTCTGATTTGGTACTACATAGCTCTGGTTGGTCTCATTCGATTCCAAAAATTTCCTATTTTAAATCGGAGAAGAAAGAATACTTAATTTTGAAATTTTGTGAGCTTTGAAAATTTCAGTCCTTATTTTTCAAACCTTAGAAGTGACCTACAACAACCAAAAGTTGGCTAAACTTTTATTCGAATTCAGGATTCCACGTACCTTGAAACGTAAACCAACAAATTTTGAGGGAATTTTGTTGAAGTATTTTTTTCTTGTTCGATTCCAAAGGTTCATTATTGAAAATAATAAACCAAAATCTGCAATAGTACAACATGAACTGTTATGGTTGTTTCTAACCAATGTAAAACGCCCTCTTCGAGTAAAATTCATACTAAAACATTGCACGATTCACACAAAATTACCGGGGAACAAACGCAAAGCTTTCTCAAGTTCAGCACCAAGTGAAGCAGCAATATACATATATTTTTATCTAATTTTCGTTCGAATTTCCCGTGTGCGTTAAGAGACCCTCTATGTATAGTGTGAGTGAAGTGTAAGATGTCACTCAATTGATAACGAAAGTTCCAAGTAGGGGTCCACTCCACTTCAACCACCGACATTGTGCAACACCCTAAGCCACCATTCGATTCCTTTGTGACCTAACATTCATCGCACCTCACCACAATGCGGTGTCCAGTTGGACACACCTCCCCTTCTCGCTGAGTCCTTAAAAGGTTTGGCCACTCTACGCCCGAGTTGTTACTTCTTTTCTGCAGGCTTCCGATTTGAGTTGGAGATAAAACGTAAAACCTCCCCAAAGAAGATAACACTTGAAAAAGTGACCAACTTGAGCACTGGACACCGTGAAATCATTTCACAACTACCTGTGTGAAAAACCGCTCGCCCTCCATACAATCAGCAGTAGCTTTTTGAAGGCGAGCAGTTGCAATTTTATCGGTTCATCTGCCCTGGAAGCTAAAGTGGTGGTGTTGGAGAATACCAGGTGTATCATTGTATTTGGTTGAATAGATTCTTAACGCGGTTTCACGTCAACTTGATGGTGATGTAACATCTTGAGTAAACCTGAATCCCCTTTAAGGTAGAAACATTGTATCTTTCTTTAGTCTACTGGGTTCTAGAAAACTACAGTAATTTATTGGTAAGGGTAAACCTTGATAAACTTACTATATTCATATATTATCAAAAACGAATTTCCAAATGAGTACACAAGTGATCTAAAGAAGAGTGTTCATTAGTAAGTTTCTTCTACTAGTTACCCCAGGGAAATACTGAAGCAATAATGTGGAATTTCACTATGTCGGAATTTCCTATTTTTGACCCCAAAATCGGATTCAGCACCTCGAAAACCCTCTTATGGCAAACTTTCAGCCCGTACTCCCTAATTTACGAATAAACAAAATGTAGAAAATATGAACGTTTAAAAAAACCGGGAGGATGACGTCAACCAAAAATAGTTCATGGCAGTTGCTTGAAGCGCTGAGATGGTGAAGTATAGTCCTCGGAGGCAACATTTCACAAAACCAGTAAAGATCAAAATCGAAGAACTGAAGAGAAAAAATATAACAAAACAAGATAGAAAAAAACAAGTTTCCCCTGTTTTTGTTTGATAAGTTTCCTCTTAGTTAACACGATTTCGTCGTTCCTTCGGGCAACACTGGGAGGAGATGGCGATCCGAACAGCCAATCATCGAGCATTCCCGCTTCACGTTGAAGAAATCCGTTTTCCCGTTTATTTTTTGAAATCATAAATTTTGAATGTCTCCCAAAAATAATAGGGGACTTTTTTCCAAAATCAACCCGATTTTCATCTATCCCATACCATTAACTATTCAGGAAAAATGGAAACAGAATTCGGTGAAATTCCTTATTTTTATTCGTCCTATCGTCAGTTTGATATTCTTCAATGAAGAAAGTATTGATTTAGTTAGTAGTCGCAAAAAGTTGTAACGAAACTTCGTGGAATTTTAATTAGTGAAAAATAAATTAGTACAGATCTGTATAGAAATATTAGATACCAGATTCTACAAGTATTATATTATTCTTGCTAATCATATAGAAGGTTTATTCAACCACATATTAATGATTTCATTCAGTCTGAAAAAAACAAAGTTGTGTTGGTACATTTAAAGGGCCAAGTTCTGTAGAGCAACATTATGGTGGGAAAAAGGGAGAGAGATCAACCCGCTCAATGCTTTCATGAAACGTAAGGTGGAATTCGAAGTTCATTTCGTTATATTCTTTACTACCTACGTTATTACTGATTATTTTAATTAGTAGTTAGTAAGGTAGTAATTAGTAGGTAATTTCTTGAGTTATTTTGCTGAAAATTATAACGATGAGAGGTCGATTGTCTACCAATGAGAACAAATAGAAAGATGGGAACCCGATAATTAATAGTATTTTTGCCTCTGCAGTCATTTTCTTGCCTCTAGTTCTCCTAAACTACCAACTCATAGAAAATGATTTTTATGCAGGTAGCCCATAAACTCAAATACATTTCAGTCGGGTGGATTTTGATAATTATTCTGAAAATTTTCTCGGTTTCTTGACAGCTTTAAACAGTCGTTTCTAAGCAAGTATAGGAGTGAATAAAAGACTGAACGACTGAAATAAAAATTAATCGAAGTAATTTAAAAAATGTCATTGGCAGCTGACAATCACAACTACTACCATTGCCAAGAAACAGGATCACAATGTTTTTCAAACAAGTCTTTTCAGAAGTTTGCAAAACATAAAAAACGTGTGTCAAAAGAGAAAAATAATCCAAAAACACTGCCGACAACATCTACTTTCAATGCCATCGACATAATTGTGAGCTGCCGCTCAGCAGCTCACTGTTCCCCCTTACAGGCCTAGCCTGTTAAGTAAGTCCTGATTCCCTCCGGGACAAGGAGGCAGCAGAAGGCCGAAATTGGGCGTGGCCTCCCCCTTCAAGTGCTCTGACCACCACCTTAAGAGCACACAAAACAACAATCTTCACAAGCATGGATGTAGGACAGACATCTTCCATCGAAGTGCAGCAGGTCAACCATCATGGGGCCTTGTCAGGTTGGCGCCCCTGACCAAGGAGTAGAAGGTCTTTGACATCAGGAAAACTTTTCAGTCCCCTACTAGCTTTGCCAGCTGCCTGTGAAGAGTTCAACCCCCATCTATGAAGCGTTCTCCCCGTATCGCAATACTACCCTCAAGTGTATGGCGAAGTAAACCGGCCTGCCTCCCCTGGAACCCAAGACAACACTGTATCCAAGGAGGATAGAGACATTGAGGATCTCCAGTCCATTCCCAGCTCTTCCCCTGTATCTCAACACCACTTCTTCATGTGGGCTCGCTCTGGTAACCTACCACGTGAGTGTATTGACTAATATCTAATATAATAAAACGCCAACCGTACGTACGTACGTACGTACGTATGCACGGAGGGGTCTTGGGAGGTGGGACGAGTCGGAGGGGCGGGAGGGGGGGAATCGGAGGCGGGAGGAGCCGGAGGGAGTGGGATGCGGGGAGAGTCGGAAGAAGCGTTTTGCCTACTTTTAGTAGGCATTTCAGCTAGTCTACTCATAATTGGCCAATTAGGTAGATGAGTGAGAAGTGAACTCAGAAACTAAGTCTAAAACTAAAGTTATAATATAAAGTTATAATATAAAGTAATATAAAGTTATAGTATAAAGTTATATTGTATCAAAGTAACTGTATGGAACCTAGTCAAGCTACCCTAAGAGAACTGTTCGCCATAAGAACTATCAAAAACTGAATCACTATAACTTTGCAAGGCATTTGTAACATTTCGAGTTCCTATATTTGTTGCAGTATCACCCTTCTGGCTACCGATCACTGGATTGGGTGTATCGAATTCTTAGAGTCATTAAACATAGAATTTTGGTTTACCTTTATTTTTACTTCAAACTACCTACACCCCCTGGTTCTGAGTAACTAGAGTGTATCTATATAGGTTCGTCATAAACAACAATCAGTAACTTCAGTAACATCTTTATTCACAAGTATCGATACTAGTAAAACCCTTCAGGTTCAATATTACAAACATACAATCAAGAGGTACGCAGCTGTATTGACTTTGCCTCGTCTCCCAATCGCTCGGGGAGCATCGCTACCAGAAACAAGAACAGATAAGTACCAATTTTCTAACGTAGCTTAAGTTCCCGATACTCTTAGTTTAACACGAGTAGCAATAAGAAGTAAGAACCGAACCGATGACACTTGCCCAAAAAGCTTACATAATAAATGTGCATTTTTTAACCACTTTGACAATAATTTCTTCGTATTGAGCAGTTCGCTTTTCGCTTGTGCTTTCAACGGGTATTCAAAGTATTCAACGAGTCTTCTCTAGTTGAAAATGATAAATAATTATTGGGTCATTATGTTCTCTACCACCTCCAACACAATCAATCTCTTCTGGATCTACTGACTAATCTGCACAGAGTAGTTATTTACATGCCTCCTCTAGTATAATTCAATCAGCAGCTCGGTAAGTGTTGATATATTGAACATGAACAATCATGGCTCAATTATATAAAATTTGATTTGTGTGGTAAATGCCAATGGAATGTTTCAATGTTTTTGAGTTGAAGAACTGGGTTAGCTAATGAGGTCTGCACTCGGAAAAATTACTACACCTCCAAAAAAATGTATGTTGCCTCCAAGTGCCCATTTTGATAATTTTTAAATACATATTGGTATTTTTAATAAAAATTGAAAAATCACGGTTTTTAATTTTAAAAGTATTGGGTCTTTTTCATTACCTAATTTTAAATTCCATCCTGGGTTAAGTATTATTTGAATTCGTTCTTGAAAGCCATTTGTAATGGGACACAAATGTGTAAGTACAAGTCAATTACAATTTACTTCGAACGAATTTCCTTTGACCAGAATGGCTTCTCAAAATTGTTTTCCTACTAAGCTTCGGAGAAGCTCTACAAGAAGATATTAGTAGTTCAAACGATGAGGCACGTGTCACATCAGACTATCTGAAAATACCGAATAATGACCCTCACTAAAGATTAATCAAACTAACAGAGATTCGCTGTCCTAATGCCTAAAGCCGACAGGCCGACAGTTGGGCCCACCCCTTCGGATGCTTTAATAGACGGTACATGATCTCCCACTCAACTGGAGATTATTATCCTTTTTCGTGGATCATTGCGTTCCCGACTCCTTCGAGACTCTTCGCATTGTGGTGAAACTTTAATTACCCATGGTAACAAAAGAGGTCGGGGAAATAGGGGGAGGAAGTGGAGGGGGCATAGCCCCCAGGGACCATCGCGTAGGGTTTACGAAAGAGAAGGCATTGATGCAAGAAATGGGGCCAGATGACTTGCCGCCGTGATTACTCCGGACCCCTCTCTTCATGGTCTTGGCCCCTGTTGTGACATGTTGGTAAATACCCTGGGTGTGGAGGAAGACGAAGGAAGGGGAGGGTTGGCAAGTCTTTTTCCCCATTTAGCGCTCTCTGATTCCGGGGATCTGATAATGTCTTTATAAGCTCCATCGAACAAGAGGGATCGTCCCTTCCACTCTGGAGCCTTTTGAGTTTGAGGGAAGGTGATGAACCATGTGGAGGCGTCCCCAGAGACGCTTCCCTAACTGCTATTGCCCCCTAAAACCACAATACGCCGGTACATTATGCTGCAACGAGGATGCTTACCGCAAAATGGTTTGCGGATTGTGGATTGAAGGTTTATTGCCCCATCAAGACAAACAACAACAAAAACTCTGAAGGATTTCAACCAAGACTTGGTACTTAGTACTATCATGAGAGCGATTTGGCACATTGAGAGTAGATAGTTTAGTAGTAGTAAGTCAAGTAAACAACCATTTCAGGTTGGATTTTTGCTCAACTGCCACTCCTGGCGTCGCGGACGTCATCAGCAGTCTTCCTAAGGAAAGATCAGAATTTGTTCTGATGATTTCGCTCATGGCTGCCCATTGGCCTTACCTCCCTTGGTTGGGAAGAGGGGGAACTGCGACCGACTTACCCGTAAATATGCTCCCGAGGCCAGCCTCGAACTCACGGCTCCGCAACCGGTCCGAGTCTCGTCCTCAGAGACACATGTCGCAACTCGCTCGGCCACTGCTGAACCCCACATTGAGAAGATGTTTTTTAGATGTGTAAAGTGGGCGCATCTTCACAAAGGTGATACCAGGATTACCAGCACACTTTCTTACTTTTACAATTAGCATTAATTGCATGAACCAATCATTTTCACCGAATCGAATATTCATGATTGGGTATACAAGGACGGATACACATCAACAGCGGTGGGTGTATTAAGCAAAGATGTAAGGATTACGTTGGGTGGCAGCTATGTTTTATCAATATTCAACAAGAAGTTCACTGTTCGGTTGTTATACTTCTAAAGACTGATAACTGAAAATTCAATTTTTTTCTGTTTTTACAAAATTAACCTTCATACGATCGCGTGGGCGGCAGACTGCTACCCGCGATGAATGTTGTGCTCCAAAACATAACTGGCACTCAAGAGAGCGGGTAGATGCAGTTGTATTCTCTAGTTGGACACTTTTCGACAAGATGCCATGAATAACGATTTGATTTATTGAAGAGAATGTGATAGTTAAGTCACTAGGCAGTAAGCTCAGGAATATTATTATGAGGTTATTTTTTTATTCCAAAGTTTATAAATAATTTTAATAAAAGTTTTTGCATGGTTTGTTCTAATAATGTGATTATATATCTTCTGCTATGAAGAACAATCTGATATATAGAACAGAATGTGATATTTTAGTCATCAGACATTGAGCCCAGAATATTAGAAGAATATTAGTATGACGATATTTATTTTTTACCAAAGTTTATAATTATTTTTACTGAAAGCTTTCCAATCTAAATTATGTGTATGAACTCAATTACAGAATGACCAATCCGAACCCTTGTCGTTATCGAGTACCAAAAAAAAAAACGTTGAAATAGGGAAAAATGTGATGATCGCTAGTGTGACTCAAGAGAGCGCGAGAGGATGAAGGTTAAGTACGTAATAAGGGATCCAGAATGCAATCAGGTGATTGATTGGTCCATGACTTGATCCTACTGAATTTTTTTACCTAGAAATCGTGTACTACTCAACATAAGGCCTTTTTTGAGCTTTGAACGACTAAGCACAATGCACATTGGCATCATCAAAATCCGACCAGAAGAAATTGCAAAGTACACATAAAACACATTCCACACATCCATATGTACATAAAACCTCAACTGTACGTTCGTATGTTGCCCGAACGTGTGGGACCCGGGTTCGATTCCAGGCCGTAAGATACAATTTTTTTCTTTTAGTAAATTACGTGTTTATCTATGACCCCAACCGTACACGTGTATGTCGCCGATCGTCTGGGAAACCCGGGTTCGATTCCAGGCCGTGACTTCAAAATTTTTTCCTAATTTAATAACTCGATGCAATAATTAGGTCAGTCTGGAGGGGGATATGTGAACAGGCCAAGGCTCTTAATGGGCTTTAGAGACAATAAGAAGAAGAAGAGATAATACCCTCCATTTCTCTTCCACGATTTTATTTTCACACTTATATTAATCTAAGTTTTGTTTTTGCTTACTTTTAGCAGGCTTTTTTGGTAGTAGCAACATAATCTTGCAACTCCAGTTTTGTATTGGGAAGTATGGCCCCAATTAAATCTGTAAATCCTTGTAGTCTATGTGAGGAAGCTATACTGGCTACCTAACTTGGCGGATGGTTTTGAGCCCAGAAAAGGAATAAACGTCAATTTATATTATGAGAATCTGGAGTTCCGTAAACTATAATGAATTTAGATTTGTTGCCTCCATCCCTCCTCACTTTTCCTCGTTAATCAGTTGAAAATCATGATTAAGCGGTATTTAGGACCGAAACGATACCTAAAGCATTATGTTTCAAACAGACGATGGAAGAGGGGGGTAAACGCGCCTAGAGATGGAGAGAGAGAGGGGGAAGAATAACAATGGCGGACCCTCCACAGCTCCTATTAGGGAATCACACCCTCGGGGATGTTTCACTGGAGGCTTTCCCCCCTTGGTTTTGATATAGTGGGGGTTGAAGCTCTAATTGAGGAAACATGTTTTCCTTCCTCCACCTCCCCTTTGCCCACGCGCTTACCCCTTTATCTAACACATTCCCGGCAACCACCACCTCGTCCCACCGCACTGAAACCGCCAAATGGGAAAGGCTTTCTAGCGTTCGCGCAATTAGCTTGGTTTAACGCTAAACTCGTATTTATGGTATTCCCCGAGTCTAAAGCGGGGCAATACCCGCCAGTGGGACGTTAGTAACATTTCGCTGAGCTTTGTGTGTACCGCGGGTCGTTATCTTTATTAAAAACGAAGAGGAAGAAATGTCAGTTGAATTCTTTGTCGCTGTCCTCTGAATTGGCCTTTTTGCACTGAATACGTCCCCACCATAATTTCATTAACGTTTTCATTTTTCATTTATCACTTACGGATTTAGTTCTACCAGTGTAAGACACTGTAGTGAATTTTCTAAAATACGGAACATAATGAGAATGTTCACCAAAAAGGAACTGGCAAAATATCTATCAAAAGAAAGCTCAAAATAAGTGGTAATGGCAAAGGGTTTCGTATAAAAGAAAACTGGCGGAATAAATTATTACTTTGGTAAACGTAAATATTTTGAAAGAAGCCAAAGCAGCCAAACGTCTCGACCATCCCAAAAGGACGGCTGGGAGATTTTCATCAACAATTCATATTTTCATTCCTTAAATAAAGGAGAGGCTTTTTGTTGGCTTACTAGTTGTTCATTCGACAATTGGTGTGACCCGGAAATGAAGGTTTCGCAATTCAAAACGCCAAGTTTTTACCTGTTCGCAGGTTGACTTCAGGGTAGTTCGTAATTTTTTCGGACTGATGTAATCCCCTTGAAAATTAGTCAGTTTTATGCTCCGTTTTCTCAGCTTCTATTCAACCTATCACCCTATTTTTTTTCTTTGGTTAAGTATATTATTCTGATGAGATGGAGCTAAGGGAATTTCCGAATGATGACTAGGAAAAATTGCAGGGAGTTTGAAAAACCTTCAAATTTAGGCCTTCAAAAAACATTAAAACTTATCTGATGTTGTAAACAAACAAAAAACGCAAAATCCATGGCACAGTTCGTGGATTAGGTTTTTACGAACATTCTAAAATAAAATTGAGGCTATAATATGTACAATAACGAAGATAATGGGGCATTCGTGCTGAAAAACATATTTTTTCAGGAGACGCCATTTTCTGAAGTTATTATTGTTCCCTCCTGATGTCTTCAACTCACTTCCTTTTATTCGTAAATTTTTTGATGTCTGTATCTAGATAATAGAATCCATGACTTAGAAAGATTAGAAATCTTCTCGCTCTCTCTCTTGATTTCTACAATGACACGTTCAATTCAACCGTTCAAAAAATCGAAAAAATGCCTCACCAAACATATTGTCGGATTGAAATACTTGAAGTTCGGTCCGAAAAAGTTATCCACAACGAAGTCATTCTTCCCGACCTACGGTAAGAAAATCAATATTTATTCGGAAAGAAAAAATCGATATTCAACCCTCAACCAAATGGTCTCAAGAATATACAAAAGAAGAAGAATAAAGGTAGCGAAAGCAGCGAAAAAATATAATATTTTTTTAAATTTAATTAATATAATATATTATATAAATATATATTATATAATATATTTCATATATATTATATAAAAATATATTATATTTTTTCAGCATATTATGCTGAAATGGAAGGTGAAAATCGATCTTTCATACGGACGGGGGTCCACTAGCTGTCCTCTGGAGCGCGCCGCTCTATGTTCAAAGAATTTTTTTACCCACTTCCCCTTGATATTTTTCCAAATTTCATTGTTCAACTTATTCCCTATATAATGTATTTTAATAAATCATTTTTCCTAAAAATCGATTTTTTGACGATTTTTTTGTGTGTCAACCAGGCCTACCCTTTAATCATCACGATCAGTACCTATCTACGATGGAACCAGAGACCCTTCGGTACAATTCGAGTGCAATCACGAACGCAAACCCAGTTAAAGTGCTGTCCAGCCGTGACTCCGCAGACGTTTCACCAATCGTCACAAGGAGATGCACATAAATATATTGAATGTATGGCGATTTACTTAGAACAATGTCCTTTGTCTACCTTGGCAGCACAGTAACGAGAGATGGAGGTGCTACCGAGCCGAATAAGGAAAGCAAATGGTGCATTTGTCCAGCTATATGCAATATTATATTGGATAAAGAATAACAACCTGACTTGAAAACGTCAAATCAACACGCTCAAAGATCAGCTGCAAACCTTCGTAAACCCTTGCCTATGGAGAATCATAGGGTTTTGGTGGCTTCCTTTCGGTAAGGCATCCATCTACAATTAAGACGGTAGTGCAGCAGAAAATTTGAAATGTTTGAGGGAATTTGTTGAGAATGTGAAAAATTCTGAAATCCGAAAGGCACATGAATTGTTTGTAACAAATGGGAGAGACTCTGCGATGGTGGTTTCGGACAGGCAGTTTTCCCTGGGTGGCATGAGAGAAAGCAACCTGAGACAAGCAACGAAAAGCTCGCGAAGGCAACTGCCTCGGACCTGTGATATCTTTACCCAACGCTCTGATCTCCGGAAGCTATAGTCGTGACAAAGTTTATAAAGAGAGATCATCCAGCAGAGAGTTTTTCCCAGCTGTTTCCTCACGGCTCCCCTTGAGCGACATTTGCTTGACAAACTAACTAAACTTCTCAAGAATGTATTTTCCTGCTCGCATTGAGCTGAGAGTCGAAACAACTCTTGAATGTCCTTAGGCTGAGGACTGAAGTTGTTTATGCCTGATACCGGCTTGAGCCTGGGAGGAACGTCTGTTGATCTTCTGAGAGGTGTTTTGAGCAGATATTCAGGAAACGTCTTAAAGTTTACGTTTTTGCCTAATAATTGAAGAACCTGAAGTAACAACATTTTGCTCGTTTTACTGGAGAATCTACAATTATGGGTTGTCCTTGAATGTTTAATTCTGCACTGTACGTGACAAGCTCAGCACAAGCTCTTCAGAAAAAGTAGTATAATACATTATATGTATTGATGAAGCATGATCAACTATTGTACGCGACTTCTACTCTAAAGTAATTGGTTCATGCGAAAGAACGAATACATTAAAAAGACTGATGCGACTCCTGAAGAAACTTTCTTATCCTTTAAAAATCCATTTGAGTCAAGTAATGAATAATTCAGCCTTTTCAATCGAGACATAGTTGGTACCTTTCAGCGAACTAAAAGGCAAAACGTACAAAAAAAGTACATACAAAAACGTGAATTATTGGCGACATTCTTCATGCCTTATCTTAATGGAAATGTCAACATAAACTAATTTATTTTGTTAAGGCGAGAAAATTTGAATAACAAAATTGGGACTACACAATCGCTTTAGCGGAATCTTCAGCGCGTCAAGAACAGAAAAAGTTTTTTTAAAATAATACTCCTCATTTCGGGAGCATAAAAATTAAGATTATTTTGGGGAGAAAACGATTAGATATTATATAGCTTCGTCCTAATTACTCGTCGGCAGAACTTTGCGCCGAACTGTCGGTCGTAAAATCGTTTGAAAGTTCACTTTTTGGGGAGGTGGGCGCGGCAGATGGTTCGTCGACCACCCGTTCATTTCGGCCGGAGCGCTTCCGAACGTGACGCCAATTAATTGACGTCGACCAGCTGGTCGGGTGGCCATAGCGGGTCCCTGCGACGAGTTTTTTCGAGAATTTCGCATCTTGTAGAGCGAAATGTTTCTCGCCATTTTTTTTTTCAATTATGTCGCTTCGCCAGGTAGGAGAACGGGATGTAGTGGAAAATTCCATCGTGAGTTTGCACGTTCAGATATTTGGACAAATTTAAACGGAAATGGCAATAGAGAATAATTTTGAGTTTGAATTTGTACGTTCTGAATCGGATTCATCGCCTCAAAACAATCTGAATCACATCAATTTTCAGTTCCACATTCTAATTTAAATATTTTGATTTAGAAAAAATAACCGAAGTCTACAAAAAGATGCCATTTCCACACACAGACAACACAGTGACTAACAGCCATTTACTTTCTACACGTTGGAGCTTGGGGCGAAGTTTTCTTTTCCTGCGAAAAACTCTTAACAACCGAGTATTGGAAGGTACCTGCCTAATTTTTACCCAGGTGTGACCAACAAACCGAATTTCCACCTCCAACGAAACGGGTTGTAGAATATTATTCTGGCCGTAGTGGACTCTCTTTACGGCCTGTTGATAATTTCATTGCACCGAAAGTGTTCGCCTCCTGTACTTGACTTGCTGGTGACGAAGGATGCTCCAATATGGTACGTCAACAACAATATTGTATTTTTATAACTAGCAGAATGCACTTTTTATAACCACCATACACAGTACTATCATCGTGTGTTCGAGGTGTTCAACTTCCCCACATTCGACACTGTTTAGACGCATCCTCTCTGTTATCCCCCAATTCTGTTCAAAGTTGAAGAGCAAAAATCATCAGAACAAAGATGGAGGAACAGCCAAACTCATTAATGAACATAATTTATTCCATTATTGGATGAAATTTTCCAGTAAAACCAGACCAACCTCCTGAACAACAATAATTAGCTTGTTCAAACTTATTTCCAACAAATGAGTGGGATACAAAATGACTTATGTTCATTATTCTTGTATTGGAGAAGTAGACTAATAGAGATAAAGCTCAGATAGAGGTTTAACATTTTTATATGCAAGGAATGGATTCCGAGAGCCTCGATGGTGAACTATTTACTATGAAGTTGCTTCCGAGAACTGTCATACAAAGTGCACTTACGAATGCTCAACCAGCAAAAGTAATGTGGATAACGAGATAGCCCTAACAGCTCTTGAAAACCTCTCGCTTTCAAAGCGGTTCGAGGCGTTGAACCAGGTACGAGCTAATGGAGCAGATCACCATCTATCGATCAGTTACCTCATCCATTGTCAAAACAGAGGTCCTTCAAAGAAATGTCGCTCGGTACAGGTAATAGCACTTTTGAACTGTGGGGATGAGGACATCAAGATGTACCTCATTCTCCCTGGGACAGTTCAGGGAAAAAGGAGCTCGGTAGGGACATGGGATACCTGCCCGTCGATTCTGTTATGGTTGGTGCTGTACAATAACCGACAAGATGGTATTCCTATGACAGGTTTTTCGCAGATTGATTCATTTTGGACACCAAAAGTAATGGATTCGATGATTGAGGTAATAAGGATTAATCCTCAGTTCTCATGGCATTAAAAGAGAACTAGTGGTTCTCACGGTGACGCAGTAGGGATTTATTAAGACTCCGTACTGACATAAGGTTTGCTGAGGTCCTTGCATACATCCTTAAATATATTTTCGGTATTTTTATTCTAGTAACGAGTCCAGTCTTCCCTCGAACTTGACTAATTAGAAAAACTCCATACTTCTTGACTCTTTATCAGACCAAGTAAGATATCAACTGTTCAGTGCATTACAACAATATTTCATCAGCTTTTGAGTGATATTCTAATATCCGTAACCACTGTGTGCTCATCGGAGACCACAAACTGTTGGCTACAGTCCATAACCATATACAGATGAAGATTATTGCAAATAATAATACGTGTGTAGTAAGTAAAGATCGGATATACCCAAACAAAATATAAAGAACCAATTTTATTCGAAAATGCAAATGGAGATTATTGGAATTTGGAGTGAAGAGAATCATTTAATTCCTAAAAGTGTCACCAGCTTACATTATACTAACACACTCAGGAACGATTCCAAACCTTCCAGTCAAAACATTCAAAATGTTAGGAGCTGACACAAGTCTGAAATTTTTTTTAAAAAGCTGTAAATTATTACTCAAAAGTTTTTTTTTCTGTATATATCAGTCGCCAGTAAAGAACACAGCTTTGCCCTTGTCACTATCTACCAATCATGAATTTTTGCTTCACAATCAATTATATTTTGAAGACATAAACGTTCCACACTCAATTCGAGTTGTGGGTGCCTTCATTACGAAATTTGATTGGTAGTTGTTAAGATCGCAAAACTGAGTAGAACTCGAAAAAACGAACGACGATCTCATTCTAGTCAGCTAAAATTTTAACGAAGATTAGGCCTTTTCTGCGATCCACGCTCGTGTGTCTGATTAAATCACGAGATAAATTTTATCGACCAACCCTTAAGTTCTCATAGGGAGCGAACTACTAAAAAAACTTTTTTTTAGACTTAGGGAGCGAACTTTTTTTAGTAGGTATTGGTCCTTCAGAGCTCAGGGTGGTCTCATTCGTTTCTAAAAGTTCAATACTACTTTTAACCCAATTGATGAATAAACAATAGCTTTATATTAAAAGTGGTCGAGCAAGGGCGTTTTGGAAATTTCAGCCCTTATTTTTCAACCCTCAGAAGTGACTGACATAAACCAAAAGCTTCATGGCAAATTTATACCAAATTTCAACAAAATCGGTCCATGGTAACTAAGGAAAGTGTGGCGTACGGAAAAGCGGCAAAATTTGTACTCAATTTTCGGATTCTACGTACCTCGAAAACGTAAACCAACAAATTTTGAGGGAGTGTTACACTTTTTTTTCTTGCTAGATTCCAAATCATTGAAAATAATAAACCGAAATTGTATCATGGTACAGTAACTTATACTTATCTAACTATAGTAACTATAGTTATCCCTAGTTAGACAATGTTGTATGGTATAGTTACGCCTGGCTCAAAAATAAACACCTCCAATTAGATAACCAAAACTGTTCTGAAATCTCTGAAACGCAAAATGCAGGCGACAGTTTCGATTTTGGGGTCCCAAAATTATTTTGAACTGTTCCACCAATAAAAAGCATCGGAAGTATGGAAGTCAAAAAATCTTTATCTTTTCAAAATTTCCAAGTTTTTCTGAGCTCGTGCAAGCTGCTACTAGTGGTATCCACGTCCTTACCTATGTTAGCTGGGATATATTGAAGCATAAAATATCAGACTTAAATTTTAAATACATATTCGTTGCCAAAATTTGTAAATTCACCTTCATTTCAATGGAGATAATCACATATGTGATTTTATAAAAAGTTTCCTCATTGCCTTATACCTACATAAATTCATTAAAAATTCAGCAAGTTTTCTCTCTCTCCGTCGTATTAGTTATTTTTACATAATCCGCATAAATACCCTCTTTAATGAAAATCCGTTCCTCGCGTTTTGATCATCACTTTTCACGTTCGAATAACGTTGAACGCTTTACCGTTTTGAAAGGGAAAAGTACCGGCAGCGGAAGGAAGATTCTGGGGATTTCAATCAAATCAAGTTTGAGATGAGATTAAACTTTCCTGCTTTTCCTACTAAGTAAAATGACAAGGTCTTATGAATGAAAAGCCGTGGGGAGAAGCGAGCGATAAGATTTTCGAAACGCCAATCTACGGAGACCCTTTAGTTGGTCAATAAATGGCAGAGGGAGTTACTTGAAAAGGGCTAGCTGAGGGCTGGAGCGTCCCTTTTCAAGCCCTTGGTCATCCCTTTCATTAGCGGAAAGGGAGACAGTTTACATTTAGAAACCTTGTCCAGTTTGCCTTCCTTTAATCTTGCATGGCACCGAAGGACTTGTCTTTTCATGAATTATCCCCTGCTTCACTCCATGTCCCGTCTGTCACTCCTTCACTTCAAACGCTCGCCACCTCTCCTTTGCTTTTCCTTCTTACTTCTTCCTTCTTAAAAAGGATGGATGTTTCCTCGTTCCACGCCCTAGGGACTATCAAAAGGATGATATCCGAGAAGACTAATTCCGTAAAGTGTTGCGATGTTGCTTTAATGTAATTCCCAAGAAATTAACGTGCGTCGAATTGACAACATTTAGATCCTGCAGGGCTGATTTTCTATCGGTTTTCAGACTTCGTTGGCATTTTCAAAGACCGTGAGTTTCACAAGGAGATATTTGGGAAATCCTACTGTATCCAGTTATTTTCAACCTTTGGAATCGATAGCGTACCAGAGCAAAAAAGATCTGAGCAACCGAAAGTACTTCTTGTACGAGTGTATACCAACCAAAACTAGACCAGAATTCAAGGGTTAAACCGTCAAAGCTCAATCCGTCCCCAAAATAATGATTTTTCAGTTTTTTTAATTTGTTTTAGAAAACCGTGTTTTTCAATTTAAAAAAACCCTCATTTCTCCTTCTTAAACAACTTTTTTCAATTATCTGCTACATTTTAGTTTTAAAGTTTATAGTTCAAAGTTTAGTACTACTCCTGAAAGACAACCCAGTCCCTTGTAAAATTACCCAAAAACTGCGAAATTTAATTCAGCTGTTCAATAGTGCATCCAAATTTGCGATTATTTTAAAATTTGATGAAGATATTGCAACTATAATGTAATGAAAAGTGACTTGCTTCAAGTAAATACTATGGCTGCTGAAAGGTGGTAGTCCAATCCACGTTAAGTACTTGTCGCTATACTCTTGCGTCACTGCTGAATTCCTATCTATTCTAGATACAATCCATCCATTCTAGATACAATCCATCAAATTTGGAAATAATATCATAGTTGGATGCACCATTGTAAAGCTGATTAAATTTAACAATTTTTAGATAAAATATGACAATATGCAGGATTTTTTTAGAAAAAGGAGTAACATTTCAGAGTTTTCTGATATTTGCTTTACGTTTTTAAAAATTCTAATTGTTTGAACTGCTATCGTGCTTATTACTAGATAATTTTCAACAAGGACTCTCCTCTGGTCTTACAGCAAATTTAATCCTGATTTGAAAATGATGATCAATAGTTCTAGGTTTTAATGGGGTAAAACATGGTTCTCTAAAATAAATTTTTAAAAAAGTTCATGGATGTACATTTATTGTATAATGAAATCTGAGGGACACCTCCATATCCCTGGATCGTTAATGTTACGATCAAGGATCAGACCAATGAAACACATTAATATATGATTTTGTCATCAAAAATACTTAGGTTTCGTTAGTCATAGTTTTAAACTGCAGGAGAAATAGATAAATTGGATGAATTCAATTATCCTCAACAACAGGAGATTTTATTACTCTTTTACATAACAGAAATATTCAAACCAAACTTCAAAATGCCCATAAACTAATCCTTCAACTAATATTTATTCTTTGATGGGATAGACAATAGATCACGGATATGTCTGATCAAAAAGTTAAACTGAAAAACTCCCATCATCGAACCAGAAGAGTCAAAGTCTTCAAGCTCGTCAAATCATCATATTGAAACCACAATAGTCTATATGCGATTATTTCAAGAATAAATTGGTTTTTTTTGTTGCTGGATACGTCTATTATTATAAAAGATTAAATTACGAGCTAGGACGTTTTGAAAATTTTAAATACAATTTGTATTAACTGGGACGTTAATAGTTAGAGCTGAATCAATTTATTGTCATGTAATCAACGAATTATAGAAAAATTGTCGCAATAAGCTAAGTCAATTTATTGTCATAATATTATTATCAACGATTTATAGAAAAATTGTCATTTGTTCTCGATTTAAAACAAACAAGAAGCGACTATTGGAAAATATGAATCCTTGACATGGATCATTTGTGAAGCAATCGAGATTGGAACCCTCGATAACAAGGGTGGGTGGTTTTGCCCGCCCGGCCGCTCTATTGTCGGAGGCCATTGTGCCAAATTGGAACTCCAAATCGATGGATTGCGCCAGAAGAATGAACTGGGGGAACGAGGAGTATATCAACCAAGAGAAGGTAGAAATTCTGTATTTCCCTTCAAACCGAAAAGCGCTTTCATTCGAGGGGACCATCCGCCTCAATATGAACGACGATTTTTGCATTTCCAATATCCCTCCCTCTCAGCCTGATGGTATTTTTCTTTTCTCAAGTTGCGGTTTATTATATGATTCTTTCCAGCCGCTCGCTTTTAGACTTCTTGGGTTTCATTTCTGCTCCCTCGGAAAATATTACAAGATATCTAACAAAAAAAAGAGGAGGGGAGATCTTTCTATTGTGCAGGTATTACGATTCAAGGCGCGCTGAGCGGGAAATGTTTTCGCAGTTTCGATTGCTACGATCAAGAAGGATCTGAATACCTTCTATGAATGAGAATAATTATTATAGTCAGGCAGGGGAATGAGGTAAGTTAATAATCACACATTCCGACAGACAAACATATTGCAGTATCTTTGATAGACGTTATGTTATGGTTTTTCTGTATCATAACAATACGTCCATCTAAGTCAATTTCACATGGGCTAATTACAAAGAAAAAAATCAATATTATTTTTTCACAGCCAACCAAAGAATATTCTTCAAAAATATTGAATTTTTAGAATTCTGTTGTAGCTCATAGCTTCTTCGTGCCCTGAACATGAGTGGGAAGGAGGTCTCAATTTGTTTGGACCAAACTACAATTACTAAGTTTGCAAGTAATGCAGAATTTCAAACACATTCCCTCGTATATTTTATGAATCTGGTGAAAGCGATCGGTCGGATTCCCTGGAAAGCCTTATGTAACACTTCAAAGAAATACCAGTCTCACTAAGCTTCTTTAATCTTGTTGATTCGTTTATTCCTCAAGGACCAGAATTCTTTGTTCTAAGAATTATTCATTACGATGGGATTGAGGCAAAGTGTCTTAAGCTCAATGATCTTCATCCCATCCAACGACGGGCTCATCAAGCAAAGCAAAGCACAATTTTACCTAGGATAAAACCAGTTACAGCATGTTAGGCTTTAGTTTTTGTAAATAACGTAATACAACAGAGATTCCCATAGCACAACATGTACCTATGTATGTGCGAAATGTATGAGGAAGAAGTGACTGAGTACCAAAACAACCGATGAGTGAAGTATTATAAATATATTATGATAATATAAATATATTATGAATGAATTATTAGTACATCTGAATCAACATGTAATCAAGTACATATTCCCTTCAAAAACTGGTTATTTACTTACAATTTCAACTGTCTTGATTGAATACTTGGTCATATTGTTACTGTAATATATTATTAATTCAGTTTCTTTTTCAGGATGTACCTGCACTGCCACACTTCTTTGTCTAATCGTGCTATCTTCTATCATGGGGCTCTAAGGAGCTGATGGCACTATTAATTTTTAATTATTCCACCTCCAAAACACTTTCTCCTCCACTCTGTCGGTACTGGACGACACCCCGAGGAATGAATCAAGTCCTCGATTTTACCTGAACTACACATGGAATTCTTCCCCCACAGCAAGAAGTTGAGGAACAATAGGACTCCTTTCATTAGCTACCTGACATGGTGCACCTTTTCTTCATTTACGTACGCCATCTGGGTGCCTTCCCTATCATTCATTATTATTATTTTTTAAAAATAATTTATATAAAACTGGCACTTACGAGCCTTTGCATGTACCCAATTTTTAGGATCTTCCACAGTGAGACTTGGGCGTCCTTATGCTTTTAATTTGGGTGGACGTTCCTGCCGCATGGGATTTCACTTCTGGCTAACAACCACTTCCAAACTACATCTAGAGCACACTACGCAGCCATTCATTTTAATATAATCGTCGATTATTCTTTTATAATCGATATTCTTGTATGATGAGTTCTGTTCGTTTTATTGATGATTCTTATATAATCGTCTATTAGTAAAGAAAGAACCCACTTGAGTAAAGTACGCATCTGGTCAAGCTGAGTTTGAATCGGCACTTTTCAATAGTTTCATAAATCTATCATCATCCATGTACCGTCATAACGTCTATGCCATATCTATTAGCGATCTACCTGTTGACAGAAAACGTCATAAACGGGTGCTTAGTTTAATTGAACCTTGTCCCCCCCCCTTTCCCACTACTTTCCACCCTATAAGAATCTCCTTCAAGTAATCGAGAGGTAGAAATTGATTAGGGTTGGTTTCGCTTTGAAGATTAGGGCTGTATCGCCCGGAGCTGGGAGCTTAGGAGGGCCCTTGTAAACTCTGATTATTCTGTCATCGGCGTCGAGGGTCTTAGCGGCAGGTGCCATTACGGCAATCGGGTGATAATTGATCTTGTAGGCGGGAGATCATTAAGGAGAACTGGTTCGAAGCCCTCAGGGGCTTCTGCTGTCTCGTATCTCACATTACAGTTGACTGTAACTCACCATGCTCTCCTCTCTCCCGCTCCCCGGCATTGATCTCAATTATCGATTTTCTTTATGCATAACTCCAGAACGGCTTAATCACTTGGAACATAGGAAGGCACCACGTTGTTCGAATGACAATAGTAATACCATGAGAGTGGATCGTGATATCAATAAATATACAAATCATCCTCGATATGATCCTCAATAGTTCTCTAAATTTAAGTGACTCGCTCACCAGCTGGCATTCTATCTAATCAAAAACCTCTGATCGTTTTTCTTCAGTCGTCACCATCAAACCTAAATCTGATGTCTCATGAATAATCAGTTTCCTGTGGTTAGAGAAAATTCCAATCAAATTCAGGAAGATACTCTACAATGACTATTTATCAAGTCTCAGCTACAACTAAGTATCAACTTATAAGATGTGATTACTTTTTTTATATTCTTTATCTTAAGAGTCATGGAGTAAACACATCTCAAGCTACCAAATATTACCAATTATGGCATGGACTGCCATTTTCATCATGATCGGATCAAACTAGAAAACTCACATAAGTACTCGAAACGAGCTAAACACGCTTGGCACGCTAATAGTTGATGAACATAATTGAAAACAGAACATATACTATACTACGCATCAAATCGATTATTATCGAGCAATAAGTCGAAACTTCAATGAAACGGAACTTAGCAGAATTGTAGGAATAAGTTTAAATCTTCTTGCCTTTGTATCCAAACGTTGGAAACATTCATCATATCGAAGTGGGTAGGTATCTTGATTAAGTGTTTTCCCAATATTATGTAATCATTTAATAACATCGCGTCACGAAAAGAGTCGAAACGGAACGACATCCCCCGAGGCAACTTGTATCGGATATTGAAATTGGGGGAAATCGAAAAACAACCTAACAGAGTTATTACTATAAAATATATATGATTTTATCGTCAGACATCTGCTTAATAAGTGACAAGTTGGGGTTTAACAGTAGCCGAGGCTCCCGTAAGATAGACATCAGACACATCTGCCCCTAACCAGAACTGCCCTAAGTGGTTCGTCTGGAAGCCTCAACGTCACAAGTTACCACTAATTGGTGAAAGAATCTACCCAGAAAACCCTCATTTTGGAACCCAGACGGAAAAAATTGTTCCAGCCCCTCCATCTGTGTTTGTTTTTCTCCTTTGAAAACCACGCATAAGCAATCTCGCCTTTCGCTCTGTAAGACGCCTTGTTAGACCTGTCATGAACTAAGAAGCGAAAATTGCGCCACGCATCTCGAAATTGAGTGATCAGAAAAGTATCTTCAGACCATCGCGTGCCTGGTCAAAGCGCCGGAGGCGATTTTTTGTGGGTTGTAGGTTAACATAGAAATTGGTGTTTGATTAAGTCGTCGAATGAGGCTTGTCAAGTTTGTGGCTTGGGTAACTAACTTCGCTACTCCTTTCTTCATTCCTTGTGGGTATTCATCAATACAGTAATATTGAAACAGCCATTTTTCTAATGTATGAATAATAAACCTATGGTCATGAAATCAAAGAATGATACATGATACGTCTGTTTCTTCTGCGGATCATGAACAACAAAACGCTGCAAATTATTACACAATGGTTTATTATTTTTCTATATAGATCACTCGTCTACAAAATCGCCAACCATAAAATATAAAGAGAAGAAAAAAAAAAAAAAATCAAAAAAAAATCACAAAAATTTTTTTAAAAAAATCAAAATTACCAACCATTGATCGCATTTTGGTCAGCTCTAATTTGAACGGAGATTAGGCCTCTTCTGCGATTCACACTCGTGTTTTGATTTATGTATATATATATTTCAATATAAACCCTTAAATTTTCGTAGGGAGCGAACGGTTTGTCCTACAAAGCTCCGCGTGGTCTCAAAAAATTCTAAAAATTCTATAGAATCTTAAATTGAAGGAAAAACAATACCTTTATATCAAAATTTTTTGAGTTAGGGCGTTTTCAAAATTTCAAAATTGATTTTGGAATCCTTAGAAGTAACCTACATCAACCAAAAGCTTCGGGGCACAACTAGACCCCAAATGGAGCCTACATACCAAATTTCATCAAAATCGGTCAATGCGAAGTGGCAAAAGTGCCGCGTACGGCGGACGGCGGACGGACGGCCAAATTTTTATTCGATTTTTGGATTCTACGTACCTTGAAACGTAAACCATCAAATTTTGAGGGGGTGTTAAAATTTTATTTTTTTCTTGGTCGATTCCGAAGGTTCATTATTGAAAATAATAAACCAAAATCTGCAAAAATCTTCTGGATTCAAGAAAAGAGGTGGTGGAAGAAAATAATCGATGGTGAAAACATGTTTCTCAAAACATACGATTCCTTAAACCTGTTTCCTGGGAATATCAAAGGGGAACTTGGCAACTGCCCTCCCGGCAAACTGCCCTCCTACCTCTTTAGGTCAGTTTAAAACCCCGGTTTGAAACTGCCCTCCTAGGCCATCTCGAGCGACTGCCCTCCCGGTAAACTGCCCTCCTGTTTTAGGAGGTCAGTTTCGAACCCCGGTTTTAAACTGCCCTCCTAGACCACCTCAAGAAACTACCCTCCAAACTTCCTGCTTCCAACTTTTGAGGGTCAGTTTCGAACCCCGGTTTTAAACTGCCCTCCTAGACTACCTCGAGCAACTGCCCTCCCGGTAAACTGCCCTCCTGCTCGGAACAGATCTCCTGTACCTGTGCGACTTCTCATTTCTGGGACATGGGTCTCTCAAAAGTATAATGAGCTGTCAATGATAATGGATCTTCAGTCACGATCATCAGTATACATTAGGAATAAAATAATTAGAATATCAATTTCATGGAGAAATCGAGTTTTACGCGAAAATCGGAGTTTTTTCAATTAAATCGGCATGAGACTTGAGGGTTGGATGGTGGGCAGATGGCTGGAAGGGGGTGGACTTTTGCCTCCGAGACGGCGATTTCGCTGAAATCAACAAGAAATCGCAAAGTCGACCTTACCATTAGAAAGTTGATTAAATTTGCAAGTTTTCCTGAGATTAGACAGTTTTCAGCAAGTTTTTATTGGAAATGTAGTTAACGTACCTACGTACAAGTTATTTTAGGAACTTTTTAGAAAAATGTTTAGAAAATGTTCAATGTTTAAACTGCAATTGCGATCCGTTCTTGATTATGAATGTGCTTTAGGCGTAAATCCTATATTGAGGTCAAAAGTAGAAGACATTGTTTCAAAGTGAAGAAGCGTGGGTTTTTTATGACCAAAATGTGGTTTGCTTAGCAAAAAAAAAAAAAAAATTAAAAATCATATCTCGGGAACGGATTGAGATATATAGGTTTGGTTGGCGGCGTTCTACTAGGCAGATTTCCAGTCTAGTTTTACCCAATTTTGGTTTATTATTTTCAATAATCAGAAGTGGGCATAATCTCATCTAAACATTACTGATACTTAATAGATGACAGATAAAAGATAATCTAATTATCTCATCTTTAGATAAATTTTGTCGGTCATCTATGATCTTCTTCTGATTTTCTTCTCGGAAAATCATCAATCATCGAAAGATGATTAGAAACGGTATCTAAGATTTTAGCATGAATATGCTTTAGCCGGGACCTAACTGCCGAAAGTAGCGCGATACCGATGAACTTCCATTGCTAGGGAGTGATGTCCGCTAGCGACCTGGTATATTATACACTCATAATACTATGACAAGAAAAATCAATAATGCAAATATTATGAACTTTAATAAATAATACAGGACGAATGAGAGCGAAAGGGAAGAAAGTTACGAAATCATGAATTGACGTGACGTGACTTTATGAATTAATGTGACGGGGACGGAACATCGTCCTCAGATGCTGGTTCAATTTCACCGATCGATAATTAACTTCCTGGATCGATGGCTGATCGATAATTGACGTTCTAGGCTGAAGCATATTCATGTTTCTTGAATTTTAGCCGTAGACTTTAAGCAATAGCATCTGGGGGTGCAGGGGATCTGTATATAATATTAATATATTTTGAGTACTTATATAAATACAGTCCAACTCTGTTCAAATTGTCATGTTGGTATGTACCAATATGTATTTTGTATATCTCTTTGTCGGTCAGTCTATCCTCATCTGATTACAGTCAAATGGTGCTACCATAATCAAATTTGATACTTTTTGACCGACTTCATGCGCGGCGAAGCCGCGCCGAAGGAAAGAAATATACAGTTCGGTATACGACGACGATTTTTTTTTTTTTTGCATGTTCGTACCACTAGCATTTTCTTATTCGGGCACTAATCTGCCTGATTCTTTTTGAAAAGTGTTCTACAAATATCCATAGTGGTCCCGTTTCAATCAGATTTCATTTTGCTTTGTTAAAAGTATCAAAATTTTGTGAAAATAGTTCAAAAAACGTGGTTTTCGGGAAGATTGTTCCGCATCCTCTCCCCCCGCTCGACCCACCCACCCACGCCCACCTCCACCCCCCCCGCCCACCTCCACCCCCCCCCCCCCCGGCATATTCTCGGACGCCTGCCGCCCCTCAACAAATTAAAGGGGGACCACCCTCCCATTCATTGGGGACCATCCTCCCTATTTAGAGTGAAACGCTTATTTCTTCAAAATAAAGTGGATTGTGAAGCAAAATTTTAATTTCAAAAAATGTTATTGAACTCAATTTTGAAATTAACTTTAACATTTCATTGAAAGACGAGTTTCCCGACTGATTATACATTTTTTGTAGATGTTTGTGTACATTCAAATTTAAGGTCCGATTCTAAGCTTCACAAAAAATGAGATGCTTTATGAGGGGGTTCCGATAACCATCAAATTCCGGTAGACTACCAAGTGGGTCAAGCACATAGCCTTCTCATCATCCAAAACATGTTGCAGCGGGCTAAAATATGAAGTTCTAGTCCGATTCCGATGAAATTTTCAGAGATTGTTGAGATTGAGTTGGCGTGTAGATACCTTCTTCAGGGCTCCAAGGATGTTTATTTAGCGATACCACCAAACGTCGATATGTAAAGAGAAGGTGGAGACGCCACCATAATTACAGGAGATAAATTTACGGAAAAATGATAAAAATTAATTAAAAACACCGGCTTTATAGTACAGAACAATAGAACAACAAAAACGCAATGACTCACTCCAGCTCACAGAGAATAAACGCCTTCCAAGTTGGGTGGGCAGTATTCAATCCTAGTGGTAACACGCGGGCCTGTATTTTGGCAAATTTTCACAAAAAACGCTGCAAATCATTACACAATGGTTTATTATTTTTCTATATAATCGTCTATAAAGCCACCGACCATCCAACATGAAGAGAAACATCGATGGCATTTCGGTCAGCTTTAACTTGAACGGAGATTAGGCCTCTTTTGCGATTCACACTCATGTTTCTGATTTATCGCATGATTATTATTTTTATGGTTTATTATTTTATTATTTATTATTATTATTTTAATGGTTTATTATTTTTCTATATAATCGTCTATAAAGCCACGGAGATTAGACCTCTTTTGCGATTCACACTCGTGTTTCTGATTTATCGTACGTTTATTATTTTTATGGTTTATTGGTTTTTAATGGTTTATTATTTTTCTATACAATCGTCTATAAAGCCACCAACCATCCAACATGAAGAAAAATACTTGGAAAATGTCACCCCACGCATATTTAAGCAAAAACCTCTTTTTTGGCCGGTTATTTGCCCATAACTTCTATACGAATTAAGCGATCGGAATAGTTCGACGTTAGGACCAACTAGACCCCAAATGGAGTCTATGTGCGAAAGATCGGGTTTTTTAGACCGATTCTAAGGCCTTTTATGGCCCGGACGGCGAACGGCGGACGGCGGACGGCGGACGGCGGACGGACATTGCAAATTTGGATTCTACGCACCTTGAAACGTAAAGTGACAAAGTTTGAGGGGGGGTTATAAAAATTTTTTGCGATACGATCACATAGGCTTATTATTAGAAATAATAAACCAAAATGAAGTAATCGCTTTTGACCTCAGTATTTTCAGCATTGGGAAATTTTGTAAATTTTTCTCTGAAATCTATTTTTGACATCCTTAAGCGATTCCTGAAATACTTTTTCATTTGATGGTATTCAGGGAGTCTACATTCAAATTGGTCAACACTTCAGGGTTCGATTCTAGTTGCAAACTCCTTGTTTTTCCAATTTTTTTTATTCCTAAAATTTTTGTGTGTTTTCCAACTTATGTCATTAAAACTGTCTTAACTTCTATTATTTGCCAGGTAAATTCAAATTTGAGGATATCGTTTGAAAGAGCCTTACATTTCCGAGCTATCTAGTAAATGTCCTGCTATCTATACAGGAAATGTTAAGTATGAACGGCGCCATTCGATATTTCAGAATTTCTAACAAAAAATCTAATCACAATCAAGTTTTTGAAGATGTTTTGAAGAAACCACATACAATCAAGTTTGTTAGGAAATGTTTGCATACGAGTCTGCAACAAATTGAGACATTTTCATGTCAACCACTACACAACAAGGTAGTGAAGTAAGGTTGTTAGTTCATGTACCCAAGCATCAAAATAAGAAAACAGTTGATTGTTCTCTACGCAACACAGTGAGTCTATTTTATTTATTGGTCGCGTGAGCAAGACTTGCTTAGTTTTCGTGACGATTTTTCAGTTTATATGCCAAAGCAAAGACATGAAAATGTCAATAACTTTGATCCAATCCTCCCCATCTCACCAATCTACAGTGTTCGATACACTGCTCTCCTCATGGGACAGAACGAGACTCCCCCGACGTCTTAAAAGAAAACGGACCGCCGATCCTGTCGAAACCTAGTCATTCATAAATTTATTCGTGTCATTGTTCTTGTGTAGTACTGATATTTCCAGTCTTTCGTCAAATTCGTGTCATTGTTCGAGTCTACTGTTATTACTTTATAGTCATTCATCAATTCGTGTCATTGTTCGATTTTGTTAATGTTATTACTTAAAATTAATTTACCAACTTTACGTTCTCATAATATATGTTAACGAGCTCCACTAAAAGTTACGAGGGGCTGTCACTGGACAGATACCCTCTTTCACGTTCCACTGTACTAAGTGCAAAAAATTACATCTTAAAATTACCACAACATAAAAGTATTTTGTAATATACAAAAAGTAGAATAAAATATTTACAAAAAATGATCCCAAACCCGGATCCTTTATTACGTTGCGCTAATTAAAAATATTTAAAACCCACATAGGTTATTTAATTCCTTAAGTAATTGTATCGTAAATGTAGGCAAGCAATGCCCGTGTAATCTACATTAGCTTGTTGTAATGTCAACATTATGTTTCGTGTTCTGCAGGAATAATATCTAGTCGGGCTTGTAAGGGCTAGGAGGCCAGTTTACCGGGAGGGCAGCTGCCAAGGAGAGCACTTGCCACGGAGGTCCATTTGTAAGGACCGATTTGATGAGAGGGCCCTTCTAATACGTGGTGTGAGCAGGAGGGCAGTTTCTCCTGACGCACAGTAAAAACTGCCCTCCGAGGAGGGCAGTTTACCGGGAGGGCAGTTTCACGGGGCGCACATTTGTGTTTCGGGTTGAAACTACCCTCCCGCAGGAGGGCAGTTTGCCGGGAGGGCAGTCGCCACGGGGGGCACCTGCCCTAGGTCCTATCAAAGCTACCAAAGCGAAAGTTATCTACAGTATTTTTTTCGGGTACGCAATGGATCTCTTCCTACCAGAATTTAGAACTACTCTGAGTTGCTACTGACTTTGGAATAGTTTCCTCACTTGCTTCAAAGAGCTTGAGGAGGAAAACTGATCGTAGACCTGTCGTACCTAGACTTCGTAGACCAGCCTCCTCTCTTCAGTTTGGTTACCTCCACTTGTCTTCCTAGATTATCTAGATTAAAACTGACCAAAATAAAACTTTAATTTATGAAGTCTAGGTTGCATAGATGAATGTGATACTTAGAAAAAAAAGTTAAACTGAAAACTAAATTTAAAATGCAAAGATATAGAGAAGTGTATCCTCCTATTGGTTTCCTGAATTTGATATTCACGATTATCTTGATAGTGTAAAAAGAATCAACAAACACCAACACGATCGGGATGTTATTCGCAATTATGTTGACAATTTACCTCTGTCACGTGTAGTGTGGCCTCTGCTGACGGGAATGACGAAATCAATAACTTTCATCTTGAAGTACTTCTACTTCTACCCTCTACATTTGAGCTACATCGGATCATTAGGTGGTAAGAAATAGATCATTCAGGAGAATATCTTATCGTGACACTATTGATCCTACTCGAGACTTCACCATTGAGGTTACTAAAGTATTCTGAAGATTACTACTAGTACTAATCTTGAGTCCTATCCTTGCTTGTAGGTACTTCAAGTCTTTCCGTTGAAATGAGAAATCCATCGGATTCAAACGCTGAAAAGTTGCTTGAAAATATGATTTTTCAGGCCAATCGAATGGCTTGTCTCAAAAATAATACTTATTTCGGTAGTACCTCCAAAATATGGCGTGATTTTATTGTATTATGAAGAACGTTCAAATATCTCCTTGTGCACATCGATGTACACTTTCCACACTCGACAAAGGTGCGTTTTCACAATCTAGTTGATCAGCGGTTTTACCTCGTTTATACCGAAGATTAAAATGAGTGTACAACGAGTGATGGGGGGCAGAGTCAGAGTAAATGATTCCGAGATGAAGGCAGGCGGGGAATCATTAAAAACATTATTAAGACTAGCCTTTCGAAGTCCGAGTAACTCAAGCCGATAGCCAGTGGGTCCGTAGGAAGAGTTCTGTGAAGAAACAATACTCCAATTACTTCAACATTCGCTTGGGAAGGGGTTGAAGGCCAGCAATAATTATTTTCGACCACGCGTCGCTTACCCTTTTACAATGTTTGATGATGAGTCTTAATTAAAGTAAAAAGTTTCTCATGTAGAGTAAGCTAAAATATTTTGTTCTCAGCTCTGCCACAGTAAAACCTTTCAGAAATGTTACCTACCTAACCCACAAGAATGCGTAATTTGCTTTCGGTATTATTTTCAACGGAACAATACAAAATTTCAGTTTTAGAAATAATCTTTCCTGGAGAGATAATAATAATAACAGATATATTTGGTGAATATACATCACGCCATAAAGCAAATAAATAAGTTCAACTTCTTCTTCGTTTATTATTAAATTCACGGCATCACTACGATACGAAAAAGTTGAAAAATTTTCTGATATTTAAAAAAATTTCACAACCACCCTTAATTATTGCATTTGATACTAGCAAACCAACATCAGTATAAAAATAATGGAGAATGTTCGAAGAACATGGAATAATTCATGTCAACATCTCAACTAGGGAAATTTCACTCAGTCTATTTTCCACCTTCAAAAATCTTTATCCACTCGTTGAAAGTATCCACTCGATTTATGCTGAAATGTCATGCTGACTAATCCATAAAAACAAAGAAACTATGTCAAACATGGTATTGCTTTTTTGCGAACAAATTTTGGATTGGCCTCAGGTATGAGACATATTTCAGATCAAAATGGACGTTCATGGGTTTCCTTGTATACCTAACTGAAGTGTCACTTGACTTCATAATACTCAATAGTTGGTTTGCTAAAATCATTCCTTGATTAGTTTTAACGGAATAATCAAGAAATTAATTTTTCACCAATTGACCTCATAATTGTGTGGAAATTGCCCAAAATTATGCTTCTAGGTGCCCTTCGTACTTTTTTTTTGTCGTCAGAGGGTTAAGCGCAAACTGTTGCAACCATTTGCCAATGGTTTTCATAAAAATGAACGTGAATGAAGAAATGTTTTCGATCTCTGAAATTCTGATTGCATCGAACTTCTCACCGCATTTTCGAGTTCAACTGGATACGTAATTTTTTAGGATACTATTCTTAAAAGCTCATTCCTCTCTCGTGAAACACAACTAAATCTACCTCGAACTACGGATACCTTATAAGTATTGTCAAATGTTGTTTTGTTGGTAATACAGTTACCCAGCTCGATCGTGAGAAATATTCCATCGAACTTCCTAAAGTGAAAGGAGTGTCACATATATAACTCCCCCTAGTTCATTTTTCCCATCCAGTAACACTCAGACAAAAAACCCGAGATCACTTCGAGGGTTCGTCCACGCAATTTTATTGGAGTGATCCTTCGAAAAGGGCCCTCGACGCCCTCCACTCAAGAGGGTTTTTTCTGCTCTATCGTCTGTATACGATGCAAAAAGAATTTTTTTTCTGGTTGGACGGATCATTTGAATGACAAAAGTCCCTTGAAATGGATCTCGCGGTTGATTAGGCAACACCGGAAACGGAAATATTATGAGCGCACATGACACCTCTGAGGACCCTCCTGCGACAATGTTCGCCCAACCCCGACCAGCTAGTGAGCGTGTTCCAGGGCGACAAAGAAATTGAAAACGTTGGTTAAACGTTTATCGCTACAACATCCGCGGAAAGGAAGATGAAAAATTGAAATGAATATCCACTTTGTAATTCACACGGTTTTAAAAGCGTATTTCAATTTCAACTCATGTTTATTCCCGTTGGCACGACCCTTAAACATAAAACCTTTCTTTCAAAATGGTTGATAATTATGACACATGAATGCAAGGAGTGAATGAAAATTTATTGAATATAGGAATATTCTATATTTTCACCGACACTGCGTATTTCGTTTGAGACAAACGTTCAGTTTAGACCAGTATTTGAAAACAAAGTAATCAAAAAAGTAAGCCTAATATCTCAGATTAGTTCTTGAAAACTACTATCTAATTGTGTATGATAACAACAAAAATTCTGAAGAAAATATGTTTCAAAATATTGGCATAATAATGATGAGCATCACAATATAGGATCAATATATATAGAAACTATAACTCTGACTCCGAGCCCCTCAGAAATCCAATTGAATTGACTGAGAAGCGTAATGTTTCAGTAGAGCAATAGTCATGAAAACTATTGTACAGCTTTCAGTGGACAGTATTATAACTCCTGATAGAACAGTTAGAAAGAGCGAGACATTAGGAATACAACGGTAGCTCAAGAATCGAATTGGTTGGGTCCAATGACTCATAATTTGCCCATAGGAATATTATTGAGTTTATTGGGAACGACGAATATGTGGGTCGTTGGTTCCCAAAATTCCATCTTTCAGGCATTTTTGAACAATTTTGAAATTCTGGAACTACATCACTATCAGAAATTTTGCATTAATCCCTAATATACCAGATAATATTATAATATTTAAAACAGTAATATCCACTAAAAACGGAAAACCCCTAAAATTTCCGTTTTTGAAATTTCGAACCCTTAGATTTGTCTAAAATTTTTGGCTAACGAACTCATTTTTTCGATGGTTTTTAGGAACATTTGCAATAGATCTGGAGTTTTTGTTAACTAATAGCTCAAGTTATCGTTCGGATTGGTGTATAGATAAAAGAGTGTTGAACTTCAGGAATAATTTTGATAATTCAGGGATAATTTTGTTAGAAAAAGGATTTCAGTGAAGTTGTTTTAAAAATTTGCTAGAACGAGGGAAAACTAAGCCTTGTGATGTTGTAATATAACAAGTAACATAATAAAATGACCAATGTAGCCAGAAACCAATCAACAGCAAGTGGGAATCTCTCACCGAAGTTAGAGGATTCTATATGAGAGAATCATTCACTATAAGAATAAAGGAGTCAATAGCGAGGGATATCATTTTGATCAAACTGTCAAAATGAAGCCCATGGTTTAACCATCACTCATCCCAACTATTCCAATTGCTCTAGTCCCTCTTGTACAGCGTGAGTTCATGAGCGAATCTCCGACGCTATAGTTCAATCGCTTTTTGATCTATGACAATGTTTCATGTTCGATAGAGGACTACCGTTGGCAGTTTTGTATTGCTCCTAATTGCTCCAATAATGCAAGCCTATCTTTCAAACTTAGTAGCTAGTTCAGCTACCGTCCTGATTTCTTTCTTTTTTTAACAAGTATTTTTACATCAGATTGCTTTATGAAAACCCTGACGATCTGACTTGGAAACTACCTACTAATTGTCCGGCTGGATCAAATTGGTTTAAATACCTCAATAACTTAAAACGGCCAAAAATCTTCATATTTCCGAGCAAAACCGTCGATTTACAACAATAGTATTTAAAAGTGTAATAGCATGATATCAATTGATAACAAACTCAATTTCAAGCACAATCAGTAATATATCGATTGTGACATAGGTACTTGAACTTTTTATTTTTAGAGTCTTCCCTTATAGTTTAATCCTGGCCCTGACATAAAGGGTGTTCCGAAATCAATAAGCAATTCTTCAAGAATCGATTTTAGAACTAATTTGCAACAACATTGCCGCGAGGTCGAAAACATGAGGAGAAAAAAAAAAAAGTCTGCCAAGTGGGTGTGGCACATAGCTTCCTCGTATCCATAACCCGATTATATAGATGATCCGATGCATAGTAGTTAATCTCAACACACCAATCT
The DNA here is from genome assembly GCA_009739505.2 of Apolygus lucorum. Lineage (NCBI taxonomy): Eukaryota > Metazoa > Arthropoda > Insecta > Hemiptera > Miridae > Apolygus > Apolygus lucorum. The sequence continues at coordinate 48,467,021 of CM019180.2, read as the reverse complement.
CTAAGTACCTTTCACTACCCTTATAGGGGACCATCTACACGCTACTCTGGATAATCCTAGAAAATTTCATCAAATTCGGATGAAAAATGTAAGCTGAGTCTCTACTCAAAAAATCCAAAAATATCATGGCACGGCTGGGAATCGTACCCGAGACCTCTCACTTGTTTAACCGACTCGCTGTACATGTGCTACGGAATACAGAATACAGAATACAGAACTTTTATTGAGCGAAATTATGTACAATACAGGTATTATGTTAGAAGGGTAAGTAAGTACATCAACCCCGGCCGAAGGCCTTATTTGGTATATCTTGAATTCATTATAAAAGATTATAGCATGAGTTAGGTAACTAATAAAAATAATACAGAATAATGTAGACGTGGGAAAAATTTAAAAAAACCACAGATCAGGATGTAAGTCTTAATCTAAATTTGATTAACTATCTACAATTAACACCTATTTCGTGTGCTACGCGCGCCAGACAGTAGGTAGTGTAGAATTTGAGGTTGTGACGTACGCACGGCTGTTACACGGATTTTACGTTCGCGCATGCGCATCGGCTACTATAAGTCCGGGGGTGATGATTTTCATAGGGGACCATTTACAATCTAAGCCGCATAATCCCTGAGAATTTCATTGAAATCGAATGGAAAATGTAGAAGTTATGGCCATTTCAAGGAAATTCACGTTTGCGCATGCGCAGTCGCTTCTATCAGTCCGGGGATGATGATTTTCATAAGGGACCATCTAAATACTAATCTGTAACATCTCTGAAATTTTCATTGAAATCGGAAGGAAAATGTAGAAGTTATGGCCGTTACAAGGAATTCACGTTTGCGCATGCGCAGTCGCTTCTATCAGTCCGGGGATGATGATTTTCATAGGGGACCGTCTACACACCAACCCGCACAATCCCTGAAAATTTCATCGAAATCGGACAATAACTTCGTATAGTTATGCGCGTTACAAAGAAATCATGACAGACGGACAGACACACAGACAGACAGACACACAGACACACAGACACGGAACCAAAATTGTTCAGAAAGGTCTAAAACGCAAAACGCGAGTGAAAATTTTGATTTTGGAGAACTTTTTTTTTTCATCCTTGAAAAGTGAAAACAAAGCTTCCGCTACCTTGGTAGACTCGGAAGCAATAGTGAGAACGATTCAAATTATTAAACAAAGGTTAATTATTTTTCTATATAGATCACTCGTCTGCAAAGAACATGGCTTTGCCATTGTCACCACCATCCAAAGATACTACCTACCTACCACAAACCTACTTCACAATCAAGTTTATTTGAAAGAAATAAACCCTTCACATTCAGTTCGAAAAAACAGGGAGTTGTGGGTGCCTCCATGAGGAAATTTGATTACTGGTTGCTAAGAACGCAAAATTGAATACAACTCGAGGAATCAAACAACGATCGCATTTTGGTCAGCTAAAATCAGAACGGAGATTAGGGCCTAATCTCCACCAATATGGGATATTATTGAATTTTTAGAATCGAATGATACCACCCAGGGCTCTGTGGGATAAACAGTTCGCTCCATATCTGAACTTAAGGGTTGGACTTACGATAAATAAGAAACACGAGTGTGAATAGCAAAAGAGGCCTAATCATTAGGGGAGGAAGAAGAGGAGGAATAGAATTGAAGGAGAAACCAGAGGTAGGAGCAGTCTTTTGGCACAAAAAAAAGGCTCACCCTGAAGTAATACTGTACTATTGGTTCCTATGCAGAGGGAGTGGGGTTTTAGTTGGTAGGCCCAATGCATGGGGAGTCCAATTTTGTTGGGGCGAACTTGCCCTTCGCACTTAAAGAATTTCCCCACTTCCGTAACAAGAAAAAAAGAAATACCAAATTTCATCAAAATCAACCCATGGGAACTGAGGAAAGTGCCGCGTAAAGCGTATGGACGGAAAATTTTTATTCGATTTTTGGATTCTACGTACGTTGAAACAAAAACAAACTAATTTGGGGGGGGGGGGGGGTTAATTTTTTTTCTTGGTCGATTCCAAAAGTTTATTATTGAAAATAATAAACCAAAAGGAGGTATTTTGAGCGGTAAAAAAAGAGCTAGGAAGTTAAAGTTGTTGCTAAATAGTTGAAGAATCGATTCCTTAGGTATAGTTGATTGGTTTATGGACGCCATTATGTACGCCAGTATAGCACGTTACGATGTTGTTTTATAATGGTACTACCTTCAATCACTCAATACAACTGCATACGACTCCACATAAGGATACAATTCGTCTAACCCTATTAGAAACTCAAGTTCCAGCTGTATCAACTACCACTTCCCCCCGAAGCGGTACACGAATAATTGAAAAGCTAGAATCCAATTCCCGTCCGCAGTGACCAAGTGTGACTATCCATTGAATACCAAACACGCTCCATTAAAATTAAACAAGGAGAACACAATAACACTCGAGCTGCCTCTCCCGCCCTCTTCTCGGATTGAAAACCTCTTCAGAAATCCTTTTCAAATGATCGTGAAATAACTAGTGGGAAATACTAGCTCGTAATAACACTGAGTGGAGGGCCGCTATTGTGTGGGAGGTGCTAATGTGGAGGGTTTGTTGCCTTCCGTTCAAGCAGCTGTTATCCGCTGTTTGTAGGCGTGGGTGCGCCACCCTATGAAATCTCAGGGAGCGCTGCGGGTGGAAGTGGTAACAGGAGAAGAAAGCTAAAGGGAAATTACAGGGGGGTTTGGGGCTTGAAAAAATCTAATTACTTTCCCTACTTTGAGCTAAAGACCTTTCCTCCCCCGTTCTCGGATCTCTCAGCATGAGTCGTCAGTGGAGGGTCAAATGTATGAAGAGTCAAAGGGTTTTTCTGCAAGGCATCACAATCGAATGAATAACAGTGAAATAAAAGTATTACGAGGTTCAGTTTAACGTCTTTACTGAACAATGTCATGTTCTTCTAACACACATGTTGGAATGTGCTTCCGGTTACGACTCTCGGTGATCGTGTAACGCCCTTGGATAAAAACATCTGGTAGAGCGATCTATTTATGTACTTACGTTATCGATTGCTCACCCCTTATATCTTATAGTTTGCAACCTTCGAACATAATTTTTTTAAATACCTAAATAAGCTGGAACTGAAGTTTTTAAAAGTGTCCAGGAAACTCCGTTACACCATGACTATGAATACATACAGTGTGTCCACTGCCCTGAACATTGATTTCCTGACATCCAAAAAAATTTCGAGACCTTCGCTCTCGATAGGTTAGAGGTTTGCTTCATTGTCCCAAAATTATGCTCAATTTTGTGTCTTAAGGGAGTTAGCTGGCAAATATATTGAAAAATTAATTTTGAATTTATTTATTTAAATAATGTGCTATACTCTCCGGACATTACAAAAACAAAGAAAAATAGAACTGCTGAAACTGTCGTAAACTGATGCCTGATGGTGGGTCTGTGCGTGGTGCAGCGAGGCGCCAATTCTAACCCGTGTGATTAATAATGATAAAAATGTAGGAAGTATTGAAAATGTCAGCTTCTTCTTCTTTTTCTCATTTCCATAAACTTCCATTTCATGGATTTAACAACAACACGGAAGTGATATGAAAAATAAACAGTATGTAGATAGAACAGTCCAAATGAAAGCCTTTCTTTTAGTGATGATGCCAGAGACCACGGGAGATCAACGTTTTAGGAGTACGGCTCTCCTATAAAATCACGTTTTTCGGTACCTACTTCGGTACATCTCTCACACTGTAATATTGTAATCAAGCTTTTACTAATTGTACGTGGGTGTGTAAGAAAGGTTCAGAGCCAATGAAACTGTGAAATATTGTTATGGACGGTCTTTATGGTTTTCTAAGTCCTCAGGAAAAATACGATTTTCATGTTGACATTAAAAGGTGGCCAAGAATCAGGAAATCAATACTTTTTGAAACCGTTGGCTCAGGCTATTCATTATACAGGGTGTCTACACTTTCGATGGGCATAACTTCAAGGTTCGATTCTACAAGGTATTTCCTACAAAAAATGTCTCTTAGCAATTTTCTTTTAACCCACTCAAAATTCTATTTTTTTCACTTTAAAGTTTTTCTTCGCGTTGTCGACCTTACGGCATTGATATGGTCATAACTCCCTTAAATCTCCTGAAAATTCAAATCTGACTACACCGTTAGAAAGAGCGTTAAATTACCAAGCTACCTAAAGCAAAATCAAAATTTCTCAGCAATAAAATAGTATCAAAAAATCAAGTCAAAAAGCGAACTTCAAAATTTTTTTGAAACTTGACTTTCTTCGACCAACGTTTTCACTGTAAATCCTTGCCCATTTCGATGGGCGCTCTTCGGAGAAAACATGCTCAAATTTTCACCTTTCCAACGGTCTATCAATTTTTCTGTTCAACATTCAAAAATAAAGAGTAAAAGAAGTTTGAATGTCAAAAAACGTGTGTTTTACAAGCAAATCCAGTGTTTCAAGCCGGTTTATGGTCCCCCTCGATCACAAAATGGCTTGACGATATTGGTATCATTTTCCAATGGTGATACTTCCGAATGATTCCGACTGCTAGAAAGTGGATTTTTCGAAGAAAACCTTCGGTTTTCGTATATAAAATACGCATTATTCGTAGATATGGAAGATATCATAAAGTAATACCTTTCTACTCAACAAAAACTTCAATCAGCTAGAAATTTGGTGTTTTTATTGAGTAGAAAGGTGTTACTTTATGTACAATGCGAATTTTATGTACGAAAAACGAAGGTTTTCTTCGAAAAATCCACTTTCTAGCTGTAGGAATCATTCGAAAGTATCACCAATTGATTCAGCGTGAATAATTACATAGAAAATGATACCAAAATCGTCAAGCCATTTTGAGATCGAGGGGGACCATAAACCGGCTTGAAACACTGGATTTGCTTGTAAAACACACGTTTTTTGACATTCAAACTTCTTTTACTCTTTCTTTATGAATATTGAACAGAAACATTGATATACCGTTGAAAAGCTGACAATTTGAGCATGTTTTCTCCGAAGAGCGCCAATCGAAATGGGCAGGGATTTACAGTAAAAACGTTGGTCGAAAAAAGTCAAGTTTCAAAAAAAATTTTAAAGTTAGCTTTTTGACTTGATTTTTTGATACTATTTTATTGCTGAAAAATGTTGATTTTGCTTATGGTAGCTTGGTAATATAACGCTCTTTCTAACGGTGTAGTCAGATTTGAATTTTCAGGAGATTTGAGGGAGTTATGACCATATCAGTGCCGTAAGGTCGAAAACGCGAAGAAAAACTTTTGAGTGAAAAAAAATAGAATTTTGCGTGGGTTGAAAGAAAATTGCAAGGAGACATTTTTTGTAGGAAATACCTTGTAGAATCCAACCCTGAAGTTATGCCCATCGAAAGTGTAGACACCCTGTATAGTTATTAACAACGAGTAAAAATTTGCAAATGAGAACTTGAATAGAGCCCATGGTACAAGCACCAAAAATCGATGAATTTTCAGAACCAAAAATATTTTCAAAACATTTTTTTTATTAGCCCAAATCGAATTTGTGTGGAGTAATTCTGACGAAGTTATAAAAATCTGGAACCAATATGTCATACTAGCATAGAATGTAAGGTGGGCGAAATCCGGGTAGCTGACTGGGTAACTTCCCTTAATCCATTAACACCCGGAACTCTTTTTCTCGCTTTTTTTAAGGAACCTGATATTCTGACTTCCAATAGTATCTAAAATACGGGGAAAATGATCTTATATATCTCGTGGTCCGATTTGAAGGTTTTACGGCACGTTGTCATAGATGACAACACAGGGTGCCTCATGAACTCTCCTTCCATGTTACCAAAACTGAGATTGCGGAACATTATTTTTTCAAATTAGTCTATCCAGGATAATCAATCTTGTAGGGGAGAGGTTTAAGCCGATTGAAATAATTCGTGTTTAAATTTGGGAGTGCCATTCTCACAATACTGATGAGTGGGCACAAGTATTTCTAATTTCATCACGTTATGTTACTGCTTACTTCCGAACTATCAGATCTACTCCATCATTCCTTCAATGAGAGGAGAGGATATCTCCGTTAATAGAACAGAAGAGTTGATGCAGTTTGCGCTATACAGGGAGCGACAGCTTCTCAGAAATGCTGAGTTGGATAGGCAGATCTCACTGTCGAGGGTTGATTTCGTGACAGATTCATGTAGATAGAACCATTCAGTAGATATTCATTGTAGATGTTCATCCCTCAGGTTGGATAACGAATGAAAACTAATCGCTCACCCGGACCTCTATTGCGATGAGATCACAATCGCTAATAAGCCGAGTGTTCATATCGAGTTACGAGAGCCCCGAGCGTTTGAAGCTATACAGACTTAATTATTGGAAACAATACACTCCGAGAGAGTAGTTCTGGAAATTCGAGACCATTCATGGAAAATTGGATTTCAATAAACTCAACGGGTAAATAAAACGAGATGACACATATCATGGAAATCTCTGTGTAACCGCCTATTCTGCCCGTTTTAACGAGAGATATTTACATTTGCAGATTTGCTAATCTCAATATCTACCCAGATTTTTGTCCATTAGTGAAAGGTATATGAGAACTGTCCACTGTGATATCTAATCTAGCTTTATTAACGTAGGAAGCATCCATTCATGATGTGTCGTGGCTCCCTCACAACTGAAGGATCGCGGGGAAGACCGATCAATGCCAATTTTTTGGCAAAATGAGACATTCATGCCATCCAGTAGCACGTTTCAGTACCAATCGTTGCATGAATCGTAACTGAGAAAAAAGATCATGGTGTTAAGAAAATGAGGGAAGAAAAAATCCTGGCAGGGAGAAGGGATCAACGTCAACATTTAAAGGCCTCATTTTTCACCGAGGTCATTTCAATGTTTTGTTTCTTCCTGATGGTTCGTTTTCACGTGTAGTTCCTTAAAAATTGGTTATTTTCCTACGACATTCCAGTGACATTGAGAACAGTGACGGAAGTAGAAGAAAAATAATTAAGTTGATCGCCAATTTGCAACATTTTTCAACTTCCATGATTTTCGGTTCTTTTGAAAGATTTCTGAATATCAATGTCTGTTGAGTCTGTCAAAAACCTACGAGGCTCAAATATTTTACGTTCTTTAAGGTACAGTTAACCATTGTGAGGTAGTATTGTGTTGGTATTCGATGGTGTTCAGGTGTATCTCATGTTGAATCATTATTATTTGGGATAAAGTAAGAAATTAATGAGATTTTAACGTCAGGAAACGTTAATCTACTTACGTATCCGTCTTCTCGTTCCTAAATTTGGACAACTGAGCACGTTTCTCACCTGGAATCATTGATTCATATAAATTTAGTGTTCTTCTATCGAAGTTAAACTAATTAAAATCATTATCGGAGTAACAGATGGTTATGTTGGTACGAATACTTCATACACTAGTTTTTGGCTATTATGAAATTCTCACTCTATGCAACACTCAATCCAAGTCAAATAACACCTCCAAGTAATTATATCCTGATGAACATTACTTTATTATTATTTATAGAGGAGAGTTCTATCATAACTTTCTTCTCAACGCATCTGAAGAAGTTACTGAATCATTTTTGTCTCAACAGAATACGTGGGAGTTCAGATCAACAGAAAGTAAGGGGCCTATACATCAAGCCCTTAACGACAGGAAAGTTGGGATCCCTTTATCCCTTAGCAGGGTCTTTCTCATCTTCAAGATCACAAGTAGATTTTATCTCCAATCATTTCTCGGTTCTTTGAGGGATCAAATACGCGACCTTGTGATACAGTTCGTAGTACTACAGCCAGTTACAACTTGCCTGAATATCTCTCCTTCCACTATCTTCATACACCACTTCTTCATCATTTTCCATCGACCTTCTATTCTATGTTATAGTATTGGGGTAAACACAGGACCTGAGTATGGCACATGGCATGGTGGTTATGGCACATAGCTTCCCCGTAACATGACCGGATATAAGCCGACAGGAAGTCACCAGAAATTCCAACCAACCAACTAAGATTGAGAAAAATCGGACAATTGGTATAGAGAAAAATATGTTTAAACGGACCTATTCAAGATTCTGAATGCTAAGTAATTGTATGTATGATCAGATACCAAAATTAAATTTATATGGACAATTCAAGACAACCCACTCTATCCTTAAACATCTCTGTGAGATCAGAAAAAAACGCTGCAAATCATTGCTCAAAGGTTTATTATTTTCTGTATAGATCACCCTTCTGTATAGATCACTGGTTCTCCATCAATAGCACCTACCACCATCTGTATTCTCCATTGACCCGCCCTCTCAAATTTCAGCTTCCTGCGTTCAACAGAAGAGAAAATGGCCTTGGAGCTCACTCAGCTGATCAGTGACCACTCATGCGCCTTCAGCATTCTCCATTGACCCGCCCTCTCAAATTTCAGGTTCCTGCGTTCAACAGGAGAGGAAATGGCCTTGGAGCTCACTCAGCTGATCAGTGACCACTCAGGCGCCTTCAGCATTCTCCTTTGACCCTGCCTCTAAAATTTCAGCTTCCTGCGTTCAACAGGAGAGGAAATGGCCTTGGAGCTCACTCAACTGATCAGTGACCACTCAGGCGCCTTCAGCATTCTCCATTGACCCGCCCTCTCAAATTTCAGGTTCCTGCGTCCAACAGGAGAGGAAATGGCCTTGGAGCTCACTCAGCTGATCATTTACCACTCAGGCGCCTTCAGCAATCTCCATTGACCCTGCCTCTCAAATTTCAGGTTCCTGCGTTCAACAGGAGAGAAAATGGCCTTGGAGCTCACTCAGCTGATCAGTGACCACTCAGGCACCTTCAGCAATCTCCATTGACCCGCCCTCTAAAATTTCAGCTTCCTGCGTTCAACAGGAGAGGAAATGGCCTTGGAGCTCACTCAGCTGATCAGTGACCACTCAGGCGCCTTCAGCATTCTCAATTGACCCGCCCTCTCAAATTTCAGGTTCCTGCGTTCAACAGGAGAGGAAATGGCCTTGGAGCTCACTCAGCTGATCAGTGACCACTCAGGCGCCTTCAGTATTCTCCATTGACTTTTGATTATGGAAATTTGATTACTGGTTACGCAGAAGGCAAAACTGTATACAAATCGAAGAAATGAACAGCGATCGCATTTTAGTCAGAAAAAATTTCAACGGAGATTAGACCTCTTTTGCGATTCACACTCATGATTCTGTTTTATCGAAGGAAAACCTTCAAGTACTCGTAGGGACTGAACGGTTTGCCCTACAGAGCTCCGGGTGGTCTCAAAAATTTTTTAAAATTCAGTACTATTTAAAATTAGTGAAAAAACGATACCTTTATTTCGAGAGTTTTCGAGCTAGGGCACTCTTGAAAATTTCATCCCTTAATTTTCACCCCTTAGAAGTGACCTACATCAACCAAAAGCTTCGCGGCACAACTAGACCCCAAATGGAGCCCATATACCAAATTTCATCGAAATCGGTCCATGGTAACTAAGAAAAGTGCCGCGTACGGCGTACGGCGTACGGCGGACGGACGGAAATTTTTTTATTCGATTTTCGGATTCTACGTACCTTGAAACGTAAAACATCAAATTTTGAGGGGGGGTTAAAATTTTTTTTTTTCTTGCTCGATTCCAAAGGCTTATTATTGAAAATAATAAACCAAAATGGTGGAAATTTGAGCACGAATTGTTGAAAGTTAGTGCTGCTATCTACAGCCGAGGGCAACGAAATCATTAGGGCACTATTTGATCCTACCCCGAAAAACGAAAGCCAAATGGTTGTGGCTCATTTCTTCCTAGTGGCACACGATTGTAACAGATGATCCGATGTGGAGTAGATAATCAAAACTTCAATCTCCAAGTACCTACCACTACCCCTCCAACTTAACGATCAGATGACGATTTTTAAACGGAGCCATCCAAAGTCTCAGTCATACACTCCCTGAAAATCCCATCGATATCGAATGGAAACTGTAGAAGTCATGATTATTATGGGTTTCGAGTTGGCGCATGCGCAGAAACTACCAATGATCATATCACAATGAATTTGATAGAGGGCCCTTTAAACTTCAACCCGCACAATCCCAGTAAATTCCATCGAATTTCGATAACTGTAAAAAGTCGTGGTTGTTACAAGGGTTTTATCTAAGCGCTTGCAAGGAGGCAACCAATGATCCGATCACAGTGAATTTTATTAGAGACCATCTGGATTCTAATAATTAAGTCGCATTCTGGTGGAGAATATACAAGTTATAGTCGTTACTAGGGTTTTACGTTAGCACAAGCGCAAAGAATGCTATCAATCCGGGATCGATGAATTTCATAGAGGGCGATCGATACCTCAACCCACACAAACCCTGAAAAGTCCATCGAAATCGGCTCGTTAATGTCCATAGTTTCTGCCCGGTACACGGATTTGTGGACACATAGACAAATACAAAACCTATTTTTTTTAAAGGAATATCACTGAATCTAATCGAAATTGAAAGTACCTTTGTTACAACGACTTTACATGTGAGTTTATTGTTGGGTGAAATGTGATTACCACTGATAAAGAAGAAGTGGAAGCTCACATTACTGCACAGTGGTTATGTCTCATCATCTACTCCTACTTGATGAGATACAAGGTACCTACTTGCGTACGAAACCGATAATGAGATCGATTTGCTAACAAAAAGGTAGGTATGTAACAATGACAAAGGGGACAACTGACGTCACAGTACATTCTAGTTTTAGGGATACTAGGTAGTTATCTTTTCCTGAAACCGTATTATGTACATGATCTAACAGGTAACCACATCTGCGTAGCGGGATTAATCAACGAGAGCGTCCGGCTAAATGTTTCCATCATTTCAATAATAATTAGTGCGTTATTGGTAATTCCTAAGTTTCTTGCTTTGTTATAAGAAATGAGAGAAGCGTGAGAAAAGAAAAATTTGTTTTTGCAAACGATCGATCATCGTTTTGTCGGTAACACGGATTGAAAAGCCCCTTTTGCTCTTCGCGGCAAAAATGTAATTTCCATATAAAGGCTTTGAACTGCACAAATAAATAGAGCTCAACACTGCAATAAAAGTTGCTATAAATTTTGATATAAATAGTGAATATTATCGAATCAGTCAGGTACGCGTACCTCAAGTTCACGTGAGAAGTCCCCTGTTCTTTCTTCAACTCGGAAAGCACTCGAATTCGTTCACTTTTCGTTTCCTCGCATATGTCCCTACATTCCGTTTCAACAATAACCTAAATATTGGGACAAAACTGTAGAATAAAACACAGAAGAACTATCAAACGGTGCCGGAAACGAAAGGCAATTGAGCGGGCTGCGTGCGGGACATGCGACTTAGCAGTTCAACCTCCCAGCTGTTTTCTTTCGAAGGTATCTCTCCCGTGTGTATTTCTTCTTCTTCTCCTTTTTGACTCCGTTCAAAGATAAAAACTTTGTTAGGTATTATTGATTATTCATTATATTTATTCTATATCTATGATTTATAATTCTTAATTAACGATGAGTAAAATTTTCGGATATTCTCGGTCTCTCAAAACCCTTTCTTTCAAAATGGCCGTTTGGAATTTTTTCAAATTTGCGGGAATTTTGACTAATTTAGTCGAATGGTGGCTTTCAATTTACTTGGAAAACTAATTATTCATTCATATCTTATATCCATCGGGGGAAATAGTTCAAATTTGTCGAAATTCCGCCGTGTCGTTCGTATGTATCTCTTCTGTGTGTTTCTCTCCCATTAGACTGGGAACCGAGAACGAAAACAGTACCCATTCTCAATCAAATGTCCCCACGGTGAGTAGCAAGAAATCCCTTTTAACCAAATAACGATTAATGACGATGACAAACCCATACAAAGGGAAAAAGGAAAGATGGGAAGAGGGGGTTGGAATAGATTACGTTGTGATTATTACTTTATTTCTTGTCTACCAAGGTACAATTTTGGGTCCACGTCTGTCTTCTATTCGTATATAACTATAATAAGTGGTGGTCGGTTTCGATGAAATTGTGAGGGGTTATGAGGGTTCCATTCCATATCATATCCATCTTGACAGCCTTTTATTTATCATTATTATTATTTTTTTCAGGTGAAACGATAAACAAATAGTGTGGTGAGAGTCATGAAGGTCGCCTAACCAAGAGGTATTTTTAAAATAGGTACTTTCAATAAAAATAGAGTAAGATGTGGTATATCTCAATACTCAATCCATTTTTCGATGGAAGTAGTTTTATTATCCATAGGCCCCCCAAAATAATACTCCTAATGTAAAATTTTGGAATCCACTGTCTCAGTCACTATATTATACTCAAAGATGGTGACAATACTTGCCCAAAACTCTGTTGATCAGGCTCAGTTGTTCGTCTTCAGGTACTCAGTGCACAATTGCGACCAAAACATCCATTTCATTACCAGCAAAGTAGAAAACAATTTGATGAAGGCCATGAAGCGCTTCTATATTTTGCTTATTGAAGGCATGTCGTTCTGATGCCTTACTTGCAACATTCTAGATAGATCGATGTTTACAATGGAACTAACAGACAATGAGGGGTGCGCCTTGATTTTTTTTAAATTTCTAATCGAAAGTAGACTACATTCTGAGAATGTTGTCACCAACCGCGACCTTCTAGCATGAGTAGATCTGTTTCTATGATTTTTCAAAGTTTCGACCGTTTATGACGTCACGCGTCCCTCTCGCCTGGGCGGGACCCCCCAGCCAACTGTGACGTCATAAACGGTCGAAACTTTAAAAATTCATAGGAATAGATTTACACACGCTAGAAGGTCGCGGTTTGTACCAAAATCCTCAGAATGAGGTCTACCTTAGATTAAAAATAACAATAAACAGTTTTTCCTACCCAGGCGCACATCCTATTGCAATGCAAGATTAATTATAGAATTTACCCAAACTTAGAGTTCCATAATATATCCTGTAACCAGACAATGAACCAATTACTCGCCAAACGGAATCGATAGAACATCAACAGTATTTTCTTGACTCGTCTGCTAGTTGAATTGTTCGGAGTTGGTGCTATCAGCTACCTCCTTTAATTATTAATCAAACTCTATGAACGAAATGTCATGAAGTAATGTTATTCGTACTGAGGCGAAATCTCTATTGAAGGAATTAGGAGCATCTAACGCTGCTACTTCTCAAATAGTGTATGGTTATGGTATAATAACAGTATAACAGTATGGTGGTTTGTTTTAAGCAAATATATTACCTGGCTAAGTTTAATTGTTGCTTGATACAAGATTCGTTAAAGTGACGATACGAAGTAGATCAGAGCAGTGATTTGTGAGTTTTTAATTCTGCTCAACTACACAAAAAGACCATTTCAAATGCTGCAGAATGGATGAATCTGTAACTGCAATACACTTTTAGCTTCCGAAAATACTGGAATTGAAGTGTAGCTACCAATCATATGTATTATTACCTACCTCAATCGTACACAGAAATAAATTCGTCACATATACTAGGTAACCATCGGCCCAATAGTGAATCTCATACTTAGGTACCAGCACGAGAGGAAGGACAGCCGGATTTTGGGACCCCTTCATTCTTGAAGTCCGTTTCTCCACATTTTCAGGCCAATAATTATGTTTTCCTCATGGCTTGAGGAATAATCCGTTCATCCGCATAACTAGGTTCAGTTTCCGAGCTCCTCAGAGATGAATAGGGTTGTTGACAACTCACCAGTTTTTTCTCAGAAAAGAAAACGCCGCTTTCACCGACTCAAGTGTTGCCAGTAAGCGGTCAGTAGGAGGACAGTGGGATTACCTTTCAAAATCAGCAGATTTCACATCCTGAGCTTCTTCACGGTCAACCCTAATTTTACCGTTGAGGAGTACAAAGAATGCCGACGAAGGTATTACACCTGTTGTTGTGTGATTGAAGGGCCGACGCTTGTCAGTACCTGATCAACAAATAGGCACTTGAATGGTCTCATTGTTATCATTGTCATCAAATTGGGTGTCACCTGCCTGCTTTTCTCAAAAAATTATAATTAAAAGTTGATAATTAGATGAAATTTTTTTATTTTGGTTCTCCGGAGAGACTTGAGTTGACAAAGAAGTACAGTAGTATTGAGGCATCCCAGCCGCAATGTCGACTTTCATTACTTACTTTTATGATGAAAGCAAGTTGAAGTTGATGAATTTCTATTACAGTCATACTGTGAACTTGTTGAAACCAGATGCTCACACCTTCAGGGGTGACACAGTGGAGTTACACAAGTAAATTTGTGATGTGTTTTGTCCTGAGACTTGTTCATTGTTCGTGGAGTGACATCACCGGTGCTGGTATAAAACCTGTGCTTGTAAGCTTGTGGCTACCATGAAGACACATTAGTGTTTGTGCTCGAATAATTTGTTTTTCTCATCAGTTATAAACACAAAAAAGTATTGTGTAAGATACTGCAGCTGCATTGAGAGAATAAACCTTTCATTTTAATCAAGACTTCATAGAGCACAAATGTTGCATACTGAGAATGACTTAATTGAAAGATGAACATCAATATGGGACAAACTCCCAAGTCTAGAATGATAATAATATAATGAATATGTCCCTCGTCTTAATGGTCACATAGTCTACGAGGTAAGCTGAAGACTTCTTGAATTGAATGGTCTGATTGCTGCTGTTCTCTTGGCCTCTCACTCGTCTTAGTAAGTACAGAGCTTTGATCTTCCACAGTAGATCTCTTCTCTTCTATTATGCGTTACTAATGCTCTGGTGAAGAACTCAATTTCTTCTCACTTATGAGAATTACGGTTCTCAGTTGGAATACATTGTGAAGAAGGTCCAGATTTGGATTTTGAAATGATGATATCATTGACACAAGCGTTGATCTGGAGCTGATTGGTGTCTAGTTGAAATTTTCATCAATCAAAGCAGCAAATATGAACATTCATTTGCAAATACACTTTTCTAAAGTCAAGGAGTTGGTAAATGTGACTGTAAATGTCAGCGGTTTTTATTAGTATCATCATCCTTCCGAACGTTTAACTTCTTTAACAAAAATTAAGAAGCTCGGTCTGAACATGTTAAGGGTCAACGTAGTTTTTAGGTTTCGAACCCAAATCCAGATTCTATCGGTGCATTTTTTGATGTCTCTTGAAGTCAGAGGTCAGCGATATTTGTCAAAATACATCTCTTTCCATAGATTCCACAAATAATGAAACTTCAGTTCACTCCATTGTATAATATTATCATACCAGGATATTTTCCCACGATCTTTCCTTCATAACCAGCTGAATTAACGCTCTTGGAAGAATTTTCATACTATAAACCCTTGAAACTTTCTTAAATTTCTCTACCTCATGAAAACATTCGATGATAGAGGCTTCGTTGGCTTTAATTCTAGCACTGATTTCAGAATACTTATCTTGGTTGTTAGTCTTGTGGACGCCGCGATCATCCATCTAATCAAGTAGTCCTGATGTCATCAAAATCGAGTTCTTTTCAGACTGAGGACAGGAGCTAGACAGGGTTTCTTCCATAACCCCCAAAGCTGCTTCATTGAATAAATTGTATTGGTCCCCAACATTAGAGGCTGACAATTGCCCAGAATTTAGATCACGCAGTTCCTAGTTGAAAAGTCTGCAGTCTTTTGCTTCAACTCCGGGTCTCTCAATGCTTAAAAATTATACTTCTTCCTACCGGCAGCTCCTTTTATAGCTTCCAACCAAATCCTTACATTTGCGGTCGACAAAACTTGATCCGAACACATCTGCTCCAGGGGAAATCATTGCTGACGTAACACAGTTAGACCATATTATAGTCAATCTGGATTCTCACTACCTATATCTCCAGGCGAAAATACTGATAGAGCCCTGCAAATGGTCAATTTCAAGGAAGGTCCTTCAAGGAAGGAGGGTCCTCTTCGTGGAACTAGACAAAGGTCCTTTGCAGATCATCCTGCATTGGTTCTAACATTCCTTATGACTGATAACCACGAACGTCGACAAGTCCTTTATAAAGGCTCTATGGTTGAATACCATTCTCAAAATCGATAACTCTTACTCTCGTAATGTTACACTTCTCTCATACGTCTATGGTGAAGACTAATGCTGCGAGAAAACCCCCCGACTTGAAAGAATATATACCGCCAAATTGAATTGAATATATCATAGGAATCGCTAAGGCCTTTTTACTCCGGAAAATACGCCGGAGAAAAGATGGTTTCCGAGGAGCTTATCTCTTAACATCCGCTTTTGATATTTCATACCCTGGACTGCATCTTTAAGGCGGCTATCCTTTTTGTGTTGCTCCACCCCTCGAACCACCCGTGGTGGAAGCTAATGCTCTTGTGCTACCCTCCGAAGAATCCTGGGCATCTGCGCCATCCACTTTCCTGCTTCTTTGCGTTGTCTCTTCACCCCACCTTACCTCGGCCCTTTACCCTAAATCGTACAAAAGATGATAGCTTTTTCCCAAATTGCATTTACTGACCCTTTCCATCGACGTTCAGTGACGCACAAAAATATAAATCTCATCATTTCTTCAAGAAGGTTTCGTATATTTTTAGCTGAAGATGGATATGATGAGACGCCATATTACTTGCTTCACTTTTAAGAAACGTTATGGATCAATGTTATCATTCCCATACACTATTTTACCGATTCTCCGGGTTTGATCTAAACATTTTGAATGTTTGTGATCTATTGTGTAATACATCAACTCATGAACTCTTGTACTGTTTTGAATGATTCTCTAATCCATTATTTCAATCAATTTGTGGTACAAGTGTTGTGTCTGCAGTTGTTTGGGGCGGGAAGCCGTAGTGTTCATGTCGAAAATAGTGTACCTACGAATGTCAGTTATCAAGGTCAGCACATTACGCTGACTTTTCCTACACAAAATAATGAAATATTGTGTATTGATAGTTATTGGTATAAATCATGTCGGCAAAAACAAGTGGTACCAATTTGCTGACTACCGTCAGTCGTCCCGTGCCAAAGCCGAGGAACCCTACAGCCTGCTGGCACTGGAAAAGGATCGTTCCCTTCTTCATCTTCAGCATCATCGGTTGGAGCATCTTCGTGATTTGTGAAACCATGCCTTTGTTTTCTCCTCAGGGATTCTTCTGCAAGGATCCTGCTCTCTCGTTCAAGTTCCAAAAAAGCACCGTCGGTGACCTCGAACTTTTCATAGCTGGTCTTGGTTTACCTTTCATATTCATCATGGTTGTCGAACAATTAACAGTTCCACTTAAAAGGGAGTCCAGTATGAGACGCGGCGGGGCTAATCAGGCTTTGGTCTGGTATATGAACTATCTTTCAGGCGCAGCACTCCTGGGAGCTACTGTAAACGTGATTAAGGTGGCTTATGGTGAACCACGACCTCACTTTTTCGACACATGTAAGCCTAAAGAGGCCAAAAATTGTACGGAAAACACGTATATCTACAAATTCACTTGTACGGGCAAACTTAAGAGTAAATATTTGGACTCTAATTTGTCATTTCCATCTGGCCACGCTGCAGTGTCATTCTACATGTTCGTATACTTGGCGTGGCACCTTCAAAAAAGATTGAAAATCGTGTGTTCTCTGTCCAAATTGTGGATGCAAACTGTACTTTTCGTCTTAGCATGTTTCGTGGCTATTTCCAGAATTACGGACCACCGGCATAATTGGTGGGATGTTCTGATTGGAGGTTTTTTTGGTGTAGTCTTTGGTGGGATTGCAGTAAAGTACTTGAGTAATAACTTCAACTGGATGGACTATTTAATGAGTGATCCCGAAACCAAACCTCTTATAAGTGAATCTCTTATAACGGAATCTAACCATGATATTAAGCTTGAAATCAACACCAAACTCAAAATGGCCAAAAATTGAGACGAAACAGTATTTCTCGGCGAGTTCAGTTTCTTTACCTTTACCGTTGCATACAGGGCTTGGAGGGTTATAGTACTTTCACTGCTCTAGACCTACCACAAAGTACCGCAAACAAAAAAGAGTTGCGCTTTCTAAATCAAAATGTCAAGTTCATCACGTTATGTTACTGCTTACTTCCAAACTATCAGATCTACTCCATCATTCCTTCAATGAGAGGAGAGGATATCTCCGTTAATAGAACAGAAGAGTCGATGCAGATCGCGCTATACAGGGAGCGATAGCTTCTCAGACATGCTGAGTTGGATAAGCAGATCTCACTGTCGAGGGTTGATTTCGTGACAGATTCATGTAGATAGAACCAAGCTGATGATGTACCAAGTTAATGGTCATTCTGTAACCAATAATGTATTACTCGTTGATGCAATCGCTACGAGGCTAATGCCGATAGGTCGTCCGTAACTGGCAATTGAGAGCTAGTGATTTCCCATTAAACCATTAGGGGAAGCGCTTTATCAATTTTGATTATCCCGTGCCGGCCTGACACACCGACGGTTTTCACCGATGTCAATAATATCCTAGAGTCCGATAGCTACGTATTCATCCCTCAGGTTGGATAACGAATGAAAACTAATCGCTCACCCGGATCTCCATCGCGATGAGATCAAAATCGCTAATAAGCCGAGTGTTCATATCGAGTTACGAGAGCCCCGAGCGTTTGAAGCTATACAGACTTAATTATTGAAAACGATACACTCCGAGAGAGTAGTTCTGGGAATTCGAGACCATTCATCGAAAATCGGATTTCAATAAACTCAACGGGCAAATTAAACGAGCTGACACATATCATGGAAATCTCTGTGTAACCGCCCATTCTGTCCGTTTTAACAAGAGTTAATTACAATTGTAGGGTTGCTATTCTCAATATCTACCGAGCCTTTTGTCCATTAAGTGAAAGGTATACGAGAACTGTCCACTGTGATATCTAATCTAGCTTTATTAACGTAGGAAGCATCCATTCATGATGTGTCGTGGCTCCCTCACAACTGATGGATCACGGGGAAGACCGATCAATGTCAATTTTTCGGCAGAATCAGATGTTCATGCCATCCAGCTCGTTTCAGTACCAATCGTTGCATGAATCGTAACTGAGAAAAAAGATCATGGTGATAAGAAAATGAGGGAAGAAAAAATCCTAGCAGGGAGAAGGGATCAACGTCAACATTTAATGGCCTCATTTTTCACCGAGGTCATCTCAATGTTTTGTTTCTTCTTGATGGTCCGTTTTCACGTGCAGTTCCTTAAAAATTGGTCATTTTCCTACAAAATTCCAGTGACATTGAGAACAGTGACGGAAGTAAGGGCCATGTTGTGAATAGACTTCATATACGTAAATAATTTGTCACACACACACACAGACATTCACCTATGGTTTTTTTTCGCGGATTTGGATTCAGAATGGTCTAAAACGGATTAGTGTGTGGTTATTGCTTCCGAGTCTACCAAGGTAGCGGAAGCTTTGTTTTCACTTTTCAAGGACGAAAAAAAAATTTCTCCAAAATCAAAATTTCCACTCGCGTTTTGCGTTTTAGACCTTTCTGAACAATTTTGGTTCCGTGTCTGTGTGTCTGTCTGTCTGTGTGTCTGTGTGTCTGTCAGTCTGTGTGTCTGTCTGTCTGTGTGTCTGTCCGTCTGTCATGATTTCCTTGTAACGCGCATAACTATACGAAGTTATTGTCCGATTTCTATGAAATTTTCAGGGATTGTGCGGGTTGGTGTGTAGACGGTCCCCTATGAAAATCATTATCCCCGGACTGATAGAAGCGACTGCGCATGCGCAAACGTGAATTCCTTGTAATGGCCATAACTTCTACATTTTCCATCCGATTTCAATGAAATTTTCAGGCATTATGTGGATTAGGTTGTAGATGGTCCCCTATGAAAATCATCGTCCCCGGACTGATAGAAGGGACTGCGCATGCGCAAACGTGAATTTCCTTGTAACGGCCATAACATCCACATTTTCCATTCGATTTCGATGAAATTTTCAGGGATTATGTGGATTAAGTTGTAGGTGGTCCCCTATGCAAATCATCGTCCCCGGACTGATAGAATCGACTGCGCATGCGCAAACGTGAATTCCTTGTAACGGCCATAACTTCCACATTTCCAATCCGATTTCTATAACATTTTCAGGGATGTTACAGATTAGTATTTAGATGATCCCCTACGAAAATCATCACCTTCGGACTGATAGTAGCCATCGCGCATGCGCAAACGTGAATTTCCTTGTAACGGCCATCACTTCCACATTTTCCATCCGATTTCAATGAAATTTTCAGGGATGTTACAGAGTAGTGTTTAGATGGTCCCCTATGAAAATCACAGAGAATTGTTTTTCATAGAGGGATTCTTTCATAGAGGAATGGTCTCCTGTCAGAATCTCGAATCTCATTAATTGCAGGTCATCGGTAGCTCAGAGGAAAGAGTCTTGATTAGAGATCCTAAGGTCGCGGGTTCGAAACCCAGCCGAGGCTATGTATTTTCTGATCCAATCACATACTCACTTAATTTTTCATCAGAATTTATTAATTAACATTATTATTTATTAATTAACTACTATGCATCGGATCATCTATACAATCGGGTTATGGATACGAGGAAGCTATGTGCCACACCCACTTGGCAGACGTTTTTTCCTTCTGTTGAGTGTTGTCCTCCTTCACCCCAGATCGATCGCATAAGGACGCCCAAGTCTTACTGTGGGACGTCCTAAAAAGGCTTGTTGATCAGTATCACCCCAGCATATCAGTATCACCCCAGTCGACGGTACTCGGTATGTACTACTCGTAAGCTTCCTCAGGGGAGAGAGAGGTGGAAGGGTGACGTCATGTTGACTTGTTTCCTCGTACCTCGTCTTCCCCTGTGGGTAGTGACTCACTCAGGGATCCTCTTGTTGCTTCTTTATTTAAGAACTAATTAAATGTTGATTTGTAGGTCATAACAACTGTCATAACTATATACCATTTGAGAGGTAGCAGTGTTGGATGCTCCTAATTCCTTCAATAGAGATTTCTCCTCAGTACAAATAACTTTACTTTTATGACATTTCGATTATAGATTTTGATTATTAATTAAAGGAGGTAGCTGATAGCACCAACTCCGAACAACCCAACGAGCAGACGAGTCAAGAAAATACGACTACACGATTGTTGATGTTCCATCGATTTGGTTTGGCGAATAATTGGTTCATTGTCTGGTTACAGAATGCATTATGGAACTCTAAGTTTGGGTAAATTCTGTAATAAATCTTGCTTTGCAATTGTCTATTAGCTCCATTCTAAACATCGATTAATCTATAATGTTGCAAGTAATGCACCAGAACGACATGCCTATAATAAGCAGAATATAGAGGCACTTCATGGCCTGGTCTTGAATTTGTTTTCCGCTTTGCTGGTAATGAAATGGATGCTTTGGTCAATCGAAGGTGAAATAAGTCTTTGAAGTGGTCTTTTCTCTCTTGTAAACCAACAAGCATCGATGATTTTCATGTTCATTCCCGACTTTTTCATGCGATTGAAGGTGAAAACTAGCCTTTGAAGTGGTTATTTCTCTCGAGCAAACCTACAAATTTCGATGATTTTTTCGAGATCCATTTTCTATGAAATTTCTCGGGATTGTGTGGATAGGAGTGTAGATGAAAATCATCGCCCCTGGCTGATCTGTAATCACTTACAGAGTGATGTTTTGAGATAAGCTACTATATTTTCTCATGCTTTTTCTTATCAAAATGCCCTTGAAAACCTGAATTTTGAGAATTTATGATTGTGGATTGAGTGAATTGGAGTGTAGATGAAAATCATCGCCCCTGGCTGATCTGTAATTACTTACAGAGTGATGTTTTGAGATAAGCTACTATATTTTCTAATGCTTTTTTGTATCAAAATGTCCTTAAAAACCTGAATTTTGAGAATTTATGATCGTGGATTATGTGGATTGGAGTGTAGATGAAAATCATCGCCCCCGGCTGATCTGTAATTACTTACAAAGTGATGTTTTGAGATAAGCTACTATATTTTCTAATGCTTTTTCATTTCAAAATGTCCTTAAAAACCTGAATTTTGAGAATTTATGACATTTAGTTATATTTTAAATGATTTAGAATCCTGGAAAAAGTCTAAAATTGACCTTGGAAAACCTGGAAACTAAGGGAATTTTTTTTCTGGGAATCGCTGGAAACCCTGCTTTTGCAAGTAGGTAGCAGTGGAAAGCTAGGTTTTGTCCTATTGGGCTATCTGGTTGAGACTGGGGACTGCGGAGAGAGTTCGACGACGATATTAAGCGTAACAGCATAGCAATCCAGCAAGATCATGATTGTTTCACTTATCTGGGAGAGGTGGCGAATGGCTGGAATTATGGATAATACTTATCATACCTGGGCATCTGCGCCATCCACTTTCCTGCTTCTTTGCGTTGTCTCTTCACCCCACCTTACCTCGGCCCTTTACCCTAAATCGTACAAAAGATGATAGCTTCTTCCCAAATTGCATTTACTCCTTTCCATCGACGTTCAGTGACGCACAAAAATATAAACAAGAAGGTTCCGTATATTTTCGGCTAAAGATGGATATAATGAGACGCCATATTACTTGCTTCACTTTGAAGAAACGTTATGGATCAATGTTATCCTTCCCAAACACTATTTTACCCATTCTCCGGGTTTGATCTAAACATAGTGAATGTAATCTATTGTGCAATACATCCACTCAATAACTCTTGTACTTTTTTGAATGATTCTCTAATCCACTATTTCAATCAATTTGTGGTACAAGTGTTGTGTCTGCAGTTGTTTGGGGCGGGAAGACGTAGTTCATGTCGAAAATAGTGTACCTACGAATGTCAGTTATCAAGGTCAGCACATTACGCTGACTTTCCCTACACAAAATAATGAAATATTGTGCATTGATAGTTATTGGTATAAATCATGTCGGCAAAAACCAGTGGTACCAATATTCAGACTACCGTCAGTCCTCCCGTGCCACAGCCGAGGAACCCAACAGCCTGCTGGCACTGGAAAAGGATCGTTCCCTTCTTCATCTTCAGCATCATCGGTTGGAGCATCTTCGTGATTTGTGAAACCGTGCCTTTGTTTTCTCCTCAGGGATTCTTCTGCAAGGATCCTGCTCTCTCGTTCAAGTACCAAAAAAGCACCGTCGGTGACCTCGAAATTATCGTAGCTGGTTTTGGTTTACCTTTCATATTCATCATGGTTGTCGAACAATTAACAGTTCCACTAAAAAAAGAGTCCAATATGAGACGCGACGGGGCAAATCAGGCTTTGGTCTGGTATATGAACTATCTTTCGGGCGCGGCACTCGTGGGAGCTACTGTAAACGTGATTAAGGTCTCTTATGGTGAACCAAGACCTCACTTTTTCGACACTTGTGAGCCTAAAGAGGCCAAAAATTGTACTGAAAACACGTATATCTACAAATTCACCTGTACGGGCAAACGTACAAGTAAATATTTGGACTCTAATCTGTCGTTTCCATCTGGCCACGCTGCAGTGTCATTCTACATGTTCACATACTTGGCGTGGCACCTTCAAAAAAGATTGAAAATAGTGTGTTCTCTGTCCAAATTGTGGATGCAAACTGTACTTTTCGTCTTAGCATGTTTCGTGTCTATTTCCAGAATCACGGACCACCGGCATAATTGGTGGGATGTTCTGATTGGAAGTATTCTTGGTATAGTCTCCGGTGGGATTGCAGTAAAGTACTTAAGTAATAACTTCAACTGGATGGACTATTTAAAGAGTGACCCCAAATTCAAACCTCCTAATAGTGAGATTTCTGCCGCTAACCTACATCCTCCAGTACAACCGTCACCGGCAGTTGCACAACAACCTGCCATTAAAACAGTAAAACCCGATACCTCTTTAATCAAAACACAAAATCCAGATCATCAAAAGAGGGATCCTTGAAATTCACCCCCAATCTGAGAAAACTGGATTTTCATTATTTTTTAAAATCTTACCATGAAAACTGTGAACTTCGTTGACAGAGTTTCTGAAGCATGTTCTCATTAGGTAAATAAACTAAAATTTTGGCACATATTCTTATTTTGAATCGATTATGTTATCCATTATTAACATCTGTGATAGATCCAGTAATGTATTCACAGCGTAATTAAGCATGTATTTTATGGGGTCGTAGTTAATGTATTTTATGGGATCGAGGATCATTGCAATTTTGCTGTATAAATGACCTGGTGAGTAGTATCAACAAGTTTAGCGATCTTCGTTCATAAATACTATCCCAGTTGTTTTATTCTCATTCTCCAGTAGTATCAGTCGTAACTGTATTAGTATTAGCTGTACCTTGAGTCTTACTATTGTTGAACACTACACCCTGAAGGTACTGGAAGATAATCGCGTCTTGATCTCCAACATCATGGGTTAAACCCCGTTCATCATCATAAAGCGAAGGAGGTATATTCAAGTGAATATCGACCTATATTTTC
Organism: Apolygus lucorum; assembly: GCA_009739505.2. NCBI lineage: Eukaryota > Metazoa > Arthropoda > Insecta > Hemiptera > Miridae > Apolygus > Apolygus lucorum. Next base: position 48,442,694 of record CM019180.2, on the reverse strand, counting down.
CTAGATTTGGTAGTCCAATTAGCACTCCACAAATTCCAACCAACATACCTATCCTTCCTCCTGACATTTTGTCACCCTGTTTCTACGATTGGGTATGTCCAAAAATTTGCCAAAAATAACGAATGATCTTTTGAAGGGTACGATTGGAGGATGCGTGTGTTATTAAAAAGTGGTTAGCAGAGTGAGAAATTTTACTTAATGATCAATGACTGGTGAATTATAGAAATACTCTTGTATTGACATACAAAAATTAGACAAGACAAACAAAAACTTTTTCGAGACACCTGAACACGTGATGTTGTTACCATCTGGTGGTTTATGAATAAACCATAAATCATACAGTTTATCTTCAAAACATGCTAGAAATAATTCTGAAAAATAGATTCAATAATAATTACTTGACTCTCTGTTTAAAATAGCACTTTTAATAAAACATTCCTAATTAATTTTTAAAACTATATGAGAGAGTTGCAGTGAAAAGAGATCAAGTTGATTGAGCTAGGATGACTCAGTGTAGTCAGGTTCTGCAAAATCAATTTGATACCTCAAAACATTATTATTATCAAACATACTTATTGCTTCCGAGTCTACCAAGGTAGCGGAAGGTTTGTTTTCACATTTCATGGTGAAAAACATGTTCTCCAAAATTACCATTTCCACTCGCCTTCCACATTTTAGACCTTCCTGAAAATTTTTGGTTCCGTGTATGTCGGTGTGTCTGACGGTCTGACATGAAATCCCTGTAACGGGCAAAACTATACGAAGTTATTGAACGATGCCGATGATATTTTCTGGGATTAAATGTTTTTATGTGTATATCATCATCCCCAAACCGGTATTATCCTCTGCGCACGCGCAAACGTGGAAACCTTGTAAAAGCCATAACGTTTACATTTTCCTGAATCCGATGAAATTTTCAGAGATTGTGTGAGTGAAGATGCAAATTGTCTCCTATGAACATCATTGCCCTAAGGTAGACATTAGCCTCTGCGAAAACCCTGTAACAGCCATAACTTACCAGATTTTCCATCTTATTTCGATGAAACTCTCAGGGATAATGAGGGTTGGCGTGTAAATTATTTACATTATTTATTTACATTTACGTGAAAATTATTTTAATATGAGATTACTTGAAGAGCATCGGACATAGGTACAATCGGATTGAAATTTTGAGATTGAATTTTGGATAAAATCAGTTGAAATTGCTGAAGTGACCAAATGAGGAGTTTTCCTTCAAACGGGCTTATATCCACTTGGAATTTTTTGTGGGAAATTGAGAAAACTAATTTCATGGCGAAGGAAGCTGTCTAAGGTTCCTAAATTTTCCAAATAGTTCGCTCATAGAACTTTTGATTGTAAGACCAAATTTTGAAATTTTGGCATGCGTTTTGATGGCGATATGAGCCGGAAATCTCAAATTCCAATCAAATCAAATCTCAAATCAAATGCCGAAATTTTGGCAATGTGGCGATATGAGCCAAATTGAAAAGATAACGAGTTTTTGTTGTGTGAAGAGAGATATTTTTCATTTTCTTTTTTCTTTTTTTTTTATTTCCTTTTTTTCTTTTCAATAATGATCTCTCGGAATCGAGAAGGAAGAAATAATCTAACCCCCCTAACATTTTGATGGTTTAACTACGTTTCAAGGTAAAAAAAATCCAAAAAAACGATTTTTATTTTAAAAAAGTATTACTTAATCGAAAACAACAGGATGAATATTAGCCGTTTTGTCGGCAAACGCGATTTTTTGCTAGCTTTTTAAGCAGGATACAGACCGTTTCGGAAGGAATTTAACTCGTGAGGTGATAGGCCCTATCCCAAAGATTCAGAATCCGCGAAAAAAACGCTGCAAATTACTACACAATGGTTTATTATGTTTCTATATATATCATTCGTCTGCAAAGCCTCCAACCATCCAACATGAAGGAAAACATCGATCGAATTTCGGTCAGCTAAAATTTGAAAGGAGATTAGGCCTCTTTTGCGATTCACACTCGTGTTTCTGATTTATCGTACGTCCAACCCTTAAATTCTCGTAGGGAGCGAACGGTTTGTCCTACAGAGCTCCGCGTGGTCTCAAAAAATTCCAAACATTCTATAGAATCCCAAATTGAAGGAAAAACAATACCTTTATATCAAAATTTTTTGAGTTAGGGCGTTTTCAAAATTTCAAAATTCATTTTGAACCCTTAGAAGTGACCTACATCAACCAAAATCTTTGGAGCACAACTAGACCCTAAATGGAGCCAACATACCAAATTTCATCAAAATCGGTCAATGCTAAGTGGCAAAAGTGCCGCGTACGGCGGACGGACGGCCAAATTTCTATTCGATTTTTGGGTTCTACTTACCTTGAAACGTAAACCATCAAATTTTGAGGGGGTGTTAACATTTTTTTTTCTTGGTCGATTCTAAAGGTTCATTATTGAAAATAATAAACCAAAAATTTGGCCGTCCGTCCGCCGTACGCCGTATGCGGCACTTTCCCCACTTAGCATTGACCAATTTTGATGAAATTTGGTATGTAGGCTCCATTTGGGGTCTAGTTGTGCCCCGAAGATTTGGTTGATGTAGGTCACTTTCAAGGGTTCATAATGAATTTTGAAATCTTGAAAACGCCCTAACTCAAAAAATGTCAATATAAAGGTATTGTTTTTCCTTCAATTTAAGATAGTATAGAATTTCTAGAATTTTTTGAGACCACGTGGAGCCCTGTAAGACAAACCGTTCGCTCCCTACGAGAATTTAAGGGTTTTACGTACGATAAATCAGAAACACGAGTGTGGATCGCAAAACAGGCCTAATCTCCGTTCAAATTAAAGCTGACCGAAATGCGATCGATGTTTTTCTTCATGCTGGATGGTTGGTGGCTTTGCAGACGAGTGATCTATATAGAAAAATAATAAACCATTGTGTAATATTTTGCAGCGTTTTTATTCGATTTTTGGATTCTATGTACCTTGAAAGGTAAACCAACAAATTTTGAGGGGGTGTTAAAAAAATTTTTCTTGGTTGATTCCAATGGTTCATTATTGAAAATAATAAACCAAAACAAAAAGTGTAAAAGGTGGATATAAGTCTGTTTGAGAGAAAACTCTTCAAAAAGAAGGAAATCGAATAGTAAGGAATAGAATTTAGTGATTAAAATAAGGACGCAGATCTTATGTTTGTGAAACTATGTAAATAGGAGACATTGACAAGAAATCAGATAATCATGATTCACACTCACAAGAAAGACGTCATCAGAGATGTAGAACCAAAACATAAGCCCGTGAAACTCACATAAAAATACCCAAAATTTTTGGAAAATTCGAAAGAAATATATTGCAATTACTAGAATTTTGTAAACACGTACAATAAAATCGTGGTCAACTTATCCTACAGTATATGCAAAATAATTAGTTGAAAATTGTAAAACAACAGTAAAATTACTAACAAATTGGAAAAGATTATACATCGCAAGATAAGGTTTACGTACATGGGTCGAGTAGGTCGAATGTAAAATACTATGATTTGAAGAAATTGTTGAAAAATCAGTTCCATTCATCATCTGGAATTACAGTTGTTCGTATGAATAGTTTTTAGGTATAAACGGTGAAGAAGGTATGGGGAGATTTCTCCCGTGTGGTCCAGTCACTCTAACCGAGAGACGAGGCGCCGCTCTTACAAAACAACGGCTCGGATTCTCGACTCGAAATCCCATTCTTTCAATCACCTATAACTTGAAAACAGACGACCTAACACGCGAAATTGGACTCCCAAACCAGCAGCTGCCTATGCGTTCAAGCGGACTCCCACACCTGCTCCACAAAACAAGATTGACTGCCTATCGGCCTTCCCCTTTCGGACTCGCTAAAAGCCATCGGATCTTCTCATCTATTAAAATAATTTCGGGCGGAATTCGATTATTCCTCTGATAGTAATAATCAAGCCTTCATCAACGTCCCGAGAACCTCTTCCAGTAATGGTCAACCAGAAGCGAATCTGCTGGGAAATTATGTTATAAATTTTTGGACCAATTAACCGATTACACATTTTTTCAACCTCCGGCACACCTGAGGATAAACAAATTGTCGTCGAAGTCACCTGCTAGGTCAGACTCGGCGGAGTGGTTTGCCGCGGCTCATCAAGATCAAGGGCACTAGCCCGGTTCGTATGGACCTGAATTCTGCACGTCAGGAAAATACAGTGGGTACCGCTTAATGTGATCAAGTTGGGGATAACAGTCTTGATCACATTACGCGGTTGATCACAATACACAAAACAAGTTTGCCGAGTAAGAATTTTTTTTTTTTTTTTTTTACTTGAGCCAAGCATCACCAAGGCTCTATATTTTCCATACTCATAAGTTTTTAATTTTATTATTTTTGACATGGATATGTCTTAGTTCTCTGGGTCATTCCAAAATTTTCGACACACAAAACAATGCAACGTTTTTTTTCTGATGCTGTTGAACGCCGGAAGCTGAAATTTGAGAGGCAGGGTCAATCGATATATACTTCTATACATCATCAAAGTTGATGATCACTGATCAGCTGAGTGAGCTCCAAGGCCATTTCCTCTCCTGTTGAACGCAAGAACCTGAAATTTGAGAGGGCGGGTCAATGGAGAATGCTGAAGGCGCCTGAGTGGTCACTGATCAGCTGAGTGAGCTCATCATTTAAATTGCCATCATAAGACATCCATGTACAGATGTATCTGCATGCAGTGTAGATACTCGTTTTTTGTTAGGAAGGTTTTCATATAACCTTAAGAAATGTGCACAGCATAATTTCATAACTGGTATCCGCACGCCGTACGTAGGAAGGTCAGCATCAATGTCCACCCATTGTTCAATGATGGGGTCGTCGGGTTCATCAGCGTCAGCAGTCATTTCGTCATCCTCATCCTAGATGAACCCAGCCTTACTGAAACAGTTGCGGATAGTTAGGGGGGTGACTTGTTCCCAGCATTCAGCAATCATATGCATGGCTTCCAGGACGTTAACTTTTTTCTCAATATCGCCGGCCTTAATTCCGTTGTCCACGCCCTCAGACACTAAAAAGCGCATTTTCTTTCTATAGTGGGCCTTAACTACTCTAATGATGCCCTGATCAAGTTTCCGGTCCCATTTTGTCATGAAATCCGTGAAAATGGAGCAACTGACGATAACGCCGATGAGGTTATTGTGGATCTGTGTAGATAAAGGCATTCGTGTACCATGACCGTGTGTGTAAACAAAAGATTTGTTAACAGAACTCGGGTAAATCATGTCGAAAAAATACCTCTCGACTATCTCCGTTTGATCACTGCTGGAAATTAGATTTCTTCAATGAGGAAATCTTTCCCTGTGACGTCATACAGCTCATGTAACCATGAGCCGAGTATCCATGACACATGCTGTATTATTGCATTCGTCTACAAAGCATAATGTATTTTGTTTCTGAATATTTTCTATTATGAAAATATTCTTACATTTTAATGTTCCCATTCGCATAACATGTTCTTGCTTATAAGCTTTGAAATTGTGTAACTTCAATGCAGATTACTTTAAGCCGAATCATGTAGCTGGTAACATTGTACGCGGTTCAGTTGTTTTCAGCTGGAAGTCGCTTGCTTTTGTTTTAGACGCTTTTAGACGCTCGCCGGAATTCGCTTCTCACTTGGTTTCCAACCCTCTTGTGTGAATAGCTTGATCCGTGTCTTACAAACTGCTCTCTTTGCTTTTCATTTCCAATCTTGTTTCGAGTCATTCAATATCTTATTGAATTAACTATTATCAGTTTTAGAATCATATTCGAGTCATTCAATATTCATTGAATAAACTAATCAAATTCAAATCGCTGTTTTGTCTACATATTTTCGATTCCCCATCTCCAGACCTTCGTTTTAACGGTGAGTTCGTTTCATAATGTATGATGCATGATATATATGGTTAATAGTGTTTGCACCTTACTTAAACTCAGGTATCTTGGTTAGATTGGTGAATCTCAATATTCCGTATTGCTCGTTGAAGCTTACAGCCGATACGATATCGTAGGATCCTGGCTAATCCACGTAAAAATACGAGTAGAATTGTTTTTAAATCCGTGATCCCAGTGAAATGCCCAATTCTAACTTCGATCGTTCGATTTCCGATCCAGAAGGGTCGATAAAGTTCTGTTCTCGCCATTTTCGGATTTTCTCGCATTTCACGAGAATATCGTTTCATGTCCGGATAAAATCCGCCCTGTTTCATGTCCGGATAAAATCCGCCCTGTTTCATGTCCGGATTTACATGGAGGGTGGATACTATTTAGCTTTTGAAACCCTCTTATTCCTCTCCGCCTTACTCCATGTCTGGATGTCCATGGATGAGGGTGGATGTGATTTAGGTGTCGGAAACTTCTTCTTCTCCTCTTTCCTATCTCTTCTTACTTCCATCGAGTCGTGATAACGAATTCGATTTTCATTGTTGTTCCTGTTTGTTTTGATCGAGAATTCCGGCAGAACGACGTTTGCAGTAGGGAAATTCCTTCTTTTAAGGGAAGCTTGTTCCAATTAATCCGAGTTATTTTGTGTTGTGTTGATAGTGATTTGGTGGTTTCGTATGCCAGAGGAATGGCCAGCCTCTGATAGTTTGCTCTGATTCATACACAAACTTGTCAAGTTTCCCGATTAAGAAGATTATCGGGAAATGTTCCTCAGTCTCCAGCGTTGTGAAAACGAAGTTCATTTGTTCTGAGCCCAACAGAACAAATAGAGCGAAGAAATAACGCGATGGTAATTTGTTTTGTGAATTGTTAAAAACCAGCCCGAGTTGAACGGAAATCAGTCTTAGGTGTGCACATATTTTTAAAATTAATTCTATCAGAATTGACCTCAGACTGATGAGTGCACATTCAGTTTTAGTTCAGCGATAAATAGGGTACCCGGTACTATGCTTTGTGTTTAGATATGTTCCTCATAGTACCTGGCAGCGGTCGTGACAAGCGACGACGGAAATGCTATGGGCCGTTATTTCGATAGGGAATTTTTGGATCGGGCCTAAGAATTCCCACGGAGTTAAAGTCGATAGTCACTTGTGCGATCGTGTTAGTAATCGTAGTATACACTACTTTTACATAAAAACATGATTTAGTGTCTGAATTACGTATTCGACGCTGAGAGATGACAAGTTAATAAAAGGAAACCACCAAGAGAAAAAGAACTTTATCGACGTCTAGGATTTAGTTTGAGAAATCGTAGTTGGGTCTGTTATCAATCGAGTTTTATTCTTTCTGAAAGAGGGATGGACTTGATTAGTTCACATGTACACAAACATGTTAAAACTGAATCGAGACCTTTTGTCTATTATGTCTCATGTCATCCTGTCGCACAGATTGAATAAAGCAGTAGGTTGCAAGTATGTTCAACTAAGTTTTATTCGTTTTTGAATTTTTAGTTTTTCATGTACAAATAGGTGCATGCTGAATAATTGTTAAAGGTGTAGCTTTGTGCTGTTTACACTCAATATTTTGATTTTTCGCTTACACAAGGATCCGATTAATCGATAATTTGAATATTATCTTATTTTTCTTTTGAATCAGAATCTGACCTTTGTGAAGCGAATAATTATCGGGGCTTCGAATCTTTTAACCCCTGAATCGTTGAACTTTTATTTTCGCTCACTTGCAACTGAAGGTAGTCACTTTGTCTCAAAGTTGTTTTACACCAATACCGATTGATGTCAGAGATCGTTGTTGTTAGTCGGGACGAACGTACATCGGATATCGGCCACCAATAGTGCACAATTGAATGGCAAAATTTAAAAATCAGATTCATGACACCAATTTATTAAAACCAATAAAAACTAATAAAAATTCTTAAGGTAACCATTCATGCAATAAAATCATGTCAATTCATTTGTTTACTAATAAAACATCTGTATAGTTCGACAACCAGATGCCAACAGAAGAATTGAACGCCGGCCGGCAGCTTACAAGAAACTCGTGCGGGATATTTGCATCACTTTTGAGTCACAATGTTTTGGTCCGCAAATTATCCAACAACGCACTAGGTCCCTTTTAATACTAGTATTAACTAAGTATTTATGTGTTTTTGGGTTCTGAGGACCTACAAGCTCTTGTAGCAGTAAGAAACTTCATGGAGTAAGTTGGATCCTGTATGAACTATTGACATGTGCAGTACCAAGCTGATTCTGTCTCTGTGGGTTACAGGTGACTCTTGAGCCCTACTAATCTCCGAATCAGAAGATACCAAAATTGAGCAAAAATGACTCCTTCCTCTCTGACGACATCTTCCTTTGATGAAGACTTGGCGAGGCATATGTTCGACGAAGGCGCTGCCAACGTCGGTGCGGCTGACGAGCCCCACCATGTACCTGATCCTGAGACACTTCGGATTCAGGCTGCCAAGTGGTCTGATGAGGTATTGGTATGGTATCTTGGGGAGCTTAAGCAGCTGATGAAAGTGAGTTTCAACCAACTTATATCTAAGTTAGTAGACCTGAATAATAAGTACACCGAACTGTCCCAGTATTTTTCGGTAGGTCATTCGTTTCAGCCTATATGGCTATTTCTCCTTCATCTGAAGTTGCTTCGTCCCTAACTGCGACTCAGGTTTTGCCAACTTTTAGTACTGTTGATTTAATTTTTGAAACCTAAGTACCTCTTCAGGACTCTGATTTAAACATGGAGGTTTATACACCAGTAGTTGTTCCCACATCTGGGAACTCAGAATTATTCGCCAAAAAAAAAAGGACCTTCCTTCTGCTTATTCCATGTTTTAAAAACACCTGTTCACTCTGCTCTATGATAGGCATGTGTTCCATCCTTGTGATGAACCCTATAGGACTCGGAAAAATAGATTTTATCAAGTTTCATTCTTTGAATAAGAGACTTGACTAAGAGGAACAGTTTAAATACTGGAAGAGGAGTATTGTGAGTTGAATCGACACACAAGATTGCATCTTCTTGTTAGACCCTTCCGAAGTTGCCCCTCAGGCTCTTTCACCAAATAATGTAGGGATTACAAGATGGAAGGCATGATGTTTCATTATTGAATCTCTGTCACCATACTTCCATAACTTAGTCCAGGATCTGACAGATCCCAAAAATATTATGGACAAGTTTCAGAGTGTCTGCAATCCCTTAGCAACATTTCAACTAGAACTTTTGGTAAATGATTTTAACTCCATTCGGTTCGACCCCAAATCAGCTGTCAGGAGTGCTTTGTGAAAGAGAGTTGCCTCTTCTGGGGGTCTCGTAAATCATCAAGGAAGCAGAGGAGGCAAGGGTGGTCAAAGTACTAGTCAAAGTACTGGTGGTCAAGTTACCACTTTCATGAATCCGGGTAAATTTATCTCCAAAATCAGAATTGTGATTTCTAAGTCCAAAAATGTTCGCAAAAAGTCCTACTGTGTTTATTGTAAGAAGAGGGGGCACTCTAGAGAATCGTGCTTTAGAGCAAACAAAATTTGCTACAATTGTGGCAAATCCGATTCTCATGTCGCTGCTAATTGTCTTCTTCCACCCCAATCCTCGGAGCCTCAACGACTAAAATCCGTCGTTAACAGCAATGCTACCTCTGCCAAAAAGGCAGGTCCCGTTCGGTATAAGGCATCCGCGCAGATTGAAAGGCCTAAGCTTTTCAGAATGCCTCTGGGTCAGGCTAGACGCCTAGGGCAACAATTTCGTTCTTATTCGACTCGCTTTTTGCTGTTATAGGTCTGCTGGATGTTCTAGAATCTGAGGACATATTGGGTTCTAAGGGGAGTGAAGAAGAGCAACATGCTGCCACTCTAATTTGGTTAATTTTAGAGCAATTGTCACATCATAGAATTTTTAAATGTGCCAATAATGTTGATAGACGGTCTGCAGGTGTTGCAGAGTGGATACATTCATTTTATTAATAATGAACGAGTCTCAAAACTGCAAAATGTACTGTATACACCGGGACTTTCCTCAAATCTCTTCTCCATTCGAAAAATAACCCAAGCTGGAATTAATGTGCTATTTTCCAAAGATAGAGTCCAATTCGTTCAAGTCGCCACTGGCAAGACCATTAAAGAAGGCTATTTTCATAATAACCTTTGGTGGATTGATCTTCCATTAGTGTCACCACCATCTAAGAGTGTAGAAAATCCGATGCTGCCTTGTCAGTCTAAACGATTCAAGTTCGATTCCGTTCTGACTTCTCTTGGACAGCCTTGTAGTTCCACGGATTCTTCTAACTTAGAATCTACTTCTGAGAAAATGGGAGGGAGCATTACATCCACTGTAGGTGGCCAACCAGTCGCGGACCCTATTCGGCTGGGAGGGAGAATGAGAGAGAAGTCTGAAGGAAAGCCAAATGTAATTGAGAATCCTATTGAATCTAAATCTAAGAAACTTAAATCTAATAATATTGATTTTGAGATTTCGAAATTCGATCATGAGAATTTAAATAATAAGCTTAGCCCATGGCATGAGACAGGAATCCTCTGGCACTTGCGTTTGAATCATGCTTCTAAATCATATTTGGAGGCAGCCAGAAGGTTCTTGCCTGAACTTGTATATGTTAAATTTACTAATGACTTTTCACGGTATACTTTTGCTTATACTCTTAAAAATAAGAAAGAGGTTCACTTGGCATTCCAACAATGTTTACAAGAAATTAGTTCGCTCACCTCACGAGACAAGAATGTCTTTAGATTGCGTTCCGATCGAGGTCTAGAATTTCAAACTAAGAAAATGAAGACATTGTCTGAGATCCAAGTCAACTGCACGCCCCACAGTAGAATAGATGTGCAGAAAGAGTAAATCAAGAAATTAAGCATAAGGTCAGAGTAAATTTAAGTTCTCTAAAATGCCTCCGTCATTCTGGGGCCATGCTTTAAATTATGTAACTTTTGTGTATAATAGAATGCCTCATCCGTCTAATAATTTTATGAGTCCCTTTGAAAAGGCAAGAGGGTATGCTCCTAAAATTAAATTTCTAAAATGATTTGGATGCCTTGTACACTGCATCGACGTGGGTCAAAAATCTAAATTTGCCCCAAATGCGAAGAAAGGTTTCTTGCTAGAGTGTAATGAAACAGGTTATGTTATATTTTCGGAGCAACATAAAACTCTAGTAAATTCGTGTTACGTTAAGTTTATTGAGTGTATTGTGTACGTTGATAGGATTAAAGATTATCCAAAACAGCTTGAACAAATCTTAGATATGGAAGGCAACACAGATCAATGTAAAACAAGTAATGAAAATCAAATTGATAAAGTAGCTTTACAAAAAGAATATGAATATAGAGAATCTGCTTCATATCAAGAAGCTATGATTAGCCCAGACAGGATGTTTTGGGAAGAAGCTATTCATAATGAATTAGAGTCGCTCGAAGAAATAGAAACTTGGGATTTAATTCCTAAGTCGAGCCTACCTCAAGGTACTAAAGTCATTAAGTCTAGTTGGGTTCATAAACGTAAAACTGAGCCGGATGGATCTCATAAGTATGAGAGCCGTCTGGTAATTAAAGGTTTTGCAGATTCGAATGAATACTTAATTTCCGAAATATTTGCGCCTGTCGCACGCCTTGGAGATGTCAGACTTTTTCTGTCAGTTGTAAATCGACTGGGTCTTCATCTCTATCAGTTGGACGTTGCCACCGCTTTTCTTCACGGATCTTTGGAGAAACCGGTATACATGAGTGTTCCTGAAGGTGTTGAAATCTCTCAGCAACTAAAGATGACTTATGTGTGCGCTCTCTAAAGATCACTGTATGGTTTGAAAGTGTCTCCAAATCTTTGGTACAAGAAATTCAGTGGCATCCTGCAGCAGCTAGGATTTGAGGCCTATCCCTTTCAGACTTGCATTTTTAAATAGCAGCAGGGAACGAAGTATGCGTTGCTTATCATTTATGTAGATCTCTTAGCTTCAAATGACAGCAACAAGGCCTGCGACGTAATTAAGGAACTTAAGAAAGAAATTCGAATCAAAAATTTGGGTACTCCTAAAAAGTTCTTGGGTTTTCGAAATGATAAGAAACGAATCTAGGAGGGAGCTATTCATTCACCGAAGAACTGCTATTGAGAGTTTAATTTCCAAATTTCTCCCACTTGACATGACGTGCTGTTAGTGAGATTCCTATGAGTCCAACTACGTGCACACTCACTGGACAAATTAGCTCCACAGAGAACTCAGAGGCATCACCCTGTGTTCCCTATAGGGAAGTGATAGGTTCTTTGTTATATATCCAAAATTGGACTAGACCTGATATTTCCTTTGCCGTGAATTTCATGAGTCGGAAACAGGTTGGATATACTTTTTCAGATTGAAAATGGGTATTAAAAATTCTAAAGTACCTTAAAGGAACTATGAATTATGGAATTTCGTTTACTGGTAACACCAATGATCTTGTGGCACATTATGACTCATCATTGGGACTAAACAATCTAAACAGGAAATTCTCTACGGGATTTTCAGTCAAAATTCTTGGGGACTTAGTATCGTGGAAATCTAAGAAACAAAGCCACGTCGCTCTTTCAACTTGTGAAGCCGAGTACATTGTTATGTCAGAGGCCTGCAAGGGACTAGTTAACGTTCGTAGCCTTTGCAACTTCTTGATTGGTCTTGACATTTATCCGAATTTAAAATGTGACTGTTCTCCGGCTACAGCAGTTGCAATGACTAACGATTCCAGAACACTGAAACATGTGGTAAAGCTGTGTATGCACTATGTGCATGAACTATATAAGAATAAAAGAGTAAACATAGAATGGGTTTCTACAAATGATCAACTCGCAGATTGTTTTACTAAAGCTTTGCCACATAACAAATTTGTGCAATTTAGAGAATCCTTGTTAACATGTCTCTAATCTGGTGTTCTGTTTCCCCAAAAAGCAGGTGATGACGAGCCTTGGAACTGAGAACGTCGAATCTCCGACTCTCCTCGTCTCATCTCCACGACATAAATGGAATCTCTGCTTCAGCCTCAGTTGAATTTCGCGCATTATTCAATTAGATAAATTCCATTTCTCAACATGTCATTAGCTCTTCACATGTAAATTCCTTTCGCATCTCATTTGCATTTGCATCTGTATAAATGTAAATTCCTTCGCATCTCATTTGCATTTGCAGTTGTATAAATGTAAATTCACTTGCTTCAATCTTACATTTTTGCTTTGTCGTAAATTCAAAGTCATGAAGATTAACTAGTGTTTGCGAATCCTTGACAAAGTTTGTTGATTTAATCTTCATTAGAGTCACATATTTACTTTCATAGATTGGATTTTTGTTTTAGAAAAATGCAATAATATTCGTTGTGACCATTGTCTGAAACATGAGTTCAGGCAAAAACAATTTTTACAGAATGTGTTTTATATGAGTCACTTACTCTTGAGCATTTCTGAATAATAATGGGCATGACCCATTTTGAGCATACTATTTGGAAATGGTCGAGGGTTCCCCTTCGTTGAGGCTTCACCTCATTGAAGAGGAGGGAGTGCTGGAAATTAGATTTCTTCAATGAGGAAATCTTTCCCTGTGACGTCATACAGCTCATGTAACCATGAGCCGAGTATCCATGACACATGCTGTATTATTGCATTCGTCTACAAAGCATAATGTATTTTGTTTCTGAATATTTTCTATTATGAAAATATTCTTACATTTCAATGTTCCCATTCGCATAACATGTTCTTGCTTATAAGCTTTGAAATTGTGTAACTTCAATGCAGATTACTTTAAGCCGAATCATGTAGCTGGTAACATTGTACGCGGTTCAGTTGTTTTCAGCTGGAACTCGCTTGCTTTTGTTTTAGACGCTTTTAGACGCTCGCCGGAATTCGCTTCTCACTTGGTTTCCAACCCTCTTGTGTGAATAGCTTGATCCGTGTCTTACAAACTGCTCTCTTTGCTTTGCATTTCCAATCTTGTTTCGAGTCATTCAATATCTTATTGAATTAACTATTATCAGTTTTAGAATCATATTCGAGTCATTCAATATTCATTGAATAAACTAATCAAATTCAAATCGCTGTTTTGTCTACATATTTTCGATTCCCCATCTCCAGACCTTCGTTTTAACGGTGAGTTCGTTTCATAATGTATGATGCATGATATATATGGTTAATAGTGTTTGCACCTTACTTAAACTCAGGTATCTTGGTTAGATTGGTGAATCTCAATATTCCGTATTGCTCGTTGAAGCTTACAGCCGATAATCACATTACGCAAGATTCGTGATTACAATACCCAGACATTTTAACGTAGGATTAATAGGAAATAGATTGGGGATCGTGATTTTGATCAAATTACGCGGTTGATCACATTAAGCGGTACCTACTGTACCTTCAAACATCAACCGATCCGCAATCTGAATCAAAAAAGAGGGAGAGAAAAACATTTATTGTACTTTACAGGAGTGAAAAAGTCGGACTTTAGACTAAAGTAGTTGTCAAAGCGTAAGGGATTTGCAAAAAATGTAAATTGATTTGCCAAAACTAAACGTTCAAGTTGAGTAGCCAAAAGTTCAAATTGATCTATGCAAAAGTTTTTTTTTTATTAATTAGATAGAAAACGGGTTGTCAAATTATTGCAAAAAATGCTAGGTGTACAAGTACAAACTTTTTTTTCCTTAATCGTACTCTTTCAAAACCCCGTTTACGGTACTGGGCTAATTATTATAGTTTATCGCCATAACATTATTGAGCGATGAAACCAAACTGAATACCTCTTCCCTCGCGCGTCTACGGCGCTTTGAGGTCGGTCAGTAATAATTGGTATGTTTCAAATATACCCACTCAGTCTCACCACGAGACGAGTGTTTATCTATAAAAATTTCCAATTCCACGCTAGGAAGCAACAGAAGGCTGTTATTGATGTAGAATGAAAAGTAAGCAAGTTCGTGATTTGATTCATTCTGAGATCTAATTTTAATCTCATGCAGCACAACTTAGTTCATACTTCGCAAAGTAAAAGCTGAGTTTGTCCCTTAATAGTATCACATGATTTATTGTTTTTGCTTTAAATGTTCTCAATAACAGAGATTTTATATTCCATTTTCTCATTTTTAAATTATATTTTATTATAATTGTAATAAGTATAATCCACAAGTCTAATTGAATTTTCTGAAATTACTCAACGACTGTCAAGATTAAAACGAAGAAAGAAAAGAACAAAAAGACTTTGCTCAGGTAGGTATAAAGATTAATGCCGTATGAGCGTCGGGGGACCTCTTAGAGCGGTTTTGTGTTTGCTTGGATGGGAGGTTTTTCAACCACCTAAGCCCTCAAGCCTGATCAATGTTTACGCCCTTGTTCCTAAAAAGCACCTCGCTCTATTGTGGTTACGACCCTGGGTAGTGGAGGGGGTAATTTCCTCTATATACCACGAAAATGCGAACTTAAGGGGCGGATGCTCTAGCTTTAAGGGTAACTGAGAAACAAAACCGTTATAAATGCTAAGTAGTTTTTTATGGGAACAATAGGCACTATAATGGAACAGTTGTAGTTTTTAATCTTCTTTTCCGTGTCAAAAACACTCCGGGTAGTAAGTTATTTTTACTCAAACTACACCCCTCAAAATTGTTTAGAGTAATTGGAGTCAGATTGAACCAGAACTCAAATTCTTCACCACTTTCTATCAAGAAATACAGGAAAAGAAATACGAAACAACCGGTATCTTCTTCACGGCATGAAGAATCAACACTTCATTTCTCGGCAATCAGAAGGTGCCTAATACTTGTAATCATAAAGTTAGAAAAAACTAACATGTAAGTAATTAGGATTATAACATACTTGCATACGAGTCTGATAGACATTGACACATTCCATGTCTTAAGACATATAAGACATAAAATTTCAACAAAAAATTATATATAACCAGGTAATTCATTAAATTAGGAACACAAAATCTGGAATCGAACCCGGGTCTCTCAGACTATTGATTCTTTTAGCCTAGTTACGGAATTTGTTTAGGACTCCCATAGCTCTTTTGGGTAGCGCTTTTCGATTCTACGTGCCAAAGTGAAGACATAAAATGGCAGTAAATAATGGTATTACGAGTAAAATTATGTAAATGATTGATTGCACAAGAACTACTTCTTTGCGTTTGGTAGGTATTGAGTAATATAAGTAATTCACAAGTTGATAGAATTTACTAACTGTGAATGTTAGACGGTCCCTCATGGATTTCATTGACATCCGACCAATGGCAGGGCGTGCGCGAACCTCATTTGCCTGAAACTATGTATTATTCACGATTTACTTCTATTACTCCTTGTCCAATCCAATCAGTAAAAGTAAATGAAAACCCGAACATTTATCAAGTGAAAAAGCGAGTAGGTATCAACATGATTGAGAATAATTTCTCCATCGTGTTGATGTTAGTAAACTCATAACACTATGATATTTCTCGTTCAGAGGCACGAACCGACCTCTGCGGGAAGATCGTGAGTTCAAATCTCGGTCGCCGGGCGTGTTTTCGTGCGTTCGAGGCTCACCGCCCCTCCCGTCCAACGAGGAGGCAATGAGTGAGGCAATAGGAAGCTTGGTGCCTTCAATAAGGAATTTTATTAGCGACTGATTGCTAAGGACGCAGAACTGAGTAGGTACGTCTCAGAGAAACGAACAACGATCGCATTTTGGTCAGCTAAAATTTCAGCCGAGATTAGGCCTCTTTTGCGATTCGCGCACGTGTTTCTGATTCATCGTAATTCCATCCTTCAACTTTTTATAGGGAGCGAACGGTTGGTCCTACAGAGCTCTGGGTGGTCTCATTCAATTCTAAAAATTCAATAGTATTTTAAATTTAAAAAAAAACCTTAATATCAGATTTTTTGAGCGTTTTGAACAATTCAGCCCTTATTTACCCAACTGGACCCCAACACAACTGGATACCCAAATGGAGCCCATGTACCAAATTTCATAGAAATAGGTCAATGCTAACTAAGGAAAGTACGGCATTTTTTCATCAATTTAAAACAGTATTGGATTTTTCTCTATCTATTCTAAAAACACTGCAAATTATTACACAATGGTTTATTATTTTTCTATATAGATCACTCGTCTACAAAATCACCAACCATCCAATAATATCCAATAATATTGGATCCTTCATATTATGAAGAAAAAAAAAGAGAAAAAATCAAAAAAAAAAAAAAAAAAAAATCCAAAAAAAAATCAAAATCACCAACCATCGATCGCATTTCGGTCAGCTCTAATTTGAACGGAGATTAGGCCTCTTTTGCGATTCACACTCGTATTTTGATTTATATATATATATATATATATATATATTTAAATCTAAACCCTTAAATTTTCGTAGGGAAGGAACGGTTTGTCCTACAGAGCTCCGCGTGGTCTCAAAAAATTCTAAAAATTCTATAGAATCTTAAATTGAAGGAAAAACAATACCTTTATATCGAAATTTTTTGAGTTAGGGCGTTTTCAAAATTTCAAAATTGATTTTGGAACCCTTAAAAGTGACCTACATCAACCAAAAGCTTCGGGGCACAACTAGACCCCAAATGGAGCCTACATACCAAATTTCATCAAAATCGGTCAATGCTAAGTGGCAAAAGTGCCGCGTACGGCGTACGGCGGACGGACGGCCAAATTTTTATTCGATTTTTGGATTCTACGTACCTTGAAACGTAAACCATCAAATTTTGAGGGAGTGTTAAAATTTTTTTTTCTTGGTCGATTCCAAAGGTTCATTATTGAAAATAATAAACCAAAATTCTATTGTATTATTAAATTAGTGGACAAATAATTCCTTTACATCGGGAGTTTCCGAGCTAGGGCACTTTTGACAATTACATTCTTTATTTTCCACCTCTTAGAAGCGACTGACATCAACCAAAAGTTATTTTTTTAAATTTCAATTTTTTTCAAATTTCATCAAATTTGGTCCATGGTAATTAAGGAAAGTGCCCATTAGAGCGGACGGACGGAATTTTTTTCGGTTTTCGAATTCGATTCGGTGTTTGTTTTAGGCGGGTGATAACAATTAATAACAACATTGATAACAATTAATCCGTTTTATAACAATTTGCAGCGTTTGCTTCCTTGGCTACCAAGGTAGCGGAAGCTTTGTTATCAATTTTCAAGGACGAAAAAAAAAGTTCTCCAAAATCAAAATTTTCACTCGCGTTTTGCGTTTAAGATCTTTCTGAACAATTTTGGTTCCGTGTCTGTCTGTCTGTCCGTCTGTCATGAATTCCTTGTAACGCGCATAATATACGAAGTTATTGTCCGATTTCTATGAAATTTTCAGGGATTGTGCAGATTGGTGTGTAGACGGTCCCCTATGGAAATCATCATCCTCGGATTGATAGAAGAGACTGCGCATGCGCAAACGTGAATTCCTTGCAACAGCCATAACTTCCACTTTTTCCTTCCGATTTCAATGAAATTTTCAGGGATGTTACAAATTAGTATTTAGATGGTCCTCTATGAAAATCACCACCTTCGGAATAACAGTAGCCACTGCGCATGCGCAAACGTGAATTTCCTTGTAACGGCCATAACTTCCACATTTTCTACCCGATTAAGGAGAAATTTTCAATGATTACGCGGATTAGGTTGGAAATGGTCCCCAATGAAAATCAAGGCTTCAAAATTTACAGTAGCCTCTGCGCATGCGCATACGTAAAATCTTAGCAGCAGCCATAACATTTACATTTTTCATCCGAATTTGATGAAATTTTCTAGGATTGTCCAGATTAGCGTGTAGATGGTCCCCTATGAGGGTAGTGGAAGGTACTTAGAGATTGGTCTTTCGAGATTAACTACTATGCATCGGATCATCTATACAGTCGGGGTATGGATACGAGGAAGCTATGTGCCACACCCACTTGGCAGACTTTTTTTGGGGGTACCGGAAGTGAAGGAGGAATTTCAAAATATATGAGGTTTCATCTTTAATTGTTCGAACCTCAGCTGATTAGGTCATCAATGAGGGTGGTTCAGAAATAGGCAGAAAATTATCAGATTCATGTTAATTTCGAGTGAGGTCAGATTTAGGTCGAGGATAGAACGGAGTGAGGAGCGAAGTGGTGGCGGGCCTTACGGAAGAGGAGGGGAACTAATGTGAAGGGGAGCCAATTAGGGAAGAACATTTACCTTACAATAGGGCTGTGTATTGCATTAAGTTAAGTAAAGGGAGGTGTAAAGAGGGTCGGAGGGGGCGGAGTCCCATCGCCTTTTAAAGGGAAGCCCGGCCACCAATCCGTTGGCCCTAAGCGGTTCACCCCCCGAGAACAGGCCACGCCCCCCGCGTCCCCCTCTCGGCCTCTCCGAGGGTTTGTTTTCACTCAAGGGGCGCCGGCACCAGAGCAGTCGTGTCCTGTGATATGTGAGGATGAGCGAGTCGCCGAAGATCGACGTCGTCTCCGAAGACGAGGACAAGAGGATTTCCGAGGAAGTGCGGAAGCCGCCCGGAGGGTTCACCTCGTTCTCCATATCGAGCATCTTGTCGAAGGAGTCGCGGAAAGATGCGTCGTCGCAGCACCTGCAGGAGCCGCTGTCGGTCCACCCTCACGACCCCGGCATGCTCTCCAGGTGAGTCTCTCTCCACTCCTGACTACCGATAAGTTCTCGGATTGAAAGTAGAAATCGCCATAAATTTCCAAAACCATGCAGGTGCGTCCAATTTTCGAAAACTTCAAAAAATTCCGTTGGAAAGACATTTTGGTTTACTGTTTTCAATAATGAACCCTTGGGATCGACCAAGAATTTTTTTTAACCACCCCTCAAAATTTGTTGGTTTAAGTTTCAAGGTAGGTACGTAGAAACCAAAAATTCGACAACCGTCCGCCAAAAAAAATTTTGTCCCCACTTAGCATTGACCAATTTTGATGAAATTTGGTATGTAGGCTTCATTTGGGGTCTAGTTGTGCCCCAAAGCTTTTGGTTGATGGTAGTCACTTCTAAGGATTGAAAACTAAGGTTTGAAATTTTAAAAACGGGCTATCCAAAAAATGTATATATAAAGGTAATACTTTTCCATCGAGTTAAGATAGTATAGAATTTATAGAATTTTTTGGGACCACGCGGAGTCTTGTAGGACAAACCGTTTGCTCCCTACGACAATTTAAGTGTTGGAGTACAATAATTCAGAAACACGAGTGTGAATCGCAAAAGAGGCCTAATCCCCGTTCAAATGTTAGCTGACCGAAATACGATCGAAGTTTTTCTTCAAGTTGGTTGGTGGTAACAATGGCGAAGCCCTATTCTTTGTAAAAGAGTGATCTATGTATAAAAATAATAAACCTCTGTGTAATCATTTGCAGCGTTTTTAAAGTGGAGTTGAGATGTGCATACGACGAACGAAAAGCAAAACTCGTCAAAATCTTGAAATTACTTGTTTTTTTAGTCGCCTGGTAACCATATCAATTCTTGACGCAGAATTGTGAAACTTCCCTAAAAGTGGACCAAAATCTCAGCTTTCCAAAGGTGTAATTAGAAAACAATTTACAATCGAATTTGAGGGAGAAATTTCTGTTTGAACGCGGGAAAATATGATTGAAAATGGCTTCGGACCTCACTCAGCTGATCAGTGATCCCAGGCGTCTCCAGCATTCAAGCTCCGAATACATTTTCTATCCTACTGAACGCAGGAAGCTGAAATTTGAGAGGGAAGTTCAAGGGAAAATACAGATGTGCTATTGAGGGAAAATCAGTGATCTATACAGAAAGGTTATCTATACAGAAAAAAATAAACCTCTGTGAAATAATTTGCAACGTTTTTTTTTTTTTTACCTACCAACCATTGATGGTACTACCTACCACACCCTACTGCCTTCACACCTTCACAATCAAGTTTATTAGAAAGAACTTAACGCTTCACACTCGATTCAATAATAGACAGCTTCATATGGAAATTTGATTACTGGTTGCTAAGGAAGCAAAACTGAATAAAACTCGAAGAAACGAACAGCGATCGCAGATAAAATTTGAACGGAGATTAGACCTCTTTTGTGATTCACACTCGTGATTCCGTTTTATCGAAGGAAAACCGTTAAGTACTCGTAGGGAGCGGAGGGATTGTCCTGCAGAGCTCCGCGTGGTCTCTAAAAATTCTAAAAATTCAATACTATTTCAAATTTGTGAAAAAACGGTACCTTTATTTCGAGAGTTTTCGAGCTAGGTCTCTCTTGAAAATTTCAACTCTTAATTTTCACCCCTTAGAAGTGGCTGACATCAACCAAAAGCTTCGCGGCACAACTAGACTTTCCACAGAACTAGAATTCCACAGATTTCCTAAAATGTCATCGGAATAACTTAAATTAAATTTAAATTTAATAAACAGCAGAATTTTTGGTGTTATTGTAAGTCTTAAAATAGAGTTGAGACAAAAAATTCCAAGGGAATCGATGACAAATTTTGTTGGTCCAATCAGGGTTAAGAGGATCACCCACAAAATACTACCAAATATCAAACAAAAAACGCGGCAAATGATTACACAACGGTTTAATATTTTTCTGTAAAGATCATCCGTTTGCAAAGAACACGACTTTCCATTATTAGTACTTGCCAACCATATTATCTGAGACTTGTGGGAGCCCTCACGTTCGTAACGGAATTAAATTCTTGGTTGCTAAGGACGCACAACTGAGTGACTTGAAACTCCAATAGAAGAAACGAAAAAAGATTGCATTAATTTTATCAGCTACCAACGGCCGATACCTGGTTTGATGATCCGGTGAGATCACCGAAGTTAAGGCCATTCGGCCCGGGAGATTATCTGGATTGGTGACCGCTCGCAGGATAATTTGTCGGGTTGGGCAGTAATTCCTGCACCATTTGAGTTGGTGAGGCAATAAGTAGCAATCGGAACCAATTGTAATCTTCCCAGAAGATCCCAGTCGGAGCGACAGTCGGACGAAAATTTAATATGAGATTGTTGAACTTTACTTTACTTACTTTGATCAGCCGACGAATATTAGGCCAATTCCCGTCAGTGAACAATCTTATGCGTTTGACGATTGTGCTTCTGATTTATCATAAGTCCAACCCTTACGTTCCATAAGGAGCAAACTGTTTGTCCTACAGAGCTCTGGGTGGTCTCATTCTATTCTGAAAATCCAATACTGTTGTAAATTGATGAAAAAACAATACCTTTACATTAATTTTTTTCGAGCTGAGCATTTCGGTTTTGAAAATACCAGCCCTTATTTTTCACCTAGTGAACTTTTATTCATGACTTCGAGCACTTTATGACGCGATCTGAAAATCGTTAAAGTGGATGGGTAACAGGAGCTATCAACTTATGTGAACATTCACATATGTAAAGGTAGCTCATGAATTTATTATCACAATCACCACTTAGCAAAGAATTGGCCGCCCAGACGTAAAATTACATCCCAGAAAGTCGTGAATTTTAACCCTCAATGTGGTTTTTCTGTTAAACTCCAGCATTTGGCGGTGGTTTTATTGATGGTAGGCGAAGAAGAGTAGTTACCTTCAAGTGCATACTTTAGTGGTATTCAATAGGTACTTGTTATGCTTTTAGTGCAACTCAAGCGAGCAAATCGAGCAACTCAAAATGTAGTGTATAGAATAGAATAGAATAATAGTTTATTAACAGAAAGAAAATACAATATAAAATGGCATATAAAACAGAGAGTAAATAAACAATTTCTTTCTGTCCACCAACCAAATAAGTTCACAAGAACTTGTGGCGGCTGGTGGAGCTGGTTTCAGTCTATAAGACCACAAAGTCGACTACTAACTACACGTACTAGTATATCAATTTAATTTGACAAACAAATTTTAAAAAATTAAAAAGAAAAAGAAGGCTCTCTACAGTCCAGATTCCTTTATTCTGCTCAGAATCTCTCTCTTAAAATGTGCAACACTATTGAACACGTTAGTATTAAATTTATAAGCATAAAAGAACTTTAATTTAAACTAAGCCAAAATTAATAGTTCTCAACTGCGCAACAGACAAAAAATTTCGGGCTTCCTTGAAAACATAAAATAACTTTCTCAACTTGGAAACCAAAGCATCAATATGGTAATTGAATTTCAAATTCTGATCAAATATGATCCCTAGGTATTTTTTCAGCTAAAGGTAAGAATTTGCAATTACATGATTCTATATTATGAAAACAACAAAGGTGATGAAAAGCCACCCCAGAAAGCCCAAAGCAGTCTTGCTTAGAAAAAGAAAACCTAATTATCGAGGTTTTATCTACATTAAGACTCAAACGATTAATGTCCATCCAGGTCTTGACAAGAAACAAATTGTAATTAATAGTGCTAAGCAAAGATGGGAGATCCTTTCCGTAAAATAAAATTACCGTGTCGTCAGCAAATCCAAACATAGAACCATCAATGACTAGATTCAATAATTCATTGATATATATTAAAAACACAATAGGGCCTAATACAGTTCCCTGTGGTACTCCACAAGACATTGATAGTTCCTCACTAAAAACACCATTAATTCTTGTTGTCTGTGGACGTTGCGACAGGTAGGAACGAATCAACTTTAAAGGTAACCCTCTTATCCCATATTTATACAATTTTTTTAGTTAGTGTTGCGTGATTTACTGAATCAAAAGCTTTCCTAATATCTAAAAATGCTCCATACACGTAGAAACCTTCATCCAGTTTGTGTGATGTAATGTTAATAGTGGTTCGGTTCTCAATGACCAGAGGTGTTCAAACCAGGTCAACAATAAACAATCTAGAAAAATAGTTTGAAAATTGAAGATGAAAAAGAAATTTTTGCGAATTTCGATGCAGTTTAACTGTGAAAGAAAATTTAGATACAACTTAACGTTTTCTTTAGTTGAAAACACTTGGAAGTTGAGGAAAACTTTTATGAAAATTAAAAGATTTCGTTCGGAAAAATAATGTTTCCACTTCTCCCTCCGCTGAGTGTCGCCAAAGTGGCCTTAAAAGGTTTGTCGAGTAGCATTTAATTTTTTCGGCTCCCCGGGAGGGATATTACCCGTTCTGTCTCCTACACCGCCACTTTTTTGACGTGATAGCGAGAAACTAGAACGGGCTGAATATAAACGCATTCTTCAACAATTCGACCTCCGTTATATTCCGATTTATGATTACTAGCAGGTTCCATGTGCTATCAACTTATACAATGATAGTACGCTGTTGAATGTTTACTCAATCAACGTCAATATGGAAATCCTCGTTCACGATGAGAGAATTTCTGACAAAATCATTCCATAACTCATCATCATGAGGAGGATCATTTCGAGGAATTACGTGAATAAGCTTGAATAAAGGACGAACTACCTAACTAACAAACTTCAAGTTTTATTATACACGATTATAATTTGATACCTATTAATCAAATTATAAAACCGAAAGGAATCAAATATGGTAGTATAAACAAAACGTAAAAAAAGCTTTTGTTTGTTCACAAATTTTAACGATACCAATGTTTATAAGTATTTTGGCCCGTCTATCTGTAATTCTCCACTTACTTAGAAGATACAAAGGAATTTTGACGGGCCCAACCCCTTTTTAAGACTTTTGTGATTTAGGTTTATTATGTTCAATAATGATCCTTTGGAATCAACCAAGAAGAAAAATTATTCACCCCCCCCCCCTCAAAATTAGTTGGTTAACGTTTCAAGGTACATAGAATCCAAAAATTTGGCCGTCCGTTCTCGCTATACTGTATTGATAGTGTCTAAGGCCTTTACAAGGGCCCTTTACAATCATTCTGAATGTTTGCGTTCCATTTTATTTGGTGAGGAGATACAGCGGGCCGTGTTAAATTACATGTATCACATCAAAAATGTCTGCCGTTCGCCATGGGGTTGGACTTGACCCATGCCCAGGATGGACCTCGCGGAGGTGGCAGCTTTTATGGGATGGCTAGGGATGGCATATCGAATGAAATATATCGATATATCGATCAAATGATATATCGTCAATGAGATATCGATACCTCCGATATATCGGAGAAAATATATCGATATTTCGATATATCGGAGAAAATGTATCGATTTTTCGACGTATCGGAAGATCTACTGTAAAATGTCACATGTGAAGTAGGTAGGTGAGTTTATTAGTTTTAAAACAATATAAAAATAATTTAGGATGAAATTTATGGACATATCGGGGTATCTACTTGGAAAAACTTGAAGAAGTAGGTAGGTGAATAGAAAAGTTACTAACATCATTTTGGAGGAAATATTATCGATATACTCGACATATTGGAAGATCTATTTGGAAAAACCGTGTGAAATAATGTTTCACATATTATGTATTAACCTACTTTCAAAAGTTCCTGGGTATGAATGATCGAAATTCATTGTTTAAAAACTGGAATAAAGTGCGAAAATATCATTGCAATGTTAAATTAATTTATAAATTGACAGGGGTAGTATACTGTAGACAATCATGATCCTTCAAAATTGAAAATAATTGTTGTGAAAACCTGCTTCACTTCGTAGAGTAGGTAGTTTTAAGCTGGACGAGCCTCCATTAATTTTTGCTTAAGTCAAGTATTTGAGCCTTGAGAGCCACTGTAGGTGTAAACTATGAACACAATCATGTCTGAGCTGAAGTCAACAGTCTGCAATCAACCCATCAGTTGGTACCTACAAAATTTGGAATAAAATTACTTGATGTTTTTACAAGTACAGGCGTCCCTTCTCGTCCATTTATTTCAATATTTAATTTTTACTAATTTTTTTTTTTTTTTAACTTGAAAACAAGTCGCGATATATCGTTAAATATATCGATATTGACCGATAATATCGGTTCTCTATATCGATATAAATATATCGATATATCAAACGTAATGTATCGATATATTTCATATATCGATACCTATATCGTTGCCATCCCTAGGGATGGCATCAAACTGTTCCCTGTATTTATGTTCCTTCGCCTCTTTTCGCGTGCCATTTCATTGCAAATGTTTCTAGGCGTTTGTATGAATTGGTATCAGAAACAAGGTTCTCCAATGGCCCTCCATACGATCTTTGGCCTCACATATTGTATCGTTCCTCATCATAGAGGTCACATTCTCTTATGATGTGTTCAGTAGTCTCTTCACTGAAGCCACATGGACATGCTGGGGAATCGCGTTTCCTGAAGTGGTGCAGTTTCGCGCTAAAATTGCCGTGACCTCTCAACAGCTGTGTCCATCTATAAGAGGGCTTTACATATCTCTTATTTTCCAGTCGGTCAGTAATATCAGGGAAGTACATGTTTGTGAGGCGTCCTTTCTCACTGTGATTCCATCTTGACTGCCACTCAGCGAGACATGTCTCCTGGATTGCTTGTATCTTGCTGCTCATTGACTGGTGTATCGAGGACCTTTCCATCAAATCTTGAAGTGGCTCCCCACCTAATCTGGCAGGCCATCGTACTGCTGCTACTGCCACTTGGAAGTCCAAAAGGAGGTCAAGCGGTATTGTGCCAGCAAGAGCCTGCAACGCATCCGTAGATGCTGTGCGGTATGCTCTCGTGATGGCAACAAGTGAAGCCCTCTGTATCTGCAGGACCTTTCTACGCATTTGTTTAGTAGGTCTATCCCACCAGCATGGCGCAGCATACAAGTCAGTTGAGAGGAATACTGTCTTGTAGTAAACAAGTCTCGCTTCGAAGGAAATTCCCCAATCGGTCCCCGATATTGGCCCTCCGTCCGCCGTAAGCGACACTTTCCTTTATTATTGACCGATTTCGATGAAATTTGGTATGTAGGCTCCATGTGGGGTCTAGTTGTGCCCCGAAGATTTTGGTTGATGTAGGTCACTTCTAAGAGTTGAAAAATAAGGTTTGAAATTTTAAAAACGCCCTAACTCACAAAAATTTGATATAAAGGTATTGTTTTTCCATCAATTTAAGATAGTATAGAATTTTCAGAATTTTTTGAGACCACGCGTTCGCTCCCTACGAGATTTTAAGAGTTTTTCTTCAAGTTGGTTGGTGGTAACAATGGCAAAGCCGTGTTCTATGCAGACGAGTGATCTTTTTAGAAAAATAATAAACCTTTGTGTAATAATTTGCAGCGTTTTATTTCTAGTTACACTCTGAACACTTGTAATACCTTGTAAATACTCATGATTTCGGTCGAATTTTCATTGAATTTGAAGTTTAGCAGCAGCCATAATAAAATTTTGAAACTATAATTTACCATTTATTTGGTTTATGTTGTTCCATGAACTCTTGTAAAACTGTATACATAACGCTTTCATACAAGTCTGCAACACATTGGGACATTATTTTGTCTTTAGTTTCCAAGCGACAACTTAACAAGCGGCATTGTTTACTATATCCATTAATAACATTAATAAATATAGGTAATATATTTATATTATACTATAGTATAGTATAATACTATTTATATTATAGTATATTGTACTGACATCAGTATCAAGAACAAGTACGAAAGAAATGCGTGATAAATCGAGAGCTTTTCAACGAAAGGTCATCGAATTTTGTGGGATGAAAAAGTTCCTACCATTTCCCTAGCAACGACTCGGTTGTAAGCGGAAATCGTCAGAAAACCAAACAACGCTTTTTCTTAACGTTTTTTTCATGTAATTATGAATTCATATGTATTCATGTATACATATGTATTATGGATTATGTATACATATGTATGTATTATGTATACATATGTATTATGAATTCATATGTATTCATGTATACATGTATTTATGTATTCATATGTGCCATAACTGGTCCTTGAATATGACACTGAAGTAGCTAAGGTCCAATGGGGTGTGCGCACGGGTCGGAAAAACTGTTTATTGTTATTTTTAATCTAAACTAGACCTCATTCTGAAAAATTTGACACCACCTTCTAGCGTGAGAAGACCTTTTTTCCACGAGTTTTCAAAGTTTCGACTGTTTAAGACGTCACAGTGGACGTCAATTGTGGTGAAGTTTTGTATTTTATTCGAAGATTTTATGCATTTTAGGTGTGACGTCGGGAGACACATGGTTGAAGGTAAAGGCGTCAATATGACAATACGGATCTATATAAGATTAAATTTGAATCAATCAGAAACCTCCTATTCGATACGTGGAATTGGGGGTAGATTCCATGAGGGTAAGAGGAGATGGATAATTCGTAGGTCTGATCCCTAGATAATGCTTTAAATTATAATGATTACATAACTAGAAAATTATCGGGTGATGGATCATGCAATGAGCATACTGCCGAGAGGTTGGAAGTTGTACTTTGTGGTGGAACGGTTGTTCTCAGAAATTAGCTGGTGCGAGAACAACCCTTTAGTTCCAGTGCAGGCATGTTACTGCTGAATACAAGACCCACCGTCAGCCATTACAAGAGGACGATCCCCGCAATCACTTGGAATCGGGGAAAATGACTTGGAAGCGTTCCTGAGATGTCCCGTGGCTTGTCGGATATAACGGATATCATACTCGGAAAGGGGCCTGGATGTGTTTCCCTTTCCTGGGGGGAGCTCCAGGGTCCTTTTCGACCTAATGAAGACGGATAGGATTGGGGAGGTTTGAGTGTAATTGTATCAGAAAGCCAGAAAGGGGGCGTATCGGCGATGTTTCTATCTATTCGCGTGCTGTGAGCGCGGTAGGCGGCCGTCTAATTAATTTGTTTCAGTCACGTGGCTTTCCATCTCTCCCCCATGCGAGTAACTCCCTCGTACTGACCAACCAACCGTCTCATCATTATGATATTCCCCACTGCTCTATAATACACCATGATAAGTTAGCAATGAAGCATTAACCGTAGATGACTGTAATCGTCGTCAGAAATATACTTACAAACCGGACAAGTATCGCTCAGCCATTTCCAGGTCCCGTAATTTACTGTCAGGTGTTCCTCAAGGAACTAGAGTACAAATTAAATTATATAACAAAAAACGCTGCAAATCATTGCTCAAAGGTTTATTATTTTCTGTATAGATCACCCTTCTGTATAAATCACTGGTTCTCCATCAATAGCACCTACCACCATCTCTATTCTCCCTTGACCTTCCCTCACAAATTTCATCTTCCTGCGTTCAATAGGATTGAAAATGACTTCGGAGCTCACTCAGCTGATCAGTGATCTGAAGAGTGAAGAAGATCTCCTCGAATGCTGAAGACGCCTGGAATAGCACTTCCATTCAATAGGATTGAAAATGGCTTCGGAGCTCACTCAGCTGATCAGTGATCTGAGGAGTGAAGAAGATCTCCTCGAATGCTGGAGACGCCTGGAAGAGCACTTCCATTCAATAGGATTGAAAATGGCTTTGGAGCTCACTCAGCTGATCAGTGATCTGAGGAGTGAAGAAGATTTCCTCGAATGCTGGAGACACCTGGAAGGGCACTTCCATTCAATAGGATTGAAAATGTCTTCGGAGCTCACTCAGCTGATCAGTGATCTGAGGAGTGAAGAAGATTTCCTCGAATGCTGGAGACGCCTGGAAGGGCACTTCCATTCAATAGGATTGAAAATGGCTTCGGAGCTCACTCAGCTGATCAGTGATCTGAGGAGTGAAGAAGATTTCCTCGAATGCTGGAGACGCCTGGAAGGGCACTTCCATTCAATAGGATTGAAAATGTCTTCGGAGCTCACTCAGCTGATCAGTGATCTGAAGAGTGAAGAGGCCTTTGAGCAATGATTTGCAGCGTGTTTTACCCACCAACATTTTTTTGTACCTACCAACTTTTTTTTACCTACCAGCTAGGTACTACCTACCACACCATACTGGCTTCACACCTTCAAAATCAAGTTTATTAGAAAGAACTAATCGCTTCACACTCGATTGGAAAAATAGAAAGCTTCATATGGAAATTTGATTACTGGTTACGCAGAAGGCAAAACTGTATACAAATCGAAGAAATGAACAGCGATCGCATTTTAGTCCGATAAAATTTGAACGGAGATTAGACCTCTTTTGCGATTCACACTCATGATTTTGTTTTATCGAAGGAAAACCTTCAAGTACTCGTAGGGACCGAACGGTTTGTCCTACAGAGCTCCGGGTGGTCTCAAAAATTTTTAAAATTCAATACTATTTAAAATTGGTGAAAAAGCGATACCTTTATTTCGAGAGTTTTCGAGCTAGGGCACTCTTGAAAATGTCAACCCTTAATTTTCACCCCTTAGAAGTGACCTACATCAACCAAAAGCTTCGCGGCACAACTAGACCCCAAATGGAGCCCATATACCAAATTTGAACCAAATCGGTCCAGTGTTGCTAAGAAAAGTGCCGCGTACGGCGGACGGCGTACGGCGGACGGACGGAAATTTTTTTTATTCGATTTTCGTATTCTACGTACCTTGAAACGTAAAACATCAAATTTTGAGGGGGGGGTTAAAATTTTTTTTTTCTTGCTCGATTCCAAAGGCTTATTATTGAAAATAATAAACCAAAATTGTACGAGAAAAAGCACAAAATTATTTTAAACTATGCAAATTATTGCACAACGGTTTTTCCTGTTATGTATCAACATGTATCATCACACGAAACTACTTGAAACTAGGATCCTCCTCTGGTTAACGCCGACGACTAAATTTGAAAGAAAATTGAAGAACCCAAGTGTGACAAAAGAACAGAAAGATACAACGAAAGGCAACCAACAAATTTGCGTCAAGAACGTTTTTTTTTTTTTCTTAAATGAAAACTTTATTGTTATTATATAACATTAAAATTTAGATTAATATAAGTATCTTATATAGTAGGCGAAAATGCCTAATTAACATGGAGCATGATTGTAGGTATACTCTTGCCTTTATTTAAAGAGCTCTGGACCGCGGGTTCCAAAACCCCTTCCCTGCCAAGAGGTGGCAACGTTGCAAGGTGCTCACCTTGCGGTGAAAACCCTTGCAGTGAAACCTTGCGGTGAAAACGGTCACAACCCTTCGCGGTCAAAACCCATCATCCCTCTTCCTTCTTCCTCTTCTATCAACATACAATTTAATTATTTATCGTTGGGTGAACATTTTTTGTAATTTAAATTCGTAACGTACTAATTATTCTGATGAAAATGAGTCCAAATTTCCTGTAATTCGGCGAAGAGGGCGTAATTCGTTTGGGTGGATTGGCCGGGAGAGGGCTGCTGAGTTTTAATCGTACCTGCCTCGAGTTTATACTCGATATGTTCAATTTTTCTCGCTGATCACGATTTTGGTGATGGGATGATCGAAATAATTTGTGAATCAAGTGTGCATTTGCAGAAGAGGGTAAACTGTTGAGGGGTTGGGGGGGTTCACGGGCGGAGGGGTCGTGCAGGTATACCTCGACCTTCCGCTGGGGCTCGGATTCTTGCAGCGATGCCGAACCTTCGGGGCCTTCAAAAATCCCAGAGCTCTTTAAATAAAGGCAAGAGTATAGTTACCAATCCATCGATTGTCCTACATTTTGACAGTGCAAATAAATATAACAAAACATGGAAAATATAGTTGATAACAATTAATTCCTCGGAAAGGAAGTCTTGCGGCCTCTTTCTTTTCAGACGTCGCTGATTTCGGGGAGGCGGTGGATTGTTGGTGAGGTCTTCCAGCATACTGTTAGGGTGATTTCTCATTGCGGAATCGAGTTTTACATACGCCTCGAGCAGTGTGTCGCGTACCTCCGGGATATCAAGGTCCGAATGCAGGGTTGAATTACGGACAAACCATGGTGCGCCCGTGATTATTCTAAGGACTCTGTTCTGGAAAGTTTGGATGCGATTTATGTGTGTATTAGCCGTGGAACCCCATAAGCTTTTTATCTAAGGTAAGTCCTAGATAACGTACCGAATCTTCCGTTGGTATCGGTCGACCGCTCAGAAGTACAGTAGTGTGGCTTGGTCTGGTTCGGAAGTTAACCAGGACTGACTTATTGGGGTTCATAGTAACTCTCCATTTGTGACCCCAATATTCTACTTGTTATATGAATCTTTAAATGTATTGTTCGGCTTGTACAATGTCATTTGCCTTACATAATGCAGCTACATCGTCAGCATAGTGCGCAATGGTCAAATGTTCAGAAGTTGGGAAGTCACTAGTGTACAGTATGTACAGCAAAGGACCCCAGATGCTACCTTGAGGAACGGATGACCCTACGCTTGCAGAGTTCGAGACAGCACCCCTACAGCTCACTGATAATGTTCGTCCTGATAAATATGTCTGGAGCAATCGAAATTACGTGTCGGGAAGATAGGGTTTTACTTTTACCAGCAATCCAGGATGCCAAACCTTATCAAAAGCCATTTCCGTATCTAAAAACGCCCCAAGGCATACCTTACGTTCTTCATAAGCTTCCAAGATTTGTTCAATCACCCTATGGAGTTGCTGGGGACAGGAGTGTGCTTTGCGAAATCCAAATTGAGCGTTAGAAATGAGCTCAGAAAGGTATCTCATAAATTTTGGGAGGAGAAGTCGTTCCATGACTTTTGCTAGCAGAGGGAGCAAACTGATCGGGCGGTAGCTCTTGGGGTCCTTCTGTGGCTTATTACGCTTTTTAATCATCACTATCCGGGCATGTTTCCATGAATGAGGAATAAGGGTGGTTCTTAGAATCACATTCAATATTTTCGTAAGTAAGACCATGCTTTTTCTCGGAAGAGCCTTTAACAGTGGTTGAGAGATGCCATCATGCCCAGGAGCTTTTTTGGTTGGAGACCTTCCAATCACATTTCGGACTTGCGCTGGGGTGACAAAATCCTTGAAAGGACTTAGAAGGAGGGGTTCTTCCAGAGTATCTAGGATTTCTTGAGAGAATGTGTGACGGATCCCAGCGATAACTTATCGAGAGTCTAAGGTTCACCTGATAACCCTTCCATTCCGACTTCCTTGATGAAGGAGGAAGGGGAGGGACAGGTACCGCGGGACCCGTCACCCCCCTCTGGAGGCATTGTGTTCTCAGCAGCGCAACCTAATCGTGAGTCTATCTCTCAAATTACATTTCGTCCTATATTGTGGTGAATGTCTCATTTATGCTAACTCGGATCTTCTCACATCTTTGCCTTGTCATATGAGTAACATTTCTGACCCATTCTGAGCCATTTCCATTATAGGACAATACATACCTATTTACTGTCGCCCTACCGAATCCACCTGACTTGTACATGAACCTTTCCTTCATCATTCAAGCGTGAATAGGAATTTCAGGTATAGGGACGCCAGTGCTTTTTACGTATCGTGGTAGGTACTTCAGAAAGGGGAACGTACACCCAGAAATAGGTTAACGTCCATGATCTACGGTCCCAGTTTAACCAGTACCTATTCTCTTTCTTCTTCCTATCACGTTACAAATGTGAGATCAAGATCATCGTTTGGTTGAAACTGGGTTTTTAAAATTTCCTTGAAAATATCACATTTTTCTCGTGGAGTTGAATACCAAACTGACCCAACCCTCAGAGGAGGAATATCTGAGAAATCTTTGAGAATGGAAGTTTTGACTTGAGAGATACTTACTTCTCGTAGCTACCAAAATCACAGGTTAAGCAAGTCGAGTTCTGGACCATTTTGATTCTGAGAGTCTAGATGTGCCTTGATTTTGTTCAACCTTATCATAATTATGGTTTCTGCATGAGTCGGATTCTGGACTCATCAGTACATCAGATCAGAAACCATTCACTCTAAGCTACGGATCATCTTGGATTCTGAGAGTCTAGATGTGCCTTGATTTTATTCGACCTTATCATAATTATGGTTTCTGCAAGAGTCGGGTTCTGGACTCACCAGTACATCAGATCAGAAACCTTTCACTCTAAGCTACGGATCATCTGGGATTCTGAGAGTCTGGATGTGCCTTGATTTTATTCGACCTTATCATAATTAATAGGATCAACTAACGCGATGAAATGCATCCTCAACAAACCACTTAATCTCCCAAAGTTGCCTGAGCTTGCCATCGTCCTTTATTCATAGGAACATCCCCTCCGCTCTCAAGTTGGCCTAAGGATTCCTCTGCTTCCCTTGAGGTACCGCCCTTGGGGGCGCCTCACTTGAATATTTCACGGTCCCCTCAGGAGCTCTTCCTCCCCTCCACTTCAGAACCTTTCTTCAGGAAACTTCCTTAATGGCTCCTCTTGTTAATCATTAACAGCGGCCTCCTCTTCGTTGAATGGTTAAATGCTTCCTAAGTGACACAACCCCCAACTCTAATTACCTTAGAGTAACTTGGTTTTCCCTCGGCTTCATTAACCTTCATCTATTTTTCGCCTGGGATCATCTTTCTCAAACAATTTCTTTTTCCTGGAGTCTTTTCAATGTTTGGAGATCACCAGTCAGATAGAATTTCATCTCGTACATGACTAAGTATGTCTTCTCACTCCATCATCCAAGACAGAATCACTATTGAATTCATGTCCAACTGAACGAATGAACTCCAAATGTGTACGATTTAGAGATTTGAGATGTGGATTGGTTTCTTTCTTTCTTTGGTTCCTTGTTTATTTCTGGAGAGGACTGAAAGTAGGACACTACAACGGATAAAAGTGTATATATAAAATTGGCATATAATCAGAAATTAAGAAGAACATAAAATTTGATATTTCCCCCAGATTTATCCGTCTAGGGGTTGTTGTGGTTTCCTACCTTGAATTGGAAACTATTGACGCTTGAATCCGAGTTCTGTTATCCCTTATTGGAGTCAAAAATCATTCTATCATCGATCAAGAATCCTGAATGTCTGCTGAATCCTGAAGCTGCAAGTCTTCTCTGGAAACTGATGGAAGGCTTCGAGTTCCCTTGCTATTCTCCATTATTCTACAAGGTAGAATTGTCCTCTTTGAATTTTCAGAGTCTACTTCAATGCTACATATGGACAGTTTTTATAAAAATAAATTTTCAACTTTTTCCAATTTCCATTTTTGGGACATTTTGGCCCGTATGTATCAAGTATTAAATATTAAATGAATTAAGAAATTTTTTGTGAGTGGAAAAAATTTAACACACACATTAAAAACGTGAAGATACGGTGAACTACTGAGTCCCGCGAATAACTCTTTATAACTCTCTCTTGAATAACTTTATTCCACCAATTATCGCAAAATCGGCACCGGGCTGAAGGGGAAAGCACTTTATGCTCAACAATCCTAAGAAGTGAACGGGATTTTGCGTTAGAAGACTGAGATTCTACCAGTCCTTTAAAAATCTCGAATCAGAACTTTTACTACGCCACACCCACATATTTCCGAAGGTGCTTGAGATGTACCAAAACACACACGCAAAACAGCTTGAATAATGAAAGTTTTGCCCAAACTCTGATATTAACAAACTTATTACTGTATTTATTAAGATTCACAAGATTCCTTGTTCTATCATCCACTGATTTGGAAATGGATATGAAATGCTCCATTGGAACGATCAGAACCATCCGAAATCCTGAACTCCGGGAATAATTGCCTTGACGAATTTTTTGGATGTCCGAATTACTATTGTTTTTATCCGAAAAATCTAGAAAATTATTTCCAAGAACTGTTATTTTGGTTGTTTAACCACCAAATGATAAGGTTAATCAGGAAATACCTCGAATATTGAAGATTGAGTAGCAAAAATTCGACTATGCAAGCATAACAAGAATGAGCGTATGGCCCAGGAATGACGGTAATCGGGTCTGTTCGTCGAGAAAATGTTTAGAAGAAATTAGGGAAGCTAATAAAAGTTGAAGATTTGAACGATGGCAGCCCGCCTTTTTTTCAAACGTGTGATCTCTTTAATTAATTTTTCTACCATACGTTATTATATAATTGGGCAAAAAGTTGCAGTAGATAGGTTTTCAATTTGTGCTGAATCCAAATTTGAGGTCAAAAACCTGAATTTCCGACCCACCGAAATACCCCATTTCACTCATGAAGACGGAAAGTCTATCGAGACTACGTGATATGAATGAGGGCTAGACTTTCTCAAACTGGAAGTCAACGAAAGTTGATTGAAATGACCTACTTAACACTTACTGATGGTAAAACAAAACGAGAAACATACAATAATACAAATGTACAAATGTATGAACCATAAGACTTGAAGCAAATTATGAAATCCGGCGTAGAAAAAAGTTTCAATTTCCAATATCAGTATGATAACTAATACGTACTGCTTATAACATAAGTTTAATTCGAATTTACTGTATTTTGTAATTATTATATTCAAAATGAGTAA
Source organism: Apolygus lucorum (assembly GCA_009739505.2). Taxonomy (NCBI): domain Eukaryota; kingdom Metazoa; phylum Arthropoda; class Insecta; order Hemiptera; family Miridae; genus Apolygus; species Apolygus lucorum. Next base: position 48,406,706 of record CM019180.2, on the reverse strand, counting down.
AGATTGTCGATGAGCTTTTGTCTACAAATTACCATTTTAGTACGTGCAGACAAATGACGTGGATTTTGAATCAACACAAACATTGCAATTAAAAACCCCTGAAATGAAAAATTATTTGTCGACGAAAATCAATTCAAAGTCATCGCAGGAATCACGTAAAACTTATTTGTGTTTGTGACTAAACTTGAAAAAAACATTACTGATCATGTTTCAAGATTCTTTTGCAATATGAATTGTTCTGATAACTTTTGTACAGTTGGATTTGGGAAAAAGGTTTACAAAAGTCTAGACTAGGTGGAAGTACGTTTGGTGCAGGCGCTAGTGACATCTTTTATCTCAGAATCCTAGTAGGCTCTCGTCCCCATTAGCCCCAAAGGTTTAACGACCACTCAATCTCCACTAGCTTATGAGGAAGAAGGACTACATCTACAACAAATTTTACCAGTTAGCCACCGGTTTTTGGAATAAAATCACACCACATCAATACCACTGGGCGTCGGACCACGCTTCGAATGAAATCCCAAAGCATCCAAAATTAACCCTATCCAGTAATTTGTCATTTAACGAGCTCCATCTCTAAATTACCCCTAATTTAAACTACCTACCAATATTCATTATAAACCGTTATCTGCTGATTGAGATTTACTTTGCCACCTGCTCTGCTGAGAGCTGATAAACTATGCGTGATCGATTCAGTGAGAGGGAAACGCTCAAATTCAGAGGGCACAAAGATAACGAGGAAAATAATCATATCCGAGTGGAAAGTAATTAAATTTGATTTTAATTCCCGCTCATTCAATTAATACCTCCCCCTCCCTATTTCCCGTTGTGTTGGTTAAGCACCCAATTATCGAACAAAACTGTTTTTCAGAGGCAGTAGGGCTTTTCACAACGGTTTTGCAATGGGTGTAGTATAAAGTTGCGAGGAAAAGGGGTCGGTGATGGGGTTTGAATCTCTACTTAATTTACACAGTTTATTTTAAAGAGAAAATCCATTCATTGGATGGTTAAAGGATGAAAAGGGAGGGTTTATCCGCAGGCTGAAGAGTCTCCGGTTACTAAAATCCGGCTCGGGAGGACCAAACTTCAACTCCAATTATGAGGCAAATCGGGATGGCGAAAGCTGTGCAGTTTTGATGGGGTCTTTTGTTGTCAGCTCGATGGAGCCCGTCAAAATGTTTTGTCTCAATTTCGCTCGAAGGTAGAATACGCAATTACTTTACACTTTGTTCGATTTTCGCGCAAATCCATGAGATGAGCGTGTGGAATAAATTGGTGGTGTAAACTGCCATTGTAGACGTAACATGAACTTCGTGTTGTAGTAACGCAGATATGAACTTGATGATTGAACAGGTAGAGGAGGCGTACTTTGTTCATTACCAACGCTTACTGTACATTTTAGGGTGGTGATCTCTGGTACTTACCTATTAGGAGTATTGGGAGTCTTTCCCATCTTTCTTGTATAGTTTTTCTCGGGGAAAAATCTTCCAAAACTGTGTTTTCGGGATACTGGATCATTTTCTACGTCAATTTTCATGAACAAGTTCTTTGGTTTCGCCCATCCGGGTAAGCAGTGAATAGCACAAGCGTGTAGACTTTCACGAGCAGGCTCGCTAATCCGATATGCCTAATAATTAGGCACACAATTATTGTGTTCACTACTACATTTCAACTAGTCATTTCATTAGTTTATTCGACGGAGTAACTATGAGGTCGTTGTGAACAATTCGAATTTTTTCTCATTTTGCGTAAGTACGGATCTATTGCTTCTCACAGTGTAAAGTGATTCCAAGCACCTTCATGACCAACATCGCCAACAGCTGTAATTTACCGAAAGGAATTATAAATAAAGTAAACAACCATTTCAGGTTGGATTTTCGCCCTACTGCCACTCCTGGCATTACGGACGTCATCAGCTGTCTTCCAAAGGGAAGATCAGAATTTGTTCTGATGATTTCGCTCATGGCTTCCCATTGGCCTCACCGCCCTGGGTTGTGAAGAGGGGGGGGGGGGTACTGCGACCGACTTGCCCTAAAATATGCTCCCAAGGCGAGCCTCGAACTCACGGCCCCGCAACCGGTCCGAGTCTCGTCTCCTGGGACACATACCGGAACTCGGTCGGCCACAGCTGAACTATAAATAGAAAGGAATTATAAATTATAGTTGTTTGAGGGCCGGTTTATCAGTCACATTTATCCCTCCAGTAAAGCAGATTTATCCGACGGCCGTTTATCAGTCCCCAGATAGCCTTTACCCGAAGTTTAAAGTTACATGGTCGTCCGAGGACCGGATAAAAAGTTACCGGAGGGATAACTCGATTTACCCAAGGCTGTTAAACCTCAGTCATTTCTAGAGCTTTTGTTTCCCAGATTCGTTCGTTTTTTAAAATTGCTAGTGAATTGCGTAGTTGATTTTCAAACTACTCGTGAATTATACTACAGCCTAATATGGATATTGTGTGGGACTCTTCTTCAGACTGCAGCGACGAGGAATCTCTGCTATGCTACAAAATGTTCATCCTGTGCTCTTATTTATCCGTATTTTTCTGATTAAGATCTGTGATAAGGTGGTGTAATTAGTTCTGAGTTGTTTCCTAGTTCTTTATCCCCGTGGGATATAAGTAAAGGCTTTTTTTTGGCATTTGGGGTCGAGTTCCTGCAGAAGGAATGAATACCCTACATGGACCGCGGTATGACCATTTGGAGAAGTGGGAAGATTGTGACTTTGGTTAATTATTTTCAATAATGAACCTTTGGAATCGACCAAGAAAACTGATTTTTTAACCACCCCCCCCCCCCCTTAAAAATTTGTCGGTTTACGTTTCAAAGTACGTAGCATTCAAAAATCGAATAAAAATTTGGCCTTCCGTCCTCCGTACTGCGGCACTTTCCTCAGCTAGCATTGACCGATTTTGATGAAATTTGGTGTATGGGTCCCATTTGGGGTCTAGTTTTGCCCCAAAGAAGGGTTTAAATTTTGAAAACGCCCTAACTCAACAAATTTTGATATAAAGGTATTGTTATTCCATCACTTTAACCCATTTGAAACCGTATCTTTGTTGATCGAATTTTTACACAAAACTTCGTAGGTTCACTAATTTTGACCTCAGGAACACGGGAAAAATATTGAAATAATTCTGCTAATAGCCAATTTACTGAAATTGGTGGGTGCTATACGGTACCGCTGGTAAGATATGACACGTCCAATGGAGTGCATGTAAAGACCAAGGATATACGTTTTTTCAACAAAAATAAACTGTTGCCTGGTAGTAAATAGAAGGAATAACAATATTCACATGAACATAATAACATAATTTAGTCAATATTGTATTTTTTTACTACAAAACGAAACTTTTGAAAATCCCATGAGAGAAATATTATTATGGAACATTCAAATTTGCGATAAAATAACATTGAACAAACCACTTATAAGCCCACCCAGGACTTGTGGCACATTGTTCTAGTCTGGGACTTCCAGTTGAAGCCAGCCCACTTCTTCTTTTTCTTTTCATAGGTGTTCACGAAATAATGGTCCCTGCGATCAAACAGGATGTCGTCCAACACTCAAGAAGACGGCATTTGTAGGTACCTCACAAACGATTCTGAATGTCTCGCTGACATTGCCTACTTGAAAAAAAAAAACTATTTCGTCGCCTAGCATTGCTAACCATTTCGCAATTCTTGTCAGATTTCAGATCCCAGTAGCAGCGATTGTCAGAAATCTGAATAATTTTGCTGTGGCTAGCAACTGCACCTTGTTAAATCGCCTGACTCTTCATTAGACAGTACATTTGGCTCAGGTGGTTCAACATTCCATCGGGTGTATTGGTTAATTCCATCAGGGGTATCACCAATTAGTAACTACATGAAGGGCTTCTTGAACAGAAAATCCAGGCCTTCAATGAAAAAACGTTTGCCAAGTGGGTGAGGCACATGGATCCCGATTGAATAGATGATCCGATGCATAGTAGTTGATCTCGAAACATCAACTACCCGCACAATCTCTGAATATTTCTTCGAAATCGGATGAGAAATGTAGGAGTTATGAGACAGCAACTGAGAGCCCCTGAGAGACCAGCGGTGCTATGTGGCATCCCTGATGTTAAACCACTTCTTGTGAATTTATAAGTGGAACAAATTCCAACAAAACAATTTTATCCCATAAATAAACTTTCTGGTAAAAACAAAATGAAAAAAAGACTGACAAAAAAAATATTTTGATTGTTTACACCAAGCTATTCAGCAGCGATTCAACACCAACAGATAGGTCCATTTTCAAATGAGAATCAATTGTACTGAATCACGTTCTGAACTAAACTAAAGCTGGTAGGGTTTGAGGTGAACATTCCAGATCAAGAAAATAAGCAGAAGTAAACAATTAAGTCAAAAGTTTACTTCTAAATGATGTTCAAAGGTGGTTCCAAATGGGTTAAGATAGTAGTGCATTTTGTAGAATTTTAGAGACCACTCGGAGCTCTGTAGGACAAACCGTTCGCTCCCTACGAGAACTTAAGGGTTGGGCATACGATAAATCAGTAAAACGAATTTCAACCCCCCCCCCCCCCCCGGTGTATATAATTGCCCACCAGCCACTTGCTGTAGTTCTCTCTCCTTACTTTTTCATCATCGAGGTTTTTCCTAGAATAACTTTTATCCTGTAGGTACTTCATGCCGAAGATATATATCTGTAAAGCAATAAATTTATTATCTACCTGATTTCATCAACGAGGATATTGCCAGAAAAACTTTTTCCCATATGGGTTGTCACTAACTGTGCCCAGTTTGGCTTACATTCTTCACTCGGTTGGGCCGTAGTTTGACTAGAATTTACCCAGATAGAACCCCCTAGTTTTTCCATACATTTTTCTTTTTCACTTTTCAGGAGAATCTTGTCCATGAAACTAAATAAACTAAAACTTATTCGTATAATACCTTTCATAGACATAATGGCATCGCTATTTGATGCCTTTTATCTGGCCAATTTCCTCTGAGCTCGTTCACCTTCTTCCAATTCTTAATGGCACCGTGGAGGAAACCCTACAAAAATTTGTATTAACTTATTGAAGTTTTGAAGTCACACGTAGAAGCCAAGACACCTAAAGTACGAAATTAGATCAGTGTTACGGAAAAAATCGAGAACCTCTTTTTTACCAATTTCATTCTAACATAAAAATACGAGAACCTCTTTTTTACCAATTTCATTCTAACATAAAAATCTTTTTTTTTTAGTCTTATTTCTTCATTTCTGTCGACGCGTCAGCAATGCAACTCACAGGGGATCGTCTAAGGTTAACTCGCACCCACACTAACCCTGAAAACCTCATTCTAATACGAAAAAATGTGGTTTCGAAAGACTCGATTCTTCTGAATTGTTTCACCAATACAAAGCTTCAATAGTGAGGAAGCAACTGGAGTTAAAAATGCACCAGCACTAAGCATTCCAAAAATCTGCTCATAATTTCAACAAATTAACGAAGTTTGAGGCTATGAATAAACGACGAGGAATTACGCTGAAAGAATAACTGTTTGTTTCACCGTAGGAAATTCAAGACAGCAAACTTCGAAGTACGTTATTTATGATATTAAATTTCGAGTCGGATGAAAAGTTCTTTTTTTCTCGAAAATAATTTCTCTTTTCTCCGAACCCGCAGGGAGTTCCCGTTAGAAAGACTCTTCGTAGACAGGAAGGCCTCCCAATCTCCTCGAGTTGAAATATTCACGACGCACTTTGCTCTTTATTTTTTGATGTTCCCTAAACACCGATTGAAAATTATAATGCTCTTCGAGCGGCGCTTTTATTCGTCCGATGAATATTTTAGGACCACGGGCTTCCTCGAATCGCCTCTTCGATTGATTTCTTCAGTTTCCTACGGCGGTCAGTGACGGTCAACTTCAACCTGAAACGTGGAAGGTTGACCCTTGTGAGCCACACCCCGACTAGCGTTTTTTACGTGATTTATTATTGCAACTGAATATTAAAATAGAATCCATAACAGTATGTTCAACACTGAGTGATAATTGTTCTTTAACAGCACTAATTTTTTGGTTTTTGATGAAATTTGGTATGTAGGCTCCATTTGGGGTCTAGTTGTGCCGCGAAGATTTTGGTTGATGTAGATCACTTCTAAGGGTTGAAAAATAACAAATGACAAAGATAAGTATAGTTCGGAAGCAACAACTTGGTTGTAAGTGGAAATCATTAAAAAACTAACTGCAACGCTTTTTCGTGACGTTTTTTTTAGTTTATGTGCCAAAGTAAAGACATGAAATTTCTAAATCCCAACCGCACGTGTATGACGCCGCTCGTCTGAAAAACCCGGGTTCGATTCCAGGCCGTGACATCAAAATGCTTTCTAATTTAATTTGTCGTGTTTATAAGCACAGCCCACATACCAAATTTCATCAAAATCGGTCAATGCTAAGTGGGGAAAGTGCCGACGTGGCGTACGGCGGACTGACGGCCAAATTTTTATTCGATTTTTGGATTCTACGTACCTTGAAACGTAAACCATCAAATTTTGAGGGGGTTTAAGAAAAAAAATTTCTTGGTCGATTACAAAGGTTCATTATTGAAAATAATAAACCAAAATCATAACAAACTCTTCAGTTGCGAATTATAAAGAACCTAGAGAGATTTTCGCTTGGTTAGAAATACCATTAGTTCGGAATACATTGGGATGTAACCCTGTGATTTATTTATTTATTTTACCAACACGAGAGGGCCTAAGCAATTGCAAGGGACGTCCCCCAGAATGCATGCATTACTGAAGGGAGTCTCAGTGGTTCGGTTTTGATGATTTCAGCGGCAATATTTTAGTTTATTAATACTTTGGGCTGATGCTCTAATGAATTTCAAAAATCCTTGGAAATTTCAAATTTAGGTACAACTTTTAATTAGTTTTAGTGCTGGTAATTTAGGGAAATACTAACCTACGGTGACCGACCGAGATCCCCTCTACAACATGTTTTTTTTTTTTTTTGATATTTTTTTCATAGCTGAGTTACTTGTATTAATTACTGAATTCATTTGCTTGGTCATTGCTGACTGCCTTGGGGTGCTGTGACCGAGCGAGCTACGGCATGTGTCTCTGGAGACGAGACTCGGACCGGTTTCAGTGGCCGTGAGTTCGGGGCTCGCCTCGGGGGCATATTTTCGGGCAAGTCGGACGCAGTTCCCCCTCGTCCCAACCCAGGGCGGAGAGGCCAATGGGAAGCCATGAGCGAAATCATCAGAACAAATTCTGATCTTCCCTTTGGAAGACAGCTGATGACGTCCGCGCCGCCAGGAATGGCAGTGACGAAAATCCAACCTCAAAAGGTTGTTTACCTTACACTTAATACTTATTACTTACTTGCCTTTTTTGAAATCTATCATTTTGAGTTATCATTTGAATAATGAGCCTTTGGAATCGACCAAGAAAAACAAAATTTTAAAAGTTTCCATGTACCAATTTTGATGAAATTTGATAGCTATATGAGCACTATTTGGGGTCTAGTTGTGCCCCGAAGCCTTTGGTTAATGTCAGTCATTTCTAAGGGTTGAAAAAGAAAGATAAAATTTTCAAAACGCCCTAGCTGACACTTTTTCTAAATAATATTCTCAAAACTCCATTTTTTAAAGAACTTCAGAAACTGCTTTTTTTTAATTTTTAGAGGTCTCGCGGAGGTCTGTCGGACAATCCGTTCGGTCCCTATGAGGACTTAAGGAGTGGACTTACGATAAATAAGAAATATAAGTGTGAATCGGAAAAGAAGCCGAATCTCCGTTAAAATTCCAGCTGTACAAAATGCGTTCGTTGCTCGTTTCTTCGAGTTCTGCGTCCTTAGCAACCAGTAATCAAATTTCCTAATGAAGGCACCTTGTTCTTGGCAGACGAGTGATCTACATATACAGGGTGTAACGGATAAGGTCGTACAACCGGCTAGGGTTCGATTCTACAACTAATTTGTGACTTTTTTGGCTCCCAACTTTTTTTTTCCTAACCCCCTTAAAATCGGACTTTTTTCACTTTTAGGATTTTTTTCGTATTTTCTTAGATTATTTGCGATGTGGGGAAGAGGATGGACATTAAAAACATACGTTTGACCTTATTGTCAACGGTAGTAACGTTTAACTTGGTCGATCTAGTAATAATAAAATTGGCATACCAAATAACATAAATTAATACAATTTTCGAAAAGTGAATTGGACAAGATATCAGTGAATGCTTTTTCGATGTCTTGTGTGATCATTTGACTCAATGTGACAAAGTACGAAAAGATAGCTGCCTAACTCATTTTAGGGTAAAAATGTCGATTTTCGCGAAAAACATCGATTTTTACTGGAGGATCCACGGTTTTCAGCACGGGAATGAGAATTTTACACCATTAGTCCACTGTAAACAATTTTATGACCATACCGTTGGAAAGCTGAGTTTTGGGTCAACTTTTGGGGTTACAGTGAGAACTTAACAGGCAGTTTCAGTTGGTGTTACAAACGTTTGAAAAAAAGAAAAATTTCCGAGATTTTCGAGATTTTACTATTCGTGCTCATTTTTCAACATCTTGGTCTTCTTTATTATTCGTTTTATTCAACACTGGGTAGATAGAGAATTTGACGCTCCTTCCAACAGTATAATTACATTTGAATTTCGATTGAGAAACAAGGGAGTTATGGCTGTTTTAATGGCGTAAGGTCGAAAATACGAAAAAATCTTAAAAGTGAAAGAAGTCCGATTTTAAGGTGGTTAGGAAAAAAAAGTCAGGAGCCAAGAAAAGTCACAAATTAGTTGTAGAATCGAACCCTAGCCGGTTGTACGACCTTATCCGTTACACCCTGTAATATGTAGATCACTCGTCTGCCAAGAACAAGGTGCCTTCATTAGGAAATTTGATTACTGGTTGCTAAGGATGCAAAACTAGAAGAAACGAGCAACGATCCAGAACCAGTGATCTATACAGAAGGGTGATCTATACAGAAAATAATAAACCTTTGAGCAATGATTTGCAGCGTTTTTTTCTTAACCCCCTTAAAATCGGACTTTTTTCACTTATAGGATTTTTTTCGTATTTTCTTCGATTATTTGCGATGTGGGGAGGAGGATGGACATTAAAAACATACGTTTGACCTTATTGTCAACGGTAGTAACGTTTAACTTGGTAAAAAACGCTGCAAATCATTGCTCAAAGGTTTATTATTTTCTGTATAGATCACCCTTCTGTATAGATCACTGATTCTCCATCAATAGCACCTACCACCATCTGAGTGAGCTCCGAAGCCATTTTTAATCCTATTGAATGGAATTGCTCTTCCAGGCGTCTCCAGCATTCAAGGAGATCTTCTTCACTCTTCAGATCACTGATCACCTGAGTGAGCTCCGAAGCCATTTTCAATCCTATTGAACGCAGGAAGCTGAAATTTGAGAGGGAAGGTCAAGGGAGAATACAGATGGTGGTAGGTGCTATTGATGGAGAACCAGTGATCTATACAGAAGGGTGATCTATACAGAAAATAATAAACCTTTGAGCAATGATTAGCAGCGTTTTCTTTCTTAATATTCAGAGACCACGCGGACGTCTGTACGACAATCCGTTCGGTCCCTATGAGGACTTAAAGATTGGACTTACGATAAATCAGAAATATGAGTGTGAATCGCAGAACAGGTTTAATATCCGTTAAAATTTTAGCTGTACAAAATGCGATCGTTGCTCGTTTCTTCGATTTTTGCGTCCTTAGCAACCAGTAATCAAATTTCCTAATGAAGACACCTTGTTCTTGGCAGACGAGTGATCTATATAGAAATAATGAACCTTTGTGTAATAATTTGATAGCTGCAATTTTACTAACAGCCGCAAAGTGTGTTTCCAAGTTTCGAGAATTTGTTTCTCGTAAAGAGAAGTTGCGGTGGCCAAATTAAGTATTGAAGCTCCTTTGGTGATGAGAACAACATAAAATCGAGGGAGAAGCTCTAAGTAGCAATTGGGGAGAAACCGACGTAGAAAGCACCACCTTTGTGGCGGAAAAAGAGAAGGAACGGGGGGGGGGGGGAGCATTGAACAAGTTTTCCTTTCAACTTGCCTGGAGGTAAAGAGTGAGGTTTTCAAGGAAAGTAAAGCAAAACCAACTTCTGCACGGCGAGGGGGGAGGTTACGGTTTTGGCGGGTTTCCCAAACCCCGGGAAAACGCTCGGAAAACTCTCAAGGTGCCGTCGGAAAAGGACGCGGAGGAAAGCGGGAAAAGTGGTCGGAGGAAAACATCGGAGGGCGCGGGAAACTCGGAGATCGAGGGAAGGCGAGGCGAGTTTGTTCGGGAAGGCATTGATTTGCGGGAGACTTTCCCGGGACGGCGCCACGAGAAAAGAAGCTGCCCCCTGGAGAAAGCACTTAGCTTGAAGTGCTCGCACTTTCCTTCACCTCTTAACTTGTACTCCCGTTTTTACCCTTCATGGCGGTTTGAGGGTAAACGAACGAGTTGCTGCGCCGAGGGTAGTCTCTCGTAGTCTCGTATTCCCTCAGGGACTCGAAATACATCGCAATATCCCGGGAGCTTCTCCGGCGGACGGAAAAAACCACCATCTTTCAACCTATTTTTCTCAACCGTATTGCCCCCCCCCCCTCCCCCCCCCCCCGAGGCCTCCGCCGTTTTTCCTTTCCGTTTTTTATCGCTCGCATACGATCAATGCGAGTGGCTTCCCTTTTACGTCAAACGTTTGCGAGCTTCGGCCGAACTGGTCTCCTTTCGAACCTCGAAAGAATATAAAACTCGACGAACGGAATTGAAAGCAAAATGAATAATCGAATCGAAGAACAAAATCTAATACATAAAACGCTGCAAATGAATGAATGAATGAAATCATGCCTTTAGTATAAACAATAAATAATGCAATTCTTGTTAACAAGGAGCCATGCAATAATCGTGGCCACATAGGGCCGTCCGATGAGTTTGCCGTAATTAATACATCTTACAACTCCAATACAATACAGAATCCAACAACCGTAATATAACTGCCTTCCTTAAATATATACTTGCAACCTTAATATATGGATAGCAATTAATATTTTTTAGTGATTTTTTTTGACATTTTATGTCTTTACTATGGCACATAAATGAAAAATCGTCACGCGGGGAGCGTTATGAGGGGAGCGTTACGCGGAAATTTCTGATGATTTTCACGTACAACCAATCGTTCCTAGGGAAAACTAACTTCCTCATTTTCCACCCCACAAAAATCGTTCACCACTCATTGGAAAGCTCTCAATTTATTAAACATAAGACATAAAATGTCTCTTGTGGTTGCGTACTTGTACGAAAGCTGTATCCTTTTTTGTGTTTGACTCAGTTTTTTTCTTTATTTTCAATGATAAGCCTTTGGAATCGAGCAAAAAATTTTACATATTTTTGCTTCCGAGTCTACCAAGGTAGCGGAAGCTTTGTTTTCACTTTTCAAGGACGAAAAAAAAAAGTTCTCCAAAATCAAAATTTTCACTCGCGTTTTGCGTTTTAGACCTTTCTGAACAATTTTGGTTCCGTGTCTGTCTGTCTGTGTGTCTGTCTGTCTGTGTGTCTGTCTGTCTGTCTGTCTGTCATGAATTCCTTGTAACGCGCATAACTATACGAAGTTATTGTCCGATTTCGATGAAATTTTCAGGGATTGTGCGGGTTGGTGTGTGTACGGTCCCCTATGAAAATCATCATCCTCGGACTGATAGAAGCGACTGCGCATGCGCAAACGTGAATTACTTGTAACAGCCATAACTTCCATATTTTCCATCCGATTTCGATGAAATTTTCAGGGATGTTAGAGATTAGTGTTTAGATGGTCCCCTATGAAAATCATCACCTTCGGACTGATAGTAGTCACTGCGCATGCGCAAACGTCAATTTTCTTGTAACGGCCGTAACTTCCACATTTTTCATCCGATTTCAATGAAATTTTCAGGGATGTTACAGATTAGTGTTTAGATGGTCCCCTATGAAAATCATCACCCCCGGACTGATAGTAGCCGATGCGCATGCGCGAACGTGAATTGCTTGTAACAGCCATAACTTCCACAATTTCTACCCGATATCGATGACATTTTCAGGGATTACGCGGATTAGGTTGTAGATGGTCCCCAATGAATATCAAGGCCTTAAAATTTACAGTAGCCTCTGCGCATGCGCAATCGTAAAATACTTGTAACAGCCGTAACAGTTGCGTCTGAGGTGAGGATCTCAAAACCAATTTACAAACCCCTCTGTAGATCAGTAAGCAAAGTACTGGACTCACACCTAGGAATTCCAGGTCCGATTCCCAGTCTGGCTATGAAATTTTTTATTCCCATCACTACCGCACTTACATTCTTCGTCCGAATTTGATGAAATTTTCTAGGATTGTCCAGATTAGCGTGTAGATGAGGGTAGTGAAAGGTACTTAGAGATTGGTGTTTTCAGATTAACTACTATGCATCGGATCATCTATATAATCGGGTTATGGATACGAGGAAGCTATGTGCCACACCTACTTGGCAGACGTTTTTTTTTTTTTAGTGAGAGAAAAAACACTTTATTGAATATTGTAGAAGGAATGAAGGTGGACAAGGACTCTAGTAGTTGTCGAAACGTAATGGATTTGCCGAAAGTTCAAAATGAGTTGCCAAAAGTTCGAATTGGTATGCCAAAAGTTTGCCAAAAATTGAAATTGATTTATGCCAAAGGTTTTTTTTCTTTTTTTTGCGAGCGTGCGAGCAAGCGAGCGTAAATGTGGAGGAGTTAGTCTTGAGGGAGCCAAATTGCTGCTCCGTCCTCCAGTCCTAGTCCTCGGACTTGTTTCCTTTTTTTTTTTTTTTTTTTTTTTTTATAGAGGAGGAAACCGTTTATTGGTTGACAGCGGGAGAGGGATGTTTGTCTCACCGCCCTTTATGTGGGGGTCCGGCCGCTATAAGCAACTGGTTACCCACTAAAACCTCCTCTGTTCGTCTGAACTGCCCCGGGACTACAGTTGATGCATTACTTCGGGACAGCCCCTTTTTCAGCCCGGCTGTTGCTGGGCTTCCTCTTCGTGAGGCCTAATGTCTTTAGGCTCCTCCTTGGCTTCGATAGGGGATGGGGCGTTTATGATGTTAGGCCTTCCCAATCCCTATTTCTTTCCTTCTCTTTGAGAACTGCGATGACGTAGGTATTGATGGCATCCCAGTTCTCCTTTGTCTCCATCATCTTATTAACGATGGTCTCTGGCTGAAGTTCACCGACTTCGTCAATCAGGCTACTCCGCATTCTCTCCCATCTAGGACACTGGAAGAATGTGTGGTACACATCGTCTTCCTCGATCTCCAGGCCTTCTGCGACTCCATCTTGATCCTGTTGCTCGTCGTCTGTGATGCGGTCACGCTGCTGCTGGCAGTACAGACACCGCGAATCCGTGGTCCGCCCAATCTTTTTCAGGAAGGACCGAAAATAACCGTGCCCGGTAAGGAATTGTGTAAGATAATAATTCACTTCCCCGTGCACTCTCTCTGTCCATTCCTTGACACCATGAATCAGCCTTGCAGTCCATCGTCCTCGACTCTCAGACCTCCACCTATTTTGCCACCTCCTCATGGTCTCTTCTCGTTCTTCCTTCTTAACCACCATTGGCACATTCTCCGCTTTCCTCAGGTGGATCCTCCTGCGCTCGTCTGCCAGTAGGTCAATTGGTGTGACCCCGGCAACAACCTGCACTGCAGGGGCTGAAACCGTCCTGTAGCCGCTGCATATCCTTAGTGCACCACGTCGCTGCACCGATTCAATACGCGTCCTGTATTTTTGAAACTTCAGAGTCTGCCCATACTTCAGCACCGTACAACAAGATGGCATCGGTTGTTCTCATGAGCAGCCTGCGTTTGGAGGAGGATGGGCCACCTATGTTAGCCATAAGACGACCCAGCCTCCCCACCACTGCAGCCGCCCTATCAGCTGCCTTACATATGTGCGCCCAGAAGCTCAGTTTCACATCCAGCATGACACCCAGATACCTTATTACGTCAGACGTGATAATGCTCTGGCCGTCGACAAGCATCTGGATATTTCTGTCTATTCTCTTCCGGGTTAGAAGGACAATCTCCGTTTTTTGAATAGCCAGTGACAGGGATCGGGATCCCATCCATTCCAGTATTCTTCTCATGGTCTGATTCAGCTTGAGCTGCAAGGCTTCGGTGGTTCGAGCCTTCATAACCGCCACTATATCATCAGCGTACCCCACAAGGAAGACGTCTTCTGGCATTTCTATGTGAAGGATCCCATCATAGCTGACATTCCAGAGGTCTGGCCCTAGGACTGAGCCTTGGGCAGCTCCCGAGGTGACTCGTTTCCTCCTCGTTCCTTCCACAGTGTCGTACTCCAACCACCGATCTGTCAGGTAGTCCTGAAGGACCCGGTAAAGATACCCTGGGATGCTAAAGTCAAGTAGTAAGAAATTTTCAGGGATGTTACAGATTAGTGTTTAGATGGTCCCCTATGAAAATCATCACCCCCGGACTGATAGTAGCCGATGCGCATGCGCGAACGTGAATTGCTTGTAACAGCCTTAACTTCCACAATTTCTACCCGATATCGATGACATTTTCAGGGATTACGCGGATTAGGTTGTAGATGGTCCCCAATGAAAATCAAGGCCTTAAAATTTACAGTAGCCTCTGCGCATGCGCAATCGTAAAATACTTGTAACAGCCGTAACAGTTGCGTCTGAGGTGAGGATCTCAAAGCCAATTTACAAACCCCTCTGTAGATCAGTAAGCAAAGTACTGGACTCACACCTAGGAATTCCAGGTCCGATTCCCAGTCTGGCTATGAAATTTTTTATTCCCATCACTACCGCACTTACATTCTTCGTCCGAATTTGATGAAATTTTCTAGGATTGTCCAGATTAGCGTGTAGATGAGGGTAGTGAAAGGTACTTAGAGATTGGTGTTTTCAGATTAACTACTATGCATCGGATCATCTATATAATCGGGTTATGGATACGAGGAAGCTATGTGCCACACCTACTTGGCAGACGTTTTTTTTTTTTAGTGAGAGAAAAAACACTTTATTGAATATTGTAGAAGGAATGAAGGTGGACAAGGACTCTAGTAGTTGTCGAAACGTAATGGATTTGCCGAAAGTTCAAAATGAGTTGCCAAAAGTTCGAATTGGTATGCCAAAAGTTTGCCAAAAATTGAAATTGATTTATGCCAAAGGTTTTTTTTCTTTTTTTTTGCGAGCGTGCGAGCAAGCGAGCGTAAATGTGGAGGAGTTAGTCTTGAGGGAGCCAAATTGCTGCTCCGTCCTCCAGTCCTAGTCCTCGGACTTGTTTCCTTGGGCCTCTTGGAAACACCAAATTTCTAGCTGATTGAAGTTTTTGTTGAGTAGAAAGGTATTACTTTATGATCTAATCCATATCTACGAATAATGAGTATTTTATGTACGAAAAACGAAGGTTTTCTTCGAAAAATCCACTTTTTAGCAGTAGGAATCATTCTGAAGTAACACTATTGGATTCAGCGTAAATTATTACATAGAAAATGATACCAAACTCGTCAAGCCATCTTGGGATGGAGGGGGACCATAAACCGCTTAAAACACTGGATTTTCTTGTAAAACACACGTTTTTTGACATTAAAACTTCATTTACTCTTCCAATTTTAATGTTAAAAAGAAAAACTGATAAACCTTTGAAAAGCTGACAATCTGAGCATGTTTTCTCCGAAGAGCGCCCATCAAAATGAGCAGGGATTTAGAGTGAAAACTTTGGTCGAAGAAAGTCAAGTTTCGAAAAAATTTTAAAGTTTGCTTTTTGACTTGATTTTTTGAAACTATTCTATTGCTGAAAGATTTTGATTTTGCACTAATTAGCTTAGAAATTCAACGCTCTTTTTAACAGTGTAGTCAGATTTGAATTTTCAGGAGAAATAATTTAGTTATGACTATATCTCTGCCGTAAGGTCGAAAACGCGAAAAAAAACTTCAAAGTGAAAAAAAAAAAAGGAATCTGCCATACGGTACCAATCGATTCTATAACTAATTTGCAACAAAAAATTCCTCCAAGCAATTTTTTTAAACCCTTCATTTTCGAATTTTTTCAACTTTAAACTTTTTCGTGATTTTGACTTTTTGTCATTAAATCGGTCATAACTCCATCAATCAGCAGTGTAAATTACATATTGAGGATACCGTTGGAAAGAACATTAAATTTCCTATCGGATAGGTGCCTTTAAATTTTTTTGAGTCGAGGTTCTAGTCATGAAAACGCTCTCTAAAAAGAAAATTTCACGTAGTTTTGGAAACCTTGCATTTTTTCAATCGCAAATTGAACTACAAGAACCCATGTTTTTTCAAAATGCAAGAACAGTAAAAACTGCGTTAAAATCTCAGCTTTCCAATGGTATAATTAAAATATATTATCAACCAAATTTAGGGGAGAAATTTGTGTTTGAACGCCAAAAAACGTGCATTTTTTCAACGAAATCAGCGCTCTGACCTCCTGTTTCCGCCGACCCACCCACGTCTATCGTCCGACCCCTCATACCTTCGAGGTGGAGCGCTGATTTCGTTGAAAAAATGGACATTTTTCAGCGTTCAAACACAAATTTCTCCCCTAAGTTTGGTTGTAAAATATTTTTTAATTATACCATTGGAAACCTGAGTTTCTAGCGCAGTTTTTACTGTTCTTGTATCTTGGAAAAATATGGGTTCTCGTAGTTCAATTTGCGATTAAAAAAATGCGAGGTTTCCAAAATTACGTGAAATTCCCTTTTTAGAGGGCGTTTTCATGTCTAGAACCTTGACTCAAAAAAAGTAAAAGCATCTATCCGATAGAAAATTTAATGATCTTTCCAACGGTATTCTCAAATTGTAACTTACACAGCTAATTGATGGGGTTATGACCGATTTCATGACAAAAGGTCAAAATCACGAAAAAAAAGTTTAAAGTTGAAAAAACTCAAAAACGAAGGGTTTAAAAAAATTGCTACGAGACATTTTTTGTTGAAAATTAGTTATAGAATCGACTGGTACCGTATGGCAGACCAGTTAGGCTTACACCCTGTATAATATGTATTGTTGTTGAATATTTTCTATGATGTTTTTCTGTGGCCACAACCAGCCCATAAAACGTTTTTTACTGGTGATTTTATCGGTAACTTACTATTAGAAAGTAATAAGACCGGTTTTTAATGATATTGGTGGTTTAGTTTGGTAGGAAAATACTAGTCAGCTCAGAGGCACTTCCATAGAGTAATCCACAGTCCAATCCGCCGCTGTATTGCAAACAAAAGGCCAATCAGATGTTTGGAACTTCACAGACGAGCAGCGAGTCGAACAGTCGCCCAGTCGATTAGAGATGGCGAGAAGCGCAAATTATACATCGAGATGCTATCGCCAAATCGACTCTCGGAGCTCAAAGCGAGATTTCCACAGCTCGGATGGCTGGAACGACTACAAATAGCAGCATTTGAAGTGATAAGGGCATCTGACACTCTATTACTCCGGAGTCTCTCCCTCCCAGCCATTAGTTAAATAATCCGTCGCCCATGAAGCCCTCCGCGGCCTTTCGACGGTTCCATCAAGTGATTGACCGATCTGATGACAAGTCTCCGACAAACTTGGTTGGTTGGATCGCTAGAAATGAATCTCACTCCCCGTATTTCCTGTTTGTTCAGTGCATAGAATGTACACTTAGATATTTTGGAGAATTTTATAAAAAATTCAAGCTATTGCAATGGATTCAACATTTTTAGCGGAAAATTTTGATTTTTTTCTTCCGAGTCTATCAAGGTGTTTTCACTTTTCTAGATTTAAAAAATTATTTTTTATTATTATATTAAAAAAACGCTGCAAATCATTGCTCAAAGGTTTATTATTTTCTGTATAGATCATCCTTCTGTATAGATCACTGGTTCTCCATCAATAGCACCTACCACCATCTGTATTCTCCCTTGACCTTCCCTCTCAAATTTCAGCTTCCTGCGTTCAATATGATGGAAAATGGCTTCGGAGCTCACTCAGCTGATCAGTGATCTGAAGAGTGAAGAAGATCTCCTCGAATGCTGGAGACGCCTGGAAGAGCACTTCCATTCAATAGGATTGAAAATGGCTTCGGAGCTCACTCAGCTGATCAGTGATGTGAAGAGTGAAGAAGATCTCCTCGAATGCTGGAGACGCCTGGAAGAGCACTTCCATTCAATAGGATTGAAAATGGCTTTGAAGCTCACTCAGCTGATCAGTGATGTGAGGAGTGAAGAAGATCTCCTCGAATGCTGGAGACGCCTGGAAGAGCACTTCCATTCAATAGCATTGAAAATGGCTTCGGAGCTCACTCAGCTGATCAGTGATCAGATCAGTGAGCAATGATTTGCAGCGTTTTTTACCTACAAACATTGTTTTACCTACCAATTTTTTTTTACCTACCAACTATTGGTAGGTACTACCTACCACACTATAAAGGCTTCACACCTTCACAATCAAGTTTATTAGAAAGAACTAAACGCTTCACACTCGATTCGAAAAATAGAAAGCTTGATATGGAAATTTGATTACTGGTTACGCAGAAGGCAAAACTGTATACAAATCGAAGAAATGAACAGCGATCGCATTTTAGTCAGATAAAATTTGAACGGCGATTATACCTCTTTTGCGATTCACACTCATGATTCTGTTTTACCGAAGGAAAACCTTCAAATACTCGTAGGGACTGAACGGTTTGTCCTACAGAGCTCCGGGTGGTCTCCAAAATTTTTAAAAATTCTGTACTATTTAAAATTGGTGAAAAAACGATACCTTTATTTCGAGAGTTTTCGAGCTAGGGCACTCTTGAAAATTTCAACCCTTAATTTTCACCCCTTAGAAGTGACCTACATCAACCAAAAGCTTCGCGGCACAACTAGACCCCAAATGGAGCCCATATACCAAATTTGAACCAAATCGGTCCAGTGTTGCTAAGAAAAGTGCCGCGTACGGCGTACGGCGGACGGCGGACGGCGTACGGCGTACGGCGGACGGACGGAAATTTTTTTATTCGATTTTCGGATTCTACGTACCTTGAAACGTAAAACATCAAATTTTGAGGGGGGGGTTAAATTTTTTTTTTCTTGCTCGATTCCAAAGGCTTATTATTGAAAATAATAAACCAAAATAGGAGTGGCGTCTCCTCCAGGCAAACATAGCAAACTTTGTTTGCCCTACTAAAAATATGCAAAATGAACAAATTAAGTTTTGTTGAGATTCTCCTATATTTCCATTTTTTGCAAGTCATATTTAGCCGATTTTGGAAAATTTAAATACAATTCAGGGACTGTTTCAAGGAAGTTAGATGAAATAGGAGAATGGAATAACTTATTTTGCCTAGAATACTAGCCCGCAACACATCAGAGGTTTGTAGAGATCGGTAACTACGATCGATTGTGGATATGTGATCTAGCGCGGGGACCGGCGATGCAAGGCAAGCAGTTGAAAAAAATGAATTTTGCGGAACTCTTTTGGATGAGAAAAGACGATCGGTGGGCAGGCGGGGGGTCAGCGCGGGGTCTAGTATTCCTATACCCCCACTATACTAGGATAAGCCAAGGCAAACAGTCTAGTAGCTGCTTCGTGACCTTGAAAACAGGGAAAATTGGAAGATTAGCCATGGATACTAAGCCATGGGTTATGCTTCTTTAGCAATCAGTAATCAAGTTTCTTAGTGAAGGAATTCATTATTTAATGGATATCTCTTAATGGAGTATGAAGAGTTTATTTCATCTAAATAAACTCTATTATGAAGCCAAAACATGGTAGGAAGGTAGTGACAATTGCAAAGCTGTCTTCTTTGCTGGCGCTTGATCTACACAGAAAAACCTTTGTGTAATAATTTGCTGTGTTTTTCATTACTGTTTATTCCTCTAAGACTGGGCAAGGTGTTTGCCTGACAAATATTCTCACCTGACGCAAACAAAATTTCCACTCGCATTTTACGTTTTAGGCCTTCCTGAACACTTTGGTTTATTATTTTCAATGTTTTAAAAAAAATCATGCCGTATATGCGGCTCTAAGGCCATTCATGCTCGGGCAGCCCAGTGCAAGTCGGATCTCTTCTTCCAGACGGTGTCAACATCCTTGTAACTACTCCTTATGTCCTGTAATGAAGGAGTGTCTAAGTGTATCGCCGTCATTTCATCTTGGTGACAAAGGTTGCAGAGCGGCTAATCGCATATGACTATTCTGCACAAATGCTTTGCAAGGAAATCATGCCCCGTTACTGACCTGAAGCAGGCCACGGCTTGGTTCCTGGGGAGATTTTTTGGTATATACTCGTATTTGGCAACTCTCTCGTACTCCTGACGGACAACGAGGTTCTTCTTTGCTTCGATGAGGCGTTTGGCTGAGCTGTAAGGTATGGGAAGGTTTGGCTGGGTTTTGGCGAGGGTATCAGCTTTTTCACTACCCTCAATTTGACCTTGCGAGAAGACCCACTGCAGCATCAAATTGGCACCCTTGTCAATAAGCTGCTCGACTCTTTTGATGGATAATTCCGACTGATGGAAAATCACCCATGCGAGTGTGGGCATCCAGAAGAAACGGCTGAGCACATAATGATCGAGTGCAGACAGTATGACGACCATAGAGCCGAATATGGATTGAAAGAGGTTCCAATAGACAATCACTTGCTTCTCCGAATATGGTAACAAGTCTACAAACGTTTGCTGAAGAGGTAATACCTCTATTATGAGAGCCCCACATAAGATTGAATTGTTGATCTTGCAAAGTCGAGAAGACTGGAAATGGGCAAGTACAGAGAGCCAATAAAAGCCCTTCCCAGTAGGGCGAGGAAGTTCATTGATGAGAACATCCGACTAGGGAAAAAAACCCGGGTGCCACAGTACGTGTGTAGTGCTTGAGCTGGTTGAAGTCACGACGGAAACCAGTGAACTACAAATAGTCGCCCTCCCTTGATTATCCACTATGTGGATGAGGGAAAAGTGGCAGTTGCAGGGCCACATTCCCTGTAACGGGCCTGCGACCGATCTGGCCTCTGGCGCCCGAGATATCCAGTGCATTGGCGAATCGAAGGCACAAAATCGGTACCACGGGCGGGGGATCCCTAGGCTACCAACACGTACCGATTTTTTTTTTTTTTTTTTTTTTTTAATAATCTCCCCTCAAAGACTAAAGGTCTCTCTGACGGAGGGGGCACGCCATAAAACAAAATAAATAAATAAATCAAATATAATGGGGAGAACGCCCAGGACTCACCGGACGCCGGCCCTAGGGATGAGGGAAGATGAGGAAGGTGGGGGTGGGAGGGAGTGATGAAGGGAAGTGCCTCTATAAAAAGACCACCAGTTCAGATATGAGCCGAGCAGGACGCGTCTGGTGACACCACGGAGTACGCCCACCGAGATGCCCAACTCGTGCAACTCCACGGCACTTTTCCCGCACCACACTCCGCGCCATGACAAGGTCGCAGCCATCACCCTGATGTTGTTGGGTGCCACCCCTTTTAGCTCTGACACTGCTTGCCGTAAATCATCTCTATCATACTTTCTTATCTTAGCCCGCCAGGTCTGCTCCATGTCCATGCTGCCATTAACAACAGGATAATGCAAGACCTGTCGGGCTCTGTCACAGTGTCACCTGCCTACCCCCCGAGAGCGGTTGGCTTCGTGGTGGTCGTGGTTGCAGACCCAGGCTGGATGGCTAAGCCTGAAAGTGCCTGAGGGGAGGCGCTTTCATTGTAGACTAGTCTTCCAAGGTAGTGCCGGCTTGTGAGTTATGTGGTACGCCAATAACATATAGCATAGTTGGAAGCAACCCGCTCGTCTAGCAATTTCAAAAGAGGTGCAATAATACCAGCACCATTTCTTGTGGCGTCTTCAGCTGAGCCATCAGTGTAAACATGCAGCAAGTCAGATTAAAGGTACCAGAGGCTCAATGTATCCAGGAATATCGCCTTCATGACGGAAGCAGGAGTGCTTTGCTTATCAACCGTTTCCGTGAGCATGAGGGATCCTGGGGCCAGCCGGCGTGGTGCTATTTCCAGGGCAGTGGGGAGTATTGCCTGTCAGTTGACTGCACCTCCTCGAAAAAAACTCATTATTTTCAATAATAAACCTGTAGAATCGACCAAGAAAAAATTGTAACTCTACAAAATTTGTTGGTTTTAACAAAATTTTGTTGGTTTTAACTCCACAAAATTTGTTGGTTCACGTTTCATGGTACGTAGAATCCGAAAATCGAATGATAAATACATTTGGTCTTCCTTCCACCGCACGCGGCACTTTCCTTAGTTCCCATGGAGCGATTTTGATGAAATTTAGTACATGGGAGGTCTAGTTGTGCCCCGAAGCTTTTGGTTGATGTAGGCCACTTCTAGGGGTTGCAAAATAAAGGGCTGAAATTTTCGAAACGCCCTAGCTGGAAATTTTTCTAAATAATTTCATAGAACTGATTGTGAAGCGTTTATTTATTTAAAATAAACTTGATTGTGTAGCGAAAATCTGGATTTT
Source organism: Apolygus lucorum (assembly GCA_009739505.2). Taxonomy (NCBI): domain Eukaryota; kingdom Metazoa; phylum Arthropoda; class Insecta; order Hemiptera; family Miridae; genus Apolygus; species Apolygus lucorum. The sequence continues at coordinate 48,384,251 of CM019180.2, read as the reverse complement.
TTAAAATTCTATTTTCGGATTATACAAACCTATTTTGAAACTACTTGAAATTTTATTTCTTGGTCGATTTCAATCGTTCATTATTGAAAATAATAAACCAAAAGTGCATTTTGTGACAGTGGCTCTTTTGCCCAAAAGGCGACAAAATGAGCTCAAATTTCAGCTCGATTCTACTGACCCAGGAGCTTTTGGATTCTTTTATTGGCTCTTCGAATTGGCTTTCGAATTAACTGAAATTAGGTAGGTATGTGAGATTATCGTTTGATTTTTGTACATGATTATTATGATTGACTAGAAAGTCATCTATAATTTTTCGAGCGAATTAGTTGTGGGTAACGGTAGCTCTCCAAATTAATGTTTCAGCATCAGTTGAAAATGGTTAAAATACCCTACAAAGGGTATAGTCAGCTATCGCTATAAATTAATAAAATAAAACCCAACAAAAAATCCCACCAAACTTGGTGCTAACCCTCTTCACGTAGAGGTAAAGGTCGTCTTCGGGGGTGCCTATCGATCAGTGTCCTTATCGACCAGGATTTTCACGGGATTTCTTGGGCAGGATTGGCTTTGTCGAAAGGAAATAATGTTATGCCAGCTCACAACTCACGCACATCTTTTTCTTCCTGGCTACCAAGATGATTGTGTACATTATTCGATTTCACAACTGCTGTATCGACGGTTTTGAGATACTCCTTGCACTTACACTTCTTACATAGTTTTGCACAACTATGAGTTCCTCCATTTTGCACGGCCCAATCACTAGGTTCAACAACCGCCTTGCCTTTGCTTGGCCACAGAACATGCCAACTTCTTACCGCCTGACCCGCCAATTCTCGGACTGCTCATTGTTTACATTTCACGTTTACCAAGACGGATTGATGATTTTCGGCGATGGGTCGCCTATGTCCGCATCACCTCCATGTATGTGTATATAATGAAACGTATTTGTTCTTGCAGATTAGGCCTGATGGGTCATCTAGGAGCGATCCCCCTCCTCTTCCCCGGCCACCACCACTCCAGCCAAACCCTGGATAAACCTTGGTACAGCGCGGCGGTCGCGGCCGCGGCGTGGGCCAGAGTCCAACCACCACCAGTCAGCCCAAATGGTGAGTCTCGAATATTAAATCAGGCGTAGATATCGCATTCACAGCTCCAACAATCGTGAATGTAAAAAAGTCTTGGAAATAACAAGCACAAGCAAATATGCTCGTTATTTTCGAAACATCATCAGGACGATGGAGAACCGAAAGTATCAGAGATAAATAACAACTGTAAAATAAAATTAAGAGCAAAATTATTTATCAAAAATTATTTTATTGTTCAACACAATCCATGAACGAATCATGGTTCAGAAAATATTCTCCATCGTCAACTGGTGAAACTTGTAGGTAAGTTTTAGATAATATCTAAAACATATTGTGTTTGGAGTCCATCATCATATTCTACTCATCTTCAAAAACTCAGAGAGACCCACTCGGCTATTGGATTATTTAGCTGAACGAATATAAGAAGGTTTTCATTGTTCATACAAATTGTTCATATAAATTCACAATATTGTTGGAAATTTTCAAAATTTCTATCAGAAATTTTTCGATGAATACAAATATGCCATAATATGGCGGAAAATGTCTGAGTATTATAACACTATACAGGGTGTCCAAGTAACTACGCTCCCCCCACTTATTTTCTCTAATAGTGTGAGAAAAAAAAATCGGATTAACGCTATTCTTCATAATTTTTTGCGTAGAATTCAAAAATGACAAAATTGCGCAGTGCGCGATTGCGCAACCGTGCGCGATCATGATCAACTTTGTTTTTTCAAATGAGAACCCCCACTTTTTATTGCAGATTCGGATTTTACGTCAAATTTTATGAACATTTTACTTCGAAAACTTTTTTTTTTTTGGAGGCGCGCAGCCCGCTCAGCGAGCGCTCAAAGATGCGCAACCCAGGGATTGCGCCACAGTTGAGATGAAGGTAGAACTCATGTGTGGCACATCACTTAGCACTGTTTTTCCACGCTGAATCGCGTGGTGGTGTCCCTTTCTTGATTCGATTCCATTTTAACTCATTTATAGCCAAAAAAGTCAATTTTTGAGGAGGAAATCATCGATTTTCTTACGAAGGGTAAGAAAAAATTAAATTATGTAAAAAAATTAAATTTTGTGATAATTATGTAGTAGTTTCCCGTTATTTTACAATTTTAAAAATTTTATTTTTTTACATTTTATTAGGATGATTCATTACCCTTTGTAAGAAAAACGATGATTTCCTCCTCAAAAATTGACTTTTTTGGCTATAGGTAAATGAGGTAAAATGAAATCGAATCAAGAAAGGGACACCACTACGCGATTCAACAGTGCTAAGTAATGTGCCACACTTGAGTTCTACCTTCATCTCAACTGTGGCGCAATCCCTGGGTTGCGCATCTTTGAGCGCTCGCTGAGTGGGCTGCGCGCCTCCAAAAAAAAAGTTGTCGAAGTAAAATGTTCATAAAATTTGACGTAGAATCCGAATCTGCAATAAAAAGTGGGGGTTCTCATGTGAAAAACCAAAGTTGATCATGATTGCGCATGGTTGCGCGATTGCGCACTGCGCAATTTTGTCATTTTTTAATTCTACGCAAAAAATTATGAATAATAGCGTTAATCCGATTTTTTTTCTTACACTATTAGAGAAAATAAGTGGGGGGAGCGTAGTTACTTGGACACCCTGTATATTATAACACTATAATTATGATGGTAATATCCACACAAAAAACCCTAAAAACACATTTGTTGGCCTATTTTTCGCCGCAACTCCCTATTTTTTGAATCGAGTGTGAAGCGTTTATTTCTTGCTAATCAACTTGATTGTGGATGTGTGCCTACCGTTGGCAGGAGGAAAAAATGCTGCAAATTATTAGCCAAAGGTTTATTATTTTGTATGGATCACTCGTTTGCAAAAGAACACGGCTTTGCCATTGTCACCACCTACCAACATGAAGAAAAACTTCGATCGCATTTCTGTCATCTACAATTTGAACGGAGATTAGGCCTCTTTTGCGATTCACACTCGTGTTTCTGATTTATCGTACGTCCAACCCTCGTAGGGAACGAACGGTTTGTCCTACAGGGCTCCGCGTGGTCTCTAAAAATACAATATTATCTTAAATTGATGTAAAAACAATACCTTTATATCGAAATTTTTTGAAGTGTTGAATTGAAATTGTTTTCAAAATGTTAACCCTTATTTTTAGAAAATTGAAAGAAAAAATAATTTCATGGCGAAGGAAGTTGTCTGTGGTTCCCAAATTTTCCAAATAGTTTCTTCATAGAACTTTTGACTGTAAGACCGAATTTCGAAGTTTTGGCGTGCGTTTTGAGGGAGACACGGCCGTTTCTTATTCGGATATAAGCCCGTTTGAAAAACGATGGATATGAGCCAAATTTTGACAAAAACGAGTTTTTAGTTGTGCGAAGAAAAGACTCATTTTCATTTTCTTTTATTGGTTCACCCATTATTTTCAAAAATGAACCTTCGGAATCGAGCAAGAAAGAATATTCTAACCCCCCTCAAAATTTGATGGTTATGTGGGCTCTTGGTTTCCTGGGGATATCTTTAACAAAGAATAAAACGCACTTGATGTCAAATTAATAAGGTATTAATTTAATAAGAGTATTATAATACTCTTTGAAAAATAACCACAAGCGAATAACTTCTTTCTTAGGACCCTATAAAAAAAAAAATCTCTGATCATTGTCATTGTTCACAAAAACAAAGTAAAGGTGTCGAGAGCGGAACTCTCGAACATGCGACAGCAAAAGTCGCGAAAATTCAAACTGCGGCTCATTTCAAATGTACATCCATTTACTTCTACATTATCCCCCTTCTGGAGACAAAGTCACGAAAATATATAAAACAAGTAAGGGAAAGTAGTGACTTAGACAATTAGGAACTGAAACACATGATGAACATGAACAATAGAAAAACAAAAAACAAAACACAAAAAAATCAAAACGATCCTTAGGCAACATATATGCATATTATGCTTATATGTTATGCTATGCTTATATATTATGCGACAGTAAACTTGCAAAACCATGTAAGTCCGATTTTTTTCGAAAATAAGGTTATTAGCTATTTGGATAGAATGAGACCCCCCTAATCCATCAAACGGAGCCAAACTGGCAAAAACTCGACTATCTCTTCTCTATGCACCAAAGTAATAACCTGTAAGTCTAGAACCTTCCACGATCGAAGCAGTTTTTCTCGTTATCCTGTAAAATTTCTGGAAAACGACTTACATGGTTTTGCAAGTTCACTGTCGTCACTAGTAGTCGTCATTAGTAGTTTAATAAACTAATAATAAATTATTATTAGTTTATTAAACTACTAATGAACAAGAAAACATACGTTTCAAGGTATGTTGAATCCGAAAACCCAATTAAAAAAAAGTGTTAATTGAAAACAACAGGATGGATATAAGCCGTTTTGTCGGCAAACCCGATTTTAGCAAGCTTTTGAAGCGGGATACAGACCATTTTGGAAGGAATTCAACTCGTGAGGTGATATGCTTTATCCCAAAGATTCAGAATCCGTGAAAAAAAAAGTTTAAAGAATGGATTCAAGCCCGTTTGAAAGAAAACTCTTCAAATGCTTTACTATCCCTAGTGGAGGATACATGAACAAATGCTGTAGGTGTGATTTAGACAAAACGGATTCTGTTTACTGGTATTGCGTTGCATTTTTTGTGGCAAAAAAGTGACGCGAAAAATTCCTTCGCCTCCAGCCAAAAGACATAATATCCATGTCAAAAGTTCTTGGTAAAAATTTTGAGACCATTGCAGTAGATAGGTGGATATATCTATCTATCTAGTGGAATGGTCTCATAAACATATAGATATATTTATTTGGCGCCATTTTGTACGCTTTTACAATTATATAAATGCGTGAAGGGATGCGATTTGCTCAGATTTCCTACCCAACGTTAGGCTAATTACCTTTTTTTAGAAGTTAGGGAAGTACAGTAGAACTCCAATTATCCGAACTCCGACTATCCGAATCGCCGATTATCCGAATCACTTTCAGAAAAAAAATTGTCCAAAAAAAGTCTAAGTGCGCTATTATTCTTCTATTATACGTCTGACCCTGGTTTTCAAATTCTCAATGACGATGAAATTGTTGAAAGTGTGAGAGAAGATGTTGAAGTGGAAGTGGAAGAAGAACTTTCTGCTGATGTTGAAGTAGACGCTGGACCATCAGCTAGTGAAGCATTTGCCGGCCTCGAGACTGCTTTGAAGTGGATGGAGCGTCAGCCCGAGTGTGACCACTTACAACTGCTCACCGTCAAGCGAATGCGTGACCTGGCTGCCCGATAACGGATGAAGACCGCAAAACAGCTTACATTGACGGAGATGTTTGAAAAACAATGATTTTTATTTCTAAACTTGTACATAAGTACATTTTATCAGGGGCGTCTGGTGAGAATATTCGTGAGGCAAACAGCTTGGCCAGTCACAGAGGAATAAACAATAATGAAAAACGCTGCAAATTATTACACAAAGGTGTATTATTTTTCTGAAGATCAAGCGTCAGCTTTACCCTATCATGTTTTCGCTTCAAAATGTTGTTTATTTAGATGAAATAAACCCTTCACACTCCATTTGAAGAAATAAAGAATTCCTTGGTTAAGAAATTTGATTACAGGTTGATTAAGGAAGCAAAACATGTACAACCCAAAGAAACGAACATCGATCGCATTTCGGCCAGCTAAAATTTTTAAGGTGATAATGCCTCTTTTGCGATTCACACTCGTGTTTCTCATTTATCGTAAGTTCAACCTTCAGGTTTTCATGGAGAGCTAATCGTTTATCCTCTGGGTGGGTTCATTCGATTCTAAAAATTCAATGGTACCTATCTCAAATTGGTGAAAAAACAATACCTTCATAACGAGAGTTTTCGAGAGAGGGGGGCCTTAAGAAGTTAAAGCCCTAATGTTTCACCGCTTAGAAGTGACTGACAAAACCTTCGGGGCACAAGTAGACCCCAAATGGAGATCTTATACCAAATTTCATCAAAATCGGTCCATGATAATTAAGGAAAGTTCCACGGACGGATTTTTTATATTCGATTTTCAAAATATACGTAGTAGCTACCTACCTCAAACGTAAACCATCGGGGTTCAATATTATGCAATTATTTCCAAGTAGGTACCTATCAACAAGAAAAACGATTAGAAACAGTAAAATCGGGAACGGGACACCAGTCAGCGCCAGGCAGCCGCTATTTGTGGTGGCGAAAAAACTAAGTTTTCCTTCCTTGAGATAATGTGGTTGGATGGATATGTTATGTCTTGCCATGCATGGGTTAATTAGTATCCATGGCTCATCTTCCAAGTTTCTCTGCTTTCAAGGTCACGAAACAGTTCTCCGATTGTTCACAACAGCTGATAGCGTGGTAGTGGGGGTACAGCACTGGGCTGAAAGCTGAATGTGGGAGCCCGAGAAGCGTTCTGATTGGTGGAGCTCCAGGACGTAGTTATAGCGGAAAGAACCAGATCGGGTTCACGGCTGGTTCACGATCGTTTGTTCCCAACCTCATCACAACAAGTCACCTTGTTTATCACATATTTTTCTCATTGGTGCGTAACCGGCCGCATCCAAGTAATTTATTTGAGGAGCATCTAGGATGTGAGGATGGATAAAACGGCATCAGCGCTGCCTGGCGACGATTAGATAAACCTTCCGGAACTCAAAACCTACGTTATCACACTTATCAATCGGCCGATGTGATTTGTGAAGTAGGTATCGTGTGCCGTGTTCCTAAAGCCGGGTTCCGTAGTGCTTAATAGGATTCGCGGATGTTAACTTTCGAAGGAGGGTGTTGCGTATTGGAAAATCAGTTATTTTACGGATTACGGACATACCTAGCTACTTTGATAAACTTCGTAACGAACTCCTGTCGTTTGCTTACAACTCGTTCGACTCGATCTCACTCGAACGTTATTTCGTTTTGCTTTCTGGTTGTTTCCGAACCATGATCAAAAACATATTGTTTAGTAATTCATTAATTCCAGCGGACATTCCATAGGATAAGCATTAAGGCAACTAGTTGGTAGGCGATAAAACTCGTAATTTATTTACCTTCTTCCTGCACATAACTGTTTCACTTAGTAATTTAGTTAGTACCTACCTATTTTGAGTAAGAAATAGTGGAATCTTTAACGGCATGCGAGCCTCGAATTTGAACAGCATTAAAATCCATGTTCTAATATATCCAACATTCGAATTGAACCCCACATCAAATGATGCTAGTAAGACTTTTTTTTACTTGAGTAAGACTTTTGATGTTTATCATAAGCTTCGTGATATATTGAGACAAAAGTCTGAATTATAGATGTTCAAGTTCATCTTATTGACTTTTGGATTGTAGTTCATTCAAAGGTGATATAAAAGTTACTGTTCAGTAGGTATGTAATTCACTACACTATATGTTCCTTCTGTGCCTGTTTTTCTTGACATAACTACGATACCATTGTAGTGATGCCTTATTTTTTCGTAATTAGAGGCAAATTGTGAATTTTAGACATTGTAACCAAGTAAGTTCCCCTGAAATGTCATATTGATACTGTGAAACGTCTAGGCTGACTCGTTTGTTCCTATATGCATGTACTGTAAGACAGACATCGTTTTGTAGTAATGACAATTTTTTTAGACTGTCCAGGAATTTTTTTCCACCCGGAAAATGAGTGTTGTTTTAAAATGATTTAGGTACCTACTAAAAGTACTAATGTTCCTAATGACCTCAATGGTGATTATTTTTGGGATTTTTTTCATTGAATAAATCCAATAACCATTACCGATGTGGAATTCAATCATTTCATTCCCCAATTTCCCGAAAACGACCTTTGTTTTGATCCATTTAACACGATTTTTTACTGGTATTCGTCACATCGACGAATGAGTTGCAATAAGCACAAAAAATGGGGTTGCATTCTAGGGTTAAATAATAATTTTATCATTATTACATTACAATTTTATTATTAAATTATAATTTAATTATTATTATGAGTTTAAATTTTTATAAGAACAATGAGGAATTTCACGGAATTCTGTTTGCATTTTTCCTGAATAGTTAATGGTGTGGGATAGCTGAAAATCGGGGTGATAGTTACCTTTTCAAGTTCATTGCTGATGGCCATGATTAAAAACAAGCCAGTGTTTTGAATTATTACTTTCAAAAATGAACCTTTGGAATTAGAATTAGGCATAAAACTAAAATCTGAACACATTTGAGCCGAAAAGGTTTGCTAGTTAGATTATTATCAACCCACAACTTTATCTCAACCCTAATATTTCTGGATTAATCATGATATTAAACTAAGTAACAGGAAAACATTTAAAATTAAAAGAAATGTATAACAAAAATATTTATTGATATATACATGCAGTTGGGAACTTCCGGTCATTGATAACAAATTACCTTGTTCTCAACTGAGAATCATGAATTAATAAACACTTGATACATTACTACACAATAAAATTACCTGACAATCACAACTTGGGGTGCAGTACAAAATAAATCAATAAAATGACTACGCCAAGCAGGCATCATTTCTACAGAGCTTACCAATTTTGGATTTGATGACATGAAGTAAGTTCAGAGTAGCCACACAACTTGGAAAAGTCAGGAGATTTCTTCTGGTAAAGGCAGTTTTTTTTTCATTAGATAAAGACATCAGTGAGATTATAATAAAATAAATAAATAATATATTTGATTTATTATTGGCTTGTTTTATTATTTTATATTTATTTATTATAAAATAATAAATAATACAATAAATCATATAAATAAATATATTTATATCAATAGATATAAATATATCTATCAATTTTCACCAAAAATATAAAACCTACAATTTACCTATTCCTTAGCCCGGAATCAGGTAGCCCCCCTCCGGGGGGATATAATATAGTATTACACATATTGTACTTTTATATTTTATTTAATATTAACCATAGTCATGAGATTAATCATAACGGATTATATTGACTTTTATAAAAAATTAAATAAAATTTTATAATATATTTGAATTAAGTATATCCATTAAAGGCGTACAAAATGAATTTTATTCATTTTGGACTCGTTTGACTTTCAGTATGAATTTTAAGCCAACCTGAGACTCTACAAAATCCATCTTGCACCACACAGTCCCAAATAGAAAAGACCAAATAGATTTTGGCAATGTTTGAGTACTAATTGAACTGGTCGTTGAAGAAGCCAAACAAACCTGAACATCCTAACGAATTATTTCTCCTGGTACAAAAATCTGTTCAGGAGATATTAGAATACGGTTTTCTTCATTGCAGTCATCTCCAGCAGTCACAATCTCGTCCGCAGGTACCATCATGACCAAGAAAAAATGAATAAAAACAAAATAAGGAAAAAAAGTACTCAAAACCATCCAAATTTGTTAGTTACAAATTACTAACTGAGTAATTAAATCAATTATAACGTATTCAATTATGTCACTATGCTAGTTTGTGCATAAACGGTTTTCTAAATTACTCGTACCTAAGCTTTAATGTATACTTACCACTTGGTCGATTGCTAGAGGTTGAGTCCAGTAAGTCCCAAGTGTGTCGTCAGTATGAAATCCCTTCTAACATGGAATGGAGCCTGCAAAGAGAAAAGAAAGAGTACCTATTCATTTAGTTTTTGGTACCAGACAAGCATTTAGGTAGAGATTTGCAAAGTCCTATGCTGATGTATCACCAGAACATTATTTATTATTTTAGATAAAATTAAATAGGTAAACATAGACGGGTAAATACATTTACTTACGTTTGCCGGTATGACGATGGGGAAATTCCTTTTATAGTCAAGCTTTTCTGGGGTTTCATCCTAGTGTTCGGAGCAGACGGTGGTATCTTTGTTTATGCATCTATATTCCGTGCCTTCTGTAATCTAACATTAGCTCCTCTGATTATCGCCAATATTACGAATACTCTACAGAGAGTGCATCTTGCAAGATTTCTGAGTGCTTCTCGCAAGGTTTTAGGTATGTGAATCTCCTCATCATTACATCGCTTCAGTATAACACAATTTCCCGTGGGTAACAGCAAACAGGGCAAAGGAAATCGATAGGATTTGGTGGGCGGATTATATCCTGGTCGTCCAACTTTGCACGGTCGCTATTGCACTCAATGTATGCACAGTAATGGCATTGTGGAAGTGGAACTGTTCTAGTTCTCGGGGGAATAGCACTATGTACTATTAACTATTTTGCTGTACGACTCTGTTGAGGGCAAGCACTTCGTCACAGCGAGGTAATATACGGAGAACTCTTCGTCCAGATTCTCGCACTTGGAGATTCGCAAAATCAGGCAAAACACACGCGGAAAATCAGCAAGGCGAAACTACGGTAAAATGTGTCAACGATGTACCGAGCTGTCATCACATCGGCCGATTGATAAGTGTGATAACGTAGGTTTTGAGTTCCGGAAGGTTTATCTAATCGTCGCCAGGCAGCGCTGATGCCGTTTTATCCATCCTCACATCCTAGATGCTCCTATTAATTTGATAACATTTAGTTATATTCGCGATATGTACGAAAAAATCGGGCGATATTCAATAATACACTGGGTTTCAAACGTTTCTAAGAGTGGCAGTTGTCGATTCAACATTCGAACTACTGGCGATAGGGACAACAACAATTGCATGAGGAACTCTGAAAATATCTTTCGCCTCGATTGGTTTTTCCAAGTAATTTTTGCAAATTGGAATGATGATGAAACGAAAAGTTATCAACTTCTGGTCATTCGAAAGGATTTGAAAAGAAGCGGTATGAAGAGTGTGGCCTCTCCTCCCCGCCTCTTCCGTAGTAGTTCCTCAATCCTAGCTGAAAGTAGATAGCGCCACTGAGGCAGCCTCAAAAATACTTGCACACCATTTTAACGTTGGCTTTCTTCTCTGTTAACTTGTCTCCATTACTCTGTGGGGTACAGCAATACTAGACCCCGCGCTGACCCCCCGCCACCCCGCCGATCGTCGCCTCTCACTCTAAACAGTCCCGAAAAATTCATTTTCTTGAACTGCTTGCCTTGCATCGCTTTGCCCCGCGCTAGTTCGCTTATCATCTGCAATCATCTACATTACCGACCTCTCCAAGTCTATGGTGCGTTGCGGGCTAGTATCCAAGACAAAATACGTACTTTCTTATTCCATTCTCCTATTTCATCTAATTTACTTGGTAATAATGAAAAAGTACCTAAATTTTATTAAAATTTTCCAAAATTGGCTATTATATTACTTGCAAAAAATGGGAATATAGGAGAATCTCAAAAAAACTAATTTATTCATTTTGCTTATTTTTAGTAAGGCAAACAGTATTTGCTATGTTTGCCTGGAGGAGGCGCCACTGCATTTTATTTATATTTAAAACATGTGAAAATATCATGTTTCTTTCATTTAATTCAATAAAAAAATAGTGCAATATCAAATCGTAGCTTTTTTCTCTCCAATGGCAATTTTTTTTTAAAAACTCCGAATATCCGAATATTTGATTATCCGAATGGGTCCCGGTCCCCATTAATTCGGATAATTGGAGTTCTACTGTAGCTTCACTTTCCTTGAAAATTCGCTCAAACGTTGGGGCCTTGAAAATGCGTTCATTGAGTCGTTGTGCATCTGCATGACAGGAACTGCTTGTCAATTGTCGTCAGCTCATTAGCTTATCGGATCACCGGTCCCGCCGCGTTTCCTTCCGGCAACAGCGTCGCGTCCGTCGCGCGATAAACATCGACTTCGATGAATCAAACGAATCCTCGGAATAATTCCCGACACCTACAGACACAGCGAGACATCGCGTGCTCGAACTGTTGCCTTTCGAGCTCAGACAACTCGGTAATTACGGTAATTGCGTAACTCGGGGAAAACTATTGGTATCTGATGAGGAGAAGAGGGCTTTGAAGAGTATTGGCGGCACTAGCTCTAATTGGAGGACCCGTCTTTGAAGCTGAGCTGACCTCGATAAATCAAAGGTTTCATGGGTGTCTTGGAAATATGTACTGTTTACTCATGAAAACCAACTCGTAAAAGATAAGGATGTTCTTTAGGGTTGGGATGGGATGAAGGTGCGACTTATTGACCTCCTCGACTCTGTGCATCCACTCTCGCCAAAAACTATCGATCCTGCCACTCCTTCGAGTCTGAGCTTTTAGAAGTCACGTTCTTTGCTGGACAAATGCAAAAGGCCCAAACCTTACTAACCTTCAATGAACCACTTAACCCTTCAGTAGTCCCGACTCTTTTACGGGTCACATTTGTCACAGCGATCTGACAAATCAAATTTGTGGAAACTTACATTTTTGTTCAAATTTGAGTTTTACCAACTGAAACTAAATGCATAGATGATTTTAGAGGCAGAAAGTAGCAGAAAACAATCTAAGAAATTAATTTATGGCTAATTTTAAGAGTAAAACCTAGAGGAACCAGGACCTTTCTCTCATCTTGATAATTTCAATTTTTTCCTTATTAAGCGTGTTTCTTTTTGGTATTCAACTCTAATAACTTAACTAGATATACCACGATGGTTTCACTGTAAAGTCAGACTTGAATAGCAATCACATACAAATTTTATATGTGCGCCACAGAGCGCCACTGACAAACGTCACGGAGAACGACACAACATTAAACCCTCCCCATTCGTGCTTCAGGAAGCTACTGGGAAGGACAGCGCAGGAAAGCCAATCTTCGTCACTCTGCAGACGTAGATAGACAGACACACAGACAGACATACAGACACACATACACAGACAGAAAAAACACACAGACGTAGACAGACAATTAGACACACAAACGTAGACAGACAGATAGAAAGACATACAGACACACAGACAGACAGACACACAGAAACATCGACAGACACACAGACAGGCGGGGAGTGTAGGTTGGGAGATTTCTCGAGCCTTTCTCCACATTCATCAATAGTATGGACTTTGATTTGTTGTGATACCTATTGATGAATTGTAATAGTGAAATACATGTAGTCATGTAAATGGGAGCATGTTGAAGGTCCCTCAGCCCACGGTGTACTGGCTGCTGAGGAAAAAAAAAAAAACACAGACAGGCATACAGACAGTCACACAGAAACATGGACAGACACACAGACAGGCAGACTGACACATATACAGACAGACACACAGAAACATGGACAGACGCACAGACAGGCAGACAGACACACAGAAACATCGACAGACACACAGACAGGCAGACAGACACATATACAGACACACAGAAACATATACAGACACACAGATAGGCGTACAGACACACAGACAGGCAGACAGACACACAGAAACATCGACAGACACACAGACAGGCAGACAGACACATATACAGACACACAGAAACATATACAGACACACAGACAGGCGTACAGACACATATACAGACAGACACACATAAACATGGACAGACACACAGACACATATACATACAGACACATATACAGGCAGACACACAGACAGGCATACAGACACATATACAGACAGTCACACAGAAACATGGACAGACACACAGACAGGCAGACTGACACATATACAGACAGACACACAGAAACATGGACAGACGCACAGACAGGCAGACAGACACACAGAAACATCGACAGACACACAGACAGGCAGACAGACACGTATACAGACACACAGAAACATATACAGACACACAGACAGGCGTACAGACACACAGACAGGCGTACAGACACATATATAGACAGACACACATAAACATGGACAGACACACAGAACATATACATACAGACACATATACAGGCAGACACACAGACAGGCACACAGACACATATACTGACAGACACACAGACACACAGAAAGAAAGGCACACAGACAGGCAGACAGACACATACACAGACATACACATATACAGGCAGACACACAGACAGGCAAACAGACACATATACTGACAGACACACAGACAGAAAGACACACAGACACATAGACAGGCATACAGACACATACACAGACATACACATATACAGGCAGACACACAGACAGGCAAACAGACACATATACTGACAGACACACAGACACACAGACAGAAAGGCACACAGACACCGGTTGTGCGTTCGTGGCATATCGAGATGGCAATCTAATCATTGAAAGGAAGTTCCACTTAGCAGACTGGTGCTCCAACAACCAGGCGGAATTGTTAGCCATTGCCGAGGCGCTCAGCTGGATCAGCGAGCAGAATATTCCGGAGGATGCAAGACAAGTGACGCTCTGGACTGACAGCCAGGTGTCCTTGGATTGTCTGAGGAACCTGAAGATTCGAACGCAGACTGTGGAGTGGATACGGCGGACTGTGTGGAGCTTGAGGAATGGCAATTGGAGAGTGGCTATACGCTGGGTCCGGGCACACGACGGTACAGTGGGCAATGAAGAGGCGGATCGCTTGGCCAAGGGGGCGGCCATGGACGAGGAGGCGGAGGTTTCTTTCCACTTGGCGCCGTTGACTTTTGTTTCAAGGATGAGTTCAGATGCCAGCCAGAGAGAATGGAACCGCGAGTGGAACTTAAGTCAGAAGGGGCGGCATACTTGGAATTTCTACCCAAGTATTTCTGCGAGGAGGAAGTCTGAGCTCCAAATATCATACAAGATGACCCAGGCCCTAACTGGCCATGGAAGGAATAAGGCCTCACTCTTCCGTTTCGGCCAGGCCGAGGACCCTTTTTGCGGATGTGATGGAGTGACTGAGCAGACGTGGGACCACCTCATCAATGGCTGCCAATTGTTTGAGCAGGAGCGAAGTAGGCTCATTCGGAAAGTGATGCTGACGGGTGAGCTGTGGCCTCCTGATGCGCGAATGTTGGTTGGGAGATTTCTCGACCCTTTCTCCACATTCATTAATAGTATGGACTTTGAGTTGTTGTGATACCAATTGATAAATTGTAATTGTGAAATACATGTAGTCATGCAAATGGGAGCATGTTTGAATAAAGTCCCTCAGCCCAGGGTGTACTGCCTGCTGAGGAAAAAAGAAAAAAAAAAGACACATAGACAGGCAGACAGACACATACACAGACATACACATATACAGGCAGACACACAGACAGGCAAACAGACACATATACTGACAGACACACAGACACATAGACAGGCATACAGACACATACACAGACATACACATATACAGGCAGACACATATACTGACAGACACACATACAGGCAAACAGACACATATACTGACAGACACACAGACAGAAAGACACGCAGACACATAGACAGGCAGACAGACACATATACATACAGACACATATACGTAGACAGAAAAACACAGAAGTAGACAGACAGACAAACACGGAACCAAAATTGTTCAGGAAGGCCTGAAACGTAAAACGCGAGTAGAAAAATGAATTTTGGAGAATTTTCTTTCAAGCTTGGAAAGTGAAAACGAAACTTCCGCTACCTCGGCAGACTCGGCAATAATAATATGCCGTTATGTAATAATTCGCAGCGTTTTTGTTACTTATTAATTAGTTGTATTACTGGCATCGAACGTCGATCGAGTTGAATCAATTTGGTTTGTTGATCGAACTATAAGACGTAGAGATGATACCAAACCAGAAGTACGAAAACCGTTAAGGTGGCAATACGGAGTTTCAGGGAGGTAAAGGCGGAGTCAGAGTTAGCGGAGTAATCGGAGGGGGGTTGGAGGGCGGGACCACACTCACCCCTCCCCACCTTCCGGCAAACAAAAACCCTCGACAATTCACCCCCTCCCCGCCTCCCCTTGTATCGCTTACATCTGCTCTTGTACTGGAAGGACCTCCTCCCCTCCCCTCCCCCCCCCCTCCACCGGTTCTCCCCAATTCGCTTCCCTCGCTGTTTATCATGGAAGTCTGTCACCCTGAAAATTAGCTTTTCTTCCCTCCGACGGGCGGTCCCCAGTAAACAACGTGTTTTCCGCTCGACGGCTCCTCATATTTTCATCAACTCCGTCATTTTCCCGTCTTTCTTCCCGTTTTTCTCGCTTTTTCCTTCCAAAGGGTGTTTCGTCCTCCTCTTCCTCACCACCTCAATTCACACTATAATATTCGTACATTATTTTCAATAATAAACCTTTGGAATCGACAAAAGAAAACACCCTCAACATTTGTTGGTTACGTTTCCTCAAAATTTGGTTAAATAGGTACTCAGAATCCGATAGTCAAACACAAATTTCCCTAAAAATGCAAAAAAAAATAAAATTTTGAAAAATAAGGGCTGAATTTTTCTACATGCCCTCAATTTAATGGTATTGTGTATTTATCAGTTTAAAGTAGTATTGAATTTTTAGAATCGAATGAGACCACCCAGAGCTCTGTAGGGCCAACCGTTCGCTCCCCAAGAGAACTTGAGGGTTGGACTCACGATAAATCAGAAACACAAGTGTGAATCGTAAAAGAAGTCTAATCTCCGTTCAAATTTTTGCCGACTTGAATGCTGTAGGTATACCAGATCTAGGCAATAGAATACAATGTCTAGGTAAAGTAATACCTGATCTAGACACTACAAAACCAGATCCACACAGTAGGATACCAGATCTAGACGATGCCATACCAGATCTAGAGTACCTGTAGAATACCATGTCTAGGCAATGTAATACCTGATCTAGACACAACCATACCCGATCTAAACCTTGAAACGCCATATCTAGACGTCGAATTGCCGGGTTTGTGACTGGAGTGGACCTAGTGGGTCATACCTACCAATGTTGATAATTATTTTTGTTCAAAATTAAAATCTTGAAAAAAGTAACCTCCTAAAGAATAAAACTAGATCAGCTGCAATGGTCAATTGGCGGGAGAAATCTTGCGGTACGGATTGACTCGAATAATGTAGGAAGGAGAATATAATACTATACCAGATCTAGAACATAGAATACCAGATCCGGACAATGGAATACCTGATCTGAACACTACTATACCAGATTCATACAGTATAATACCAGATCTAGACAATAGAATACCAGGTTTAGACAGTAGAATGTCAGGTCCAGACAATCCAATACCAGGTCTAGACAATAGAATAGCAGATTTAGAAACTTAAATCTCTCATCTTGACAATAGAATGCCTCATCTACATATTACAATACCAGATTCAGACAATACAATGCTAGGTATAGACAATAGAATGCCATATCCAGACCAGAACAAACGAGCCCGGCAACAGAATACCAGATCTAGACAATAGAATACCAGGTTTAGACACTGGAATGTCAGATCCTGATGATAAAACACCTGATCTGGACACTACGATACCAGATTTAGACAATTATAATACCATATTATAATACCAGATCTAGACTCCAGAATACCAGAGCCCGACAATCCAATGCCAGATTCAGACAATAAAATGCTAGGTATATACAATAGAATGCCAGATCCAGACACCAGAATACCAGAGCCCGACAGCAGAATACCAGATCTAGAAAATGGAATACCTACCAGATCTAGATAAAAGAATACCTGATATACACACAAGAATACCATATTTAGACAATAAAATACCAGGTTTAGACGATAGAGTGTCAGATCCAGGCAATAGAATACTAGATCCTGACAATCGAATACCAGTAGTAGACAGTAAAATACCAGGTCTAGAGACGAGTATGTCAGACCTATAAATCGAATACAAATTCTAGACGATAAAAGACCAGGTTTAGACACTAAAATGTCAGATCTAGACAACAGAATACCAGGTGTAGACACTAAAATGTCAGATATAGACAATTGAATACCATTTCTTGAAATTGTAATGTCAAGTTTTGTCACTGAAGTGCCTAGTATTCTAGTGTCTATAGTTCCATCTTAATAACAATTGAAGACCACAGGGGAAGAACGCACCAAGTCGATTTTTTGCGAAAAATAGGTTATGACGGTTTCTTATAGATTTTTTCACGGCGGACTCGATGGTGACAACCAAAATGGGCAAAAACGATCCAATATAGGAGAAAAATGCGAGAAACGAAACACTGTACAGGGAAGAACGCACCAAGCCGAGCGCAACCAGGGAAGAACGTGCCAACTTTCCCCCAGGTCGTATTCCCCTACCTGATGGATCTCTGTGATTCACGCATTCATGCGGTTTTCCTGGGTTTCACAGTATTATTTTCGATTGCTAGCGGCGATCATTATTATTTTCTTCATACCAATAAGTTTATATGAGACTAGTGTTTGTTTTCTTGAAAACGGCGAAACAAAAATGAATTTCCTGGATTTTATTCTATTAAAATATATTGCAAAACTTCTTCGTGAGTGAACTTTTGAAAATACCAAATCATTATATATATTATTAAAATGTCACGAAACCGTTATGCCCTGATAAAGAGAGAAATCTTATGGTAGGATACTATGAATAAAACCAGCAATACACAATCATGGTGCGTTCTTCCCCTGTACAGATGGACCTTTGCAACTTTAGATAGCAATATGGAGTTTTAAAATACTTTTTGCAGTAGTTTTGATTGTAACACCGCATTCTACAGTACGCTGAGATACAAATTCCATTTTTTTAAAAATTGTATCGACCAAATTCGAACTAATATTGGGTTTATGCCGGAAAAAATGATTTCCTGAAAAGTTTACAAAATGGGACATGGTGCGTTCTTCCCCTGTAGTCTTCAATTCTATAATATACAATACCAGATCTAGCCAATAAAATACCAGGTCGACACTACAATAAGAGATCCAGACAATGTATTACCAGGTCTAGAGACGGGAATGTCAGATCCAGACAATCTAATACCAGGTCTAGACAATAGAATGCCAAGTTTAGATACTAAGATCTACAATCTATACAAAATAATACCTCATATTCACACAATAATGCCATATTTAGGCATTACATTGCCAGGTTTAGACGATAGAATGCCAGATCCAGACAATAGAATAGAAGGGCTAGAGACAAGAATGTCATATCTAGACAATCAAATACCAGGTCTAGACAATACAATACCAGGTCTAGATAATAAAATACCAGGTCTAGACAATAAAATACCAGGTCTAGACAATAAAATACCAGGTTTAGACTCTAAAATGTCAGATCTGTACAATAGAATACAAGGTTAGGACTCTAAAATGACAGATAGTGAATAAAGAGTGTCACTAAAGAGTGACTGGAGTGCTTATTGTTCTAGTGTCTTCGGTCCCACCTTAGTCATTTGAAGGTCATGCCTACTAATGTTATTAATAATTTTCGTTCAGAATAGAAATCTTGAAAATATAACCTCCTAGAGGGGGAAGGGAGGACAGCTGCTGTGATTAATAAACGGGAGAAATCTTGCGGTTCGGATTGACATGAATGATGTAGGAGGGAGTATCTAATACTCTAATGACATAATGGACCCAATATGTCTCCATTCCCCTGAAATCGGCTCCTCTATTATCAAGCTCGGCTTCCAACCCCCTTCAGGAAGCCGTCGTTGCCATGGCGACTTCACCCTCCGGTTTCAAAGTGGCGTCAGAGGTGATGTGTAAAGGGAGGAGAGGGGGGGGGGAACTGCGCCGTCCTTTCTCTCTCTCTTTCCCATCTCTCGACGGTTCCTCGTTCCCCATTCTCCTCTCCCTGACGTTATTGTTCCCGAGTTTAGCCACATTTGTAGGGGCACATAATGGCATTGTTCTTCCTCCTTCTGCCTCCCCTGGAAGTTTAACGTTTCCTCGGATATTGATTACCTCCTCGTTTCTCACTGTAACTACCTAATTGGCGAGATGAAACTCTCAACAGTCTCAACGCCTCCCGTTGAAGTCGTCTTGGACGAGAACAACCCCGTTCTTGCAGGGTCTTCCAGAATCATCTCCTTCGGTGAACATTCAACTATAATTCGTGCAGCATCAGAAGGAACTGAATTTCCGAAGAACCTTTCGAGAGTGATTCAACTCCATCTGCCAAGCCTAGATGACTGAAGAGTGAACCAAATCCCCCCCCCCCCCCCCCGTAATACCCTTCTTACTTACATCACATATTTACATATTAACGTCGAATTCGTCACAATTTCAAGCTGTGGGAAGAAATTAAATTATTTAAAAAAAAGAATTACCGTATCTTTAGAAGTTGCCGATGTCGGTGAGGATTTGTTGAAACAAATTGTCTCGAGTCGTTTTGCGACTAGAGATAGGCGGTATCTAACGTAACAGTTAAAAAACGTCTGCCAAGTGGGTGTGGCACATAGCTTCCTCGTATCCATAACCCGATTGTACAGATAATCCGATGCATAGTAGTAAATTTCAAAACACCAATCTCTAAGTACCTTCCACTACCCTCATAGGGGACTATCTACACTCTAATCTGGACAATCCTAGAAAATTTCATCGAATTCGGATGGAAAATTAAGTGAATAGATGTATGTGATTGGATCAAAAAAATACATAGCCTTGGCTGGGTATCGAACCCGCGACCCCTGGGGGACAGTTGAAGTTACGGCTGCTACAAGTAATTCACGTTTGCGCATGCGCAGTCGCTTCTATCAGTCCGAAGGTGATGATTTCCATAGGGGACCATCTAAATACTAATCTGTAACATCCCTGAAAATTTCATCGAAATCGAATGGGAAATGTAGAAGTTATGGCCGTTACAAGGAATTCACGTTTGCGCATGCGCAGTCGCTTCTATCAGTCCGGGGATGATGATTTTCATAGGGGACCGTCTACACACCAACCCGCACAATCCCTGAAAATTTCATGGAAATCGGACAATAACTTCGTATAGTTATGCGCGTTACAAGGAATTCATGACAGACACACAGACAGACAGACACACAGACAGACAGACAGACAGACACACAGACAGACAGACACACAGACAGACAGACACACAGACAGACACACAGACAGACAGACACACACACAGACAGACAGACAGACACGGAACCAAAATTGTTCAGAAAGGTCTAAAACGCAAAACGCGAGTGGAAATTTTGATTTTGGAGAACTTTTTTTTTTCGTCCTTGAAAAGTGAAAACAAAGCTTCCGCTACCTTGGTAGACTCGGAAGCAAAAGTCTGTCGAGTGGGTGTGGCACATAGCTTCCTCGTATCCATAACCCGATTATATAGAAGATCCGATGCATAGTAGTTAATCTCTAAACACCATTCTCTAAGTACCTTCCACTACCCTCATAGGGGACCATCTACACGCTAATCTGGACAATCCTGGGAAATTTCATCCAATTCGGATGAAAAATTAGGTGAGTAGATGTATTTGATTGGATCAAAAAAAATACTTAGCCTAGGCTGGGATTCGAACCCACGACCCCTGGGGGACAGTTCAACACTTCACCGTCTGAGCTATTGAGGACTAGTCAAGTAATGAATAGGATTTGAGATTCTCACAGGGTACCATCCCTCTATGAATGAATCCCTCTATGAAAAACCATTCTCTATGATTTTTATAGGGGACCATCTAAACACTACTATGTAACATCCCTGAAAATTTCATTGAAATCGGATGGAAAATGTGGAAGTTATGGCTGTTACAAGGAATTCACGTTTGCGCATGCGCAGTGGCTTCTATCAGTCCGGGGATGATGATTTTCATAGAGGACCATTTAAATACTAATCTGTAACATCCCTGAAAATGTCATCGAAATCGGATTGAAAATGTGGAAGTTATGGCCGTTACAAGGAATTCACGTTTGCGCATGCGCAGTCGCTTCTATCAGTTCAGGGATGATGATTTTTATAGGGGACCGTCTACACACCAACCCGCACAATCCCTGAAAATTTCATAGAAATCGGATAATACGTTCGTATAGTTATGCCCGTTACAAGGATTTCATGACAGACAGACACACAGACACTGAACCAAAATTGTTCAGAAAGGTCTAAAACGCAAAACGCGAGTGAGAATTTTCATTTTGGAGAATTTTTTTTCGTCCTTGAAAAGTGAAAACAAAGCTTCCGCTACCTTGGTAGACTCGGAAGCAAAACGACGTTTTTCAGGAGACGTAAAGAATTTCTATTTTTAAGTCATTTAGATGTTGTTTACGCCTCCTGAAAAATTTCGTTTCTTCAACTTACGCGGTTTCCCATCGTTACTTTTTATTTGTGGAAAACTGCTAGAATTTGCTAAATTTGCTGGAAACGTTGCTGAAAAATTCCGCCGCAAATATGTTGTTAAGTAATGCATGCCCTGGAATGCATCAGGTATGCCCTGGACGTCCCATTGGATAAGCATCAGGTAGTTTTAAGCCAGTAGGTAAGCGATAAAACTGCAATTTCATTTACTTAACTTTGTACTGCAAAAATCTGTTTCACTCAATGTAATTCAGTTAGTACTTTGAGTCAGAAATCGTGGACTCGATTTCCCCCCCCCCCCTCACCGCCACCAAATATTTCTAGGGGCATGCGAGCCTCGAATGTGAACATCATTTCAAAATCCATAATCTTCGATTACCTATTTTGTTTTTTAAGCACCCCCCTCTAAAAGGTTCCGGCGACAGTGCACAACTAGATAGTGTTGTCTATCTTCATCTCAGATTAATCGTATAAGGACGACCAAGTCTTACTGTGGGACGTCATAAAAAGTTGTGGAAATGTGGGATTGGCAGCCCCAGTCCTGATTGAAAAGAGCAACAAGTCCTCATTACAACCCTCTCGAATCCCAAATACTCAGCTGCGAGCTTCAGAGCTCGACATTTAGCCCTTACAGCGGGAAAGAGATAATCCATAACTGTCTGCCGTTTCCGTTCATGATTTATACGTTCTAACGTCTTGTGATGAAACAAGAGGGTTCCCAGTTTTAATGTGTTTGTAAGTCGTGACCGCCTTGTTAACTCGAACACCTGCATTTCTTCCGACCTCCGCTCTGGTCGGCCCTCCTTAAATTAATTACAACCCTGTTTTCGAGGGGGAAACTCGGCTGGTCTTAGTAGTAGTAAAAGTTACAGTCGTAAAACATAACCTAATGAGATCCTATGAATTCGTGAGAGTAGTTTTGGACCAGAATTATAACCGAGGTGAAATCGTGTTCATGTTTGCCAGTCTAGGAAATGTCCGCCCAGTGGCACATAGCTTCTTCGTATCCTTAAAGAGTCAAGTCGTAGTCCAAAAACGTCGAAAAACTTGATTTTCCCATTCTTCTTTCTTAATAAAACTACATAAAATTCTGAACAGTTTGGTAAAAATGAAATTGAAATCGCATGACTGGTTGATGAGTTACTATGTTTTGAAAATTTTGAGTAGCGGAACTGATGAAAAAAATAACGAAAAGTTGGGTTGATCTCAAACTTCAATCCTCAATCATTACGTACACTCCAAATCGCAAGGACACCGTTATTACAATACTTCCTCTTATGCTCGCATGCCTATTACTTATTACATCAAGATGAAATTCATAGGGGTCCATTTAAATTTCCAACCACGCAATCCCTCAAAATTGGGAAAATTACGATGTCACAGACTAAGTTAGAATAGATTGCACAATTTGGAAAGATGTGAAAAAACGCTGCAAATTATTACACTGAGGTTCATAATTTCTAGATAGATCACTCGTCTGCAATGAACTCGGCTTTGTCACTGCCGCAACCAACCAACCATATTTGTTCTTCACAATCAAGTTTATCGTGAAGAAATGAACGCTTCACAATCAATTCGAAAAAATAGGGAGTTGTTGTTGGCTTTATTATGAAATTTGATTACTGGCTGCTAAGGATGCAAAACTTTTTTGCGTCTTGTTCGAACTGCCGAAGAGGTAATATCGGAGAGCAAAAAAAAAACCAATTGTCAGTTGTTTCCGCGAGTGTTTTTGCGCGTTCGCGGAGTGGAGGTCAGTCTCCCCGAAGTGACATCGCAAGCGCTAACCGAAGCAAAACAACGAAAAAAATTGTGAACAGCACTCCTGAACTTCGTAATAGAATAAAATAGAATAGAATAGAATATAAATCTATTGTCAGAAAGAAAAAAAAATCACAGAAATTACAACAGTCTCATAAAAATTCTTTCTTCTGTCCACCAACCTACTAAGTTCTTACGAACTTGTGGCGGTAGGTGGAGCTAATCTTAGAGAAAAAACAAAACAAAAAACAACTAAATATCAAACACCTAAAGAGATCAAACAAACGTGAAAATATTTCAATAAATTTATTCCATAAATTTTTTAATTTTAATCAAAATCTCCTTCTTAAAGCTCCCTATATCACCAAAATCGACAGGGATAATTTTACAGGCATAGAAGAAGCGCAATACCTTATAATAAGAATTATTCTTTGTGATTCGTCTGCTATTCGGAGCATAGTGAGCGAGTTATTGAAAATTATAAGCAATTTATGTGAAGTTTTAAGGGAAGCTAATGAAGCCGGCCTAAAAGAACGTGTTCGAGTCGATCAACTGGAGACTGAGATCGACTCAATCAAAAATAAAACACTAAGCAAAACCAATGAGCCCAGGATGCAAAACTAAGTACAACTCGAAGAAACGAACTACATTCGCATTTAAGTCAGTAAAAATTTGAACGGAGATTAGGCCTATTTTGCGATTCACACTCGTGTTTCTGATTTATCGTAAGTCCGACCCTTGAGTTCTCGTAGAGACCGAACGGTTGGTTCTATAGAGATCTGGGAGGACTCATTCCTTAAAAATTCAATACTATTTTAAATTGATGAAAAAACAACACCTTTATTAAAAAATTTTTGACTTAAGCGTTTTCAAAATTTCAACCCTTAGAAGTGATCTACATCAACCAAAAGCTTCGGGGCATAACTTGACCCCAAATGGAGCCCATTTACCAAATTTCATCAAAATTGGTCCATGGAAACTGAGGAAAGTGCCGTGGACTGCCAAGTTTTTATTAGATTTTCGGATTCTACGTACCTTAAAAACAAATTTTATTCTTGGTCGATTCCA
Source organism: Apolygus lucorum (assembly GCA_009739505.2). Classification (NCBI taxonomy): domain Eukaryota; kingdom Metazoa; phylum Arthropoda; class Insecta; order Hemiptera; family Miridae; genus Apolygus; species Apolygus lucorum. The sequence goes on along the minus strand of CM019180.2, from coordinate 48,359,373 downwards.
AAGGTTTATTATTATTAATAAACCAAAATCGTAAATTTTACTTTCAATCTACAAAACTAAACATTTAATCTAAACTGATATAAAATATTTGAAACTATCTAACTACGGTAAGCGACATTCTTCCAAACCAAGTACTGCCAAGAACCTAGTACTTTTGCCTTTTTGCATCCTCGCTCTTCACTGCTGTAGGTACTCCATGACCTGTGTTGATATTTGCGGACCCCACTTGTCCATCATTGCCTGGGAAGGTTGTCACCACGATTTCCACCACAAGACTTCCAATGCTGAGTGGTTAGAAAAGTAGTTCCTCATCAAATGCATCCCTCTGTTTTTTGCAACCATTGCAGCTCCTCTTGCCAGCCAAACGTAGTTATTGTGAAAACCTGGTAACTTCCGGCAAAAGATTACTCTTCCCTTCCCAATTCCTAGACACATATTCGTCAATCACTGTCTCCTATGTGATTCCATTGGTCATTCCTCTCCAGTTTTCCACATCCACAGAAATGTTGAGTCTATGACTCGCCGTTTAGGTCCAGACCCATTGACGCACAAGACTTGTGACCCATGTTACTTAGTAACATCATCTGAAGAGTTCTCCTTGGCAGGATCCCACTTTATGTCGTTCTCCGGCTCGAAGGACCATTTTATGCCTGTCTGGATGAGAATAGACTGCACATTTTTCGAAGAGATGTATAACCTATATTTTTCTCTCAATCTACAGAAATACTCCTTTTAATGAAACTAATGTGAACAAAATGTGATCAACTACTAACGCCGACATGGGTATTACAAGGATTTCAAGTTTGCTTATTGGGAATCAAAACTCGGCCCTTCGGGCTTCGCCACGGAACACGCTTCCTGGACCCCCGGATGGTTACTTAGAACCTTCGGCTCATTTGAGAAACATGGAACATGTTTTGATTCTTTGCTGTTTCCTTCTGCAAGGAATTTTTTGTCTGTTGTTTTAATTTAGCTCTTTATGGACCTGCTCTTCAAATGGCTCGTCATTTCATTCAACTCTTGATGTCGAAAACATCTGAAATGTCGAAGAACACATCGCATCTAAAAGCCTATGTTACTAGATCCTTTGATTAGTTTTTGGTAAAAACGATACCAGCCAACTTTATAAATAAAATTCCGCTAAATCGAAGTTGAGTAGGTGACATAACTTCGACAGAAAAATTAACATGGCAACAGAGAAGGTATATGTTTACAACAACACAGAGAAGGAATGCTGGACCATGCAACGAGAAGGATTGTGGATCAAGCAACAGGAAGGTATCAGGCTCTGGAGCGGCAGATTTTGCACTATCAATGAGGACCGTTGTGGTTCAAAATAGGGATGTCCGATACTTCAAAAGTATCGATATAACATCATATCGATACATCTAGAAAGTATCAGAAAGTATCGATACGATACTATCAAAAAGTATCGATATTTTGATGTATCGATACTTTTTGATACTTTCACAAAAATGGGTGAAATTGTCGTTTATGTTTCTCTCCATCAGTGTGACATCTGTCCATCACGAGGATAATAATTAATATAGAATGAACAAAACAATAAATCACTCATTTTTTGGTTTATTATTTTCAATAATAAGCCTTTGGAATCGAGCAAGAAAAAAAAATATTTTAACCCCCTCAAAATTTGATGTTTTACGTTTCAAGGTACGTAGAATACGAAAATCGAATAAAAAAATTTCCGTCCGTCCGCCGTACGCCGTACGCCGTACGCGGCACTTTTCTTAGCAACACTGGACCGATTTGGTTCAAATTTGGTATATGGGCTCCATTTGGGGTCTAGTTGTGCCGCGAAGCTTTTGGTTGATGTCAGTCACTTCTAAGGGGTGAAAATTAAGGGTTGAAATTTTCAAGAGTGCCCTAGCTCGAAAACTCTCGAAATAAAGGTATCGTTTTTTCACCAATTTTATATAGTATTGAATTTTTTAAAATTTTTGAGACCACCCGGAGCTTTGTAGGACAAACCGTTCGGTCCCTACGAGTACTTGAAGGTTTTCCTTCGATAAAACAGAATCATGAGTGTGAATCGCAAAAGAGGTCTAATCTCCATTCAAATTTTATCGGACTAAAATGCGATCGCTGTTCATTTCTTCGATTCGTATACAGTTTTGCCTAGGGATGGCAACGATATATCGATATATGAAATATATCGATATATTACGTTTGATACATCGATATATTTATATCGATATGAAGAACCGATATTATCGGTCAATATCGATATATTTACCGATATATCGCGACCTGTTTTCAAGTAAAAATAAAAAGTTGAAATGAATGGACGAGAAGGGATGCCTGTACTTGTAAAAACATCAAGTCTCTCTATTTTTATTCTTATATTATATTGTTTTGTATTTTTTTATATTATTTAATTTTATTCCAAATTTTGTAGGTACCTAGTGATGGGTTGATTTCAGACTGTTGACTTCAGCTCAGACATGATTGTGCACTTAGTATTCACCTACAGTGGCTATCAAGGCTCAATTACTTGACTTAAGCCAAAATTAATGGAGGCTATTCCAGCTTAAAACTACCTACTATACGAAGTGAAGCAGGTTTTCACAACAATTATTTTCAATTTCGATGGATCATGATCGTCTACAGTACTATACCCCAGTCAATTTATAAATTAATTTAACATTGCAATTAATTTCGATCATTCATACCCAGTAACTTTTGAAAGTAGGTTAATACTTATTTCACACGGTTTTTCCAAACAGATCTTCCCATATGTCGAGTACATTGATATATTTCTTCCAAAATTGTGTTAGTAACTTTTAAATTCACCTACCTACTTACTTCTTCAAGTTTTTCCAAGTACGAGTAGATACTCCGATATGTCCATGTCATCCTAAATGATTTTTATATTGTTTTAAAACTATCAAATTCACCTACCTACTTCACATGTTTTTTAAAGTAGATCTTCCAATACATCGGAATAGCGATATATTTTCTCCGATATATCGAAATATCGATATATTTTATCCGATATATCGAAGGTATCGATATCTCATTGACGATATATCATTTGATCGATATATCGATATGTTTCATTCGATATGCCATCCCTAGTTTTGCCTTCTGCGTAACCAGTAATCAAATTTCCATATGAAGCTTTCTATTTTTCCAATCGAGTGTGAAGCGTTTAGTTCTTTCTAATAAACTTGATTGTGAAGGTCTGAAGCCAGTATGGTGTGGTAGGTAGTACCTAGCTGGTAGGTAAAAATAAAGTTGGTAGGTAAAGAAAATGTTGGTGGGTAAAAAACGCTGCAAATCATTGCTCAAAGGCTTCTTCACTCTTCAGATCACTGATCAGCTGAGTGAGCTCCGAAGCCATTTTTAATCCTATTGAATGGAAGTTCTCTTCCAGGCGTCTCCTGCATTCGAGGAGATCTTCTTCACTCCTCAGATCACTGATCAGCTGAGTGAGCTCCGAAGCCATTTTTAATCCTATTGAATGGAAGTTCTCTTCCAGGCGTCTCCTGCATTCGAGGAGATCTTCTTCACTCTTCAGATCACTGATCAGCTGAGTGAGCTCCGAAGCCATTTTTAATCCTATTGAATGGAAGTTCTCTTCCAGGCGTCTCCTGCATTCGAGGAGATCTTCTTCACTCTTCAGATCACTGATCAGCTGAGTGAGCTCCGAAGCCATTTTTAATCCTATTGAACGCAGGAAGCTGAAATTTGAGAGGGAAGGTCAAGGGAGAATATAGATGGTGGTGAGTGCCATTGATGGAGAACCAGTGATCTATACAGAAGGGTGATCTATACAGAAAATAATAAACCTTTGAGCAATGATTTGCAGCGTTTTTATTTGAAACTTGTTTTTGTTTAGGCACTTTTTTTCGTATTGCACTTGTTTGGGTTAACATTTTGGTGGTCCTTCCTCGTTCATGGAGGACAGCAGGTTATCATAGAGAGCGGTGGTGGTACATCATCTTTGTTTAATTTGTTGAAGTTTGTTGGTCTCCCAACAATCTACGTAGAGATGGAGGTACTGTCAAGTAGGTACCCTCATGTCGTAGGTGTTGAAGATATAAAAAAGTATCGCCTCCGATACTGGAAAAAAAGTATCAATACTACGATATATATCAGGGAAAAAAGTATCGATACGTATCGATACTTTTTTTAAGAAGTATCGATGCTTTTAAGTATCGATACTTTTGGGCCATCCCTAGTTCAAAGCTTGGTGCTTCGCGCCTCGGAAAACCAGAGTGTTGAAAATGGCGTATGATCGGAGTGTTTAAAACGCGCGTGACGTCCCCCCTTTCGCGTAACGTTTTGCGGATAGTTACCCTAGGGCAATAACATGTTCCATGTTAAAAATTCAAATCAAGAAATGTATCTCAGATGTGGAAGCCAAACGTCAAGGAAAACCCCTCGTAGTTCACTATTGTAGCGCAATCTCCTCAAATGCATTGAGTTTAGGACACCACATGACGATGAGCCTATTTTTTTTTTTTTTTTAAACATTTATTGGCTTCGAACAGTTATTCATACAGCCGAACTAAATACAGTTATATAAAATTAAAGTTTAAATTTAGTTTAAATATGTAGGTACAAACAAACTAATTAAATTTCTAATTCCACTTCACACACAAAATTATAAATTGAGGAGTAGACGTTCATGTCACTGGTTCCTACAATAGTGTCGAGGTTAAACGGGTGCGTAACACATTTTGCTTCCGAGTCTACCAAGGTAGCGGAAGCTTTGTTTTCACTTTTCAAGGACGAAAAAAAAAAGTTCTCCAAAATCAAAATTTCCACTCGCGTTTTGCGTTTTAGACCTTTCTGAACAATTTTGGTTCCGTGTCTGTGTGTCTGTCTGTCTGTGTGTCTGTCCGTCTGTCATGATTTCCTTGTAACGCGCATAACTATACGAAGTTATTGTCCGATTTTAATGAAATTTTCAGGGATTGTGCGGGTTGGTGTGTAGATGGTCCCCTATGCAAATCATCATCCCCGGACTGATAGAAGCGACTGCGCATGCGCAAACGTGAATTCCTTGTAACGGCCATAACTTCTACATTTTCCATCCGATTCCAATGAAATTTTCAGGGATGTTACACATTAGTATTTAGATGGTCCCCTATTAAAATCGCCACCTTTGGACTGATAGTAGCTACTGCACATGCGCAAACGTGAATTTCCTTGTAACGGCCGTGACTTCCACATTTTCCACTCGATTTCGATGAAATTTTCAGGGATTATGTGGATTAGGTTGTAGATGGTCCCCTATGAAAATCGTCGTCTCCGGACTGCGCAAACGTGAATTCCTTGTAACGGCCATAACTTCCACATTTTCAATCTGATTTCAATTAAATTTTCAGGGATGTTACAGATTAGTATTTAGGTGATCCCCTATGAAAATCACCACCTTCGGACTGATAGTAGCCATTGCGCATGCGCAAACGTGAATTTTCTTGTAACGGCCATAATTTCTACATTTTCCATCCGATTTCAATGAAATTTTCAGGGATGTTACAGAGTAGTGTTTAGATGGTCCCCTATGAAAATCACAGAGAATTGTTTTTCATAGAGGGATTCATTCATAGAGAGATGGTCTCCTGTGAGAATCTCAAATCCCATTAATTGCAGGTTATCGGTAGCTCAGAGGATAAAGTCTTGATTTAAGCTCTTAAGGTCGCGGGTTCGGAACCCAGCCAAGGCTATGTATTTTTTTGATCCTATCACATACACCTACTCACTTAATTTTTCATCCGAATTTGATGAAATTTTCTAGGATTGTCCAGATTAGCGTGTAGATGGTCCCCTATGAGGGTAGTGGAAGGTACTTAGAGATTGGTGTTTTGAGATTAACTACTATGCATCGGATCATCTATACAATCGGGTTATGGATACGAGGAAGCTATGTGCCACACCCACTTGGCAGACGTTTTTGGATTGCTATCAAGAGCCGAGAGCGAGCTGCTTCGTGCATTGGGCACTCCAATACTAGGTGCTGCATGGTTTCCTCTGATCCCGAACATTTGCGACACAGTGGGGAAACAGATGCATCAATCACGTTCAAATACTTATGTGTTCTACTGTGCCCTGTTCTCATTCTGGTGATAATTCTGTAGAATGATCGTTTCTTTACATCAGACACCTCGTCAAACCAAGGGATTTGCTTTGGAATGGGGAAGAGAGATTTGTATCTGGAGCCAGCTGGGTAAATTTCAAATTCGTCTTTCCATTTTTCTCTGAGTCCACGTTTTCCGATTAGTCTCAGGTCGGTGAAAGGATATAGTTGGGATGGCGGAGGTTCTGGGAGTAGGGCTGTAATCTTTGCTACTATATCCGCAACTTCATTAACTCTCACACTGGTATGCCCTTTTACCCAGCAGAGGCCCACCCTTTTTTCGTTGCTCCTGGCTTCATGTATTTGAAGGATAATTTCGGCTTCTATCTTTGTAAGCCGAGATGAAACTCTCAGATGAGATAGTTTCACGATCACACTTTGCGAGTCTGTTAAAACGAGGACCCCCGAGGAGCTGCTCTCTCAAGTTGTTGGCGTAGATTAGGGCTTCCAGGATTGCTAAGCATTCCGCAAAATATATGGATGATTTGTCCCATAAACTGAACCACGTGTCACGTTATTTGAAGAATCGTAGAAGGCACAAAAATGATGAGCCTAATTACGGCAAATTTCACCGACCTTCCTGTTCTCAAATTCACATCGGCTCACCTTGAAGAAACCTTAGAAACTTGGGAAACACGAAAGAGCGATCAATTGTCGTCGATGGGTTTCGATGTCACGATCGAATTTCGAGAATCTCACTCCGTCACGAATTAGAGGTGGCGTATTCAAGTCTGTTTTACCCAGAGGAGGTGCACAATGATATGTTGGGTTAAGTACAGGTTGGGGATTATACCACATAACTTGGCTATTTTAAACATCGTAATGAACAGCTCTGGTGGAGTATCATTGTCAACATGCACGAAACATTACAAACTACGATATTCAGTCTCAGAGAAGTCTTGACAACGTCTCGATGGGACTACTAATGCTGTGAATATTTGGGATTCTGTTAAATCCCAGTTTAAGGCGTCTCTTTAACAATATGTTATTATTGGTGATGTAAAACAGTGATTAAGTTTAATCGTGATCATGATAGTGTGGTGAAATTAGCCCGAAAGGTGAGCCTATAACGTTCTTCGAATTCAGGCTCGTTACCCCTCGCAGTTTGTTCCCAGAAACACCTAATAGTCACAAAACGTTCCCTCGTGGTCCCATTGAGTAAACGACCTATTGTCCCCGACATACGCCACACTTGACTTGGCAAAACCACTGAGTAGCAGAAGAGGGAAATTCGTCAAGGAAAACGCGCCGCAATCCTTTTCTCCGGGCCGACCATCTTTTCACCACTTGTCTCCTCGAAACGAGTTCTCCAAAACCTTTTTACCTCTACCGCCCAAATCCTCTTATAGACGGACACTTTTGGATTTTTTTTCCCCCCTTTCTGGTTAGAAGTGGTCCAATTATTCCGGTTGTAATAAGCGGATTAGATTCCGTTCGGAAGGCCAGACTAGGGATGTTATTGTAGAAGGCCAGATGAAATTTTCTAGGTTTGGAAGTTATAAAGCCTCCTGCTGGTCGCCATCGTCGTCATTTCGAAAGTAAACTCGCATAACTACATTTTTTGTTTTTTACATCCTATTTAGAGTATTTTATAAATATGTCATGTTTATTGTACTATCAAGGTTAATAATAGTGATTTCCGAATCAAACTGCCTAGTCGCGATTGTCGTCAGATTCGACGAGTTAATGGAAGTTATACTTCAAAAGTTAAACTTCCTAAACTTCAACTCACTATACTCTCTTCCAACTCTACTTCCTATTTCTCATTCAATTCCAGCTCATTCGTTACTCATTCTCTTCATTCCTCTTTAAATATTTTGTTATAAATGAAAACTCGTCTTTTCTCGTAAAGCACAATCAATTAATTGTCAATTTATTTCAAATCCAAAAACGTGAAACATATGGAATTAAATCATTTGTTTTAAATTAATAATGTTTTGAAGTATAACTTCCATCAACTCGTCGAATCTGACGACACTCGGGGCCTGGGAAGTGCGAGGGAACGCGGACCTGCGGGTGTTGCCTCTCTTCCACTTCTTCTGAAACTTCAAAATTTCTTTGTTTCATCAAATTTCTTCGTCTTCGTTTCTTCCAAATTTTCTTTGTTTCTTTGCTACTGGTGATGGAGGCATGTCGGGTAACCGGTACGGCCCTCCACCCCACTATTTGCACAATAAAATTCGTGGATTTATGACCACATTTTCCTTTAATAGCTAGATCAGCCGGATTCTCTTCTGTTGGTGAATATCGAAACTTAGTAATACATAGAAATCTAGTAACGTTTCCATCGTGGTTGTGTAGAACGATTCGGAGAAAAGCTCTTCCAATAACCGATCTAACCACGAATTTCATTCTTCCTTCATACATGCAGTCACTCAAACAAAAAAAAAAAAAAAAAAAGAGTAACGAATGAGCTGGAATTGAATGAGAAATAGGAAGTAGAGTTGGAAGAGAGTATAGTGAATTGAAGTTTAGGAAGTTTAGAGAAGGAAAGAGAATTTTGTCGACGACAGCGATTTACCTCTTAAGCGAGGACTCGCGTTTGTAAGCCAATGGGGTGTGCGCATGGGTCGGAAAAACTTTTTATGGTTATTTTTAATCTAAACTAGACCTCATTCTGAGAATTTTGACACCAACCGCGACCTTCTAGCGTGAGAAGACCTTTTTCTATGATTTTTCAATGTTTTGAATGTTTATGACGTCTCAGTGGCCTGGGGATAACTTTGAAAAATCGTAGAAAAAGATCTACTCATCCAAAAAGCTGCAAATCATTGCTCAAAGGTTTATTATTTTCTGTATAGATCACCCTTCTGTATAGATCACTGGTTCTCCATCAATAGCACCTACCACCATCTGTATTCTCCCTTGACCTTCCCTCTCAAATTTCAGCTTCCTGCGTTCAATAGGATTGAAAACGGCTTCGGAGCTCACTCAGCTGATCAGTGATCTGAAGAGTGAAGAAGATCTCCTCGAATGCTGGAGACGCCTGGAAGAGCACTTCCATTCAATAGGATTGAAAATGGCTTCGGAGCTCACTCAGCTGATCAGTGATCTGAAGAGTGAAGAAGATCTCCTTGAATGCTGGAGACGCCTGGAAGAGCACTTCCATTCAATAGGAGTAAAAATGGCTTTGGAGCTCACTCAGCTGATCAGTGATCTGAAGAGTGAAGAAGATCTCCTCGAATGCTGGAGACGCCTGGAAGAGCACTTCCATTCAAAAGGATTGAAAATGGCTTCGGAGCTCACTCAGCTGATCAGTGATCTGAAGAGTGAAGAAGCCTTTGAGCAATGATTTGCAGCGTTTTATACCTACCAACATTTTTTTTACCTACCAACTTTTTTTTACCTACCAGCTAGGTACTACCTACCACACCATACTGGCTTCACACCTTCACAGTCAAGTTTATTAGAAAGAACTAAACGCTTCACACTCGATTGGCAAAATAGAAAGCTTCCTATGGAAATTTGATTACTGGTTACGCAGAAGGCAAAACTGTATACAAATCGAAGAAATGAACAGCGATCGCATTTTAGTCCGATGAAATTTGAATGGAAATTAGACCTCTTTTGCGATTCACACTCATGATTCTGTTTTATCGAAGGAAAACCTTCAAGTACTCGTAGGGACCGAACGGTTCGTCCTACAGAGCTCCGGGTGGTCTCAAAAATTTTTAAATATTCAATACTATTTAAAATTGGTGAAAAAACGATACCTTTATTTCGAGAGTTTTCGAGCTAGGGCACTCTTGAAAATTTCAACCCTTAATTTTCACCCCTTAGAAGTGACCTACATCAACCAAAAGCTTTGCGGCACAACTAGACCCCAGATGGAGCCCATATACCAAATTTGAACCAAATCGGTCCAGTGTTGCTAAGAAAAGTGCCGCGTACGGCGTACGGCGGACGGACGGAAATTTTTTTATTCGATTTTCGTATTCTACGTACCTTGAAACGTAAAACATCAAATTTTGAGGGGGGGTTAAAATTTTTTTTTCTTGCTCGATTCCAAAGGCTTATTATTGAAAATAATAAACCAAAATAGAACGGCTGGTGTCAAAATTCTCAGGATGAGGTCTACTTTCGATTTAAATTATTTAAAGAAATCAGGCGCACCACCCATTTTTGTCCAATGAAATGAATGAAGAAATGTCGGACGAAATGAATGAAGAATAGCCCGTTAGAAGTGGTGTCAGGAATAAAGTGGAAGTTAGGGTCTGGCCCACGAAGAGAAAGCGTGAAGTTGAGTATAGCACGAACATGGATGTTACACTACACGGTGGAAACTTCTGTCTGAAAAACGGCAACAGGAGACTTTTGCTAAAATGGTCATATTACACTAGTAGTACGAGTCAACCGTACTGCCTACACTACAGCGCTATAAAAAGAACGTAAAACGCTGCAAATTATTACACAATGGTTTATTATTTTTTATTTTCCTATATAGATCACTCGTCTGCAAAGCCACCAACCATCCAACATGAAGAAAAACATCGATCGCATTTTGGTCAGCTAAAATTCGAACGGAGATTAGGCCTCTTTTGCGATTCACACTCGTGTTTCTGATTTATCGTACGTCCAAACTTTAAATTCTCGTTGTGAGCGAACGGTTTGTCCTACAGAGCTCCGGGTGGTCTCAAAGAATTCTAAAAATGCTATAGAATCCTAAATTGAAGGAAAAACAATACCTTTATATCAAAATTTTTTGAGTTAGGGCGTTTTCAAAATTTCAAAATTGATTTTGGAACCCTTAGAAGTGACCTACATCAACCAAAATCTTCGGGGCACAACTAGACCCCGAATGGAGCCTACGAACCAAATTTCATCAAAATCGGTCAATGCTAAGTGGCAAAAGTGCCGCGTACGGCGTACGGCAGACGGACGGCCAAATTTTTATTCGATTTTTGGATTCTACGTACCTTGAAACGTAAACCATCAAATTTTGAGGGGGTGTTAAATTTTTTTTCTTGGTCGATTCCAAAGGTTCATTATTGAAAATAATAAACCAAAATTACAATGATGTTGGTAGCACTGGTTTTCGTTCAAAATTTGTACACCCTACGAAGTTATATGGCTACTTTACTGACGACTTAACTATGACGATCTATTGTCTGAAGAAACCATCCACTGAACTTGTATATCACAATGGAGCAGCCAGGATGAGAATGGGTACCGCGGTTTTAGCACCGCAAGAATTCAAACAGACGGAAATATAACATGCAAACAAGCGAACTATACATAAGAATACTTGAAGATAGTCCCTAATTTGTTCAAGAAAGGACTCTGATAAGTAAGTCACGATTAATTTACGTACGCTAGCAGACAGGATAATGCGAATCGATTGAGTTAACGGCGTTGAAAATTAGCCGAAGCTTGAAGAACGTTTTAGATGGCGATCCCCACCATTACAAAGATGGGAAGTGGCAAGGTGTAAAGCTTGAGTTGTGTCGAGGTGGGTTGTGCAAAGGAGATCAGGTGGGAGGGAGAAAGGCAGGACCTATTGATTCTGTTCTCTGCTGACTTCAGTCCCCCTCACCATCCTTCCACCTCAGACCTCGAAAGAGCTTCCACAATCCTTATAGAGAGGACAAAACACCCACCTCCTTGTAGTTTTCTATCCTCTATTACTTAACCTGCACAGATCGTTTGAGCGACTTTTTAAACTCTTACTTCCCTACAAGCTTATCCTCTTATCAACTGTTACAGGAAATGTTGCGTTAAATGAATTTGCCAAGCAATTTCAAATAAAAACCCAAATAAAACCTGTTCCAATTTTTTCCACCATTTTCCAATATTTAACCTCAATCTGCTCCTAAAATGTTGATCAACAAACTCTGTCTTTCTCATGATTTATTGGGGTGAGTATCAGAGTTTTATCCTGGTTTCTACGGTTCCACAAAAATGTTATCAACATCAAGGATTGTTTCAAAATAGTCTGAAACGGATTTGTTGTCTATCCTACTGAGTGTTCAAAACTGAATTTAGTAGAGATTGGCAAAATTGGGACAACAACTTGGAATTTGGCTTAGAATTTACTGTGATAAGTGAAGAAGAGGTGAAAATTGTGAGAGAGAATATCGTCCGGCCCGAACCCATTAAAAAGAGGTAAGTGAGGGTAAAGACAGATCACGCCGGCCCAAAACCTATACTATGATGAGATTTTGGTGCATAGGATGATTGCTCGGCCAAAAACCGTTAAATGATCGTTTTTGGAGGTAATGTGGTATGAAGTCAACAAAATAGTTTTCTAAGGAGACAATTTTGAAAAACTTTGAACTGTTTGCTACACCTAGTCAAGTTTTCTCTTTAAAAAAAGCTAATATTTGACGTTTTCTGTCGTTATATTTTCTAGTTTTATTACTAACTGGCTCGACGTGCATGCCTCTCGAATATGTTATCTACTAGATACGTAGAATATTGGATCTTTTAGTGGATAGTAAAGTTTCCTGTAGTCCACCTGTTATAGTGTTCGGACGCAAGTCAGGTCAAAACTCGGTATCACAAAAAAAGTATGGGGTGAGAGCTATTCAGTTACTGTAGATCTTATTAATAGAGGCCTTAGGTCTCCGATCTACAGTGGTTGTTTAGCTAAATGGAAAGGTTAGACCGAAGGAAGCCGATAAGGTGTTTTCTTGGGAGCACGTGCACTTTCAATCAGCTGCCGAACACATTAAAAGCTTTTTTGTTGGTTTTTTTGGTCGGATAGAAAAAATTATACAAACCAGTGGCCTCCCGCAGGGTCAAAGTGGCATCGTGGGCTATAATGAGGGTAACCCACCTGAACGAAGAGGTTTACTATTATTTCTTTCGATTCCGGGGGTGAAGATCTTGAAATGGTAATTGCAGGGGTGCTGGGTATTTGATACCTTGTAGTTGTGGTGGTTATATACATAATTTGGTATCTTTGAAAAGTCATCATCATTGTGATACTACTGTAGGTAAACACCTTTAAAGGTAGGTGGATATTCAGAGGAATAACTGATATTTGCATTTCGTTTCTTAGCTGTTGCCTACCCGGTAGAGTTAGAATGATGGAATGCTAAGGAATCCATAATTTTGGGAACGTATTCCTACACGAATGGAATTTTCGAGTTGCTAATGAAAGCTAGCATGTTCAAGAACTGAGAGATCTGACCCCTCTAAAGATAACTATCCATGACCAGAAGCTGGTGGAGAAGGATCCGAGAGCTCTCAGATCTGGTCCACGAGAACGCTTCACAGACTTTCCGCTCAATTTGATCCAAAGGAAACAAGTCACTTATCCCAGAGAATGTGTTGTGTCTGGCACTGCAGGAAGTAGTGGTGGGTATAGTTGAGTTGGCTAGGTTTTTCTACTTTCGCCAGACTATTTTGGTCAGTTCGTTTAGTATTTGCCATCCCTTACCTCAAACACATATTGCAGACCTGCTTGCAGGCTCACAAGGCCGTCCAACTCACTCAGGGGACTCTCAGGACCACACTTTATCACAAGGCTTGAGTATTACCAGGTGGTGTTTCTTCTGACTGTACTATACGGAGCCTTGACATGGTGGGACATATCAATTATAGGAGCTGTGTGGTAAAGTGAACAGGATCCAGCGAGCGACGCTACTTTCTACGAGCCTATTGAACTACTTCTAAGGATGTGAAATGTGAACCCCTAGATTTGTCTTGGAATTGGTCCCAAAGAAGACGAGAGCCATAAGCCAAAACACCACCAGAATAAAAATTTAAAAAAATGAGTGTCCACTCGATGGCAGGAAAGATGGGAATCATCAGACAAAGGTCGTCATTATTACAAATACTTCCCAAAAGTAAATGGTAGAAAGCCCTCACTACATCCCCGGCTTAGAAGCGTGAAATTGAATTCAAGAGTTTGTCCCCACTCATGATTCAACAGTCCACTGGCTTCCCTCAAATCATACTACGATCAGTACTTCGGCATTAACACTGCTAATGATCAGTGAAAAAAAAAAATCAAACATTTTTATGAATGCCTTGTATGAGGAAAGAATGTTCAGTGCTGTGGCAGATAGCACGTACTGATAAATGATCGGTGGCAAACATATCTCCGTACAGTAGTTGTGTAATGTATATTAGTCGTTTATTTTCGAATGAGCATCTTTGTATTTTTCATATATTTGTTGATTTTGTTACAGGTGGTTCCACTACAACGAACGACGAGACGAGCAGAGCATCCACACCGCATTCAGTGGGTGCTGGGACCAGTGGGGCTCCTGGGAACGGGGAGACCCAGCGAGGCAGCCCCGTGTCTTCAGGGACGGACGAAGTCGGCGGATCCGTCCCGATGATGCCCTACGGCTCGAGATCCGACTTCATGAACAAATTCCCGAGTCAGGAGGAAATGCAGGATGACGACGTTCAGGAGGACGACGATGATAAAGACGACAAGAAAGACAGCGGAGGGAACAAGAGGAAGAAGAAGACGAGAACAGTGTTCAGCAGAAGTCAAGTCTTCCAGTTGGAGTCCACCTTCGACATGAAGCGCTACCTGTCCAGTTCTGAGAGAGCTGGTCTCGCTGCATCGCTACATCTCACGGAAACACAAGTAAGCACACACTTTGCTTCGAGGTTTCAACTTATAGTCAGAACTCAGCATCACCGATGATAAGCAAGTAGACGTTAAACAAAACTTTCTTCATCTCTATTTTTTTTTTTTTTTTTTTTTTTTTAATCTCTAGTTTTTTTTAAAGCTCCAATTGGAGAGGAAGATGATTCATGAGATTTAAAGATGGATTTTTCCTGCTTTGAATATTGCTAAATCCTAATGACACTGCAATGATCAAGGATTCTTCGGGTTCCTCCACTCTGTTTTTTGTTCTTTCTCACGTCCTGATCGTCGATTTTTCAACCGCAGTTTCAAGTGATCACTTTGACTTCAAATATACTTTTGCTCTGGTGGAGGCTGAAATGCTATTAGCCACATTGCGTGAACTCCTTGAAAGACTTCGACCGAAATGTCGACAGGCAAATTCAACATGGAGCATTGATAGAAAAGTGATGTTGTGACCACCTCTGCAAAGATGGAAGCTACCTTGGCAACCTATAGATATTTTGTGGGACGTACAAGTTACTTCAAAGTCTTTGTATCGAAGAGAACAACGGTCGTCGAATCTACGTACGGTACTCCAATGGAATCAAAAAATCATCGATCTGGACATAGGAAGAAACAAAAAAAGTGGAGTGGGGGAACTGATGATTCCTTGAGTACAGTACCTTCAAGATACATGAGCGGAAAACTCGGCGCTTCGTGTCTCGCCAGGAGGGCAAGCCCCATTGGACCCCCCCAGATGCTATCTACAGCCTACAGCGTGAATGATAAAAACATGGAACATGTTTTAGCCAAATTTAGTGCAGAACCTTTAGTCGTAGGTAGTATTATACAAAAGTTATATTATCCCTAGCAACAGGATTGTGAGTACACGAATGAGTATTAGTAAGTCTAAGGAGAGCCAACTCAAGCCCTCCCCAGTAGGGCCAGGAAGTTCACTCATGTGAACTTCCAACTGGGAAACAAACGGGTGCCATGGTAGTTATGTAGTGCTTGAGCTAGGTTATGGTCACGACTAAAACCAGAGAACTACATATAGTCTCCCTCCCTCTGTCATCCATATTGATTGGACCCTGCTGCGGCAGGGATGAGGGTAAAGTGGCAGTTACAGGATCACATTCCCTGTAACGGGCCTGCGACCAATCTGGCCTCTGATGTCTCAGGTATCCAGTTCACTGAAAAATCTAAGACACAAAATCGGTACCATCGGCCAGGCTACCGACACATAGACTCTGTCGCAGTATCACCTGCCTGCCCCCGAAAGCGGTTGGCTTCGTGGTGGTCGTGGTTGATTACCCAGGCTGGGTGGTCAACGCTGAAAGTTGAGGTAGGCACTCCCATGGTAGACTTGTCTCCCAAGGTAGTGCCGGCATGTGAGTTATGCACACCAATAACTCGGGCACCAAACCGCACAGTTGGTAGGGTGATCTAGAACACCCAACTCCCTGTAGTGCTTTGCAATCAGGTACTCACACCTATGTGTGTGGGCTTCCCTGACTCTGGGTATAACAGTCTCCCACGGTATCTTACCAGGGATTCTCCTCTTTACTTGCAAAGAGGGAAGGAGAACGCAAGCACAGTGTGCTGGGGCACTCCCTAAATCAACATTGGGATTCGATGTCAAGGGGGAAAAAATTTCGTTATCTGTAGCAACATATCTAAAATGCATCGAAAAGCTCAGAATGTTGAAAAGTTAAACCGGAAAAGTCTAAAACCGGAATGTTGAAAAGGCCGCGTTTTCGGCGGAGATCACCCTCCCTTCGTAACGTTTTTAGGGTAGTTACTCTCGAGCAACAACATGTTCCATGTTAAAACTCCACTGATAAGAGATTTCAAGATGCCAGCTTTTATCTTTTTTGCACCAAAAATACTTTCTTGTTCTTAAAAATCCGCTCTCTGTGTTTCAGGTAAAGATTTGGTTTCAAAATAGAAGGAATAAATGGAAGCGGCAACTGGCGGCAGAGCTGGAGGCGGCCAACATGGCGCACGCCGCTCAGCGCCTGGTCAGAGTTCCCATCCTCTACCACGATGGTGCGACGAACCTTCACCACCTCAACACCTCCGGGGCGCCCTCTAGCGTGACGACGAGTCAGTCGAGCAGCCCGTATCCCCTCTACTACCCTCATCCGCAGTCGTTACCGGCGAGTCCGGTCGTCTCCAGAGCGCCGCTGCCAGGTCTCGTCTGAGACGCGATGTCATCTCCTCGGTCGGAGCTGTAGGGCATGATCAGAACTTTCTGCAGTTGAAGTTTCCGTAGTGTTCACCCCCATCTGCTACCGCCATGATCTCAGGATAGGAGCTCGTTGAGAATACAGTGGACTTCTTGCAAGACAGAGCAAATTATTTCAAAACTAAATAGGAAGGATAGAAATCAATTTCCAATTTTACTTTGAAAAAAAAAAAAAAAAACAACATTTTTAAGTGATAATGATTTTAATTAAAAATTGAGTTTCAACCTAATATTTCCGAAAAAAATTGGATTAAACTAGTCTGGAGTAGCAAGTTGTGCCATTGATGAGAATGATTACGAAGAGATAGGCTTAATTGTGAGTAGAAGAATACCATTTCTTCCTGGTGCTCCACATGTTTGCTACTTTCCCTCTAGTCTACTTTCCTCTTCCTCCATGGTGAGTAGGGTGCCCGCTATTTTGAGAAAGGCGGAATTTTGATTACCTCCACCCAAAATTTGGTTTAAAACGTCAAAAAATGACCCCTGAATTTTTTCAGATTTTTTGAATAACAAAAACTTTTTTATAATTCTTACAACTTCTCCGTCAAATCGTGAAACTTACGTTTTTGGGGTCGCTGAACTCGAATATGCAGTCAAAACAAGTCGACATTAACAAATTTTGTCAAAATCATGTCAAAAAATGACAATTTTTCAAAATTTATTGTAAAATTATAAAAATTTGTATTTTTAGGTATTTTTGTTAAAATTTTCAGTAAATTCGACAAAAAAAGCAAATTTTTAATATTTAATTTTGTGTTTTTATTCCATTGGTATTCAGGTCGTGTTCGACTTATGTCGGCTACAATTACCATAACTACCT
The DNA here is from genome assembly GCA_009739505.2 of Apolygus lucorum. Lineage (NCBI taxonomy): Eukaryota > Metazoa > Arthropoda > Insecta > Hemiptera > Miridae > Apolygus > Apolygus lucorum. The sequence goes on along the minus strand of CM019180.2, from coordinate 48,341,669 downwards.
TAATTTACTGTAAACTTGTAAAAATAAGGGCACCGTTGGAAAGGAAGTCAAATTTCCCATACTAAAAATACTATTTTCGGGGTCCTGGTGGGTGAAAAATCAAGTCGTAGTGTAATTTTTGTCAAATTAGCAACATTTCCTATTTTTTCTTTTTGTTGGTATGGGTTTTCTTCCCCAAGGTTTTTTCACGTACCTCGTCACCAAAAACTGCGCAAAGATTTCAGCTTTTCAATGGTATAATCAAAAAATATTTTACAACCGAATTTAGGGGAGAAATTTGTGTTTGACGGGAGGAATCCGGGGTCTTCACCGCCGCGCTCCTCCCAAGCAACGAGTCCCCCCCGTCAAACGGTCAATTTCACTGGAAAAACGCTGCAAATTACTATAGAACGGTTTATTATTTTTATATAGATCACTCGTCTGCACAGCCACCAACCATCCAACATAAAGAAAAACATCGATCGCATCGGTCAGCTAAAATTTGAACGGAGATTAGGCCTCTTTTGCGATTCACACACGGGTTTCTGATTTATCGTACGTAAAACCTTTAAATTCTCGTAGGGAACGAACGATTTGTCCGCGTGGTCTCAAAAATTTTGAAAATTCTATAGAATCTAAAATTGATGGAAAAACAATACCTTTATATCAAAATTTTTTGAGTTAGGGCGTTTTCAAAATTTCAAAATTCATTTTTGAACCCTTAGAAGTGACCTACATCGACCAAAATCTTCGGGGCACAACTAGACCCCAAATGGAGCCTACATACCAAATTTCATCAAAATGGCTAAGTGGCAAAAGTGCCGCGTACGGCGTACCGCGTACGGCGGACGGACGGCTAAATTTTTATTCGATTTTGGATTCTACGTACCTTGAAACGTAAACCACCAAATTTTGAGGGGGTGTTACATTTTTTTTTTCTTGGTCGATTCCAAAGGTTCATTATTGAAAATAATAAACCAAAATGCACGTTTTTCCGCGTCAAAATACAAATTTCTCCCTGCAATTCGATTGTAAAATATTTTTGAATTATACCATTGGAAAGCTGAGATTTTTGCGCAGTTTTTGGTGATGAGGTACGTAGAAAACCATGGAGAAAAAATCCTAACAATCAAGAGGAAAAATAAGAAATTTTGCCAATTTGAAAAAATTACTAACTTTATTTTTCACCCATCAGGACCCAGAAAATAGTTTTTTGTTGGTACTGTAAAGGTGGGAAATTTGACGCCCTTCCCAACAGTGCCCTTATTTTTACATATTTACGGTAAATTAAGGTAGTTATGGTAATTTTAGTGACGTAAAGTCGAACATAAGAAAAAAATCTTGAAATGGGAAAAAATTGGAAAATCAAGGGGTTAAAACAAAATTGCTATGAGACATTTCCTTACTTAATTAGTTGTAGAAACGACTCCCAAAGTTTTTCGGTCCTTAACATATTAGGTATCATTTATTATCATCTATCATCTATTATCATCTGTCATCATTTATTATCCTTAACATTTTATCATTTTTGAATTTCAAAAGATGGCGCGAATTGCTGTGCGTTGCCTAGTAGGTCATCAAAATTACGCCTCCCTCAACATAGCGGGCACCCCATTTCGAATGGAACTAACCATTGGTTAGTTACCTACCTGAAATGATGACCACCAACCACCACCACCGAATTTTGTTCTGAAAATGCCTGCAAGAAGTCCACTAACTCAGGCCCATCTGGTTCTCATTCATTTGGTTAAAAGGTACGCAATGGCGACGTACCCCACAGCTGTTGTTCAAGCACACTAGCTAGTCGAGTACAAAACATAAAAGGCTGCACAAATTACTAGATAATTCTGGATTATGTTCAATTTCAACAACAATATTATTTAATTATGAGTAATTATAACTAAATTCTGTCGCAAAATTTTAGTATCTGCACCTTTTGTTTTAATTGTGGAAACATCATTAGTTTGGCTTCACTTCTCTACCCTTAAATATGATATATTATGAGCTAGTGTATTTAGGTACGATCAACTGCCCTGCGCTTCACGAGTCGAATGAGCGTATTTCCTTCTAGTCAAGAAATCCAATTGTAAATAATATTGCACAAATTAATTTATTGAAAAACCATTAGTTTTTAGCTAAGTAGAAAGCAACGCTACGTCGGAGTTGAAAGATTGTAAATTAGGAACGTACCTTAGGTGAATAATCAGACAACTGAGGATATGGCCGAAATAATTTAGGAGGTTTACATGATGAAATTAAATAAGTTACATTGTTATATTCTTTGAACACAAGCCTTACAATAAATATAATTCCTTCACGAAGGAACTCAGGAAACCATTTTGTCTTGATCTTGAACATGTTGAGCTGATCATCATCTCAGTAAAGGTCGATGTGGCTCTAAATTTTTTCCTTTATTTAGGTATTTGAGTTCATCGTGTCTCGATTGAGGGCATAAGAACGAATATGCACCATCCTGTAATCGAAAATTAAGTATTTTTTACATTTTTTACAGAAACGACCCGTTAGTTTCATGTTCTGAATATCAAATAAATTTGAAGTTCAATCAATAACAGTTACTAAAAAAAATATTCAGTATTATTCACCATATTTCTAAACCTGATACACCTAGATGATTTTTTGTACGTATTTCGAAAACTGGTAACCTAGCGATGATATTCCCGTTTTGTGTACACACCTTGTATATATCGCTTAATTTATTTATTTCTGGCGACTTTAGAGGAGACTCCCGTTATATATGAAGTATAGTAATATTATGTACAGCACCGGATTAGTATACAAAATTTCCCTCGATCACGGAGTGCCTCGTGTTTGTAAATACTCGATGTTTTTTGAACCAGCGAGGTGCTTCGAGACGAATGTAAAATATTAGTTCTTAAGGGAAACATATCAGCATTATTTCTAAACGACAGATAAACAATGGACAGATTCACAATAATAGGAACACGGCTTGTACATGTATAATATGAAAGTTACCAAAAAAGTAGTCAGATTTTCCTCATTGTATAAATATTTGTCTTATATGTGATACATGTACTTAGGGTGTAAACAAAGAATATAAAATCTTGAAAAAAATTAGTTGTTGATGTTTATTTTTCTCGACCTTTTTTGAATTTGCCTGGAGACCTGATGGAGCAATTTTCAGGCGTAAGTATTTTTCACTTTCATGATTCATAAGTGAACGTGGAGCCATAAACTTAGCTTACTCAACAGGTAAAATCAGTTGCATGGTTCAATAGGAATAATTTCATAAATTAAAAAAAATTAATAACGGATTAAAAATGAAAAAAAAATTGAAAGAAATTAGTACTTACCTAACTCATTATTTTGTTGGAAAAAATACATAAGAAATAAATTTACTATTTAAACTATCTATTTATAAATTCAAAGTTTAAGATTTGGGTCATTTCAAAATTTGGGGTTATTTCTTGTCACGCAGCCTTTGTGAACACTCTATTTGTCTTAGAAATTCAGAATTTTTTCAGGGAGATACAGCAGGTTGGTGTCTACAAAGATCACATAGAATGAATTTCACTAATCAATTAACTCAGATAATTAAAAATCATTAATGATCCCAATTCTCTCTCCCTACACCTGTCACAGAGGGTAGGTTGGGAACTTTGAAAATTTTTGGAGAACTCTATATTCATATTTTAATTTAAGTAAAAAACGTTATTGGTCCAGGATACTCTCCTCTTCAGGAATAAATTAGAAACGAACGAAAATTCCATGAATTGGAAGGGTTTTTGCTATGTTTTGATGCTGTCACAAGGTTTTATTCTCTCTCCCTACAATTTTTTTTAAATGCCTGCCCACTCCTGGAAAACGATTATTTTGTGTCATGAAAAACAAAAGTGAACACTGCTGCAAGATGGCTTCCGAAGCTGCTGAAGTTTGTTGAATTTCCAAGTTCCCAGTTGTGTGGGTTATGTTGTGAAGTGTTGAAGCTTTGAGAGTAGGTAAATACTTTCTCTCTCCCTACAACCACCTCACTCATCAGGGTAAGTGTTCAACTAAGTTTAATTAAACTCAAATTACAATTATGAATGCCATAGTGTTATGTATTTTTTCTAACGTTCAGAATCAATAATGGTGAGGCCAGTAGAGAGTGATAACCTCACAAATCTCTCTCCCTACAACTTCTGGGAAGAGGCTGGTTTGTAGGAAGAGAGATGGAATTGCAGGGAGAGAAGTTTTTTTTTTTTTCAAAGCCGTTTACATTTTTAAGAGTTACCTGAACTATTTACACCGCTGGGTCATATAATTCTGACTTTTCATTAACCCACATTTTACGAAAGATTAGACTGATTGAAAGACTTGAAGAATCTGATAATTCTGATGTACCTAGATTATAGCTTCGGACTGTGATTGCGATAAGTAAAAGAGACTCCTAAACTAAGATTCTCGTATTTTGAAGGAATAAAAAGGTTTCATGAGTTCAACTCACACTTGGTTTTCTCTCTCCCTACAAAGTCGAAATTATGGAAAAAAATTCAAAATTCTATAAATTTGAAACTACTTGATAAAGTGTGCGCCCACTTCAGGATCTGCCTCAGTGGCCAAAACAAAGGACGTTTACGGGAGAAAAAACATAAAAACTTCAACAATAATTTATGGAAAAGTTCGAGGACAAAATAACCCCAAATTTTGAAATGACCCATTTAACAAATGCAATAAGGAATTTGCCTCACATTTTTTTTCGACAGAGGATTCACTGATAAGGAAGAAAACCAAACTGTGCTGCTCAAAAACGAAAATTGTAAAAAAAAAAAAAACGAAAATGTATGAATTCATAGCGGTTATCCTGAAGCTTCCCACTAATTGATGAAATCTGAAAGGCACTCAAGCTGCTTCATTTCCAGATCTCTTCAACTGATACAAAAGGTTTGCATTCGTGCCCAAGAACAACAAAGAAAAACGTCTGCCAAGTGGTGTTAATCTCAAAACACCAATCTCTAAGTACCTTTCACTACCCTCATAGGGGACCATCTAGACGCTAATCTGGACAATCCTAGAAAATTTAATCAAATTCGGATGAAAAATTAAGTGAGTAGATGTATGTGATTGGATCAAAAAAATACTTAGCCTCGGCCGGGATTCGAACCCGGGACCCAGAGATGGGCGAATTCTTATTCATAAATAAGATTATGGATACATATCATATCTGCGATTTTATGATTATGAATACGAATACAGGTATGAATATGAATATGAATACGAATACGATCGTATTTACACTTTGAATACGATTTTCCCCCGTATTCGTATTTTGAACACGATTTTATGATTTTTTCTATAATTTCCCCAAAAATCGATTTTTTTAACGATTTTCCCTGAAAATCATACTTTTTTAACGATTTTCTCCCGAACTCTGGACATATGTATTGCCTAACATTGTCAAAATAATCAATCGAAATTCGAAAGGCTCATGATTTCTTATAGGATTTTTCACGCAGAATCGAATGAGACCAATACCAGGTCGCTACGGCTAACCATATAGAAACTACGACGACATTTCCGCTGAAAATCGTATTTGTTTTACAATTTGCACTGAAAATCATAAAAAAATTATGATTTTTACCGCAAGTTTGGTCGTGTTTATTCCCTTCGACGACATTTCCGCAGAAAATCGTATTTTTTCAATGATTAGCACTAGAAATCATTAAAAAATTATGATTTTTACCGGACATTTCGTCGTACTTTCTATTCGGTTGGTCGTAGCGCCCTGGGGTTGGTCTCATTCGATTCGGCGTGAAAAATCTCACAAGAATCGGCGAGCGTTTCGAATTTTGATTGATTATTTTGACAATGTTAGGTTAAAAATATGTCCAGAGTTCGGGAGAAAATCATAAAAAAAAGTATAATTTTCAGGGAAAATCGTAAAAAAAATTCGATTTTGTGGGAAATCATAGAAAAAATCATAAAATCGTATTCAAAATACGAATACGGAGGAAAATCGTATTCAAAGTGTGAATACAAATGTATTCGTATTCATATTCATATTCATACCTGTATTCGTATTCATATTCATAAAATCGCAGATATGATTTGTATTCATAATCGTATTTATGAATAAGAATTCGCCCATCTCTGCCGGGACCCCTGGGATACAGTTCTAAGCGCTACTTCTGAGCTATTGAGGCCTAGTGATGTAATGAATAGGATTTGAGATTCTCACAGGGGACCATCCCTCTATGAAAAACCATTCTCTATGATTTTCATAGGGGACCATCTAAACACTACTCTGTAACATCCCTGAAATTTCATTGAACTCGGATGGAAAATGTAGAAGTTATAGCCGTTACAACGAATCCACGTTTGCGCATGTGCAGTGGCTACTATCAGTCCGAAGGTGGTCATGTTCATAGGGGACCATCTAAATACTAATCTGTAACAAAAAATTTCATTGAAATCGGATGGAAAATGTAAAAGTGATGGCCGTTATAAGGAATTCACGTTTGCGCTTGCGCAGTCGCTTCTATCAGTCCGGGGATGATGATTTTCATAGGGAACCGTCTACACACCAACCCGCATAATCCCTGAAAATTTCAAAGAAATCGGATAATAACTTCGTATAGTAATGCCCGTTACAAGGATTTCAAGACAGACACACAGACAGACAGACAGGGAACCAAAATTGTTCAAAAAGGTCTGAAACGCAAAACGCGAGTGAAAATTTTGATTTTGGAGAACTTTTTTTCATCTTCGAAAAGTGAAAACAAAGCTGCCGCTACCTCGGTAGACTCGGAAGCAAAAGGTAATTCCAAAATTGATATTTTTTGAATTTTTGTTTTTGAGGTCACTGATTATTTTGTGAACAGATGGAAATTTCTTGGAATTACGGATTCTTATCATAATAGCCCAAGATTGTTCTACTTCAAGGGTGTGCATTTTTAGTCTGATCAGTAGGTGCCAAAGTTACAAGGCGCTGTTAGAAGTACCTCTAAGTCTTTCACCTCCATCAAACTTGATTTCAACCTACCACGAATGATTCTCCTTAAGGAGGAGATCCTAACCATTTTCTCCATATAATTCCGGGCGAATAAGCCTATAGAGCAATTAAAGAGTTTGATTCCTTGCTTCATAGCTACCTACCGTTTTGTAACTATGATTTTGTTTCCTGGTTATCGCGTTGAATTTTTTGTGGAAAAAAAGTGTCGTCGACAAATTCCTTGACCCCCAGCCAAAAGAAATCTCCATGTCAAAATTTTCCCGAAATATGCATAAATACCTAATAAATTCAGTTCAGGCGTAAAAAATTGATTTTTTTTCTCATTTTAAAGATGTTTCAGTGGGGATCTCACAATCTCAAATTAGTCACTTTCTTGTTAAATAAGCATTATACTAAGTCGAAATCTAGCTAGGTTTTGAGATATAATAAACCAATGTCAGTCGTTCACGGTATTTCTATCAACCCCAAGATTCGCAAAAGGTTTCATTTGCTTTGAAAAAGGCTTTAATCGAATTGGAAATTTGATTCGGAGAAGAATTTTCATTTTGGGCGGAAAAAGTATATTTCGCCTGGAAATGCATCGCATTTATATTAATACCCGAATGTTTCAATTTTTGGCGTCAAAGTATGAGTTACGATACTATCGATTATGGATTTGGGATTTTCTATTTGTAACGACGGTAGGTAACAGCAATTCTTAGGAAGTGGCATGACTCTTTAATTTATAGTACGTTAGTTCAATAGCATACAATTCTTTTTCCAAGATGAGGACACCCTTTGTGATTTCCCTCCGTGTTCAGACGGACATGAATTCCTTTCTACAAACTAAACAACTCAAATAACTTTGCAAACAATTTCATAGTCTACATTTGTTTAGAATTTCCATGACCAAACAACTACAGCTGAACTAATATTGGCGAATGTGGCACTATTCAGTCCACATCTGATCACATAATACACTATAGGCCTATCAAAGGCTATATAACTCAACCCTCAATCGATAATCTTTCGTTGGTCCATACATCGTCTTGAAAATGTACAAAATGTAAGTTGCTCTCTTTTACAAATTACTTCGTAGTTACTCCAAATTAAATTTCAACTTCAGTTCGGGCAGACACAATAAAATTATGGTAAAATTGTCAGTCACTAAACAAAAGTCTCAGCTTATAAAAATTTAAAAATCAATAGGTCTATCAATAGGTTCTATTTATATAATCCGTGTCTGCAATTTTTCGGAGCTTTCTGGATTCCTCGTAAGTTTGCACCATAAACCATTGTATCGAATGTTGGACACCGTGACTTGGTATCTCGGAATGATCATTTCCGCCCAGGAATTTTATAGTTGGACGAGGATGGTTTCTCAACTTAGTAATTTCTGTTTTAATTTTGGTCTGTTACAATGATCTTACAGATTATCAAGATCTTGACTTTCTTGATGAGCAGCACCATGCCCTTTTGCACATACTTATTCAATCGCCGAGTGAAACCTGCAATATAACCTTCAGTTTCGCATTAGATATCAAGTTAAATTGCTTTGAAATGTAAAGCCTTTCTCGGCACCTTTAGGCTTTTCAACTTTCCCAGTGAACTTCAAACTCGTAAGTTTATCTATTTTTAACGTATTGGACAATCCATCGTAACCAGCAAGTCGAGTTCAGCAATTCGACTTTGGGACATCATCATCAGGTCCGTCGAGGGAGTCTGCTGGATTGAACTCAAATGGACTTCCACTCACCAGAGCAATACGTATCAGCAATGCGAAAGGCTCTCTCTAAGTTAGACTGAGACCCACCTCTTGGAACCCATTTTAGTAGGCAGCTACCATGGTCAGTAAGACTAACGAGGTGAAATTTACGTTGGTTCGATATTTACCTACGTGTAATTCTTTTAAGGCAAGCAGAATAGATTTGAGGACACTACTAGAGGATTCTACTACATAACTTAAAGAAGAGCACAAATATTCACAGAGTTTTTTTTTTTTTTTTTCAGTATAATTTTTCTGGCTGTTGCCGCTTTTGGATCGTCTGAGGGGTTGAAATGGGTGAACGGCACCTGTCCCAACTGGCAAGACCTGCCAAGATACATACCTGAAGGCGGAGTAAGTACTTCCACTTTTCAAAATTTAAAAAAATAAAAAAAATTCTCCAGAATCAAATTTTTCACTTGTGTTTTACGTTTTACACCTTCCTGAATATTTTTGGTTTCGTGTCTGTCTGTCTGTGTGACTGTCATGAAAGTCTTTAACGGGCTGTACGAAGAAGGTCCGATTAAGATGAAATTATGAGGGATTGTGCAGGTTGGCGTGTAGATGGTCCCTAATAAAACCCTATTATTGCCTCCGGATCGATAGTATCGTCTGCTTACGGAGATTGTGCGGGTTGGTGTGTTGATTGTCCCCTATGAGGGTAGTGCAATGTAATTAGAAATTGATGTTTTGAGACTAGCTACAATGCAATCGGGTTATTGATACGAGGAAGCTATGTGCCACAACGTGACTTTGATCCTCTTTATAATATATTTATTTGAGAAGGGAGAGAGAAAAACATATATTGAACATTTTAGGATAAAAAGTCGGTCAAGGAGTCTAGTAATTGTCGAAACGTGAGCGATTTGGGAAACGAAAAATTTATTCGCGAAAAGTTGACATTGGTAGGTAAGCCAAAAGTTCAAATTGAGTTGCCAAAAATGCAAATTGATTCATACCAGAGGTTTTTTTGCGTGCGTGCGCGCTTGTGTTTGGCGTTAATCATCTGGAGGCCAAATGGCTCTTTATGATATCAGTCCTTCTCGATCGAAGGTGGCTATTTTCTTATGCAAACGTAAAATCTTCTCCATGTTAATTTATCGTCAACTTTAGCCCGATTTTTCCAAAACTGGGTGATAATTAGGCACTGGCCTTCGAATAATTTCCAGGAAATTTCCTGAAAAGGTCAAACATCCAAAACTATAAAACTCCTATCTTGATGGAATATATGAACTTGAGAAAATTCATACTATAAACTTCAACCCCTGATATTGTGTGACTTCCTCGTTTGTCCTCAGCTTTTCTACAAATACTTGTACCAGCAAAGATCTCAGAACAATTTCTTATTTGAAGAAGAAGGTCGATGTGTGAAATCTTACAACAGCGCAGAACACGGCATCCTTCTTTCCACTTATGAACAGATCAAGTAATATACTATTCATTACTTAAGTATTCTAATATTCAAAGAATTACTATTCATTACTTAAGTGATGCACTATTCATTAGTAAGTATTACCATTCATTACTGTAATATACTATTCATTACTATTCATACTATTGACTTCATTACTGTAATATACTTATTAAGTATTCTACTATTCATCACTTAAGTAATATCTATTCATTACTTACGTATTCTACTATTCATTAGTAAGTATCAAGTATTCATTACTTATGTAATGTACTATTCATTAGTAAGTATTCTATATTAGTAAACATCAATTATTCATTACTTAAGTAATTTACTATTCATTAGTAAGTTTTACTATTCATTACTCAAGTAATGCAGTATTCATTAGTAAGTACTATATATTAGTAAGTATTAATTATTCATTACTCAACTAATGTACTATACATTAGTAGGTAAGTATTACTATTCATTAGTAAGTATTACTATTCATCACTTAAGTATTCTACTAATCATTAGTAAATATCAAGTATTCATTACTTAAGTAATGTACTATTCATTAGTAAGTATTCTACATTAGTAAATATCAATTATTCATTACTTAAGTAATGTACTATACACTAGTAAGTATTACTATTCATTACTTAAGTAATTTACTATTCATTAGTAAGTTTTACTATTCATTACTCAAGTAATGCACTATTCATTGTTAAGTATTCTATATTATTAATTATGAAGTATTAATTACTTAAGTAATGTACTATTCATTAGTAAGAAGGTATTCTCTAACTTAATTTTAAAATTTTGATACTCTAACAAGATGTACTATTGGTTTTTTTAATCTCCACAGTGAAAATAATAAAACTGAAATGGGAATCGCCACCGCTGAAGTCGAGGGAGACAAAGACTTCCCAACCACCCACATTTTCAAACTGAAATTCATGAGATCTGATCGTAAGTATTTTCGAACAATGTAAATTCATACAACCTACGATTCAATTTTATATTGTTCTAATGACATCGTCTCCGATATATTGATGAAATCCATTGACTTTTGATTGTAGAATATGAAATTTCAAGAAACTATCATTACTATAACTAGTCATAACTATAACTAGTTATGACCCAAAATGTAATGCAAAATAATCTTTAAAGAAGGGGGATCCAAAGAACAAGTTTTTCGTCGATTTTGTGGGAAAATCCTTTTCTTTATTTTCGCACAATTTTTCCCCTTACTTTCAATTTTTAAAAATGTTTTGAGAAAACCGTTAGGAAGTTGAAGTTCTGAGAAAATTTCTCCCCTGCAGGAGAAAATTGGAGGGAGGCTATCGAGAACAAGCCATTCAATTTCAATGTTTATGGTTATTTTTGTCCATTGAGTTCTATTTTACAACATTTAGTTTGACATACAGGAGATAGGTAGGACTTTTAGTGCAGTTTCCAACGGTGCAATTAGATTTTAATTCTTCAAAACTTAATGGAGTCATGAATCTTGACCATTTTAGCGTCGAATGGTCGAAAGCACGAAAAAATTCGAATAACTCAAAACACTAGGGTTTTCCTGAGGAGAGAACCAAAGTTGTTGCAAATTAGTTGTAGAATCAATCCCTGAAGTTAGGCGATTCGAGTCCGAAACATCCTGTACAGCAGGGTTGTTTACCCTGAGGTCGCGTAGTTCGCCTCGCCAAGGCGTTTGAGCCAACTCTGTCCCATGAATTATAACGTTTGAAGAAAGAAATTAATAATCTTGAAAATTTTGAGATATGTACGTGAAACTGGTTTAGTTGGTTTGGAAAGTACTTCTTCTCCACGCACTGGGGGGTGAAGATCAATGGCTCAGCGGGACGTCAGGGAGGCTGGGTGTGGTAGGTAGGAAGCACTTCCTAGCCTGTATTCTGTCGGAATTATTCCAAATTTGGAATGCTAACGAGATAAATTGGATCTTCGAACTGATATGGAGTTTTACTGTATCGAATGATTGGTTTGGGAGCTCATATTACGTCCACCGCAACTATTGGGATTAGCAACATGGGTGTGAGATGGACCAGCTTCGGATGAGGTCTTACAACAACTGTTGCAGAAGCTCCAACTTGCATAAATTAAATCATTTTGAACTCATGTAACAATATGAATTTTTACAAAAATAAAATGTGATTGATTCGATTAATATAATATATTCCATATTATTTGATATTCATATATTTCATATTATTATTTCATATTTTATATTATGAAATATTGGGACTTTAATTCATTCATACATCCACTGGATTTGTGATTTCGTATCAAGCCCCAGCTCAAGTTGTTCTTGGAAGTAAACTCCAGCCGAAGACAACTTTGGTGTTCTCTAGCTACTAACCAAAACCACTGTGTCCTCGGCTGTCGTCTGAGGGGTATTTTGGTACTCGTGTATCCCCCAAGGTGGCATGCTTAGTCAATAAATTCCTGGTTTTGATCTTAGTCAATGATCTTCCGGAAGTTTTCTGTTTCTGCTGTACTAGACAGGCCAATTTAGCTCACAATTCGAACTTCTGCTCCTCTTGGACAATTCATCTTCCGGGTGGATGCTGTAAAATTCTGGATTGATTTCTGTCTGGATAATGACTTAGATTTCTATTGTGGAAGATATAAAACTTATTTTTATTTTTATTTTTATTATTATTATTTTTTTTTTTTTTTTTTTTTTGAACAACAGTCCTTGTAGGATATATAAACAATATCACAAAGCCTCCTTCTGGATACAGACATTATCTACCCTAATCCTTATAATGATAGAGTATACTCAAAAAGCAAAACTTTTGAGAGCTTGATGTAGTAGGTGGGTACTGATAGTCTTCTTGATTTAAAAAAAAAGATCATGGCATAGCAAAGTTTGGAATAATTTTTCTCAAGAAAACTGAAATACTTTCTTCGTCTAATTCATCCTAGATTTTAAAATTGATTCAGCTATTATAGTGATGGAAAAGTTTCTGCATTATCAATTCTTATAAGCTTATCTGCGTTACAACGACTTATCAAAATACAGGGGGTCTAACGAGTTATCCCCACCCCACCACCCTGTCTAAAATCGTTATTTTTGGAGATACAACAATTTTTTTTTTTAATCTTCATGGTTTTTTGCAAGGATTTCAAATAACACCGCGTGATTGCGCAACCATGCGCAATGGAAACCAACTTAGTTATTTCAAATGGGAACCCCTATTTTGGTTTATTATTTTCAATATTGAACCTTTGGAATCGACCAAGAAATTTTTTTTAATCACCTGAAAATTTAATCAACCTGAATGAAAATTTGGCCGTCCGTCCGCCGATGTTTCACTTTCCCCACTTGGCATAGATCGATTTTGATTAAATTTGGTATGTAGGCTTCATTTGGGGTCTAGTTGTGCCCCTAAGATTTTGATTGATGTAGGTCACTTCTAAGGGATCCAAAATCAATTTTGAAATTTTGAAAACGCCCTAACTCAAAAAATTTTGATATAAAGGTATTGTTTTTCCATCAATTAAAGATCGTATACAATTTTTTGAGAATAGAATTTTTTGAGACTACGCGGAGCCCTGTAGGACAAACCGTTCGCTCCCTAAGAGAATTTAAGGGTTGGACTTACGATAAATCAGAAACACGAGTGTGAATCGCAAGAGAGGCCTAATCTTCGTTCAAATGTTATCTGACCGAAATGCGATCGATGATTTTCTTCAAGTTGGTTGGTGGTAACAATGGCAAAGCAATTGTTGCAATTTATTTTTTAAAAAAACATGTATCACACTTGGGTGTATCAAGATGTATCACCTTGTTCAATCTCAATTTTGGCACAATCCAGGGGTTTCGCATGTTTGCGCGCTCACTGGACGGGTTTAGCGCAACCAAAAAAACCGGTTGAAGGGTCTAAAATTCATGAAATGTTGCGTAGAGTCCAAAACTGCAAAAAAATAGGGGTTCATATTTGGAATAACAAAGTCGGTGTCGATTGAGGATGGTTGCGCGGTGGACAACGTAGCCATATTTCAGATCCTTGCAAAAAAAACATTAAGATTTAAAAAAAATAGTTTTTTCTATCTCCAAAATAACTATTTTAGAGGAGGGGAACGACTTGTGAGACACCCTGTATAATATCTTATTTTTGTAGGCGCAGAGATTGACATGCCCACGATATTGGTGGCCACCGACCAGGAAAACTACGGAGTTCTCTACTCGTGCAAATCAATGTTGGACAGATCCTTGGACATCGATACGAACCCTAGGAAGTTGGGTAAGTCATGAACTACGACTCGAATTCAAAAACTACCAGAACAAGTAAACTGGACTTCACATGTTCACTTCATAGTTACAATCCTCCTTCTTTGAGTGGTGAAAATAAGGAATCTATTATTCAAATCGCACAAAAGTCGCATGCTTCAGTCATCCAGTAATTTAAAAAAACTTTCCAGTTCATGAATCAAAAAGATGCATATTCAAAAAAGAGTTTAGAAGACCAATATTTGTTATTCATTATAGATGTCCATCATTGAGTACATTACATCCTACAACCTGATTTGAAGGATTTACAGAAAAAAATTTGAAAATATTGCCCACTGTCATTCTTTCCATAAATTCAATGTTTAGAATAAGATGTACTTAAAAGGTATTTTCTATATCACAGAAACGGTTCTCGCATTCACTACAAAGCGAGGAGACACATCTTTCGACGACAAAATCAAGAGTGAGGTACGTAAAACGTGGACGCTTTCCTTATTTTCCGAAATTTCACGTAAGCAGAGGGTTGGAGTGGATTACATGTTCATGAACGTTTATCCGACAGAATACTTGACGTATTTTTCAGCTGGCTGCTATTGGGTTAGACTACGACAGTTTCAAGGTCACCGATCAAACCAACTGCTGATCGAATAACTCCGTTTCTACCCAACGCCATTTTCCTGCAGTTTACGACAAATAATCACGTACCATCTGGAGTCGTGCACATACTCGTTGTTCGATGTCTCCAATGCCACCAAAGAAACTGCATAAGTTCAACGACCATGTTTCCCCAACTTGCTCAGCCGTGCACCTACTTTTTAGAGGTCATTAATCGTTATATCCCCAAAAATTGATAAATTGTAGGTGTAATAAACGAGGTAATATCTTACACGTATGTATTATTTTCTTAACCACCATTTTTCTTCG
The DNA here is from genome assembly GCA_009739505.2 of Apolygus lucorum. Classification (NCBI taxonomy): domain Eukaryota; kingdom Metazoa; phylum Arthropoda; class Insecta; order Hemiptera; family Miridae; genus Apolygus; species Apolygus lucorum. Next base: position 48,326,407 of record CM019180.2, on the reverse strand, counting down.
TCTTTTGATTTGCAGCGAAACAGAAAGAACCAATAGGTACCGAGATACAAGTAATTTATTGGAATGTGATCCGTTGTGATGTGTTTTTGATTTGGAATCTGAAGACCCAAGTAAGAGTTCAACTGCTTCTACTGCACTTATCAGTTTTGGTTTTTTATTTTCAATGTAGAACCTTTGGAATCGAGCAAGAAAAAAAGCGTTGCATTTTTAGAATAGAATGAGACCACTCAGAGCTCTGTAGGACCATCCGTTCGCTCCCCATGGGAACTTAAGGTTATATACAAAATCAGAAACACAAACTTGAATCGCTAAAGAGGCCTAATCTTTGTTCAAATTTTAGCTGAAAAACATATTGTTTAGTAATGCATGCATTCCAGGGGACGTCCCATTGGATAAGCATTAGATCAGTTTAACCAGTTGTTAAGTGATAAAATTGTTTCACTCGATGTAATTTATTTATTACTTTAGGCAAGAAATACTGACCCCCCCCCCCCACCATTATCCACCTTAACATTTCTAGCGGCATGGGAGCCTCGAATCTGAAGGGCATTTTAAAATTCATGATCTACGATACCCAACATCCGAATTCGAGTTCACCCCCCCCCCCCCCCCACCACCACCAATGGTGCCAGTCTGGCACCAAAGTGGAAATGCGTCGTAACATTGAACATTCATCTGTTAGTTTTGGTAGGCAGTCCGTCGAAGTTCACATCCGCATTCAAGGTGAAACACAAAAAAAAAAAAAAAAAAAAACACGAAATAAGCGGTTTATGGCATCATGGCACCATGTCCTGGCACCATGGTGGCACCACTATTAGTTCCATGGTGGTACAGAGAATAATTCATGAAAATCCGGAGGTATAATGAGAATTTTTTCTGAATTTCAAAGCTTGGGTACAATTGGTAAGCAGTAAAGGAACCAAAATATTGAAAAATCGGATATTTTGTGAATATTATCCCCCCACTCACCCCTCCCCTTGCGAATTTCGGTACTCTGGTAAAATCATGTACAACTCGGAAGTTATTTGAGTCAAACAAAAAAAGAAACACGCAAATCGGTTGGAAATTGAGGCCTGGGCAGAGTTTACAAGATTATGCACGCAAACGCACGTTTTTTAAGCATTAACCCCCCCTTTCCCCCTCTTAAAAAGTAAAATTCAAAATTCCGGCGCCGTAGTGCACAACTAGATAGTATTCCGCGTCAAACGAAAAAAGAACCACGAAAATCGTGAGAGAACTAAGGCCTGGGCAGAGTACACAAGATTATGCCCAAAAACGCACGTTTTTCGAGCATTAACCCCCCCTTTCCTCCCCTTAAAAGGCAAAATTCGAAATTCCGGCGACGTAGTGCACAACTAGATAGTTTTTCGCGACGAACAAAAAAGAACCAGGAAAATCGGTTGAGAACTAAGGCCTGTGCAGAGTACACAAGATTTTGTTACACACACACACGTACACACACACACACAGACATACCCGAATCTTACTGTGGGACGTCCTAAAAATTCGATCGCTACCCGTTTTGGGTTATCAGGTATTCTCAAAAATGAACCTTTGGAATCGAGCAAGAAATATCACCCCCCCCCCCCTCCCCCCACCACCACCCTCAAAGTTTGATGGTTTACGTTTCAAAGTATGTAAATCGAATTAAAAAAAAAAATCCGTCCGCCGTACGCGGCAGTTACCTTGGTTACCATGGACCGATTTTGATGAAAAATATGGTATAAGGACTCCATTTGGGGTGTAAGCCCCGAAGCTTTTGGTTAGCGTCAATCACTCTGAAGGGCTGGAAAATTGTGACTGTAATTTTCAAAAGTACTGTCGCTCGAAAACTCTGGAAATAAAGGTAAATTTTTTCACCAATTTAAAATAGCGTTCAATTTTTAGAATTCATCATTTTGCTTCAGATTCTACCAAGGTAGAATCAACATTGTTCCCATTTTTACGACGTCCCACAGTAAGACTTGGGCGTCCTTATGCGATCGATCTGGGGTCAACTTGGACAACACTCAACGGAAAAAAAATAACCACACAGTAATCCGTTTTAGACCATTCTGAATCCAAATCCTCGAAAAAAACCATGGGTGTATGTGTGTGTGTGTGTGACAAAATATTGTGCCGTCTTCTCAGGCCTTAGTTCTCAACCGATTTTCCTGGTTCTTTTTTGTTCGACGTGGAAAACTATGTAGTTGTGCACTACGTCGTCGGAATTTCGAATTTTGCCTTCTAAGAGTGGAAAGGGGGGGGGTGATTAATGCTTAACCCTAGAGTGGTAGACTTCCCTGAAACTACGTAAAAATGACGTGTGAAACTGAAAAAATATTTTCAACACAAAATGGTAATATATTTTCCATTCATTCAACAAAAACGAACATAAACTCATCCTTCTTCGTATTTACCTTTATATTTTGAGTACATAAAATAATGTTTTCTAAAGATCAGCTATGAATACCTGAATTATATCACATAAATATTCTTATGTATATCACATCCAAAACTCGATTTTTACTCTGCATAATATATTATGCTCGATGAAATAAATGTTTTGAAATGAATATATTATGCTTGAAATATTTTGAAAGAAAAAATGAATAAAAATTTGAGAAAAAAGAGAAAATCTCTTGCTATTTTGAGAAGTGGAGAAAAGGTGTGCTTCATTCTCGAAATTTTCATAATATAAATGTTATAGAAAAACGCTGCAAATTATATCTCAAAGGTTTATTATTTTCCTGTATGGATCACCCTTCTGTTGGGAGGGATCTCCCTGCCAACCATAGGTACCTACTACTTACTAGGGCATTTTTGAAAATTTCATCCTCAACTACCAACCAAAGGGAAACGATGGGTTGACGTTTTCAAAAATGCCTTAGTAGGTAGTGGGTACCTTTGGTTGGCAAGGAGGGACTCCAAATAATTTTCAACAAATAGTAGACTACGTATCTTTGACGTGTAGGCGTTATGGAAAACCAAGATCCTGACGGGAAGAAGTCGAGATGAGGTCTTGACACCACAAAGGTCATTTCACTGCTAGGTACCGATATCACTGGAGGAAGCCCAGTTAAGAAGGCCAAGAGGGGGGATTGTAGGGGTCTCATTTCCCCACTCATTACGTAATTTTTACGTAGTCTATCACTCTAGGGTTAAAACATATTGTTTAGTAATGCATGCATTCCAGGGGACGTCCCGTTGGATAAGCATTAGGTCAATTAATACCAGTTGGTAAGCGAAAAAACTGTTCACTCGATGTAATTTATCAAGTATTTTAGGCAAGAAATAGTGATCCCCCCCTCTTCACCCTTATCCACCATAACCCACCATATCCTTCATAGGGACCCACTACCTACTAAGGCATTTTTGAAAACGTCAACCCACCCTTTGGTTGGTAGTTGGGGATGAAATTTTCAAAAATGCCCTAGTAGGTAGTAGGTACATGATATTATCATTCATTATAGTAATCAAGGATAACATCAGTCAATTAGTCCTTGATGGACTAAAAAGTCGGTTTTTTCTCTTTCCTGAAAAGTTGTGAAAAACGAGCTCGGTGGTGTTGCTGATTCCACGACGAGATGAAAGTTCAATGTTACGACGTATTTCCGATTTGGTGCCAGACTGGCACCATTGGTGGTGATGGTGGGGGGGGGGTGAACTCGAATTCCCATGTTGGGTAACGTAGATCATGGATTTTAAAATGCTCTTCAGATTCGAGGCTCCCATGCCGCTAGAAATGATATAGTAGATATATTGGTGAGGGGAGGCTTACCAACAGGTTAAATTGATCTAATGCTTATCCAATGGGACGTCCCCTGGAATGCATGCATTACTAAACAATATGTTTTGAGGATAAAACAAATTTTCTCCAAAATCGAAATTCCCACTCAAGTTTTACGTTTTAAGCTTGGTTCACATAGGCACGTAATGTACGTAATGCGTAATTGGATGCTATTGGCTGGAGCCAATTGATGGGGCGGGACTGATCTTTGCGGATGTCGACTTTTGAAGCAGAGTGTATCATTTTGAAAAATTAGATACGCATATTCCGAACAAACTTCGGTAAAATTCGTAACATCCTCTCGTCGTTTGTTCACAACACATTTATTGACTCGGTCTCGTTTATTGATGAAACAACCCTAATCATGTTTTGTTTTTGAAATAATTCTGCGCGGAACGTACAGCGCGCTTCTGCGTGATCGCGTAATCAATCAGCCATGTGAACGCTTTTACGCACTTTCTGCATTACGGAACATCCCCACTTCTCTTCTTGCGCATGACGCATTACGGACTCTACACACCTATGTGAACCCAGCTTCAGACCTTCGTGAACAAGTTCGCTTTCATGTCCGTTTGCCAGCCAGTCTGTGATCCCACGAATCCATGAAAATAACAAGACTCTACGGAGTTACGATCCGACTATTATTACTTTCTTCAGGGATTGATTGGGATGGTCCCCTATGGAATTCGTCTGTTCCGGATTGAAAGCGTTCTCTGCGCATGCTCAAACGTGAAATTTTCGTAACATCCATTACTTCCACACTTAGCGGCTGACCTAATCTTTTGGATAAAGCAAGATTCTCAAAAGGCCTGGGGGTTACAGTACAGCAACTCCACCCAACTGACGATTGCTTCCGATCATTTTTGTGTTCCGCGAGAGGAGTTTCCAACTGCCCGGTTTTCCGGATGATGACTCGCATGAGCACAGAGGTTCAGCTTTAATATTTCAAGCTCGAAGTCCCAAATCGCCAGCAATCCAGCGAAAATGTTGAAGGAAGAGCAAGCAATCACCCGTTTCCAATCTCCCTCGTTCGCCCTCCGAACACAACTTTTTACTCCGTCAATCCACGCCATCTCACAGCAATCCCTCTCCGAGCCCTAAACGCTCATGTGTCGACTAATTTTCGGCTTAGGAATCCGAGATGAAGGGACGGCCTGTAGGGGGAATCTCTCGAATTCATTCCGCTTCCCTCCCTGCTGTCGAGTGTTTTGAAAATAGTTGATGGAGAGAACGAAACCTTCCAAAGCAACTCGGACAGGGAATGTTTGAATGGCAAGCTCGTTCCACTCTGCCTGCTTATGTTTGCAACATGATGATTGAAACATTTTCATCGTGATATCACTAATCGACGGATTTTTCAAATGCAAAGAAAAGTTATCAAAACAACTTCATTACGTTGCAATCAGTAATAGATAAATATGGTGCCCTTGATAACTTCAAAAACCCACTTTATAGTTTCGTGGGCTATTTTCCTCATAAAGAATAACAGGGACATGGAATTTGTTGTAATTTTTCATCGTGTTGTTCCAAAACATGATACCAGATTTTAACAATCAAGAAAACACATTCAAAATGGCATGACGTGGATCCGCGTCATCGTCCGTTTTGGTTTTTCAATAATGAACCTTTGGAATCAAAAAAGAAAAAAATAATTATTACCCCCTCCCCTTCAACATTTGTTGGTTATATTTCAAGTAACGTTGAATCCGAAAATCGAATAAAAGTTTTGCCGTCCGTCCGCCGTACGCAGCACTTTCTTTAGTTACTATGGAACGATTTTGATCAAATTCGGAATATGAGCTCTATTTGGGATCTATTTGTGCCCCGGAGCTTTTGGTTGATGTCAGTGACTTCTAAGACTTGAGAAGTGGGGGTTACAATTTTGAAAACGCGCTAGCCCAAAAAATTTTGTTATGAAGGTATGTTGTTTCATCAATTTAAGATAGTATTGCATTTTTAGAATTGAATGAGAGCAAGCAGAGCTGTGTTCTTCGATTTGTACTTAGTTTTTCGTCCTTAATAGTGAATTAGGTAGGTAGTTGGTAGGTAGTGGCAATAGGACTTTTTTTAGTGTGAATTGCAAAATAGGCCTAATCTCCGTTCAAATTTTAGCTGACCGAAATGCGATCAATGTTTTTCTTCTTGTTAAGTTTTTCTTCTTTGCAGGCGAGTGATCTTTACCAGAATAAAAAACGATGCAAATTATTAAAAAAAGGTTTTTTCTCTATAGGATTCGAGTACAACTCGAAGAAACGAACAGCGATCGCATTTTGGTCAGCTAAATTTCAACGGAGATTAGGCCTCTTTTGCGATTCACCTTCGTTTTTCTGATTTATCTTAAGAACCAACCCTCAAGTTCTCAGGAAGCAAACGGTTGGTCCTGCAGAGCTCTGGGTGGTCTCATTCGATTCTAAAAATTCAATACTATTTTAAATTGAAGAAAAAACAGTACTTTAATGTCGAAATTTTTGAGGTAGGGGCCCTTGTTTTTCAACCCTTACAAGTGATTTACATCAAAAAATAGCTTTGGGGAACAACTAGACCCCAAATGGAGCTCATACACCAAATTTCATCAAAATCGGTCCATGGGAATCAAGGAAAGTGCTGCGGAAGGTGGACGGGGGATGGACTGCCAAATTTCGATTTTCGATTCGATTTTTAGATTCTACGTACCTTGAAACGAAAACTAACAAACTTTGAGGTGAGGAGGGGTTTAAAAATTTGTTTTTCTTGCAAGGTATTCTTCTAAAGGTTCATTATTGAAAATAATAAACCAATAAACCTTAGTGTAATAATTTGCAGTGTTTTACATTCGCAACCATGTTTGCCTCGTGGGGGTTTTTACATTCTTCCATCTCCCAGTCAAATTCATAATCATTATTACGATAAATCCAAGATTATTATCGTGAACTCGTTTGTAATTATTAATCGATAAATACACTTCGTATCCTTGTGATATGTACGATTATTTCTTCATTTTTCCCTCTACTTCTATCGCTTCCGAGTCTACCAAGGTAGCGGAAGCTTTGTTTTCAGTTTTCAAGGTTGAAAAAAAAAGTTCTCCAAAATCAAAATTTTCACTCGCGTTTTGCGTTTTAGAATTTTCTGAACAATTTTGGTTCCGTGTCAGTCTGACTGTGTCTGTCATGAAAACCGTGTAACGGGCATAACTAGTTATTGTCCGATTTCGATTAAATTTTCAGGGATTGTGTGGATTGGCATGTAGACGGTCCCCTATGAAAATCATCATCCCTGGACTGATAGAAGCGACTGCGCATGCTCAAACGTGAATTTCCTTAAAACAGCCAAAACTTCTACATTTTCTATCCGATTTCGATGAAATTTTCAGGGATCATATAGAATAATATTTAGATGGTCCCCTATGAAAATCACCACCTTCAGACTGGTACTAGCCACTGCGCGTGCGCAAACGTGAATTTCGTTGGAACAGCTTTAATTTCTATTTTTTCCATCCGATTTCGATGAAATTTTCTGGAATTATGCGGATTGGGATGTAAATGAGTCCCTATAAAAATCATCACCTAAATTTCCTTGAAAAAAAAAAAAAAATTTCCTTGTAGGAACAAAAAAACAGCCATAACTTCTGTATTTTCCATCTGGTTTTGTTGTAATTTTCAGGGCTTATGCAGATTGAGATGTCAATGATACTGTATGGAAATCATTGCTCCCGAACTGATAGTAGCTACTACGCATGCGCAAACATGAATTTCCTTGTACCATCCGTAACTTCTACATGTTCCATCCGATTTCGAAGAAATGTTCATAGATGGCCCGGGTTGTTTGTTCGTGTAGGTGGTCTACTAATACGGTAGTTGATTAATTGATGTTTTGAGATAAATTACTGTGCATCGGATCATCTATACAATCGGATTTTGGATACGAGGAAGCTGTGTGCCACACCCACTTGGCAGTCGTTTTTCCCCTTTGGAATCTTGGATAATACCGCATTACGAACGAATGAACCAAAATAGTTTTTTTTTTTTTTTGTTTTTTTCGGCAGGCAGGTGAGAAAATCTTTGAGATCCATTGGTGGAGTTGGAGCTCGTAAGATACCTAGAAGGATCCGCATCTTCCGGTTATGTGGGATTCAAACCCACTAAAAAAATTCCTCCTTTTCTCCCACGTTGGAGCTCAGCCCGGAATCGTTTAACACATTACTTCGGGCTGAGTCCTGAGGCGTTTAATCAGTTATGGTCGAGCGGGCGGACCTGATGCTCCCTCCTCTCTCTTTCTCGTTCTAATAGTATCTTCCTTGTCAGGATGCTCTCTGTGTACTCTGCCACAGCAGTCCAGCTCCTTTCACCTTCCAGCATCCTGCTGACAACATCCTCTGGTGTTGAACTCTGGGGAGCTAACTCCAGGTCTGCCATCAGCTGGTCTCTTTCAGGCGCCCATTTGGTGCATTTGAAGGTGTGGAGCACATCATCGTCATGTTTGTTCTGGCAGAGTAGACATGTTGGGGCAGATACCTTCCCAATTTTATGCAAACAGGCATAAAAAAAAGTCCATGTTCTGTAAAGAACTGCGTAAGGAAGAAGTTCATTTCATCATGTTTCCTTCCAATCCACATCTGATTGTTTGGCACCAAAGTAGTGCTTTATAGCTCTGTGCTACGTATGGTTTTTACTGTCTCGATCGAGCAAAACCGGAATTTTGGAGGGAATTTAAGGTCGGAAACCGGAGTATGTTGAATCCAGGCGTTGGAGTGAAAAGTTCCCTCATCAGTAAAATAGGATATGTCGAAACCTCGGAAACATCAAATGACATTAAAGAACGGTCGAGCGAAGGGCGGCGCCATTTTCCAAACGGTAGATGAAGAGAGAAGAAAAAAAACAGAGTAGTCTGCTCAAAATTAATCACTGAGCGAGGTGTAACAGAGAAAGCTCAAAAAAAAAGTCGGCACGTACAAGGGGAGCGCCGGGGGTAGAAAGGAGCGCCGGGGGTAGAAAGGAGCGCCTTTGTGGCCAGACTCATTGTCAGCAATAATCAAGGGCAGAGAGTTAATGGGTGAGATATTGTCAGGGGTGGGGGGCGATGGAGTGAGGGCCGCAGGATCAAAGGCCGCGCTCAGGTCGCTATCAACAACAGCCGCGAGCGGAATCGTTGAGGTGAAGTCCCGAAAAGGGACAGGGGGGTGCTCTTCGCGAGATGAAGTCATTTGGGAGATTAGAAAGGTCACGAGGACTTCTCTCCTTTCTCTATTGTGGCTGGTTTCCGCTGCTTTTTCTCTGCCTTTTTTTTTTCTTTTTGGACGACTTAAAACGGGTTGAAGGAGCGGCTGGGAAGCAGCATCTTTTAATTGTTCGCGGTCCCTCGTCAAAGTCTTCGCCGTTTTCCTTGCGCGACGCCGTTTTTGCGCCCTGCGACCTCTCGCCAACCCTTCTTCACTTGAAAGCCCAGTAATTAAAAGTTTTCATCCTTAAAGCACTTCTCCCCCACTCTCATCATAACACTCAGTTTCAATATCACGGCTATTGCTATACCTTTTAACAACAAATCCACAACCTGTGAGCAGTCTCGCCACTTTTCTTCCTTAGGATTTAATAATTACGCAAACGTTTTCCAAATCATCCGAGCAGGATGCTGGCGGTGACGCCACGGAGTACTCCGGCAGATATTCCTAAACCACGTAACTCCGAGACAATGGCTGCTGCCTTGAAATACATTAGAAATATATAAAAGGTGAAAAAATGAAATACAAAAGTATAATTTAAATTGTAATTTGAAATGTAAAATTGCAAAATGTAAATGATGAGGCTGCGTCGAGAACAGTTCCTAAAAAAACGTCTGGCTGTAAATCCCAACGTGTGTTCCTTCATTTACTTTTCACCTATGATATCTTGAAAACAATACCTCATTAAATAAAATGTATGAAATTGGTTTTAAAAAAGTGGTTAAAAAGTGTATGAAATTGGTTGAAAACATTATAAAGTTGGTTGAAATTGTATGAAATGGGTTGAAAAATTATAAAATTGGTTGGAAATGTATAAAATTGGCTGAAAAAATTATAAAATTGGTTAAAAATTGATTGAAAAAATTATGAATTTGGTTAAAAATTTATAAAATTGGTTGAAAAATTATGAAATCGGTTGAAAAATTATGAAATTGATTGAAAAGAGTATAAAATTGGTTAAAAAGTGTATGAAATTGGTTGAAAAAATTATGAAATTGGTTGAAAGGTCTATAAAATTGGTTGAAAAGTGTATGAAATTGGTTGAAAAAAATTATGAAATTGGTTGAAAGGTCTATAAAATTGGTTGAAAAGTGTATGAAATTGGTTGAAAAAAATTATGAAATTGGTTGAAAAGTGTGTGAAATTGGTTGAAAAAATTATTAAATTGGTTGAAAGGTCTATGAAATTGGTTGAAAAGTGTATGAAATTGGTTGAAAAGTCTATGAAATTGGTTGAAAGGTCTATAAAATTGGTTGAAAAGTGTATGAAATTGGTTGAAAGGTCTATAAAATTGGTTGAAAGGTCTATAAAATTGGTTGAAAAGTGTATGAAGTTGGTTGAAAGGTCTATAAAATTGGTTGAAAAGTGTATAAAATTCGTTGAAAAGTGTATGAAATTGGTTGAAAGGTCTATAAAATTGGTTGAAAAGTGTATGAAATTGGTTGAAAAAAATTATGAAATTGGTTGAAAGGTCTATAAAATTGGTTGAAAAGTGTATGAAGTTGGTTGAAAGGTCTATAAAATTGGTTGAAAAGTGTATAAAATTCGTTGAAAAGTGTATGAAATTGGTTGAAAAAAATTATGAAATTGGTTGAAAGGTCTATAAAATTGGTTGAAAAGTGTATGAAATTGGTTGAAAAAAATTATGAAATTGGTTGAAAGGTCTATAAAATTGGTTAAAAAGTGTATGAAATTGGTTGAAAAAATTATTAAATTGGTTGAAAGGTCTATGAAATTGGTTGAAAAGTGTATGAAGTTGGTTGAAAGGTCTATAAAATTAGTTGAAAAGTGTATGAAATTGGTTGAAAAGTCTATAAAATTGGTTGAAAGGTCTATGAAATTGGTTGAAAGGTCTATAAAATTGGTTGAAAGGTCTATGAAATTGGTTGAAAGGTCTATAAAATTGGTTGAAAAGTGTATGAAATTGGTTGAAAAAATTATTAAATTGGTTGAAAAGTGTATGAAATTGGTTGAAAGGTCTATGAAATTGGTTGAAAAGTGTATGAAATTTGTTGAAAGGTCTATGAAATTGGTTGAAAGGTCTATAAAATTGGTTGAAAAGTGTATGAAATTGGTTGAAAAGTCTATGAAATTTGTTGAAAGGTCTATAAAATTGGTTGAAAAGTGTATGAAATTGGTTGAAAGGTCTATAAAATTAGTTGAAAGGTCTGTAAAATTGGTTGAAAAGTGTATGAAATTTGTTGAAAGGTCTATGAAATTGGTTGAAAGGTCTATAAAATTGGTTGAAAAGTGTATGAAATTGGTTGAAAAGTCTATGAAATTTGTTGAAAGGTCTATAAAATTGGTTGAAAAGTGTATGAAATTGGTTGAAAGGTCTATAAAATTGGTTGAAAGGTCTATAAAATTGGTTGAAAAGTGTATGAAGTTGGTTGAACGGTCTATAAAATTGGTTGAAAAGTGTATGAAATTGGTTGAAAAGTCTATAAAATTGGTTGAAAGGTCTATGAAATTGGTTGAAAGGTCTATAAAATTGGATGAAAAGTGTATGAAATTGGTTGAAAAAAATTATGAAATTGGTTGAAAGGTCTATAAAATTGGTTGAAAAGTGTATGAAATTGGTTGAAAAAATTATTAAATTGGTTGAAAGGTCTATGAAATTGGTTGAAAAGTGTATGAAATTGGTTGAAAGGTCTATAAAATTAGTTGAAAAGTGTATGAAATTGGTTGAAAGGTCTATAAAATTGGTTGAAAGGTCTATAAAATTAGTTGAACAGTGTATGAAATTGGTTGAAAGGTCTATAAAATTGGTTGAAAGGTCTATGAAATTGGTTGAAAGGTCTATAAAATTGGTTGAAAGGTCTATGAAATTGGTTGAAAGGTCTATAAAATTGGTTGAAAAGTGTATGAAATTGGTTGAAAAAATTATTAAATTGGTTGAAAGGTCTATGAAATTGGTTGAAAGGTCTATGAAATTGGTTGAAACGTCTATAAAATTGGTTGAAAAGTGTATGAAATTTGTTGAAAGGTCTATGAAATTGGTTGAAAGGTCTATAAAATTGGTTGAAAAGTGTATGAAATTGGTTGAAAGGTCTATGAAATTTGTTGAAAGGTCTATAAAATTGGTTGAAAAGTGTATGAAATTGGTAGAAAGGTCTATAAAGTTGGTTGGAAAGTGTACAAAATTGGTAGAAAAGTCTATGAAATTTGTTGAAAAGTGTATAAAATTGGTTGAAAAAATGGTAGAAAAATGTATGAAATTGGTTGAAAAAATTATGAATTTCACTGGAAAAAGCAATACACACAGACATACACCTATGGTTTTTTTCGCGGATTTCGATTAAAATGGTCCAAAACGGATTAGAGTGTGGTTATTGTTATAATTTTTTTTCTGTTGAGTATTGTCCAACTTTACCCCAGATTAGTCGCATAAGGACGCCTCTGAGTTATTCAGCAACCTTTGGTGTCATCCAAGGTTCCCACATTGAGTTCCCTCACTTGTCCTCCTGCTGACCAATTGTCTTAGTTCCATGCTTTGTTCAGGTGAGGACAATGTTATTCTATTCAGTCCAGCTTTCATTTGAATAACTCTGTGCATCTTGTATGTGCTCTTTATATCTTAGACAGTCATCATACTGTGACATCCCAGGCTCAAACACTGCTAGCTAATCTACTTTCGACCGATGAAAGTCAATGCAAGTTTTTCCGAAACTCCTCTCCAGAATTTCTCAATTTTATAATCATATAATCACTCTATTATAATTAAATAAGGTAAATTATTTCTTTTTACATTCGCAGTCCTCTTTGCTACGATGAAGAAGTTTGTCATCATTTGTAGTAGTAACGCCAACACTTCATATTGTTCTTGTTGAATTAGTCATCTTCGTATAATTCAAATTCAAAATGGCAACGCGATCGCTGGAGCATGCAGTTTTGTGAAGTCGGAAGGCATCAATTTGGACTCTTCCTCGTTTTGCGTCCTCGCTTCGAGGCACAATACACCAAATAATATCCTCTTTCTAGGGGAGGCCCTCGTATAATGAATAATATACGACCCCAGTTCCTCCGTTGTCCTTCCGTCATAACCTCAGATCTCTATCGTTTTAATGACGGGGGTTCACAACGTCTGGCCTGAGATAGAAAAGAGATACTCTCGTTTCAAAGCCAAAACTATCGTAATACTTCTGCCTAACCACGAAAGTTCGCCATCATTTTCCTTGAATATTAAATAATCTTCCTATTTAAAACTTGGGTGAGCTGTAGAGCTTCTTCACGGGAAAAAAACATGAAATAAAAATATTAATTATTTACTTAATGTGAATTATTACGTAAACAATGTCGAGAGGAGAACGATCTCGACCCGAACAAACTGTTTCATATTGATTGGGAAGCTCACATCACCTGACGTATCAACTGAAACAAGAGGTGAAAAGGTAGAACCAATAGGCATTACGTAAGATGGTAAGTAGGATGGTTTAAAATCCCACTTTGTCTAAGTAGGGGGCAGCTGACAGAGACAAATCGTGTGGGTCTTCTCCACAGGGGGTTAATTGTGTTAGTTGTGGGGATTCTCGAACGAATAAAATGCAAACAATCGACCTAGGCTATTTGTGCAGCCTTACATAGGCACTACCTAGTGCTGAGTGATCTGTTACCCTACACCCCTCGGAGATTGGTTGAATCCACTCCAACGACCAGCTTTTGACTCGGTGCTTATTGATTTTTTTTGTTCGAGTATGTAAACGACTAACGAAAGTGACAATAGTTCACTTATGAAGTCGTTTCTTCAGTGTTTTTGACACGTGGAAATATAATGATGAGGGCTAAATCATTTGCAGAACCTACACTAAGGTACCAGGCTTATCAATACGTACCTATGAATGCATTGGGGGAAATTAGTAAAATTGGAATTTTCATCAGTATGATGGGGTGTGCGCCTGATTCTACTGACTGGAACTTATGAAACTGGATTGGAAAATTCTGAATATGGTTTGGAAATTTCCGAAATTGGCCTGGAAAATACCAAATTAGACTTGTAAATCCTATATATATAAATTATAAATCTTTTGTGTAATTTATAAATTTATAAATAATAAAAAATATAAAATAGAATAAATTAAATATAAAAAATTTATGAATTGATGACTGTAGAGATTCTCTATACAGGAAATCCTGCAAGCTGTCACATCACCAGTATTATTCTGCCTAAATCAATGAACTGAAATTTAATCAGCCTTCCAATGTTCCACTCAACTTTACAATACTTTTCAAATTTGATAGAGTAAAAAGTGTCGAAAATGTGAAAGAAAAATTGGCCTACTTTGCGATATTCTGGCGCCGCCATACAGGTCAAGTCTTTTCACATTCTAGACGCAATAACTCCATTTAATTCGAAAATAAATGCTTAGTTTGGTGGAACATTGAAAAGCTGAATTAATGTCACAGGTTTTGGGTATTTTGACAACTTTTGGTTTATTATTTTCAATAATAAACCTTTGGAATCGAGCAAGAAAAAAAATTTAACCACCCCCCCCCCCCCCCCAAAAAAAAAAATTTGATGTTTTATGTTTCAAGGTACGTAAAATCCGAAAATCGAATAAAACAATTTCCGTCCGTCCGCCGTACGCGGCACTTTTCTTAGGAACACTGTACCGATTTGGTTCAAAAAACGAATTGACCGGAACATCTTTTGTATTTGTGGCAGAATGGCCCTCTGGCGAATAGGGACAGGTTCCCTGACTCAGCTAATCATATTTCTTATTCAGATTCTGCAGCCACGTAAAATTTCAGCTTCTTGAGGCCACGAGATACAAAGTTAGCTCACCCAGCTGACCAGGAAGGATCTCAGTTTGTAGTCGTTTGCTGATTCAGCAGAATTTCAGCTTCCTGCGTTCAATAGGATTGAAAATGGCTTCGGAGCTCACTCAGCTGATCAGTGATCTGAAAAGTGAAGAAGATCTTCTCGAATGCTGGAGACGCCTGGAAGAGCACTGATCAGCTGAGTGAGCTCCGAAGCCATTTTCAAACCTATTCAACGCAGGAAGCTGAAATTTGAGAGGGAAGGTCAAGGGAGAATACGGATGGTGGTAGGTGCTATTGATGAAGAGCCAGTGATCTATACAGAAGGGTGATCTATACAGAAAATAATAAACCTTTGAGCAATGATTTGCAGCGTTTTAGAAAAAATGGTTAAAAAATTTAGTTTTCTGAAATTTTTCGTTATTCAAAATTGTCGTTGTCCGAGCTGCTATTGTACTGTTGGCTTATTATTTTCAATAATGAACCATTGGAATCGACCAAGAAACAATTTTTTTTACCCCCCCCCCCCCCCACCCGCAAAATTTGATGGTTTACGTTTCAAGGTACGTAGAATCCTAAAATCGAATAAAAATGTTTTCGTCCGTCCGCCGTCTGCCATATGCAGCCTCCTTTCCCTATTAGCTTTCCTTTTCCTTTCCTCCTTACTTACCATGAACCGATTTTGATGAAATTTGGTATATGGACTCCATTTGGGGTTTACCTAGTTGTGCCCCGAAGCTTTTCGTTGATGTCAGTCACTTCTGAAGGGTGAAAATTAATGGTTGAAATTCTCAATAGTGCTTTAGCTCGAAAACTCGAAAAATAGTATCGTTTTTTCACCAATTTTAAAAACTTAAAAACTTTTTTAAACATGTTTATTTAATTACGGCTTTCGCCAATTACAAAAGTTGTTGTTCACCAACACAATACAGTCGTTTAAAAATTATTGTTAAATTATTGGAAACATGTTAGAAATTGTATAATACATGGACAAAATCAACTGAAGAAGTAAAAAATAAGAAAATCCCAAAATTAATATTGCAATGGATGTCAAAGCTGGAGGTATGTCTTCAATATTCGCCTCATACCCGACTATTGAGAAAAAAATTTGAAGTCTATGTCATAGATAGAAGTATTAACCATGCGTGGTAAACGGTTCATAGGACGATTCCTTTGATAATTATACCCAGCAAATGGGACATGAAACAAAGGGCTATGACGCGTAGGTACCTCGGTACAGATCAACCCTAGAAAGCAGAGAGGGACACTGGAAGCTACCATTGACTAATTTATGGAAGAACACCACATCTTGGTAAATCATAAGTTGCTGTCACATACCTAGTCCACACATAGTCCAACTTATGCTTTTTGGTGCCATTTAACCGCAAAATAGGTTGTGGAACAGCATAATCGAATCTCTAGTGGTATAATAAATATTCATAATCATGGTAGCTTTTCGTTATTAGATAATATTTAGTCATATTCCACCGGTATGTAACAAACACATCAAAAGCAGTGCTGATTCCAATCAGACAAAGAAGGGCATCCTGGTCCGACGCCATTTACTTCATGTCGTCTGGGATATCATTAATGGAGTATTCTCTCCTTTGTGAAGGCGATTCCTGTTCGATTTTTCGGGACAGCGTAGGACAGCACTTGGGATATTTGAGTTCACGTCGTTCAACGATCACTAAGTCATTTGAATCCGTCACTGGTGCAGGAGGACATCTGAAATTGAGTGAAATAATGAATAATGAGTATTATTTATTAGGTATATATTTTTTTAAATCACTATCAACAACTCCCTTCGGAGCAAGAGTGGCTAAATTTCAGCATGAAAATTTCATGCTAATATAATATTTATAAAGAAAATATTTAAGAAAATTTAAGAAAATATTTAATATTTGGTCTGGTGAGTCCAAAAAATTGAAAAAAGAGGGGTTATGTGAGCTTGTGATTAATTATTAAATTGCTATTTAAATCTAGTTAATCTCGTGACACTTTGGGACAGCTGTAGAATTCCTAAGTTGTTTTCGGTGACATTAGTGACACCATGGTCCAATTGGGGTTAATAATAACAACACCTTTGGGACATCAAGAGGTGAATGAAATGACAAGCAATTTGAAAAGCAGACCCATAAAGAGCTAAATTAAAACAACAGACAATAAATTCCCAGTAAAATGAGTCAGACAAACCAAACATGGCTAAAGCATGTTTCATGTTTCTTGAATTTTAGCCGAAGGCGCTAAGCAGTAACCATCCGGGGGTCCAGGGGGCTCGCCATTTTCTTCTTCTAAAGCGTATATTGGAAGACACCTACATGTTATACTCCATTACACTGATACTAATGAATATCAATGAAATCGCTAACAAAACATAGTTTGGTCCCCACTGGTGAACTACTCAGTTAGGTATGATCCAAATGTTTGAGTTGAAATATTTGGTTATCCGTGGAACTTTGACCTCTCAGAAATCCCCCAATGAATAGCTAATGAAGGAAGACATGATAGTCGAGCACTTACGTAAGATAATGAGCCAGTTTGGCCTCACCGCCGGAGCCTTCGCAGGTTATTTCCATACATTCTCCAGGGGGATAGTACGTCATCCCAATACCGATCCGATGTTTTTCGTGGTAGCAGTACTTCCCTGAAAATTAAAAGCAATGAAAATTTTCTCTGATAATTTATGCATTTTATTGCCAATAGTAGGTAATGTATTATTATGACAGCGACAGTATGATAGGCAGGCGATATCTGAGATCAAATAAATGGTGGCAAAACTATCCTGGCGTGACTTGAGGTAAGGGCGAAGTGCTAAGGATTTACGCGTTTTTGGAAACAATGCAGCAGTACTCCGTAGCGTCACCACCCGCTTCTTGCTTCGCACATTCTTTAATTGGTGGTCTTTTCAACTAAGCAGCAGGGCAGCAGGAGCACCCTCCCCACTGGTTTGATTCAATTTATTTGGTTTTTGTTTTCTACGCTGTTTTCTATCTATCGATACCTTAAAGCACAAAGGAGCTATGCCCATCCATCATCCACATTTTTATTTTTTGTTTTATTTCAGAAAAACTAAAATTTAACAAAACTATTATTGAGTTTTCTTGACGATAAAAGCTTGAAAATTTATTGAGGAAATTTAAGAGTTTAGTGTAATAAGCCATTATTTGAGGAATTGTGCTCTGGTGATAATTTCTTTTGCGTTCTTCTCAAAACTCCGTTTTTGGACATAGCACCTTTGTGCTTTAAGGTATCGATATGGTGATTAAAAACAATCTTCAGCTATATTAACAGTAAACTCGCAATTGTCCTGTTATAATAATTGTAACAATATGTTTTAATGGGAGCTGTGCTGATCAATACTACTTAAAAAATGAACCGTCACTCGATCTTTTTCACTGTTTGAATTCGCACTCAGCTAACCTATATGCCTATCGCCTGCTAAATAAAAAAAATTCACATGAAATATTTAAAATAATCCGTTCGTTTCGACAGGATTATGTAAGTCGTTAAAAACGCACCCTGTGATTTAGCTGGGTAAAAGAACATAAATCGCGTACTTGACACTAAAGTATTTATTTATTTATTTATTGGCATATGAAAAAAATATAAGAAAAGAAATACAAATACTTGTTGTAAATAAACATACGCCTGCCAGTTAAAAAGTTCAAAGGTACTAAAATAAAAAAAAGTATAAATAAATAATCAATATGTCCGCTGGCATTTCACGTTCCTGGACAATTTTAGTCTCGTGTGTCCCATTTTGTCTATGTGTTCTCCAATCCTTGGAGGCGAGTCAAAAGAACTCCCGGAAGGCATCCCCAATTTCTATGGTACTTTTGATATCGGAAATATAAATCAAATGAATAACAATACTGGTAGGTATATTCTCACCATGAGCCGGGGCGATAGCTGTAGCGGAAAACGCAACTCCCACCAAAGCAGACAGAATCAGCAGGACCTTCATGACTGGATAGTTAGAAACGTACTGACCAGTCGCAAGGCACACTGAGGCTTATTATCTCCAAAAGTGACCCGAATCTTGAACCTATTAGTTGTGTTTTGTCCGGAATTAGAGCACGGAGATCCCCGTCAGGTCTGAAGATGATTTTGTCGGTTATCTCTGAGGTTTGACGCATTAATGTGGACTAGATCCCTTCCAGCGTCATTAGTATTTCCTGATTTGGATTGAGGAGGAATTGTGTGAGTAAGTGGGACTTTTGTAAAGCAAAAGGACAGAAAAAACTTCTTTCCTTCAATATTTCCATGCTTTCTATCCACTTTTTGGCATGGCTTGGTGTAGAGGATAATGTTTCAGCTAAGGTCGGTACAGTTACATCCTCATCAAAAACTAAATCGGTGTGAATTAAACTAAGTGTTGATACTAAACTAGATCCGTGTCTGAAGGTTATCAATCTAATAGATACAGAAAATTCGGAAGAATGCGGTTTCCGTTGGTTGGCTGCAAGGGTATAAATTCTCCTTAGCTCATGTATAAGAAGAAGAAACAAAGTGTTTTCTGATTGAATTAAAACGCTGCAAATTATTACACAAAGGTTTATTATTTTTCTGTATAGATCACTAGTCTCAAGAACACGGCTTTGCCATTGTCATTTCCTCTCAACCATAGGTACTACCTACCTACCACATAAGTACTTCATAATCACCTTGGTAAGGTACAGCTGATTTGATTCTGATAATCACTGAGCGCACGGTAGAACGACTCCAGTACAAGTCGAATCAAGCGATGCGAAGGGTAACTTGGTGGCTACAAGACCATGCCCTGGCCCTGGCCGTCCACAAGACAGAGATGGTCCTCCTGACTACGAAAAGAGTAAATAGATGCATACCAATGAGTGTAGAGGACCACACGATTGAGACATCCCTATCTGTGGGTTACCTGGGGGTGATGCTTGTCAGCAAGCTTTGCTTCTAGGAACAGATTCCCAGAGCCTCTGACAAAGCAGCAAAAGTAGTAGGAAACCTGAGCAAATTGATAGCAAATGTAGGAGGCCCCTCGCCAGCCAAACGAAAACTCCTTATGAGTACAACTGAGGCAATCATGCTCTATGGGCCCCGAAATCTGGGCTGATTCCTTGCAATTCGCGAAATATAGGGCGAGAAGGTGATAGTATTGGCAATTGCATGTGACAATCAATTCTGTAGATTTGCTGATATTTGAGCCTTCTCTTCATTTTGGCTCCCTCAGCAGTTGACAAAAAAAAAATCGTTGGTTGTTCGAGTGGGTAATCATAAAATGATGGATATTAATGGTTACACAAAATCCATTCAAGAATGTACGCGGGTCGATAATTTTCAATCTTTGCGTCTCTCATTTTGAGAGTTGAAAACTTTTGATTGATATGACTTTAACTGGATAAGATACCGGTGGGGGCGGTGAAAAACGAGTGATGTGAGCGAGAAGGGAGATGATCTGGGTTCTCTTTTCGTTTTCGGCATTTTCTCATCGCTCCGCCGAAGGTAGTGAAAGCATTAGCTGAGTTGTGCTCAAACCCAACAAGACATCACGTTTTCTTTACCTGCCCATTTTTGTTTTGATTGATAGAGTAGAGACTCCCTTGGATTAGAAGTGATGTGTTCCGAAATCATCAGACTGATATTCCATACGCCCTTGCTGTGCATTAGGTCATCACCAGTCAATTCATGCAAGTAGAGTCCCAGACAAAACAACCCTAGAATCAACGTCACATCACAAAGATTAATGACAAATTTTATAAGAGAAGTTTATTCTACATTCTACAACACCCTTATAGTAATCAGTTCTTCGCCATGAATGAACGCCACCAAGGAACTATGAACCAGTCTTAGACATGAGTTACACAACAACAAAGCACAAAAACTAAAGTAATAAAGTTATACCTATTCGGACAAAAGAAAGCAATGCGGAATTGAATCGAGGTTTTTCTCCGAGTTCCACCTCATTCCGTTGCCATGGAACTCCATAGACCGATCTTCAACCGTTAATCGCCACACATAGAATTCACACTCAATTTTCATTTTTTGACAATTAGACACCACCTATTTCCACATTCTAAAACCATTCAACAAGTTGGTACTACTTACGTTCTATAATATCGTACACGGTCTTCCACAGTGTTCAATACACATCCAAATCTCTTGCTCTAACGTCATTCTCAAATTCTTAACATGAAGTTAAGACAAGTGGTTGCGGGTTGAAGTTTGTTCGAAAACATTCACTAAATATAAAAGTTAGGTACGTTATTGTTCGTTATTATGTACTATTTATTGTATTCTGTGCAAACTCAATTCTTCACATGGAAAAACATTAACCAGAAATCTTGTGTCATCAACTAATTTCACACAAAAAACTATTTGATGAAATCAAACTCTGTTGTTGAGCTAAGGCACAATGTGCACAGTGTGCGCATGGGTCGGAAAAACTGTTTATTGTTATTTAAAATCCTAACTAGACCTCATTCTGAGAATTTTGACACCAACCGTGGCCTTCTAGCGCGAGAAGACCTTTTTCTATGATTTTTCAATGTTTCGAATGTTTATGACATCTCAGTTGGCTGGGGGGTCATTACATTGTTCACCTAAACAATAAGAATTACTTCTGTTTTGTTACTGCACCATATCGTGCGCGCCAAAGAAGTTCTGGAGAAGTGGGAGGAGAAGTGCAGCTTGGCAACCTAGCTTTGATGGCAAAGTCAAAGTCCTGTGCAAACTGCCTTGCACAGGAGAAGATCAGCCATGACAGTCCATCGCAGGTTGTCTTCTTCATTGACTCCCAAGCAGCGATTTTCTCCATCGGCTCGAGACAGTCATCGGACCATGCTGGAGTAGCGGAGGCTCGTGATCGCATTGACCAACTGATTTAGCACGGAAAGAGGATTGTTCTCCAATGGATACCGAGCCATTGTGATCTCCACGGCAATGCCGACCCATTGGCAAAGCGTGGCTCCTTGGAAGTGAGCCGAGCTTAGCTACGCCAATTAGCTTAGCAAGGAGAATTTGCACTAGTCTAGTTGCAAGTGTGGCTCGGAGGGTTTGGGCTGATCAGGCGGAAGGCATCAGCTTTGGATTTCACCAATTTCCTCTGACTTGCCCCGAGACTAATTTGTCGCTACCTTCCGAAGGGCAACTGGTCATGACTTTCTCCAAAAACACTTTCACCGCATTGGCGTGTGCGACTCTCCTATATGCCCCCTCTACCTTTGCAAAGAAATGGATCCTAATTGAAGGATGTCAGAACACCTGACATAATAAATAATCGCTAGAAATTGGCAAGACTATACTGGGCCGCCAGAAAATTAACGGCTTAACAATCAAAAGCTCAGGTGTTACAAAAAAAAAAGCTAGGCAACCTCACGCTTTATTCCAACAACCAATGAACGTTGATGACTTCTGTTTTCAAATTTCAACGAATTTATTCATCCGGTATAAAATTTATACCTGATAAATAAAATTTATTACATTTATTTATTTATTTATAAAATTTATGATATTCAATATCATTGATCATCTAAGCTAGCTATTTTTTTTCCCCCAACATTTTTTTTCCTCAACAGTTCTGGAAATTTCACATTTATGATGAAAAAAAGTACGTTAAGGTAGCAAGATTGAGGGGGGTACGGTTTTCCGATATCAAAATTTCAAGTTTTGGGCTGAAAATGCTGAGTATGAGATGGTACATCCTCAACATAATAACTCTATTATATTGTGTGAAACTATTTTGTGTAGTAGAAGGTAAATAAACCTACATTAGGTATGTTTAACGCTTAGTAGTTGAAATTGAACTAATTTTTATCCAATGGAACGTGACCTGGAATTCATGCACTATTAAATAATATGTTTAAAAAATAGTTCATTATTTCGTCAGAAATTTTAGAAGCATTTCACGTCATCCGATATCAAAAGACGAATAAAAACCAATAGGTAAGCGTAACAAGATTACTCTCTTGAAGGACCGGTCATTCATAAAGGAGACGAAAAACTGGCTCGACAATGGAGAAGTTGACAGATTCAAGCAGGATACTCGTGTTCGCTCGCCGGATGTAGTTGAAACCCCGCTGTCACCATCTAAACATCTCAATCACTCCACTGTTGGGTACCTATTGGATCTTAGGTGTGAACAGAGGTTTCATTTTAAATCGAATCACGCCTAGTCTTTTCACTCCCCTACACGGAGTTGGTCTATTGGTGTCAACGAAGGGCCAACCTTTTTCAGCCCATAAAAAAAAAACATTGGAAATCACAAAAACGCCGAAGAAAAGACGTACGAAAGGAGGCGTTGGTTTTCACTTCACACCTTCCGAACTTTATTTTTTACGGTTTGGGTATCTCGTTTGGGTATCTCGTTTCAACCTTTTGTCACCTTCACTACCTTGTTATTTTTCTCTATTCGAATAGATCCAGTAGTGTTTTACACAAAGGTGCCAGGATACAAAAATAATTTGCGCAATAAAAATGTTGGATGGGGGACTCATGACTATCTGGTCATCTGACGGTATTGATTAAAAAGTCCTTGCATCATCACTGCTGAGGGTAGTGCAGCTCTTTATTCGCACTGAGTACTCAAGCAGATAAGAGAATTTTGGCTCTTCCAAATCACAATTTTTAGTCGTAATTTGGTTTTTAGAGCTTCCTGAGCAATCGTTTCTGTCGATCTATTCGTCTGTCGGTTGGAGGAAACACCCATCAGGCAATCTCATCAATGAGAAGGAAGATTTCAGAGCTATATGTCAAACAAATTGAGGTCCTCCGAAGTCAACATTTTTACTAGTATTTTGGGTTTCGAAGATTCTTCGACAATTAACTGTGGTTCTATGTATGAATGTCTGTGGTCAACACCTGGTCCGGGGCATAACTTTAGGTAAACTGGCAAAGCTATAGCTGTCAGCACAGCTATACCGGTCTCGACTGCCTGATGTGGATGGCCTTACATGGAACCGCTCTCTTCCTGCACTCGACTTTATGAAACCGACAGATTCTCCAATAAGGTATTAATGTTAGCAATACATGCAAACAGTTTTTCTGTCACTAGACAACTTTCTTCATTCACTAAATCTCAATTTGCCTTCTTTTGCTTAAACCAAATTTCAAATTTATATTTTATGCTGCCTTATTTTTTTAGAAAATGAGTTAAGCATGCGTTTTTAGACGAGTTCTTTAGCCAGGAATTTTGAACAATCCTAAAGGGTCCAAAATTCAAAAAATGGGCCAAAAACGTATTTTTAGTTTTTGGTGGATATTACCTTCATAATCACAGTAATATGAGGTGTATTCCGATTAAACACAAAATGTATTATATAAGTACAATTTCAAAAATTAAAAATTGTCAAAGAATTGTAGATAATAATGTAAACAATTTATGTAAGTAAATTTAATAAGTACCTACATTTGTTGTACCCAACAATGCAATAGCCTAGTGGGTAGTATGAGTTCTTGGAGACGAGTAGAACATGAATATTTATGGGACTTCTAACATCTTCAAAACAAATCCTGTGCATACAGTGGGTACGACGGTATGGTATACGTATAGAAAATTGGAAATAAATAATAGCACTCCAAGTTTGGGGTGACAAAAAGAGTATTTTTTTAGGTTTAAAAAAAATTTTAACCGACGGTTTTATATTATAATTGAATTGGTTTCTTTTAAAAGGGCGTAAGTCCTTGCAACCAAACTTTCTGGAAATCAAGAAGAACTCTCTGTATGCTGCTATCGATAAAATTGTGAGAGAACAAATTTTGTTTCTGTCTCAGCAATAAATTTGACGCGTTTTACGTATTTTTCCAGATTTTTATCCCCCACCTAAGGGTTTCAAATTTGCTAATACATCTCTTGGACCTTCTAAAAAAAATCGTGTACAATCTAACTTTTTATGAATAGAAATGAAAAAAAAAGTCTGCCAAAGGGTATGCTTCCTTGCATTCATAACCCCGATTTATAGATTGATGATCCGATACATAGTAGCTAATCGAAACACCAATCTCTAAATACTCTGCACTACCCTCATAGGGGATCGTCTACACCCCAATCCACATAGCCAGAAAATTTAATCGAATTCGGTCGAAAAAGGTATGGCTGTTACAACAGTTTCACTATCGATTTAGGGGTGATGATTTTCATAGGAGACCATCTACCCGCAAACCCCCACATTCAATGAACATTTCATTAAAATTGGAGTTTTCAAGGATTTTATGACAGACAGCCTGTCACACAGACAGACACAAAAAACACGAAACCAAAATTGTCCAAATCGTAAAAAGCGATTGGAAATTTTGATTTTGGAGAGTATTTTTTTTAAATCTTGAAATTTGAAAACAATCAAAGTTTACTACGTAACTAGACTTACCCCTTCTAAAAGAAAACCAGGATTTTCAAGGGCGATTTCTATAGATATATTTTTCAGAGACGTCATTCGTATGCCCTTTTAATTGCCTAGGGTTAAAGAACAGAAAAATGAAGAAAAAAACCAAAATGGCATTTTTGTGGACTTACGCTCTTTAAAAAAACCGATTCAATTTTTATCCAAGGGTTTAATTTCATAATTTTTAACCAAGGGGTTGATTTTATTATTGTAACGATTCGGGTCACGCCCAAAAGTCTGACTTACTTGAGGCTAATATTTCGATCTTCGTAACCATAGCTTTGAGAATTTCTTTGAAAATTTTCTCATTAACTCATGCTGCACGAATTGACTTTCACTTGAATTGAATCTACTAGGTACCCTTAAAATAATAACTTACCCCCGAAATGCTGGTTTTTTCGTATTTATTCTAGACATCTAAAATATTTTGCGACGCATGAACACTGACACTGTTGGGGTACATTTTCCAAGACCAAAGTATCAAGAAAAAAGAATACCAACTACAAAAGTGATACCTCAGAATCTGACGAACAATAGTTACCATGTCGAAGGAATTTTTTAGAAATGAAGATAAGTTGCGTTTTTTCCTTTGGATCCGTGTGTCACGTCTCAATGCTGCCTTCCCTATTCCGTGTAATCTCTTAGCCTAATGCCCTCGCGTACAATTTAGCTTTCCCCTCTTTTGTTCGGAAGTGACAAAGAGTTTCATCACCATATGGGGTCAACCTTTGTGGCCAAACAACAATAACGGCCCTGTTTTGGAGGCAAAAAGGGTCGAAAAATGCGATACCGCCACCTTAAGCCCTTGTAGTCTCTTTTCATTACAGGATGGCATCAGGAAATCAAACCGAGGTAAGTACGTAGGAACAAACGAAACTGGGAATAAGGAGATGTACGAGATTTTCAAAACCCTTTGACAGAGCGAGGAAACTTGTAGAATTTCAACAAAAACATGCTCATTACGTCTGATGCAACCTCGGCTGACGGTCTTGTTACTTCTGATGTCAATGTGTTTGATGTGAGGGTTAATTTAGCTCCAGCGGATTTTGTCAACGGATTCTTTGCATTTCGGTCAGAAGGTGACCCAACGTGGATTCTTGACGATCTTAATTTTCATCATCAACGCAACACCCCTTTCCAACCATAATTAGGGGATTTGGTTACTTTTTCACAATCACAAGACTGTTGTTGGTTACCGCAGTTGTATCAGTGGCTAACCTACCTAGCTAGGTGATGAAGAAGAAGAAGAAGAAAACATGTTTATTGGACAAAAAGTGTGATAACAAAAATAAATAATCGAAACATGATACAGCAATGGGCTTGACGCCCGTCTGCCGGAATGACTCGAGCCACCGACCATAATATATTCTTTGTTAGATGTAATAGTTGAATTAAATAAAGTTAGTTAGTTGTATACAGTAAAAGTTAAGTAAGTTAGGTATCAATAAATCTGAATAAACGAGCTCTAGTCATATCCTTTGTGTGTTTTGGGTGCTCACCAATTAAACTCCTTCACCAGGAATTCTCGGTATCTCCAAGCATGAAAGGCAAATTGTCCCACCGCTAGCCACTTCTGTCTATTGTCCAACAGATGGGCCATTTGCTCCCTATCCAAAACTATCGATCCCAGGTAGCGCAGTCTGAATTCCCAGAGTACAGTACAGGTTCCGAAGAAATGGACAACATCCTCGTTTTCATTCAGGTTGCACATGGAGCATAACCTCCCTGGCGCGTCCGACCTTGAATAGATTCCATCGTTGAGTGCGAGCAAGGCACCTCTCAGCCTCAAAATCCAGCGACGAATCCAAAGAGGACTCTCTTCGTCCAGCAGCAAGTTCGCAGGCCGGATCTCGAGGTTCAGCAGAGGGTAAAGAGGATTCCTCGTTGCCTGGGCGCGTATCTTCATGTCATCACTCCAGCTGCGACATACCACCTCTACCAGCTCGTCCAGCTGCTCAGGCCACTCATTCAATCTTTCCAAATCTCCATGGAACTTACATCCATGCCGCCGGGCCAGTCCAGTCAGTGCCCGAAACCACGATACCTCAGACCTGACAACTTCCCTTGCAACCACTCCTGGGTATCTACCATGTGGCATCTTCAGGGACTTGATAGCATACCGGTATGCGAGTGACAATGTGTAGGCGAAAATTGGCCTAGCATCAGACTCCAAGTACACAAAATAGTTTGGAGCATTCCTCGGCAGATAAAAGACCAACTTAATGAAGCCCATGATGACCATGATAGAGTGGGGTCTATAAGTGGTGCCCTTAGGAAGCTAAAATTTCAGTTTTAAATACTGAATTGCTAAAACAAATTTGAATTTGATTTCAGTTTTAATTACTGAGGCAGACACTACATTTATTGATACTTCATTTTTATATAATCGCCCATCACTTGTTGACATCTAATTTTCACCTGTTGAGTTCTATAATCAAAATTAACTTTGAGTTCTACGCTCACATAGAGTTGTATACATTTTATAAGCAATTCTGAAGCCCAGATAGTTAAAAGTATAGTTTGAAGCAGAGTCACATGCCAACTAAGTGGTGACCCCGACGTGATTTGAACACGCAAGTTCAATCACATTCAATTTGTTTTCCCTTGGCTGGCATAGGATTGCAGAAACGTATTGATTCTTTTGAAATAAACTATCGATATTTTTAGATTATTTTTTCTCCCCTGTAGAATCGGAGAATCGATTAAAAAATTCGAGAATCGTTCCAATTCTTTTCATTAGCTGAATAAAGGAAATAAATTATGGTCAACAACCAACACAACCTCAATGGGGAAGGAAAATTTATGAAGATCATAGATTATAACAACATAATGATCACAAAATAAGAAACACCACCTCAACCTATCCTGATTATTCGTGACGTCATTCTCTTATCCCCAGTTCATGAGAAAGAATTAGTTGGTTATCTTTCACCCAGGAGGTATACACCTCTTTTCGTGACAAAAATTGTCAAACAAAACAAAGTTTCAAATCCAACTACCTGCATCTCAATAGAATTCAAGTAAACTTTGTATACATAGGGATCAAAAGTTAGCTCCAGCTTTTGGTAATTTTACTTGAGTATGTCTTTTGCTTGAAAAGTATCGCTTCTTGAAAAATTCGATTAGTTAATTAATTAAAATAATTAAAGTATAGATTGTTTTCTAAAATATCGATTCGATTTAAATTGATTCATTTTGAAGAATCTGACATCCCTAGGCTGGCAAATTATGCCAGCATTCCTTCCTTTTCTTCTAGGTCACCAGTTTTAGCGAGAGGGGTTGTGAGTCATCTGTTCTAATCCCGAGGATAAATCTCTGGTAAGGTGGTTTTCCGATTACCAACCAAGTGATGGAGATTCCAAATGATCGAGAAAAGCCACACAACAATTTAACATTAAAATATAACTCAAACAGGTACTAAAATTTAATTGCAAAATATATCATTTAAATTTGAAAAATTAGCAATCAATGTTTGAAATTCAAATGTATAATTTTAAGATTTAATTTTGAATTTCAAAAATTAAATGATCAGTTTAAAAATTAAATTTTTAATTCCTGTGTACGAATGGTATATTTATGATAGAAGGTATCTATCTCAATTTACTTGGCAATTGAAAGAGACTCACACATAACCATATCGTAAGAATTTACTATTCCAGATTGTTTTGTTGAATGAATGAGATTGCTATTTATATTATTTTATGTCTTACTATTTCCATTGTAATCTAGAACTAGGGCTTTAGACTCGATGGCGATTCTGAGTTTTATCTCGAAACCGCAACTTCACCAGCCGGTCTGGGCGCACCTGCGCCGCTAATGGAACCTCCACAGACGTCCACCTAACCTTAATTTGCTGCCAATTTGTTGATTACAGGGAGAGAAGGGTCGCCGACTCAAAATTTCAGGTCTTCGAGTTTTTTTGGGGTCAAACCCCCACTTTTCGTTGTCATCTTCTAACTTTTATTGGTTTTCGTCAAGATATCGTCTCATCCTTTTTAGAGGAACAACAAATAGTAATTTACACTAATTTACTGATAAGAACATAATTTTTCCATTCATTATTTTCTTCAGTTGTTTCTTTCATTACGAACTAAAGTGTCTCGAATCAACAAACTTATCTTGATTCGGAAGCTCTAATTGAATTTGCTCGTTAGACCTTACTCAAGTACGTTATTACAAAACTCAAGAGGTTCCATAGATTTTTGGAGGCCAACGGTAGGATACAAAGGTTTAGTAATTTGCTTCCAAGTCTACCAAGGTAGCGGAAACTTTGTTTTCGCTTTTCAAGATTGAAAAAAAAATTTCTCCAAAATCGAAATTTTTACTCGCGTTTCACGTTCTAGACCTTCCTTAACGATTTTGGTTCCTTGTCTGTGTGTCTATCATGAAATCCTTGTAACCGGCATAACTTCTACAATTCTCATCCGATTTCAATGAAAATTTCAGGGATTGTGCGGGTTTGTGTGTAGACGGTTCCTTATGAAAATCATCACCCCCGGACTGATAGTAGCTGCTGCGCATGCGCAAACATGAATTCTTTGTAACAGCCATAACTTTCACATTTTCTATCCGATGTCGATGAAATTTTCAGGAATTATGCGGATTAGGTTGTAGATCCCTATGAAATTCAAGGCCTCAAAATTTACAGTAGCCTCTGCGCATGCGCAAACGTGAATTCCTTGTAACAGCCATAACTTCTAAATTTCTCATGATTTCGATGAAATTTTTAGGGAATATGCGAATTTGGTTGAAGATGGCCCCATGAAAATCATTTTCCCCACAATGATGGTAGCTACTGCGTATGCGCAAACGTCAATTCCATGTAACATCCATAACTTCTACATTTTCCATCCGATTTCGACGAAATTTCTCAGGATTGTTCAGATTAGCGTGTAGATTAACTACTATGCATCGGATCTTCTATACAATCGAGTTATGAATACCAAGAAGTTGTGTACCGCACCCACTTTGCATACATTTGTCTATATAGATTTACCATTGTCACCATCTACCAACCATAGATACTACCTACCAATCAAATACCTACCTCACAGTCAAGTTTATTATTTGAAAGGAATAAACGCTTCACTCTCAGTTCGAAGAAACAAGGATTTATGGGTGCCTTCATGAGGAAATTTGATTACTGGTTGGTAAGGACGCAAAATTGGACGCAATACCTTTATTTCGAGAGTTTTCGAGCTAGGGCACTATCGAAGTAACGAACAGCTATCGCATTTTGGTCAGCTAAAATTTGAACGGAGATTAGGCCTCTTTTGCGATTCACACTCATATTTCTGATTCCAACCCTTAAGTTCTCATCGGGAGCAAACGGTTGGCCCTACAGAGCTCCGGGCGTTCTCATTCGATTCTAAAAATTCAATACTATCTTAAATTGACGGAAAAACAGTACCTTCATTTCGAGCAAGGGCACCATTAAAATTTCAACCCTTAGAAGTGACTGACATTCGGGGCATAACTTGACCTCAAATGGAGCCCATATACCATTTTCGTCAACTAAGGAAAGTGAAAGTTGGTATGATTATGAACTAAGGAAAGTTCCTTAAACCAACAAATTTTGAGGAGTAAAAAAATTTGTTTAAAAGTAGATTCCAAAGGTTCGTTATTGGGAATATAAACCAAAACGAACAACCATCGCATTTTGGTCCCACAAGAGTCCTGACGATGCTGTGAATGAGAAATTTCACTAAAACAACAAACAAAACTAGGAAAACCGAGTCACTATTCCTCCCCTTTACCTGCCTATCTCCTAAGAAGAAAACACCAAATAAAAACAAGGAAATTCTTAGGGAATTGTCTTGATACTAACCCGCATTAGCCCTTGCAGTGGCAACACAATATCCATACTTGGTAAGTTTATGACCATGACAGGAATTCTTCATAAACCAGGACCTCAGACAGAATTCTTCATAAATCTCTAAAATGCAAGTAAACATTTTCAGAAAAAAATGAAACATTCTGATTTCGATTGTGGAGAGAGAAGATTGATATATATAGGTAGACAACAAATTTGGTTCTGTTTTATTGCCAGTCGGTGGTTTATTTATTGTCTCAGTCAAAACTATGTAAAATTTCTTCTCGATTTTGATGACGTTTTCATTGTCAATCATCCTTATGGATATTGCAAGCGCAGTGAATGTTTTGCCGACCAATTAAATATTTTAATTGCTAAGCAAGCAGCAGCATTTTGAGTAGTAATCTCCAAATATGAATTTATGTGCCAGGTAAGGCAAGCCGTTTTGAGGTCAAAATGACTTGATAAAACTAAATCATTTAAAATTCCTTCTAATATCTTAGTTCTATAAATAGGCAGTACCATTGGTTCTTTAGTCAAACTACCTATACATATCGTATGGTAGAAATCTCATGTAGTTTGTGTCCAGTTAATCATTTTCATATGAAGTCAATATATTATTGGGATAGTGAGTGAAAAGGGTAGAATGTGAGGGGGGATCCATTAAACTAACGAGTTACCAGCCCCAACAATACTCCCTTATCCTTAAGAAGATCTTCAGATAACACTCACCCCCGTTTTTAAAAAAGGTAAGGATACAAAAAACGAGCGATGTTCGTAATTGAATAGGATAACCCCACTTATGGTGGCGAAGACCGCCCGAAATTGTTTCTTAATTACATGGAATGAGAGGATCCAAACTCGACAAAATTTTGTTGACTCTATAAATTAACGGAGGGAGAGCAGTTTTTCGTTGATAATTCTTTATCTGGAACCGCGCACATGCTCTCCTTGAGAGAAACAGGGGAAGAGATCGGTGGAGGGGGGACGTTTATCATGCATTATCGGCCCGATTACATATTCATAGGGGTTGAAGGGGCTGAGGCATGGTCTTAAATAGGGGTGCGTTCGCATCGTATTATGAAGAATGGTTTGTTGTTCTGTTCCGTCCTTGTTAGAAGGGGGCTCATTTTACTCGTCCATCTGTTGAAGATTAGTTGTGTCTACGGAAGAGACAATATGTATACGTTCTGGCGTTTATGGAAGGCACCAGTAAACACCATGACGAAGTTACGAATGTCCAATGGAAATATTAAAGGCGTTTATGCACTACTTCATCATATTTGAAGAGGTACTTCAAACACCACGGAAAAATAACTAAAAATAAGTAACTAGCGCCCAAATCAAGTCGAAGAGTTGTTGTTTTATACAAGTTGTATCAAAAACCACTCTGCTAACAGTAGGAAATCGTTGAACATCTTTTTATCAAAATTTCTCGTTTTGCTTCGTCGTCGCTAAAACGCTACAAATTATTACACAAAAGTTTATTATTTTTCTTTAAAAATCACTCGCCCGCAAAGACAAACACTACTTTGCCATTCCCACTTCCTACCAACCATATTTTCGCTTCATAATCAAGTTTTCACTCGTTTTCTTCACACTCATTTCAAGGGAATAAAGAGTTGTAGGTGCCTTCATTGGGGATTTGACTACTGCTTGCTGAGGACGCAAAGCTAAATACAGGTCGAACGGAGATTAGGCCTCTTTTGCGATCCACACTCGTATTTCTGATTCATTGTAAGTTCAACCCTTAAGTTCTCATAGGGAGTGAACGGTTGGTCCTACAGAGCTCCAGGTGGTTTCATTCGATTCTAAAAATTCAATTCTTGTTTCAAATTGGTGACAAAACAATACCTTTACATTAATTTTTTTGAGCTATGGCATTTTGAAAATTTCAACCCTTAATTTTCACTCTTTAGAAAAGATTGACACTAACCACAAGTTTCGGCCACAAACAGTGCAGCGTACGGCGGTAGGACATTTGTTTATTCAATTTTCGGATTCTACGTACCTGGAAGCGTAAACCATCAAATTTTATGAGGGGGTTGAAAATATTTCTTCCTCGATTCCAAAGGTTTATTTTTTATTAATGATTATTATTATTATTATTAGTATTATTATTATTGAAAATAAAAACCAACCGGTTTTTAATAAGCTTTTTTCAAAGAATTTGATCAGCTGAAATGTGAACGAAGACTATACGGACTTTTCCCGTCAGTGAAGGGTTTGTAGCTATTCACACTATTGTTTCTGATTTATTTTCTTAGTTCAACCCTTAAGTCTTCATAGGGAGCGAACGGTTGGTCTTGCAGAGCTCTGGGTGGTCTCTTTAATCTTTTATTCTTTTATTTCAAGGCTTTTGGAGATAGGGCGTTTTGAGAATTATAACCCTTATTTTTCACCCCTTAGAGGTGGCTGACAAATTTTCTGAAAATTTTGTATTTGATTTTCGGATTTTACTAATTTAGAAGCGTATACCATCATATTTTGAGGGTACGTCATTTGAGCGGCACAAGTAAACCCCACATGGAGCCGCGTATGGCGGAAAATTTTCATTCTAATTTGGTTTATTATTTTCCCAATAATCAACCTTTGGAATCGATCAAAAACAAATTACACACCCCGCTTAGAATTTGATGGTTGAAGTTTCGAATTAGGTACCTACGTAGAATCCTAAAATTGAATTTCGACGCAGCACCTTCAGTTACCTCTGACCGATTTTGATGACATCTGGTATATCTAGGCTCTATTTGGAATCACTTGTGCTTTGAAGTTTGAATGTCAGTCAGTTGTGTTGAAAGTTGATGTCAGTCACTTCTAAGGGGTGGAAAATAAAGATTGTAATTTTCAAAAACGCTTTAGCTCGAAAACTTTCGAAATAAAAGTATTGCTTTTTCAACAATTAAATGGACATGAATTTTTAGCTTCAATTGAGACCACCTATAGCTCTGTAGAACAAACCGTTCGCTTCGTATGAAATCAGAAGATCAGAGAAACAAGGGTGAATCGCAAGAGGCCTAATCTCCGCTCAACTTTTAGCTGACCGAAATTCGATCGTTGTTTGTTTCTTTGATTTTTACTCAGTTTTGCGTCCTTAGCAGCCAGTAATCAAATTTCCTAATGAAGGCACCCACAACTCTTTATTTCGTTGAAGTGAGTGTGAAGAGTTTATTTTGAAGAAATGAAGCCACTTTGAACCACTGAAAATCTTTGAAAACCTTTGTCTTGAAACCACTTTTTGAAAAACGGAAAAAAATTCGCTTGTACTATGAAATTAAAATAATAGTTTCCAACTCTTTTTACTCGGCGCCCATGACCAGAAAAGATAGCATGCGCCTAAATAAAATAAAGTCAAACTTGATTGAGAAGCGAAAATTATGGTTGGTAGGTAGAGACAATGGCAAAGCTGTGTTCTTTGCAGATCTATGCAGAAAAATAATTAACCTTTGTGTAATAATTTAAGTGTTTTCGATTTTACATATCTCGAAACGTAAACCATCAAAATTCGAGGGGAGTTGAAATTTTATATCTCGTGGTCGATTCCAAAAGTTTATTATTGAAAATGTTCATTTCCGAAAAACATACAATTTTGAGGATTAACTTTCTAGTAAAGCACGGCAGTGTATTCTGTTGATGTTACCCCTTCGTTTTAGAGCCAGAGCACAATTGGAAAGAGGGCAGGTAGTTGACAGAATGCGGGAAAAAATCGGGGGGGAAAATTCCAAAGCCCACATAAGGGTTATTGTAGCGGTAAGATCCTTCTTATTGTTGTCGATTCATCCAGAAGATTCGTCCTATAAGGTTTCAAAGATTCAAACAGAATAATCATGCTTCAGCTTATCAGATTTTTCGAAGGACACTCGAGGAAAGTTCAATTTGCTCGAAGAGCCATCAAGTCACGACAAGGTATAATCAATTAGTGGGATGAAGCGGGCGAAGCAGCGGCACGCGCTCGCCACCGAGGGAGAGAATACATTCCGCTCGGGGCGCCCGTAATTGAACGACCAAAAAAATATCGGGGGTGTGACAGATGCCTTCGACCCTCCTAAAAACAAACTCTACTTTCAGCCCTTAAAAACGCCGCTACAAAAAAAAATTTAAAAAAATACCCCGAAAAACACCCTTCACCGATCGGGAGGACCGATTAGCCGCCCATTTACTCGTCCTATTTTCTAATGATCTTCCCCGTTCCGGAGGCTATTTTAATGTAAATACCGAGTTCAGGGGGTTCTACGAGGCAACAGATGCGCCCTTCCTGCATTTGTTTGGGGGGTCTTTAGCGCCTAATTATGTCACCTATGCATTAGCTGGAGTCACGTCCGTACGTACAAATGCTCTCTTATCATGCTACACTAATGAATTGTAAACAAACTGTGGTGGTAAATGATTCAAGCTGACTACACGGGAATTTTTAAATAATTGTGTGGAATGTTATCCTGAAATCTATTGTATTTTATCCAACACCTCGTAATGAGCAAAGTACAGGGTGATCGATTATACACTGGGGTTATGGATACGAGGAAGCATTCGCAGCGCATGCGCAGAGGTTTCTATGAATCCGAGGGCAATGATATTGATAGGGAACTAACTGCACGCCAACCCGCACATTCCCTTAAAATTTTGTCGAAATCGCACGATAACTTCGTAGTTTTCCTCATTACAAGTATTCACGACAGACAGGCATGCAGACCAAAAAGTTCATCCCCCCCCCCCCCTTAGGTGTTGATGGTTTACGTTGCATGGTAGGTTTTGAAAATCGAATCAAACATTGTGAAATGGCAACATGACCTAACTCATTCTTGAGCCGTATTGAGTTAAGAGCTAGATTCAACAATTTTCTGCCCAAACCCTAAACCAATTGGTTGCAAATACCAACGGACAAGTATAATGGCCTGCACGTGCAGTACTAAGCAGTAGTAAGAAGTTCATGCCTCACGATTGTCATTAATTTTTAAATTCTTCTTCGTTCCTTCAGCTCCTGGAGGAGCATAGGGCCTGTACGAAATTCCGCCACCTCACTCTATCCTGACTCATCCTGACGACTTCGTTCCACGTTTTTCCTACTTTTTCAATATCCTCCTCGATTGTTCTTCGCCACGTCTTCCTGGGACGTCCTGCTCTCCGCGCACCTTGAGGATTCCATGTCAGAGCTACTTTTTCGATCGATCCATCTTGCTTTCGTAAGGTGTGGCCAATCCACCTCCACTTTCGCTCTTTGATTTGGAGTTCGATGTGCTTTTGGTTTGTCCTTCTCCAAAGGTCGTCGTTTGAGATCGTGGCCGGCCAGAATACCCTAACGATTCTTCTCAAACATCGATTGACAAACACCTGGAGCTGCGATCCCAGCTTCTTGGTCATCTTCCAAGTCTCACTACCGTATAGCAATACGGATTTAACATTTGTGTTGAAGATGCGAAGCTTCACTCTTTCAGAGACTGCTCGGTTTCTCCAGAGTGGATACAACTGAACAAAGGCACTGTTCGCTTTTCCGATGTGGGCTCTGACATCCTCATTAGTTCCACCGCGGGTTGAAAC
Organism: Apolygus lucorum; assembly: GCA_009739505.2. Classification (NCBI taxonomy): domain Eukaryota; kingdom Metazoa; phylum Arthropoda; class Insecta; order Hemiptera; family Miridae; genus Apolygus; species Apolygus lucorum. The sequence continues at coordinate 48,289,985 of CM019180.2, read as the reverse complement.
AATACTCCCCAGGTAGGTGAAACTGTCAACTTGTTCTACAGGGTTATCTTTGATAGTCAGGGAGTGCTCACTGCTGGTATTAATACGTATTTCCTTCGTTTTCGGACCATTTATCTTCAGACCAGCCTGTCTTCCAGCCTCAGTGAGGCCCTCGAGTTTACTATCCATATCACGGAACCTCTGGGCAAGCAGGCACACATAATCTGCGAAGTCAAGATCTTCCAACCTTCCACACAGTCCCCACTGGATCCCTCTTTTCCGTCTACTTATAGCTTTCCGCATGATTCTGTCAAGCACAAGCGTAAATAGGGTCGGTGAGAGCAGGCAGCCCTGCTTCACTTCCATATTCACTTTTATAGGGGCAGTGAGACTGTTGTTGTGCAAGATCCTGCATTCATATCCCTCGTAAAGGTCCTTGATGATGTTGACTAGTTTTTGTGGCACTCCATACTCTTTCAAAGTTGTCCACAAGAAGTCCTCGCTAATTGAATCGAATGCCATCTCTAAATCAACAAATGCAGCATACACAGGGCTTTGGAATTCCAAGCTTTGCTCTACAACAATGCGGAGTGTACTTATAAGGTCGATGCAGCTCCGGTTTTTCCGGAAGCCAGCCTGTTCCTTTCTTAGCTTTGTCTCTACGCAGTCTGCTATTCTATTGAGGATAATCCGACAAAGAACCTTGGAAGGACACGATAGAAGCGTGATGCCTCTCCAACTATTACATTTGGTAAGGTCCCCTTCTTTGGTAGCTTTATCACCACTCCCTGCTTCCACTCCTTGGGGAGTTTCTCCTCCGTCCAAATCTCTTGAAAGAGTGGGTAGAGGAAATCAGCAGTGGTTTGATCCCCAGTTTTTAAAACTTCTGCTGTTATATTGTCCAGTCCTGGAGATTTGCCATTTTTTGCCCTTTTGACCGCAGAGAGAATCTCTGATCTGTCAGGGGCATCAACGTTAATAGAAGGGTCTGGGGCTGCGGGTGTCTCTTGCATTGGGGTAGGACTCACTCTCCCGTCCTCCCGGCTCAGCAGTTCGGAAAAATGCTCCCTCCACCGGTTCAGCTGGTCCTGTTCGAGTGTAAGGAGCTTGCCTTTCTTGTCTCTTACTGGTCTATTAGAGTTAAATTTTTGAATTAAATCCCTAAAAAAAGGAAAGTAAAGAGAAAGAGTGCCAAAGAAGAAAAAGGAAAATTGTTGATTTTTCTCCTTCAAACTTCCACTTCTAGTTTTAAAGCCAATTTGCTTCAGAGTTACACCAAGGTAGCGGAAGCATTGTTTCCTTCAAGGCAAAAGAAAAAACGTTGTACAAAATGTAAATTTTCTGAACAATTTTGGTTTTGTGTCTGTCTCTCCACAAATCCTTAAAAAGGGTGATACTATACAAAGTTACTGTCCGATTTAGATGAAAATTTCAGGGATTGTGTGGTTATAGATGGTTCCCTATGGAAATCATGGCACCCTGATTGAAAGTATTTTGTACGCATGCACAAATGTAAAATCCTCGTAATAGCCACAATTTCTGCATTTGCCCTCCTATTTTTATGAAACTTCCTAGCATCATGCGAATTTATATGTAGATGGTCCCCTATGAACATTATTGCAAGAGATTGTTGAAATTATGCAATGGTAAAGAATGTAAGTCAGTCTGCATAGACGGGAACCAGCAACAGCTGCGTCATTATTTCTTATTAAAACTCCTCATTACATCATTTAAAAAAATTAAAACGGTAATAAAACTTTTGAACTCTTGAAAATTCAGGAAAAATGACTTACGTCATGTTGCCACTTCATCCTCGATTTTATTATTCAGGTCGCCCCAAGTTAAGGACAGCAAAACTTCTGGATTCGATTGTACAACTAATTTAAGCAAGAAAATATCTCCTAGCTATTGTATTATAAACCCTTATTTTTCCAATTTATTTCAATTTTAAAAGTTTTTTGGGTTTCTCAACTTTATGTCACTAAAATTAGCTAACTACCTCAATTTACCATACAAACGTAAAATAAAGGGCATCGTTAGAAGGGGCGTATTGTTTTGTCAAATTTGCGAAATTTCCTATTTTGGTTCATAGTTTTTAATATAAACCTTTGGAATCGACAAAAAAAATTTATAACCGCCCTCAAAATTTGTTGGTTTACGTTTCAAGATACGTAAAATCCAAACATCTAATAATCATTTTGCCGTACGTTGTCCTCCGTCTTTTACATATGGGCTCCTTTTGGATGCTGGTTGTGGCCGAAACTTTTGGTCATTTTCAATCGCTTTTAAGGAGTAAAAATTAGGGGTTGAAATTTTCAAAACGCCATAGCTCGAAAGAGTTAATGTAAACCATTTTAAAACAAGAATAAATTGAAATTTCAGAATCGAATGAGACCCCGGAGCTTTGTAGGACCAACCGTTCGTTCCCCATGAGAATTTATGGGTTGGACTTATGATAAATCAAAAACACGAATGTGAATCGCCAAAGAGGCCAAATCGCCGTTTTTAGCTGACCAAAATGCAATCTTGTTCGTTTCTTCGAGTTTTATTCATATTGTTGGTAGGTAGTGACAATGGTGAAGCTGTGTTCTTTGCGGGTGGTCTATACAGAAAAATAATAGACCGTTGTGTAATAGTTTGAAGTTTTTTTTTTTGCTTCTCAAGATGTTACTTCCGAGCCATTTTTTAACAACTCAACGGTATAATCAAGATTTTTTTACAGTCAAAGTTGAGGGAAAACACAATTTGTGTTTAAACGCAAAAAATTTGAATTTTAAAAAAATCGACGTTTTGATCTACTCCGCAACCGAACATCTCAACTTAGGAGTTCTCCCATCAAAACCTCGAAAAAAATTCACGCTTTTCCTTGTTTATACACAAATTTCTTTCCTAAATTGTAAAATATTTTAATTCCAGAAAGACACTGAAACATTAATTCCAGAACGCCGCTGGATGACGCTATAAGTTCAAAATTGGTGAAAGTGGAGTCTTACCCTTTTTTCCTTGTACTCTCGATATTTAATTTGCTCGGTCATATCGATCAGGGTCAGAAAATTTCCATGTTGATTTCTCTCCAATAAATTGGATATCGATGGCTAAGACTTTTTTGTTCAAACCGCTGGAAATGTTTAATTTCAAGTTGAGCAACACTTTTTATGATCAACAGTTGAGACAACAAGTGTTATCAACACGTATAGCTACCTTCTGTATAGATCCAAAGCAAGAAAAATAGAGGAATTTTTTTCGTTCTCCTGAAACCAGTCAAATTTTTTTTTATCACATGTTGTCTCTTTAGCCATCGATATTCAACACCACTGAATTCCCCAGCACCTATACAGGAACCAAAGGGAATTTCCATGTTGATTTCTCTCTAAAAATGGAATATTCAACATCACTGATTTCCCCTACACCGATCCAGGAACCAAAGGGAATTTCCATGTTGATTTATCTCGCAAACTTTCGACCAACCAACCACTAAGAACTATACATCATAAATACAACACAATTCCTATCCCTACGCTCAAAGCAGCGACGGAGAAGTGCCGCAGATAAGACCCGACCACACCCATGCAAGAGCCAACTCATAAACCACCTACAATATAATTACCCTGGCAACTTTTCGAATGGAGCGGGGTCTGGTAGAATGCGTTGCCGTAAAGCGTTAATAAATTGGCGAGCCATTACTTAATGGTATTAAACTTCTGGGAGGCCACATCGCATGCCGCGGTATTATTTTCACAAAGGACAATTGACCTGTTGAGCATGAATAATTTCCGCCCATCACTTAGTTATAACCTGCACAATTACAGGTCTAACCCGTTTCAGTTTTCTGTACTCTGTAATTTTTGCTCGTTTGTTGAAAGCGATAACGCGGTTCGTTTCAAAACTCCACGAACAATATAATTACTTAACTTTTTATTTGATTATAATTATAAGTTTATTCTCTTCCCTTCTGTTTACGTCACATTCAAGGTGGATTGACAAGTACCTTGGTTGTTTTATTCGTGAATTTACCTGGACTTTCATCATAAATGTACGTGAAATATATGTGTGTATGCAGCACAAAATTCTTTTAATAGCAATCAACAATTGGCCCTGGAAAAAATTTAGCTCTACAGGACCCTTTTATAGGCTGAACCTTCTTCAAAAAAGTTGCGTGGTCACTTTTTCAGACTGAACCCTCCTCAAAAAAGTTGCGTTACATAAATCCCGTTCGTAAAGCATAAGCAAACTTTCACAATTTTCACCTTTAGATTTCAAAACCTCAAAAAAACACTCACCTCGTCTCCCTGATCTCGTAGAGTAGGTACCCATACGTTTGATGTAGATTTCTTCCGATTTTTAGTACCTATATCATAATGCCATAGGCACAGGGTATGTTTTGAAAATGAATGTAGTCCATAGTATGGAATACTATTCTTGCTCTTCTCATCCTCACTAACTCATTGAGTATCCACCCTCGGCTATTGCAGTCTTGGGTACAACAAATATACGCAGATTTTCTTAATAATATACTATATAATAATACGCAGATTTTCTTAATAATATATAAATTGATTTTATACTTACAATTTTTAGACCATTTTAGTGAATTTTCGAAGAAAATGATGCTATTGCAATGGCCTCAAAAATTTTAGAATCGACTTTTTCGAAAAAATTTTTCACTGAAATCCGTTTTGGAACATTCTGAAACGATCCCTGAAGTTTCGCCAAAAATCATATATATATATACATATATATATATATATGTATATATAGGTATATATATGTGTGTGTGTGTGTGTGTGTGTGTGTGTGTCATTCCGCACAATAACTTGAGTAATTATTTGAATTTTTTTTTTTTTAGTTTTCGCCAAAATGTTCGTAACAACAAACAAAAGGTCAAGTTCGTTAGCCAAAAATTTTGGACAATCCAAAGTGGTCCAAATTTCAAAAAAAGTGAAAAAAAAGTCCAAAAAAACGAGTTTTTCCCGTTTTTTTGTGGGTAATACCTTCACAATCATCATAATAAATGGTATATTCGGATTCAGCACAAAATTTCTGATATAATGCGTTTTTCAAAAATGAAATTGTCCAAAAATTAAGAAAAGTATGGATATATTCATATATATAATGAAAACGCGCGTATTTTTGTTGTACCCAGAAATAGAGTAGCCGTGTGGGTACTCTATGAGTTCGTAGAGACGAGTAGAACATGAATATGTACTCCTAAGATCTTCAAAGCATACCCAGTGCATACAGTATGTTGGTATGGTATACTGAAAATAGAAAAAAAACCAACAATAGGATGTGGTGTTGACATGGAGTGGAGTGGTCAATGCAGTGGTTAAGATCTTAACCATAGCTTCAACTGAAAGATTTCTTTGAAAATTCGCTCATTAATTCATGCTGCATGAATGGACTTTTTAATTTCTGAAATTGTACCTTTATGTACTGATTCCGAAAACACTATAGGTATATTATGTTGGTAATGTCCACAGAAACCCTAAAAACACATTTTTCCTTTATTTTTAGAGGATGGCTTTTCGTAGTATGCTTAATACACATGAATATGGTTTTTGGAAAACCTTCGTTTAAAATTCGAATTGTTTCAAAATTTTCTAGAACGGATTTCCGTGAAAAACAAATTTTCAAAAAAATGCAAACACAAAATTTTGAATTTGGCCCGATGGTACGGAACATAGTATGAAGGTACCTTTGCATATCTCAGAGTGTGATCCAAACTCCTACACTGGAGATTGAGAATTCTTACTAAGGATTTTGGATGTCATAATCAATGTAATACTCCTGTTAGTCTGAAGCGTTTTTCGTGCATTTGGTACGTTTTGAATAATAAAGAACAGTGAACTGTCTCATCCCTCGGACTTGTTTTCATTTCACCTCTTTCCCACATCTTCCCTATCGAAATCTTCGTCCTTGTTGTCCAGGAACCTGTTTTACCAGGGATTCTCTGCCCAGGGGCCCTTGTGGTGTAGCGTTGCTCTCGGGTACGAGTAATCAGTATCTGCATTCTACTTTCTGTTACTCCTGATAATTAGAATTAATACAATCCTTCTTACTGCGTATCTTGTCAGTGCTATACATTAAAATTGTCAAAAAACAGTCCACTCACACCCTTCAATCCCAAGCTCTGAATTTTTCAAATGTCTTGATTATCTCCAAATTCATTTGGAAAACTCTTTTCGCCGTGGTTAAGACGAGGTTAACAAGAACCCGAACCCAAGAGAACCCAAGAGAACGAACTAATAATACAAACGGAACCAATTTTTAGCTATTGTCGAACGTTGAATCTGCGCAACCATGGATGAGCTTGAAACGTTGGTCACTAGAATCTAGTGCCATCTGATGGCGCTGCAACTCCTCCCTGATTTTAGGCTGGCCTTGGAATACGAGGTCTCTCCGGATAGTTCGTATAAAAGTTAGATATTAATCGGGTAATTCGATTTTGTCCCCTTCAAAACACTCTCCCTGGGAAACAATGCACTTCTGCCATCACAGTGGAAACGGCGATAGTAGAAGTGCATTGTGTCACAAGAAGAGTATTTTGAAGGGGGCAAAATCGAATGACTCGAGTAAAATAAAAATGTTATCCAATTTTTACACCAACTTTCCGGACAGACCTCTTTCATCTACTTCCACAATTTTCCTATACTCATTTATATTGAGACAGATATTCGAAACTATCTAAATCGCAACGAATAATTTGATGCCTCATACATGAAAATCCAGGTCACTGTGCTCCGCAAAACCATGGGCTGGGAGGCAGTAAAGGACTAGATAAACACATTACACATTTCTGTCGCCTCACTGTAGTCGGGTAAAGAGGTTACCACAATGTTCCAAAAAGGTCGTCTCCAGGGAACAAATGAACAATAGAAAAGGTACAAAACTGCAGCTCCTTTGTCAGGAGAGGAATCTGCTCAACCGCTACCCTCCAGTTCAAGTTCACACTCCCACCCTTCCACAGGTCAGATGCCGCAATAAAAGGGGAAAAATTTTAACCTCAGGAAAAGGAATGAAAGTACTTAACAATGAAGCCCATCTTGATTAAACCCGTTGCACCAAAGCCTTCTGGGTAATCGGGGATGAAAAAACCACGGATCTGCCCTTCTGCGAAAGGAGAGGAAGTGATATTTTATGCGCTACTCCGTGAAATAGGTCCCTACTTTCAATTTTTTTTAATCACGCTCTTTACAGGCGTCGAGATACTGTTGAAGATAGGGGGGTGGATTTTCAGAATATAAAAAGGTGACAATGAGTGGCAAAGAGCAGCGAGGCGATACAAAAGTGTAATTTTCACCAGCGTGGGGGAAATGACTAGCGATTCGCTGATTACGAGGTGGATTACGGCGTTCTTTTTTCGCGCTACGCTCCTATCAAAATTAATCACGAACCCTCCACACTCCCCAGACCCTAAAAAATTCCTAGTACCACCCACCCTGTTCCAGCAACTTTTTTTTTATCTCACAAAGTAGAATCTCCAGGGGTAATATTAATGCTGAAAAAAATAAGTTCAAAGGGACTACTGAAGCTGGGATTAACTTTGGATGAACTAGGTTGCCTCAGTGAAGAGTGAAGGGGGGAGCCTCAAAGCACTCTTCAGGACTGCTGGCGTAAGCAAGACTGGGGTTGGTCCCTGCTGGGTCCATTTACTTGTCCAATTACGAGAGTTGGTAAAGGGAAATCGGGAGAGGGGGAAACCCGATTGGAGGATTTTGCCACATGTTTAACGCCAGTCCTCCTGATTGGAGGGAGAGTGGTTCTCATCTCCTTTCATGACTTCCTCACTTTTCCCTCGAGCTTTTCATTCATCAGCTCAACCTTATATGTAACTGCTTGATGAAAAGTTATGCCTTTCATATTTTTTCATCTTTGAAGAAAATGAAAAAAAAAATTATACAGGGGTAAATTATCACTGACCAAACTAGTAACTCCGCAACTTTAAAGCGTCCAGTTTACCTCGGACTTTTACCAATGCGAACGAATCCAAGCCATTCAAATCATTCAGTAATATTAATTTATATGTTAGGTGCATCAATGATATCATATTAATGGTTATATTATTATATTTTTACCCTTTTCAACAACCTTGTAAAAATGATTCCTACAAATGAAATGATTTGATTTGATTCGATATATTATATTTTTATCAACTATCAGATATTTAGATAACTATGACATATTTAGATAATATCTAAATAGCCTAGTTGATAAAAACATAATATATCGAATCAAATCAAATCATTTCATTTGTAGGAATCATTAATCAGGAATATATTATATTATTTCGAAGATGGTTGCATTAATGTTACATAACTTTGTATCAGTCACTTTGGGAAGTGTATCAAACATTGTTTAGTGTCACGATACAAGGTATTGTGGTAAAAGAATAACTGGAGAAAGTATAACTACCACAATTTTCATTTTGTTCAAAAAATCTTCTGAACTTGTAAGTGGTTATTTACATAATAAAAATCTAGGGGTTACTTTGTCCCTAAAATTAACATTTTGAGGGTTGTTTTTATTTAGAAGAAGTATTAAAGGAAGGGGATATGCAAGAGTAGTAGTAGGAGGGGAAAATAGTTAGTTATTAGAAGAAGAATTATCGTTCCAGTGATTGGAAGAGCCATTTTGTCGTAGCGTTCCTCATTCTACTGCAGACCTCAGCTAGTCATTTCTGAAAGTGTTTCTGTTCAATGATTAGAAGATTTCTTAGAAGATTATATTGAAGGAGAAGGGGTGATCCTTGTGATCATCAAGAGCTATTTAGTTCTTCCAAGTCTGAGGTAGGCTCTCATCCCCGGAGTAGTTTGGTGAGTGGGAGTCAGTGTAGATTCGAACAGCGACATTTCCGAATGGTGATATTCGTGTACAAAAGTCCAGGTTAGCGAGACAGTTTAGTGACACTTCCGTGCAAAGTTCAAGTACATGATTACTTTGTTGACACTATTCTTGAGTCTAGCTTCCCTTGAAATGGTCCTTATTCAAACACCTGACCAACAATACTGTTGACAGCTGGAACAGACAATATAAACAACAATGGAAGAGCTCATCCTACAATTTGGCTTCAGATACAGAAGATCAAATTGCAGCAGCCGGCAGTGACTTATCAACGGCAAGTTTCTTATCAAGACAGAGCTCTATCTGGAAGGATTGTTGATCAATGTTTACCATGACCATGACGCATCACCTGCATAAGTGCCTGGTGAAGTTGGGCTACTTATTTGAGCTTGATGACTCTAAATAACGGATGAATGCTTGGAGGAAGATTTGTCAAAGATGATTTTGTTGGAGTTATAGTGAAAGGAAGAGCATTGCTTCATTGTTCTCCCTCCACTCTCTCGTGTAAAGAGTTTTTGAAGAGTGGGCACAATTCCTTATATATTATTATTTTATTAATAACAAAAGTTCCTTTATTGTACACTCTAATTTTAAGAGGTGTTCGGCTAGTAATCCAAAGATGAAATCACGCTTCTCGCAACTATCCCCATGTAAATCCGCAGAGTGCTGTGGGTACTATTGAGTGCGGTGGAAAATAACAAGACTCTTCAGCTATGATTGAGGGATGCCGGATCTAAACGGACCCTTCATGGAGCCCATATGGCCGATGAACTGTCGAATAAAGATCAACGCTCGAGGGGTCGATCCCCTCTTCCCATTATCATGTGTACATAACACCTCTCCATCCCGTCTTTTGTGATCTCGCCTACCAGGACTCGGGAGAATGAGTGGAGACCATCCCTTGGGTTTTTTAAGTATCAGTTTGAGCTCTTCATCTGGCGTAGGATAAAATGGACCGGAAAAAACGTTTTTGACAAACCCTCTTCAATAACTCGCCCCTCAAGCCACATTGTAAAATAAACAACAAAAAAATCCTTCTCCTACATAAAGTTGCGAGAAGGAATTGCGATGTGACCTCCGCCTATTCGTTAATTTGTCATTTATGAACTTTTAATTAAGTAAATTGCTACCTTATTTTTGGTTCAATCCCTGTCACAAAACTTCTTGAAGGAGGTAGTTGTGCTATGCCTAGGTCAGCTTTCTTAAATGGTACTGATAATAATAAAAATAAAATGTCAATTCACGCAGAATGACATAATAAGCAAATTTTTGAAGAAATCTTTAAGGTAATGTAAAAAATATGTGGGAGTGGCATATTGCACGAATTGTTGAAATCATACTATCAAACTGTTGGTTAAAATCTTAAAAACTTCAAAAAATACTCTCGTCGTCACCCCGAACTCATGGAGGTGTTCCTAAGGTTTCCAATCTTCAAGGAATCAGTCGGTAATCATTGCAAGCTTAGTAGGGCTGGTTCATGGGGATCACCACAAACGTGGACTTCACCCAATCCTCAGGAAGCTGTCCGTCTCATAGAGGCGATTGAACGGCTTGACGAGAAGTCATGGAGAACCTCTGAAGGATGGATGAAGACCCTCAAGGTTCTGCATTGAGTCATTATTGTTATTATTATTACTGTATATAATTCAGTTATTACCAAACTGACGTAGAAAGTTGCCTGCTCTGAAGGGCAAAACGCACACCGTACCTAGTGCTTTCTCTACTTATTCCAAACATCTTAAAATATTGGATAGCTTTTTAAAAAGAAACAATTGAATTTTCTTGAATGTCTAGTACAATGACGTAATATAACTTTTAATGTCTTTGCGAGAGAGGAATGTCAACTGCGGTTTGGCAATCATGATGGAAGACGTTCCGCAGTGAACCGTCAAACATCAAAAACGTTTCAACCGTAAAGCTACGTCCTATATCACGAGAAGGGATGCTCATTGTAGCCCCAACCATTGACTCCTCCCCTATTAACTAACATGTGTCACACTTTCAACCGCATATGTAATGGCCAAAGGATTAAGTCTCGATCATTCAAAAGCCGTAGGAAATGAAGCGAGACCCACGGACAAGTTTTCTGGTCCACAAATTGACTTCGGAAAGGCACATGCCAGCATTTCCGAGTCTCCCCTCATTCCGAAGTCTTCTTTGTGTACAGTTAATAGAGCTTGTATCGGGCTGGTCCATCTGCGCCGCCCCCAGCGTCCCTTGTTCAATCCTCAGCAGAGCCAGATGGTACCCAAACCTCCTTCCTCCACGATACCCCTTCCTTTAATGAAACCTCCCAATCACTTAAACACCCCCCAAAACCCCATTCAAGCGCTAATCTTCACTCTTTAAATTCAAACACTCCTCGGGCTTCAGATTACTTTTTTGTTGGTGTGGAATGAGCACTTGACTCTTGAGGAGGGAAGGTTCCTCGGGGAATACGGGTGGGTCTATTCATTCGATGCAATACGCCTGTCTGTAGAACAATAGGAGCGTTTTATCTCTTTTCACTTTCCTTGCCCGAAGATTTGGATTGGATTGCAATTTTTTTGATGCTGGTAAACTCGCTTATACAGCTCATGAATGATTTTTATTATTGGAAAATGCAGGCCCCTTTTTGAGCACACCTAAGGTTCTCGTGGTAGTCGGCCTGATCCACAAGAGTGCTCACCACCCCACCAACTGATGGAACAAAAATTACTGGTAAAAGGCCAAGAAACAAAATTGGGCGTGAAATTGTGAAGAATGGAGGTGAAGATGGTCGGACAATGTGGCACACTGTCCACATACGGTCAGAGGAAAAAAGGGCAGTTCCCTGACCATGGATTCCCACCCGGATTCGTCTGGATTTCGCTTCCAATCACGTCTGATCATTTGTTGGACACGATGTGCAGACTTTTCATTCGTACATAAGCTGCATCTTGGTTCCATGGACTTCTGAGCCAATTAATAAAGTCACTTCTTGTTCAGGAGAGTACGAAGCTGGTGTACATCTCCTCGTTGATTTCATTGGGATTAGAAAATGTCAAAGGTATGCTTGAGAGTGTTTATCTGACTTGATGGTGAGTTGTACCTACTTTTTACTCTTGGGGTACCGCATTAGGTTGGATTTGAATGGTTCTGCAGAACCAACTTTTGCCCGTCACCTTAGGCCCGGCCTACTGAAGGGTCATATATCATTCATAACGTATGTTTCTGACATTGTTCTTTGTTTTTTAGAAATAAATTTCTCTCTCTCTCTCTCTCTCTCTCTCTCTCTCTCTCTCTCTCTCTCTTTCTATTCTCTGTACCTTCTTGTCGCCTCTTCACTCGCTGTTCCTGTCCAAATATAGATATTCTCTGCGATTCTTCAGTTCAATTGAAAAATCTTGCATGTGATTGATTGTAACTACCCCTTGGCTTGTTGCACATTTCACTAAATTAATTGATAAAATTGAATAAACCCATGCACCATCATGGACATCATGATATTGTACAGTTTTCAAAATTTTGGATCTGTTTCCTACCATCCTTTTAAAACTACCTCCCCTTCTCCTGGTGTGGTAGGTAAGTGGTCCGATCCGAGTAGCCATTTTGTATCAGTTTCCTCTAAACCAGTTTACCCACTCCCCAGCCGATACCTTCGAAAATAATAATTAACAAGTAGTTAAGCGAATTCCTCTTGGTTAACGAAGTGAAGGCAGCTTGAAAAGAAAGGCGATGTCGCGGAAACATGGAACGTCGCTTCGCGCTTGAGAGGCAGCGATTTTGGCATTCAAAGGTGAAGAAACGACAACCCGCCCCCAAACGACAATATATCCCGAAGCCTTTTGTGAACTCCACGAACAAAAACACGGCCCTGAGGGGCCCATACTAAGTTTACAATGAACTCGGAGGAGGAGAAATCCCAACCGCTTGTCCTCAAAAGTTGTAATCAAATTTTCATCCTCTCCCGAAGAGCTCTTTTCTGGAAAAGTAAACCGTGAAGGAACATCGCTCTGTCAAGAAACTTGGGCGAAGATAGCTGGATTAAACTGTCATTGCGATCGTCTTCTTTCCACTGACTTTCTCCCTTTCGCCACCAGGCTCGATCAATAGAGACATTTGTGAGATGAAACCGTTTGTCGTTCTTTTTCTCCTCGGCAAAATAGGTTTCTTTGTGGTGTGATGAGATCAATGGTATTATATCGTGATGTGCAAATAAATAAGTAGTATAGTTAGTATAACTTTTGTCAACTGAGGTCTTTAAACTTGGTGGGTCAAATACAAAATTGACCTACCAAGCCTATGTGCCATCTGATTACTTACGAGAATATAATCGAAATTATAACTTGTGGATACCAGACATCCAAAAGCATAGCAGACCGATTTGCAGTAAGATTTTCAAGATTTCAGATCAAATTCAGAAGTACCTAAATCTTGGACCTCAAATTTGGCTCAATATGCATTGTCACACAATCGATGAGAGACCGTCCTAAACGATTCTCGAGAATTTTCATCAAAATTATTTTTAGATAAAAGTACAATAAACCACCAAGCATGAAAGATAAGGTAGAACGATAGAGCATCTGTTGATCCAATGCTGTCTCAAATCGAAGAGTCACATAAGCGCCGAAAGTGGTCTTGTTTATGTATGAAATACTGCACATTCTAGCGGAGGTAGAACCAATCAACGCTGAGGCGCCGCTCCAAGGTCACTATAACCTTCAAAGGTCATCCTCTCAAAGGGTAAAGAACGACAAATCACTAAATATATAAGAAATAATTGAGTAATTGAGATGACGAGAAAGGTAAATTCCGAAGTAGATATAGTACTCTAAATATCCGGACGATTAAGTAAACAGTGCGCTAGCCAAAAGCTGGACATCGAATGACCAATCCATGCATTGAACCTGAGCACAGGGATCCTATCTATCGATACCTTTATTCGTACATAAGTTGGATACCAGACAATATATTCGATTGACTTGAATGGTATCAGAGGAAGCCACGTTCTGCACCCTCTTAGCAAAAAAGTTTTTTTCGTGTGGTAAAATGATTTTTAATCTATTATCCAGATGAACTACACATCTTCTTTGAAATACCGTACACGCCACGTCCCCCACCGCGAGTTCTAAGGGGTGATTAAAAGAAGAGTCCCCATAGAGAGACAAATCGCTCCGCTACGACGGAAACTCGGACATGTCTGGCTTCCCTGGTATGATTGCCTGTTCCGATAGGCCACCTTTTGTTTCCCAATCCCCCCATCTAGGGGTAGACCGTTTCAAAAGCTTTTATACCCTTGATGTCTCTGGTGTCTCATCTGGAGATATCCGGGAGTAGCCGATTATTAACTATCTACGTAGTATCGAATGACCACCGCGTGCGCGCTTCAATTGACGATCAATGAGGATTTGAAATCATAGGAACGTCGGCCAGATACGATCGGTTCATATTCCCATTATGTCTCGATCGCCCTCGAGAATTTTACTTGGATTACTATGTTTGCACCTCATCAGTTTTGGTAAATGACAGTATCTACTAAACTGGGTGTAGTTCAGAGTATTGCTACAATACCTTTTTCCCTCTTAATATCATTAAAAGTGACGGGCTTATTGTTCCTAAAAAGTCCATTATATGGGTGTAGCACATAATACCTTCTTCGTATCCATAAAATCATAGTACTGTAGAGGATTGAGATACATCCAAATGTTCTTGTAATTATGTAGGGAGATTCAAGATGATCTATATTGCTTAGGATCTAACCAATAATTGGGTTGACCCTCTGGCTGGATAATTGTTCGGTTCTAAAATACTTCACAAATCTACCAATTTGATTGACAACAAAGAACCATATAAGCTCCCGATCCCGGTCAAGCAAAAACTGAAATCACTAGCCATCCTGAATACAGTTTTCAAACGTAGGTATCAAACGATTTGGTTCCGTTTTAGACTCCAATAGTCTTGTTCACAATAAAATATAAAATATTAGTTTTTTCTACATTCTTAACAGTCGTAAAGTTGATACAATCAAATTTAGGCGAAATTGATAATGAAAACTGTGATAGAAAATCTCTACGTTTGGCCTGACTACAACAAATTAATCCAACTTCAATGGAATTCTTAAGTGCAGGTCACAATCCTTAAAAGTGAATAGAAATGGGATGAAAAATTGATAATGTAATAATTCCTACTTTCTGATGGTCCCTCATAACAGTTTCCTATGAGTCTTAGAGGCAAACCATGAAGAGTACTCATACAAGAGTAACGAAAAGGTTCTCCCTTACGGTAGAGTCGGAATCGTCGGATTCCACCTTTCCAATAGCCTATATACTAATACTTTGAACGGTACCTATGCTGTCGTTTCGATTCGTTATGACCCAAGTTTCAATACCTAATAGGCTGTAATCACAGAACACAGCTTTCTAGAAAGAGGTGTGGAAAATGTAGGAAAAATGAATAGTTGGAGAAAGAAAATCTCACTTGTGCAGCATGATTGGATGAGCAAATTTTCATAGTTTCCATTCTGGGTTTATGTTTCAAAGTACGTACTTACAATCCAAAAATCGAATAAAATAAAATACGTCCGTCCGCCGAACGCAGCACTTTCCTTAGTTATATGGACCGCTTTTGATTACATTTAGTTTATGAGCTCCATTTGGGGTCTAGCTGTGCCGTATAGCTTTTTGTTAGTGTCAGTCACATCAAAGGGATGAATAGGAGGGTTGTAAACTCGCGTCGTAAAGGTATTGTTTTTTTCACCAATTTGAAATATAGGTCATTGAATTTTTAGAATCGAATGAGACCAAAAAGTTCAAATAGTTTGTTCCCCTTGAGAACTTAATGGTTGGTCTTATGATATATCAGAAACATGAGTGTGAATCTCAAGAGAGGTTTAACCTTAGTTCAAATTTTGTCTGACCAAAACGCAATCGTTATTCGTTTCTTCGAGTTGTGCTCAGTTTTGCGTCCTTAGCGACCAGTGATCAAATTTCCTAATGGAGGCACCCACAGCTCTTTTTTCTTCGAATTCAGTGTGAAGCGTTATTTCTTCAAAATAAACTTGACTGTGAAGTGTAATAAATTATGGTTGGTAAGTAGTGGCAATGCAAACCTGTGCTGTTCGCAGGCAAGTTATCTATACAGAAAAATAATAAACCTTTATGTAATAACTAGGTGAAACCCTGCTAAAAGCAGCCAAAAACTAATCGTGATATGTGAGAATAAATCCGTAATATCGTGTCAATAAATTTATGTAAACACGTAGTTTATCAAATTACAAAAAAGTTAATGAGAAATTTTTAATTTTAGCTGCCTTAATTACCATTTATTACTTGTAGGTAACTAATGAACTCGTAACCCTTTTTACCTTCACAAATAGAGGATTATTCATCTTTGTAACCCGAAGTAACTATAAGTAGTTGGTACTGGTTGGACGTTCCATCACAAACCCCCAGTCAACGCAAATAAGTGCTCCTCAACATCAAAGATGCCGCCGCCAGTGCCTTAATAAATTAATTACAGAAAGGTGAGCGAAGAGGGGAGATTTTAAAAGGAAAGTGGAGAGAAACAACCTTATTGTGTTACTTAATCAACAACCCCCTTCCGATTTTCCCCTATTTTTGAATTACCTCCACCCTTGGTCTTTCAAAGAGCGACGTTTTATACTCTCCGCTGAGGGTAGCAGAGCAGATTACAGAGGTGGTTGGCTGAGCAGCCAGGAAGGGAGTGCACAAGAGATGAGCCCTCTTACCCCAAAGGACAGATTAGTCTTATTAGGGCGTCGCGTTTTACCTTGTTTTCTGATTTTCTCCTCTTTTCTTAATTGAAGACATTAAAATGATTACCCTCCTTTCCCTAACGCTTCTAATCCCTCTTGGCTCGACGTTTTGAGCTCATTAACCGTCCAACGGTATAATTTTCTGTCATTTTTGTCGTATATGTCAGATGTGCTTGATAGCACATTGAATTCAACAATTTATGTAGTAGAGATTTATGAGTCATCTCATGCCTGTGAATTGATACATTCAAAACACCTTTCAGACATCGTGTTGAACATTGCAGTTGATCCAGAACGTCAACCAATTTGGGTCCTCAATTGAAGAGCTTGATTCAAAACTATATCCATTTTGGTACAACGTGAGAAAAACGCGAAAACCCGTAGCGAACTGAAAAATGATTTTTAAACCAACGATGTTATTTTTATATACGGTAATGTTTCTAAATTATAATAAATATTTTTGGGAAAACAGGTAAATTAGTTCAAAGTTTAAAATAATTTTGAACGAGATTTGAAATATCAGATCTATGGAAATAGTAATTTTTTAAACAAAACGTGGGGTTTAGTCATTTTTGGGATCAAACCAAGTGGATAGAGTACTTTTTAAAAATAAACTAAGTGGATAAAGTACTTTTGGAAACAAAACGGATATGAGACCGTCATTGTGCTGTATATACTACCTTTTGAAATTAAACGGAATATTCACCCTCGTGTTTCAATTGAATAGATTATCTTTTGCCTCAAAACGATCTTGAAGAACTACCCACCTAAAACTCTGGGAAAGTATTCGAATACCTCAATTTCGATAAAAATGGTCTTTAGCACCTTTTGGAATCAAACTCCTCAATTGTCAATCCAAAAATATATTCTAAAGTAATTGTGATGAAAGTGACGTTTTCGACAATCAAGGCTATTGAACTGGGACTGTCAACTTTTCGATTAGGCGGCAAAAATGACATGATTGAGGGAAAATTAATGTGCACCTTAGGATCATTTCAACCAATTCTAGCCACTAGCCACTACTATTCTCCATTTTTGACGAAGAACTCAAAATTTAAATGAGCAACAGCGAGCAACTACACAAAATCATGGACCACGTTAAGATAGTCCATTGAAGCCTTACAAGTGAAGAATGCAATCTTGCTTGACGCAGAAGCTATGCAAAGAAGTCGGGTCTTCGCGCCAGGAGTAATATCTGTTCGCAGTCGTTGCAATATGATTGACCGAGATGAAATCAGAGACCGTGCTATTTGATCAAGATCCATTATTTTTAATCACCGGCCGTGAAAACCATAATTGCAATCTGTGGTTAACGTTCCTTTAATTAAAACAACTAACCGAAATTCTTTGTCGGATGTTTCTAACAACTTCACTATCTAACATCAGCACAATGATGTTTCGCTTAGTAAAGCTGCTGAAGTATTCTGGACTCATTTCATACATCTGCTTACGTATTTCGGTGGTTGCTCAAGAAGATGGCAAGTCAGAATATGCTCAGAATAATTCGATAGAAGATCCAGTAGGTAATCCATTCAATAATAAGTTATACTACGAGTACCTTCATAGTTACTTTTCAGTAGGTTAATTGTACGCGTAATTTTCCAAATAGCACGATTGATTCCATCACTACACTTAGACGCCAAATAAGACAATTTTGTTACCTACATGGTTTTTACGTTTGGGCACGGGCAGAGGCTACTTTCAATCCAGGAAACCATCTACATGCCAATAGTATAACTAAATAAATCACATACTTACTAATCAAAAAGCAAAGATTTTCAGGATGCTTCCGTCAACTTCTATCCGTAAAAAAGTAGCCAATATCCGGAAAAACACAATTGTTTTTTGGCTCCTCAACTATGTGCCAGCCTTAGCCGATAACAAGGTGATACCGTATGCCAATGAAGCTAAATACCTTGGGATGAAGCTGGATGTTAAACTAAGGTGGAAGTCCCTCGTCAAGAAGAAAAAAGCTGAGCTTTTGATTGAATTCAGGAAAATGTACTGGCTGATGGACCGACGGTCAAAATTGTCAGTCCACTATAAGCTCAAAATATTAGTGTGATACATCATAAACTAAGTTAATGTGAGCATCATGAAGTGCAAGTTACCACAATGGGTGACAGTGACAATGGGAACTAAGTGAAGTATCTTAGTTTTCTTAACGTACAAAGTTTCTATCAGAAAAATGTTGCTTATAAGTTGTAACTTGGTGCAATAAAACAAGTTAGTCAAAAAAAATATATTAGAGGAATTTAGTAGCAAAATGGCCAAGAAGAAATAAGTTTGTCGACGGAAGAAAAGAGCTCACAACTATCGAAAACTGCAACAGAAACTCATCATCCGTCAAATTTTCAACGCCTCATTGACATCCGAAAATCGCAACATGGACTGCATGCCTACAGTCATCTGAAGTTCATACCGGATTTGTTTCTAGAGAACACGAATGTGTCAAAATCAACTCTATTTCGCGCCCTTTTATCCGGAAATCCCAAAAAAACTACGAGGGACGACCTGATTAGGATGGAAGGCGATCACGGCAGGTGAGGTGCGTCAGAATCGGTCCGTTTTACGGCACAACCAACCAGTTTTGTTTCTATACGAATCAAACGTAACTTAATGTAGGTACATGTAGAAACCTAATTAAAAAGTATCATAATCCACGGTTACGGTTTCTTACCTGAGAATGAACTGGAGTTGTTCAATTGACGTCTTCGTGTAGGTAAAAGAAACAGGTGACTTCAAGCGAACTGAAACCATTCACTTTCACTTGAACGAATCCGATAATGGCCATATATTTCACTCCCGACCTCAGAAACTGATTGGGAATCACAGAAATCAAAACCGGAGAAACAAAGAAAAAGCTAAAAATCTCATTAATAAATCGGGAAGCGCTGCACAGTTTCAAATAAATGTGATGAGAAAAACACACAAGAGTGACACACAAGATGGCGGCCGGTCAATCAGCAACTCAGCCCAGTATCAATTATTGTGATTCAATTCCAGTTTTGAATTCTTTATTTGAATTTATACTGGGAGATCCAAATATTGTTTAGAAGGCGGTGTCGTTCGGAAAATGAGAAGACTATTTTTTTAGTAATGCAATATAATTACGTTGGTAGGTTTAAGTAATCGATTGTCAAGACAAGAATTCATCACTGCGACATGCTACTCCGGGATATTCAATAGCAATAGGTATTACTACTCAATGGAACAGCTGCTCCAGTTACCTACTTTGATTCGTCATTGAAATGTCATTCGCTTCTCATCGCGTTTCACTACAATCTATCGTCAAGTAAGAGATCTTTGCGTGTTTTATTTTGTATTAATGTAATATTTGTTTGGGTATCTTGAGTAGAGTCATTAAATTATTCTTACCGGAATTTACCAAAGGTACGTATTCCGCTTTGACGTAAATCTGAAAATCACGGTCCTATGGCTGAGCTGTCTATTTCAATCGATTCATAAATAGAAAACGAAGGTGCAGTTTCCTTATTCGCATAGATTGCAAGTAAGGTTCCTCTACTTGCCGCCTTTTCACTTCTAAATTTTAAAAAAGCACTGCCACTGCCTACCAACCATATTTTTGTTTCACAATCAAGTTTATTTTGAAGAAATAAACGCTTCACGCTCAATTAGCGCCCATATACCAAATTTCATAAAAATCTTCGATTTCTGAAAATAAATAATTGAAATAAATAAAACAAAATGGAAAAACTGCAGGGCTTGTTTCAGAATGTTCAAGAAACGGATTTCAATTAAGTGAATTTTCATGATTTGGGATGCTAACCCTTTAAAATAGCTTTATTTTCTTCGAAAATTCGCTGAAAGTTCTGTTCTGATTTTTTCTTTTTCATTGTATTCATTTGAAGAAAAGATTTGCACCATAAATATTAATTTATTGGTTATTTTTCAAAAACATCAAAGTATATTTTTGAAATCATATAACTCTAAACTAAACTGAGAATACTGACTGTTTTGTAATTTATGATAGTTGTAATGTGTTATAACTTCTTCTTGTTTGGTACATTCAAATTAAATTACGAATAACTAAAATCTATATTAAATTACGAATGTCTGATCATTGAACTTGAGAAAGTGGTCAATAAACCATAATTAGGCACGAATGAACTCGGATAGTTTGAAGTACACACGTGTTTATACGTAACAAACACTACAAATTTCAATTAACGGTGTCACAAGTGGTGGTGATACTCTTATCGGAGAGCACCATTTCATAAATATCTAGGGAATATACCAGACCGACCACAGTTAACACTAGCCTTCACAATGGTGAGTACTGCATACATAGGTAGTGTTTTCTTGGAAGGCATATAAATCATATTTTTTGTAAATGAATCTATGGAGTCGATGTGGAAGTCTCTTTATGAGAAATTGTGAAAAACTGTTGGCCAAACTAACAGTGGTATTTTGTATAACCAAAGTTTTTGAGAAGTATTTTTAGCGAATTTTCAAGAAAAATGAATCTATTGTAACGGACTCAAAATGTTTGCATGAAGTTTTTGAAATTGTCTTTCACTAAAATCACCTCACTACATTTTTAGACGATTCCTGTAGTTTTTCCAAAACTATGTATATAATTATTTATGTTACTCCAGACGATAACTTGAGTAATTGTTTCGTAGAAATTTCATGTTTTCAAAATGTTTATAATTAGAAAGAAAGTTTAATTAGTTCGGGTGGCTAACTTATCCCTAAATTTTATTGTCTTTCCCTCATCCCAAATTGAATTGGGTTAAAGTTAGCCACCCGAACTAATTCAACTTTCTTCGTAACTCATAGGAATGAAAAAAGAGGAATTTTCCATTAAAAACCACCTAATTTTCGGCCGCCGTGTCGAAAATTTCCAGTAAAATCCAAAAATGGATACCACCGCGTGATTCAGCCTCAAAAACTAATGAAAAACGCTGCAAATTATTACACAATGGTTTATTATTTTTCTATATAGATCACTCGTCTACAAAATCACCAACCATCCGAAATGAAGAGAAAAAAGAAAGAAAAAAATATTTAAAAAAATTAAAATCACCAACCATTGATCGCATTTCGGTCAGCTCTAATTTGAACGGAGATTAGGCCTCTTTTGCGATTCACACTCGTGTTTTGATTTATATATATATATATTTCAATATAAACCCTTAAATTTTCGTAGGGAGCGAACGGTTTGTCCTAAAGAGCTCCGCGTGGTCTCAAAAAATTCTAAAAATTCCATAAAATCTTAAATTGAAGGAAAAACAATACCTTTATATCAAAATTTTTTGAGTTAGGGCGTTTTCAAAATTTCAAAATTGATTTTGGAACCCTTAGAAGTGACCTACATCAACCAAAAGCTTCGGGGCACAACTAGACCCCAAATGGAGCCTACACCAAATTTTATCAAAATCGGTCAATGCTAAGTGGCAAAAGTGCCGCGTACGGCGTACGGCGGACGGCGCACGGACGGCCAAATTTTGGTTTATCATTTTCAATAATGAACCTTTGGAATCGACCAAGAAAAAATTTTTTTTAACACCCCCTCAAAATTTGATGGTTTACGTTTCAAGGTACGTAGAATCCAAAAATCGAATAAAAATTTGGCCGTCCGTCCGCCGTCCGCCGTACGCGGCACTTTTGCCTTTTAGCATTGACCGATTTTAATGAAATTTTGTATGTAGGCTCCATTTGGGGTCTAGTTGTGCCCCGAAGATTTTGGTTGATGTAGGTCACTTCTAAGGGTTCCAAAATCAATTTTGAAATTTTGAAAACGCCCTAACTCAAAACATTTTGATATAAAGGTATTGTTTTTCCTTCAATTTAGGATTCTATAGAATTTTTGAATTTTTTTGAGACCACCCGGAGCTCTGTAGGACAAACAGTTCGCTCACTACGAGAATTTGAAGTTTGGACGTACGATAAATCAGAAACACGAGTGTGAATCGCAAAAGAGGCCTAATCGTCGTTCAAATTATAGCTGACCGGAATGCGATCGATGTTTTTCTTCATGTTGGATGGTTGGTGGCTTTGCAGACAAGTGATCTATATAGAAAAATAAAAAATAATAAACCATTGTGTGATAATTTGCAGCGTTTTTATTCGATTTTTGGATTCTACGTACCTTGAAACGTAAACCATCAAATTTTGAGGGGGTGTTAAACATTTTTTTTTCTTGGTCGATTCCAAAGGTTCATTATTGAAAATAATAAACCAAAAAATGTATCACACTTGGGGTCTACCTTCATCTCAAATTTGGCACATTCTAGAGGTTGCGCATGTTTGCGCGCTCACTGGGCGCGTTGTGCGCTACCAAAAAATATCGGTTGAGGGGTCTAACATTCGTGAAATTTCACGTGGAATCCAAATCTGCAATAAAAAAATGGGGTTCTCATGTAAGATAACATAGTTGGTGTGCGTTGCGCACGATTGCGCACGTGCGCAATGTGCACCGTAGTCATATTCGAGATCCTTGGGAAAAATTATGGAGTTTTTTTGTTTTAATTTTACCACTATGTGTACGATTTTAGCAGGGGAGGGGGGGAACAACTCGTACGACACCCTGTATTTTAATAATAAATTTATATAAATAATGAAAACCTACGTATATTCGTTGTACTTAAAATAAAAAACAATAGCCGTGTGGATACTCAACGAGTTCATGGAGACCAGTAGAACATGAATATGAACTCTTCAACATTAACATTTCCAAAAATGTCAAAAAACTTATTATTTATCATGGAATAACAAAACGTTTTGGGTGAAAAAATGTAGCTTCCGTCGGGACTTGATCCCACAATTTCTACTCTCACAGGAGGTCCATGAATAGAACGCCTAGAAATAACTGCAGTTGATACAGAATACAGAACGTTTACTGTCGGAAATTTTGTAGAATACAGATAATATTGGAATTTAAGAGGTAATACTTCAACGCCGGCCGACCTTATTTGATTATGAATTTATTTGTTTAAAGTAACATCATGGGTTAATAATAATTATAGTACAAGTCTAAACCTAAGTGAGAGGAAAAAAAATTAAGAACTGTAACTTTACACGTATTACTGCTACTTAGAATAATAGTAATCAAGGCCATTATCTACAAATGGCTCGTGTCGGGTGGTAAAGAACTCAAGTCAGCCTCCTTTGCGATTGGGGCTCCCATTTGGGCTTCGAGAGGGTGTTCTAACTATTTAAGAATAATTATGCTGGCAGGAAGTTTGGCATTGAAGTTGTCTGTTACCTTTGGGGGTTGTTTGTTACCTGTTTTTAAGTGAGTAGCTCGTTGCACGTTCTGCGTAGAGGTTCTTGATGTTGGTTGCTAATCAGATACTTTTGTTTGGTCTGAAATTTATGAATATTTGGGCTGCAGTGTGCCATGTTGTAAGCTGAGTACGAGATCGTGGGTAAAACAATGGTTGCATAAATGAGTAATTTTAATTTTATGCTAGTTCGCGTAATTTGAATAAATTATAGTACCTTCCTAATTTGGAGAGGGCTTTCTTATTTACTAGTTCAAGCTCCCTTCAAGTGAGTCGTTTATCCAGGAGAACTTCTAGGTACTTAACATGTTCAAGTATGCAACGGTGTTCCCTCCATCAAAAAAACTTTTGGGGAAGTTTCGTTTGGGGGTGATATGGATATCTTCTGTTTTTGTGGCGTTGGTATTAATTTCCACTTTTCTAAATGCTGTACGATAAGGTGAGCTGCATTTTGTAGCCAATCAGAGGCTTTTGGGGGGCTGTAAGTGTAGTTTTTGTGAGCAAAACTTTTCACTTGAATCCGTTCCCTAAAGTTCCAAATATATATTTTTCAGTTTCCTATTAATTAAAGTTCCAAATAATTCGTGTGGGGATCATTCACGATAATGTAACTGAATTTATTGATTGTGTTTGAATCGATTATCCAATAGAATAAAGTTCACAACAGAATATAAAGTTTGCGGAATCTAACGTACCACAGTGTTCAATAATCAACTTTCAGTGTTCAATGAAAATAACATTACTACATGAATGTCTAAGTCATGCAATAGAGTCTACACATGAGGTGATTTTTTTATTCATTAATTTTTTTTAATTTCAAATTTTGATTTAGACTTTTACAAACCATCATTTTTCCAAACAGCAATTGTTTTATCATCTCTTTGCATTCTAGTTGGTAGCGAAGGCTTTACTACTGGTACCTTGTCTTCTGGCTGTAGCCAGCAGCCACCCAACATCTGACTCTAACGACGACCTGTGGGAATCATTCAAAGTGAGTACTGTTTGTTAGAATGTAACTATCTTCCCATTCCACTAATCATGACCAACATACTGGTACTCGGAAATCGAATATGATTTAGATAGTTTCTCCAAAGCACACTGTTTCCCCTTCCCTCTCCCTTGATGCCTCCTTGCCCCACGCTTACTCAGTAGTACTCCTGAGGCCAGCAACGTCGTATCAGTCCTCCAGGTACACCCATCTTTTGAATTGACCTTCTTTCGTTGAACGTTGTAGGCGTCTGAGCAGCTTTTTTTGGGCACATTTACGTAAATTTGTAGTAGTTCGACGCAACGTTTTCAATAGTCTTGTAACATGTTTGATACTGGGAATGTGAGTCAGGCTCTTCTTGCACGTGCAACTAATACTATTTTGGACACGTACCAACTATTTTCAACCTAAAGAACCTTTTTTCTTAAGTAAGTTTGCAATAATCCGTTCAAAGTGTCAATAAAATGCAACCAGTTTCGCTTTTTTCTGTTTAATATGAGGACAACACTGTACAAACCATGGACTCATTTTCCTGCGTAAGCCATTGTATTTCTGGAATGAGGCAATTTTTCTTCTCGTCTATCCATGTGATTTCACAAGGTGTCACAAGGTGTCACAAGCCGAAATTTCGGTACTGTAACTTGCTATTAGTGGGTTGTCCTCGTAGACATCTCCTGATTGGTTGTGTATTTTTTATGGGGGAATCGTTAGCCTGAAAAATGGCGATTTCCGAAAAAAAAAAAAAAAAAATGTTGACTTTGATTTATTTTTTTACTTTTACAAATGGCTTAAAGAAACTGGGATTCCCACTAAATGGATAGGAAATTTAACGCTCTGTCCAACGGTGTACTCAGATTTGAAGTAGCATGAGAAATAAGGGAGTTATGGCCATATTAGTGCTGCAAGATCGACAATACGAATGAAAACTTTAAAGTGGAAAAAAAAGAATTTTGAGTAGGTTAAGAAAAAATTGCTAGGAGACATTTTTTGTTGCAAATTAGTTGTAGAATCGATCCTTGAAGTTTGGTCCATCCAAATGGTGGACACCCTGTATTAGAGCGCCAGTGCAAAAACTTAGTAGGGTCCGCGCAGACCGCACGTGAGCAATAATGTTTCTCGCCCCACGTGGTTGATTAAGGGTTGATTAACAGTTATCTTTGGTCATTATTATTATCATCATTATTATTGATCATTCTGCTATCTTCCAGAGGGATCACAATAAACAGTACGACACACCTGAGATCGAAGCAACTCGGAGGGCGATATTTTTCGACAATAAGAGAAAAATTGATGAACACAACGTCCTTTATGAAAGAGGAGAAATAAGCTTCAAACTCGGAATCAACCCACTAGCTGATGTTGTAAGTAAATATTTTCGTCTATATTACAAATTTTATATAAGTTTTTATAATATTGGTTCATTAGTATAACATGAATAACCTTGGTGTTGATAACCTATATGTTGATTCCAATTAATCGACTGAAAAATTAATTTAATTAAATTAATGATTAGAAGGTGTATAGACCTCGTGTATTCAAAGCGATTGGTAAATATTTGAGGTTGTACGGTTATCACTGCCTTAAGTTTCATCTTTCGTTATTATCTTTGAAGATTTATATCAAGCATCTACGTAGGTACGAGTACATCATTCAATTAGGACAAAGGGGTTTTATTTGTCGAACGCACACAACGATAAAAAGCAAAGAGGAGGCGAAACCCACTCAACATCAATAAATATTTTTTCTTAAAAGCGTCACTCTTTTGATCTGAAATTTAATTGTCGATTAGCCTATCTCTCGTACAAGGACACTGTGCAATCAATTACAACAATGATTGTAACCTCAAACCGATCCGAGACATCTGGTAAACTCAATCAAAGTCACTTAGGATGACCGATTCCAAGTACCTACTACGATGCTATATACTACAACCCCGAAATTTTACCATAATTTTGACAAAATTGGTGTATGTTATCGTCGGTTGTTCGATCACACACGAAAAATTTATTATACAAAATCATTTTCAGACTCTGGATGAAATTCCGAACAAAGGTATCAAACTACCTGATGAGCCGTTCACTCTTTTCTCAGTCTCCCAAGGTGGACCAATACAGTTCGAGGCCACAGGCGCTAAGCTGCCTGAAACTGTTGATTGGAGGGAAAAAGGGATACTTTCCCCGATAAAAGCACAATACAACTGCTTGGCTTGTTGGGCATTTGCTGCGGTAAGAGACAACTTATAGAATAAAGTGACTACAAGGAGTTTATTGTAACACTGCAAAAACCTACCAACAAACCAATCCTCAAAGGTAGCTAAAACTTTAGTCCAGTTGTGTTAATTTTGATGGTTTTCCAAAACCAAACTGGATTGGTCTACACTAAATCTAGCTCTATTCCCATTCCTCAAATACAGGTCCTCAAACCAGAGCATTTAGAGTTTCATACCACCATTTCCTCCACCTTATTCCCAGTAGCGCTTCCTTCTCATGCCTGCTACTTCTGCTGTGAGGCGGAAGGTACCTCTTATGTACTTCCTCAGGTTCCTCTGATTCCCACTCCTTCTTTCTTTTGCTACATCTCCTTTATTGGGATCTGCCCTCTTCCACCCCTAACGAGCTCCAATGCAACCTTCATCTTCCTCTCTTTCTTGCCACACTTCATCCATCTTTTTCTGAATTCTAACATTCATCCATCAACTCCAGCAGCCTCATTCGTAGTCCTACCTTTCTCCCTTCTCATCATCCCCAACATGATGAGGCTGGTCAGTAACAAGGTACGAACTAGGGGATATAGTCAATACAGCGAATGCTAACCTCATTTGAAAAAATCAAGCTACTTCAACTGAATTATCAAGTATTGCCCATCTTGTTCTAGACTGATGCGATTGAGAGCCAATACGCCTTGAAATACGGCAAACACCTTCTCTTGAGTCAGCAGCAGTTGGTAGATTGTTCCCAGGATGAGGGTAATCTCGGTTGCCAAGGAGGTATGGTCGATTGGGCTTACAAATACATCATGAGGGTTGGAGGTCTGGAACAGGATTCTGACTATCCTTACCAAATAGAGGTAAGTACCGAAAAGTAAAGTCAGTCAACGGCAATGAAACTCAGAATGAGTTAAGTAAATTGGTTGTACCTTCGGATGCAATCAACTTAGTTACTATAATGTTATTTGTTATAATGTTATAATGAATCATATTGAAGAATCCATCATAATCAGCAAGTCGTGTACAGGAGGCGAGCTTTTTCGCTGCAAGGACATTGTTTAGACTGAGTAGGGGCGTTCATAAATAATTAAACAAACCAATTAACTCAATCTATTAATGTTTTATTAAAAAAAATAAAATAAAGTAAATTTTACTTTCCACAGTGGAAGGTGCCCAGAACGGCAGAATCCTACCTAGGAGCTCCTTGTGAAAGAATTATAATTATTAAAATATCATAAATGTACAAAATTGTACGTTTTTTACCCGGTAAAAGTTCTTTCGGGAAGACTAATCGAAAACAAAAAAAGAATAAATTAATCTGACCGCGTGGAGAGTCGACCTCGTGTTGTCCAGTGCAGCTACTCACATTGAATGGCATGTACTCCTTACGCTGATTCTGCTGGTGCTGACGAATGTGCGATGGAAGCTTGTTCAAATGCTGGTTTACCACGAATGCTGAATTGCCACGAATGCTGAGGTTCTGCTTTCTGAAGGATGAAAGCTGGAAATAAAACAAAGAACAGGCGATGAGCACCATGTGGTCAAATTTTGTCAGGCGTCCAAGATTCTAGATGGTGGTCGGTAGCTCAGCATACAACTTACATCGATCCACGACGGTAGAGATGCTGAGAATCCAGTCGTCAAGTGACGAGGAAGCTAGACTTCTGATGGTGAGGAATTCTGAGGATCCACACAAGAAAAGATGGCGCTGAATGAGAGCAGCTAAGCTGAAAATGCTTCAATGTGAGCTGTATAGCTTTTCAGAGCGAACTGAAACCTGGAGTTCTGCGACGTCGACGCGTAGAGGGAGGAGGCGACCTCTCATTCGAGGGTAGTAAAAGGGTCCAACTTTGCGATCACTGAACTTTCACTGCTCTATCACAATCATCGCCCACAAAACAATTTCTAGTTCTACGCCTAGGAGAATATAGAGAAAGGTAGGCATAGTATGTAAGAAAAACTGAAGTTGCCTTAACAGACATCATCAGGGCTGCCGAGAGAGTAGTTCGTTTCATCGCTTCCTGTGCTCGACTTCCTGGTTAGGACGGATTCTCCAATAAGGAACGTTAATATTAACCATATTGTTATAACTAACGGAAATAACACCATACAATCATCAAGGACTTTCATTAATGTTTCTGGTCTAACGGCTATGAAGGTCTGAAATATGAGCACAAATTTCTCTGCAGGATGACAAATGCACCTTCAACGCGTCAAAAATCGCTGCCTCAATCACCAACTACGGTGAGATCAAGAATGGAAGCGAAGTTTCTCTTCAGGAAGCTGTTGCCTTTTACGGACCCGTCTCCGTCTGCATTGACTCGAGCAGTTTCCAATGGAACTACTACACTGAGGGTAAGTTTACTGCTGAAGTAAAAGTAAGTGAAGTAAACAACCATTTCAGGTCGGATTTTCGTCCTACTGCCATTCCTGGCGTCGCGGACGTCATCAGCTGTCTTCCAAGGGGAAGATCACAATTTGTTCTGATGATTGCATCCCTGCAAGTTTACTGTGTAGAGTAGATGTTGCATGGGACCATCGCAAAAGACTTTGCTTATCCACCCCTTTTTTTACTGAATTAATAGGATGTACTTGCAGTTTGTTTGTCCTTTACAACGAAGTGTTAAAAATGGTCTAAGAGTTAGAGATGGTCAGAGAAGAGAAGTTGAGTGCCTGCCTTACTATTTTTCTTACTCCAAATTGAAGTATTACTCAACTAAACGACTCATCTTTTCTATGTTTCACAGGTATTTTTGACTACCCTTACTGCACGACTGACGTCGATCACGCTGTTGTAGTGGTTGGATACGGAACCGAAAACGGCACCGATTACTGGTTGGTGAAAAATTCTTACGGGGAGACTTTCGGACAGAAAGGCTTCATCAAAATGGCCCGAAACAAGGGCAATCAGTGCGCCATTGCAAGCTACGGCAACTTCCCCATCGTAGGAGATTGGAAACCATTCTCTCCCCCAACTAATGCCTAAGCAAGGTACTCTAAAGCAAAACCCTTCTGCAAACTGATCGACCGTCGAATAGAAAAAACTGAACAGCACTTAAATATAAAATAACTTGTCTGAGATGAATTTAAAATAATTTATTTGTAGATAAGTGTCACTACTGTTCCAATAAA
The DNA here is from genome assembly GCA_009739505.2 of Apolygus lucorum. NCBI lineage: Eukaryota > Metazoa > Arthropoda > Insecta > Hemiptera > Miridae > Apolygus > Apolygus lucorum. The sequence goes on along the minus strand of CM019180.2, from coordinate 48,259,854 downwards.
ATGGGAAACAAGTCTGTTACTGCTTCAGTTCTGAGTTTAGGTTTATTGAATATAAACAGTCCCTAGTTCCTTGACAACAAAATTGAAGGTGTTCCAGATGTTATGGTCTACATGATTCGCCTCACTGATATTCAAAGGTTAACTGGAAGTTATACTCTTGAAGCAATATATATTATATTTCTACTCGTACAAAGACCAAATTATTGAAAATCCTCCTTGAAATTCGATCAATTTGATCGAAACAGTGTATTAAAGATACATGAGAGTTGAGCGCTTTTGATGTAAGGACACCATCAGGTAAAAAGAGTACTAAAGTCAGTCAGTTTCTCAATAGTCCTATTCATATCACCAGGGTGAAGGAAGAGATCTTCATCTCTCTTTAACACTAACAAAGATTGTATTCTTATAACTAGCCGTACTAGCCACGTACATTTAATACCAGTGTATAGAAGTTTTTCAACATTTTGATGACATTGAGGAGCCCATGGTCGTTTCACCATGGTACTAAAAGCGGCCGCAGCACGTTAGGGGAAATAGGGCGTAGAAAGAACACTAGGACACGTTAGGGGAAAGGATTTGTGAGAGGAACGACACGTTGGGGGAACACCTCATTTCACGAAATCAGCAGGAGGGTAGCAAATTTTCCTTCCCACTTATCCTGACGTAGGACTGGCTACGGCTACTGGCTTAGGCTAGCTACTGGCTGCATACGTAACGTGTTGTGAACTATTGTTCCAACGATAATATCCATAGTATATGTGCAAATATACCACAAGTGTCTTGTCATTAGTGAGTTGTACATAATATTATGTGCAAACTATGTACACCACAATAAATTTACTTTGAAAACAAGAAGAAGAATCATCAAGATCTCGGGCTCTCCTACATAGACATTGAGACATTCAACCATATTTAACATTATTGTTGCTATACAGTATACATACCAAAACACATATGTCAAGTAGGTATGGCACATTGCTTCCTCATCTCCATAATCCAATTGTACAGTACTTCAATCCCCAACTTCCCTCTAAATTTGAAGTTCACATGACGATGAAGTTCATGAGGACCATCTTCACTCTAAACCGCCCATCCCTCATAATTTCATCTGATTGCCCAGTAACAAATATTTACTGGCAGACACAAAACTTAAAAAGCAAAGAAAATTTAATTTTGATTTTGGAGGACTTTTTTTGCTCCCCGTTACCGATAAGGCTCGAGAGATGGCTCTTTGGTCCTTGTCCCCTGGCGTGGTGTTATCTTTTCCCCTACAGTGCCATTTTTCTTGCGCCGTGTAAGGTTCTCGTTTCCCCTAACGTGTTACGGCCCTAAAAACCATGCCAATGAAAGATGTTCGAATTTTTCACCATGAAATTCAGAGATGGTCTTCTATTGACCTCAAGAATGTCGAACATTCTTATAAACTGACACCAGCGCCAAATAAATGTTCATGTTGGATACCGTTTACCATGGATTTTGGACAGCTGTTAAACCCGTTCAATGTCACTGTGGGGCCAAAAAACTGGTATCACGATGAATTCTTGGCTACAAAAACCATGTCTTGATAAGTCGATGATGGGCTTTGAATCTTTTGCCTTGAATTGATTCAGAGGAGCTCCTCCATTGACTTCAAGAATGTCTATTAACGTGTTTGGCGCCTTTATGGACTACTGTAATGACACCTGACTGTCGTTGATCATGGACTTTGCATAGCCGTTCAGTTTTGAGACTCCCTTAAAAGCTGCCATGGTGATTCTCCCTCGAATTCTGCTTAGAGTGGTGACATCGTGATAGTGATTCCAAATGAATTATTTTCAACATAACTCATCCGTGTACAGGAGGGGGAAGCGGATTCTCCAATAGGGTACTCAGGTAATTAAGGAGGTCTCAGTCGGTCGCCGTTCGTTCCTCGTTCCGGGTTAGTATTTCCGTAAATTGCAGTGGTAAAAACTTTTTAAAATGTAGCTAAATTTGACATTTTCAAGGATTTTAGAAATTTTTAGTGCATCGGCCTAGGAAATTGAAACTGAAAGATTATCACTGAAATCATCAAAATCGAACAATAATTGCCAGAGAAAACTGGGAAAACCCGTTTATTCAGTTACGTTATTTTTATAACTTGTGGAACTTACCCTGTACATTTATAAATTTATCCCTGATGAAGTTGCGAAGCATACTAGTTGAAAGTAAACCTTTCATTTCCCAAAGTGTTAGTAAAGCATTTACAATCACATACCGAAATCAGAATTAATCTGCCTCTCACACAAATCTTGGTTGTTCACTTCACTTCCTCCTATATTTATATGATCTCAAATAGCTATCAAACGATTTGTTCAGCATTGTCTGTGTGCTCTAGACCGTTTCACGTTACCAACACGATAACTGTATTCAAACGCTCTCTGGACAAACATGTGGTTCTTCAACCTAGTGAGTGATTATTATAACCATCCAATTGAATATGTTATGTTTGCGATAATGTTCAGTTACCAACGTAGTTACTCGGTTGAAGTAGTGCGTACCTACGACAATTATGTAACGAGAGAAATAACTCAAGGTCTCTTTCACAATTCGTTCAAGTATCAACTATCATCGAATCAAATCAAATATCATCTTTTACCATTCCTCTTGAGAGATCAATACAGACCAACCCTCGAGAAAAGTAGATGTGATTCAGTATGAAAAAGTGTGTTTATAGTGTTTTTGTATTTAAATATTTATGATCATGAAAATTTAAAATTGGAGTGGTCCTGATAACCAAATCTTAACCTCAATGTACCCAGGTCATACGTGGAGTACCTCATAACCGTTTTGTGGTAAAATAATTAAGAATACTTCAACAGTCGTTCAAGTCACCCATCCAAATTAGTACAAAATATTTTATTGCAAAGGTTCCTGCCATCTAGCAAGAGTCAACATATTTTAGTAGGTTTTTGACTGAGTAAGTATACAATTTTTAAATATTTAAAGGGTCAATCAGTTTTTCCCCTCTTTTTGGTTCCAATTTCTTCCTGGCTCCAATAAAACCTGTCTCCGCTTTGCAGGGGGGTAAGGGGAAGGTTTCTTCAAACGGTGCCGTTTCTTCCTGTACCCACCACATCTATTATCCCCCACCAAACTTCTGGTCCTTCTGCTTCCCACAAGCTGACCTACAAATCAAGGCAGAAAAGTCTCCTTGTTCAATAATAAATTCCTATATTGAGCGACAGCAAAGCTTTCCCTCCCTAGCTCGTCCTCCGTTTCCAATCACATACCCTGAACTACAAGTTACGTATTCAAATTAGATGGGCAGTGTACCTTCCTCAAAAAGAAAGACGTGGCACTTAACGTTGAAAAATATAAACATCTGGCAAGTGAAATATAAATTTTGATTTTGGAGACCATTTTTTTTACCTTAAAAAGTGAAAGCAGTGCTTCCGCCACCTTGGTGGGCTCGAGAAAAATAAAATTAAGTTGTGTGCTATGAACGGGGTAGCCTATAAAGTAGTAGTTATAAGTAGTGCCAGCAACTTTCGAAAAAACGGGAGGCTCAGTCGGTCGCCGTTCGTTCCTCGTTCCGGGTCAGTATTTCCCTAGTTTATAGGCGCTCAAACTTTAAAAGTTGTACCTAAATTTGAAATTTTCAAAATTATTAGTGCATCGGCCTAGGGAATTGAAACACTAAAACATTGTCACTGGAATCATCAAAACTGAACAATAATTGCCAAAGAAAAATGGTAAAAACCGTTTATTGCAACTCTGGACCGATTTGGTTCCAATTTGGTACATGGGCTCCATTTGGGGTTTAGTTGTGCCGCGAAGCTTTTGGTTGATGTAGATCACTTCTAAGGGTTGAAAAATAAGGATTCAAATTTTCAAGAGTGCCCTAGCTCAAAAACTCTCGAAATAAAGGTATCGTTTTTTCACCAATTTTGAATATAATTGAATTTTTTTTAATGTTTGAGACCATCCGAAGCTCTGTAGGTTAAACTGTTCGCTCTTTACGAGTACTCAAGCGTTTTCCTTCGATAAAACGGAATCACGAGTGTGGATCAACAAAGAGGTCTAATCTCCGTTGAATTTTTAGCAAACCAAAACGCAATCGCTGTTAGTTTCTTCGAGTTGTATTCAATTTTGCTTCCTTAGCAACCAGTAATCAAATTTCCATAATATGGAAAAAACTTCATATTATTAAGTTTCCTATTTTTCGAATCGAGTATACAGAGGAGAATACAGATGTTGGTAGGTGCTATTGATGGAGAACCAGTGATCTATACAGAAGGGTGATCTATACAGAAAATAATAAACCTTTGGGCAATCATTTGAAGCGTTTTCTCTGGCTTTGTTTGATTTTGATGAGTCCAGCGGCAATCTTTTAGTTTTCAATTCCCTAGGCCCATGTACTAATAAATTTTGAAAATCGTTGAAAATTTCAAATTTAGGTACAACTTTTAAAGTTTGAGCGCCTACAATTTAGTGAAATACTGACCCGGGACGAACGCGACCGACTGAACCCCCTTAAGGGGAAAACATAAAGGATGACAGTTTCAATAAGCTTAAAATCGAAACCTTATGATGTGATGGTATTGGTTTTCATCAATTAAAAATAGTGATACAGTTTTAGAATCGAATGGGACCGCCCAAAGCTTCGTATCACCAACCGTTCATTCATTCTCTATAATTTACTCAAAAGTTGAGTCATTTGAAGCATACTATCAACCATCATACATCGTAATTACATCGTGAGACATCGATATTCAGTCTTGTGAGTAAAAAACGCTGCAAATTATTACACAACGGTTTATTATTTTTATATAGATCACTCGTCTACAAAATCACCAACCATCCTATATAAAGAGAAAAATTGAAAAAAAAAAAAAAAAAAATCAAAATCACCAACCATTGATCGCATTTCGGCCAGCTCTAATTTGAACGGAGATTAGGCCTCTTTTGCGATCCACACTCGTGTTTGGATTTATATATATATATATATATATATATTTCAATATAAACCCTTAAATTTTCGTAGGGAGCGAACGGTTTGTCCTACAGAGCTCCGCGTGGTCTCAAAAAATTCTAAAAATTCTATAGAATCTTAATTTGAAGGAAAAACAATACCTTCATATCGAAATTTTTTGAGTTAGGGCGTTTTCAAAATTTCAAAATTGATTTTGGAACCCTTAGGAGTGACCTACATCAACCAAAAGCTTCGGGGCACAACTAGACCCCAAATGGAGCCTACATACCAAATTTCATCAAAATCGGTCAATGCTAAGTGGCAAAAGTGCCGCGTACGGCGTACGGCGTACGGCGGACGGACGGCCAAATTTTTATTCGATTTTTGGATTCTACGTACCTTGAAACGTAAACCATCAAATTTTGAGGGGGTGTTAAAATTTTTTTTTCTTGGTCGATTCCAAAGGTTCATTATTGAAAATAATAAACCAAAAGGAACCAAAGCAGTTCAGAATGCTCGGGAACAAATGAGAGTAAACGTTGTGATGTTGGAGGAACCCAATTTTTTCTATTGCTGCACGATTATAATTTGAAAAATATATAAAATTCGATATTGAGGTCAGTAAAACCACGTCGAGTACTAATATTTTTCTATATCTCATAGTTTCCGCATTGTTGACTTTTACTACATTTTATTGGTAGAAGTTTTGAAAATCGTCGTTTTATCTGAATAAATATTCACCTTGGAGAAGTCTCCGTTAACATTTTGCTAACGTACGCCACGAAAAACTCTTCATTTCACCGTCAATGGTAGGTTTTCTAGGTTAAACATTTCGATAGCATTTTAAACGAAGGATAGGTAGTAAATATAGCGAAACTAGGGTAACTGCATGTTTGTATGAAAACGATAATTCCATAATTTATAGTCAAAAATGAAAAACGCTGCAAATTATTACACAATGGTTTATTATTTTTTATTTTTCTATAAAGATCACTCGTCTGCAAAGCCACCAACCATCCAACATGAAGAAAAACATCGATCGCATTTCGATCAGCTTTAATTTGAACGGAGATTGGGCCTCTTTTGCGATTCACACTCGTGTTTCTTATTTATCGTACGTTCGAACTTTAAATTCTCGTAGTGAGCGAACGGTTTGTCCTACAGAGCTCCGGGTGGTCTCAAAAAATTCTAATAATTCTAGAATCTTAATTTGAAGGAAAAACAATACCTTTATATCAACATTTTTTGAGTTAGGGCGTTTTCAAAATTTCAAAATTGATTTTGGAACCGTTGGCGTACGGCGTACGGCGGACGGACGGCCAAATTTTTATTCGATTTTTGGATTCTACGTACCTTGATACGTAAACCATCAAATTTTGAGGGGGTGTTAAATTTTTTTTTTTTTTCTTGGTCGATTCCAAAGGTTCATTATTGAAAATAATAAACCGAAAGTCCCATTCGTACAACAAGAGTGTAGTAGGTACAGAATCTTCGGATAATTAACTGGTGTTCAGCCATTTTTGAAATATAATAATAATTTACTTAATAAAAATCAACTGTAATGCTTTTTCGGGACCGATTTTGTGACGCTTTTTCGTGACGTTTTTTCAGTTATATGCCAAAGTAAAGACATGAAATGTCAATATCGGACTATTGTCCGATTTTAATGAAATTACATGGAAACGTTGATTACGATATTATTAAATCGTATTGTTTTGACGGTTATAAGGATACCATGACAGACGAAATTTGAGTAGACCATTAGAAATGAGCCTCGACGGTGCGAAAGAGCTCAAAAAGTTAATTTGTCAAATAATGTAACTCTTCACAAAACGCAAAAGCCTCAGCTTTCCAACGGGATAGACAGTCTTTAATTTTAAAAGAGAACTTTTTTGGGAAAAATTTGGTTATATACCAAAAAACCAGCGTTTTTAGGCAAATTTTTGAGGTTTTTTTCCGAAAAAAAAGTCTAGAACGACTCATTTGGATTCGTCTAGAAATCGACTAATTTGGATTCGAATAGAAGGAATTTTATTTTAATTCGGATTTTCGTTATTCTTAACGCTGAATCTAATGGTAACATACCCAGACTTCCCTAGGAATTAATTGAATAAGTTTTCAGTCATAATATCTCCTTTTCAAGGCGTAGGAAAAGTCAAGTCAATTAATTATGGAAATTTATGTTTGAGCAACAATGTAATAATTAAATGAGCTGTTCAAAATGCCCTGTATACTGAGAGACAAATTTCCCTTCTGTTCAGTATACACTAATACCAAATATTAATCTATTTAAACAATTTTAAGGAGATAAAATTAATATGGCTAATATTAACATTGATATGGCTGTTACAAGGATTTTACGTTTGCGCATGCGCTACTGTCAACTTTAAGGCCTTGATTTTCATAGGGGACCGTCCACACTGAAATTTTCATCGAAATCGGACACTAACTTCGTATAGTTACGCTCGTTACAAGGATTTCATGACAGACACACAGACGGACGGACACGGAACCAAAACTGTTCAGAAAGATCTGGAGAACTTGTCTGGAGATTTTGGAGAACTATTTTTCAACCTTGAAAAGTAAAAACAAAGCTTCCACCACCTTGGTAGACTCGGAAGCAAAACGAAACAAAAACTTTTGATTGATAGATGGATGTTTCACCCTATAAGAGATAGGAAGTGAACCAATAGTTATTACTTGTAGATCTTCGGATTTGAACCACGAGATAACGGAAATGAACTTATGTGAAAGTAGTTACAGAGCGTTGTCTGGAATAAGAGTGGGAAGCAATCACTGAGTCGCCATTTGCCTCAGGTAGACAGTAGAAACCATCGTGCTTTGCAAGATCTTGGGAAGAGTAGATGTCACTTCGAATTCGTTGATAATTCTGGCATTTCATCTAGTTGGTCCAAACACCTAGTCAACCTCAAGGCTCTTTCCCAGCTCGCAGCCTTGTGGCAGGGGAGTTACTAAGACTATTTTTCAATTCCTACTCGCTTTGGACAATCCTGATGTGTGCTATCAGAGTTTATTTCTGTCAACATAAACATTTGAAACAGTAGGAATAAATTGACATAAATTGTTGATGTGGTTTTCAGAGGAACTTATTTATGATCCAAACTTTGTACTGGACGCTGAGGCTCTCTGAGTGCGGAAGCACGATTGATCCATGGATCGAATTCAAAGTAAGAACCCTCGGTTACAAACAACAGAGTTTAACCCTCGGGCACCTGCGGGGCACTCCATGCCGCTACTCTCTAAAAATTCCAGTAATTCAGTAATGCACATCGTTTCCGGTATTTTGGGATTAGGTATCTTCCAATCAACTACCTGACCACCCATACCCGAGCGCGCTGATTTTTCTTTCACTTCTACTAGTTGTTATCGGTAATTTGAAGTGAAAAGATCACCTAGCGGTAGGACTGTATGCCGCCCGCTGGTTAGTGTGATCGTCCGTGAAGCTCGTAGGGAAGAAGATCTTCTCTAAACAGTGATTTGCTCGCAATAATCAGCTTTCAGTTTACGCGAGTGATTTTATTCGTTTCAATTTACGTAAAACTTTTTTTGTTTCAGATTTTGAAGTTTTTTTGCTCATACTTGTTTTGAAGATTCTCATAGTTAATATGCATGATATTTTTTGTATTAACCTATACTTATTTGAAATGTTCATTACTAAAAATTAGTCATTTTTACTAATTCGAAGCTATTACGACTCACGATTCGTTCATAATAGAAGAGTTATTTTATTGAAGTCTCTTTGAGATGTTATCAATAAAAAGTACCTGACCTTGTGACGATCCTACTTTTACAGAAGGGGCAAACCGATTTGGTTTGTTCCCGATTTGTTGGAGCTACGCCTAGGGGGATATTTGATTCATAGAGATATAAATCGATTTCCTCTTCGGGCCGGCTGATTAATTTAATCACTGGTTTGAAGAGGTAGGATCGTCACCCTCCTCTGACTAACTTATGAACAATTAGGTGAATTTCAATCTGAAATTCAACCTATATTGTTACATGGTAGCAGAATGTGGTTCGGTGGAAATGCACTGAATTCATTTTCATCATTTCCCCTCCACTTTTTCTTGGGTATTCCAGAAGGTATTACCCAAAGAGATATCCAGAAGGAATCTCTATATTAAATTCATTCCCTTAGTGTATATCGCCAATCTGGCAATTAAATTCATTCATTAAACTTCGCCAATCCGGCATTTAAACTCATTCCCTGGTTAGGCTTTGCCAATCTGGCATTTTATTAATTTCAATTACGTTTTTCTTTTATATAAGCCTTTTCTGCATTTGCCTTTTTCAATCATTACACTTGAATGTTTCGTCGTTCGTATTCTTTATTTAGTTTGCTTTCTCCTCAGTTCCATTGATTTATTCTTTTATGTATCAATGGCCCATTCGTGGCATAAATGACCCATTCGTGGCATTCTTCTTCTTCTTCTTTTTGAATAGTACCATTACGATGGAGGAATTCCTTTGAAGCTTCCAGACGTCCTTTCCTGGGCTTCATGCTATTTTCAGTCCCTTTGACTTGATTTCAAACATACTTCTGTTTGAAACCCAGAAGTATGTTTTAGGAAGGGGAGTGTGACGATCCTACTTTTACAGAAGGGGCAAACCGATTTGGTTTGTTCCCGATTTGTTGGAGCTACGCCTAGGGGGATATTTGATTCATAGAGATATAAATCGATTTCCTCTTCGGGCCGGCTGATTAATTTAATCACTGGTTTGAAGAGGTAGGATCGTCACCCTCCTCTGACTAACTTATGAACAATTAGGTGAATTTCAATCTGAAATTCAACCTATATTGTTACAACCTATCTTTCATTCTCTTTCTTATCCCTAATATTTTCATCAAAAAAGAACGGAAGCACTTTTCTGTGGTTTCGGTATTTATTTCAGAGTAATAAACTATGCGTTGAGAACCACATAAATCAATCTCACCAAAAATTCAAATTATTTGAAATCAGATTTTGTTTCGTGATTCTTTTGCGGGACTAATTCAGAGAAAACAATAAACCAAAGTTACCATTTCATAAACTTTTTAATGCTGAATAGCGAAGTATAATATATGTACACTAATATATACACAAGTGCAATACGATTTTTGTGAGCTAATAGTTCGCTGAATTATGGAAATTTCTCGTGTTTCCATCTTCAGTAACTAATAATCTTTTAAGGGAACCCAGCCGTTAGTACTAAAGTGGGTCAGTGGACCCATTTTTGAGCCCCTGGATCTAGAACACGGTTCAGTCTATTGACATGGAATTTTTTTCCAAGAGGTAGTACTTACAGTCGTCTTCATTTTAGTCGGATGGATTTTGAAAATATCAATTTATAGCTAAGGTATGATTTTTTCAAAATTCCGTTTTTAACTGAACTTTTTCATTTTCAAAAAATTATTTCTAAACCTTATAGCTGAAATTTTGCGAAACCATCCGACCAAAGTGGAGTTCAACTATAGCAGTTTTGAGGAAAAATCGTGGAAACACGACAACTACAACCATAGCAGAGAAACAGGGGCAAGATGGTCCAAAAACGTGATTTTACAGGAGGGATCTTTTTCTGAGAACTTCACAAAACGCATCTCAAACAAAGTAAAAAGTAACTCCCAATGACAACAACGACTTCAAACATGCATATATTGATAGAATGTGAAAAAGAATAAGGAAGAAGGTTAATTTCAAACAGGTTTATTATCTTTTTTCGCGGTTTTGGTATTGTCAGTTCGATTTTTCGCCCGATTATTTTCTCTCGTGTTTCGTTGCTTTCCCAACTTCAAGAGCATTTTTCTACCTGTTATAATTGAACAAAATTCAAAAACAATACATCATTTTGTGCGTATTCCAATAAAGAATTTTTTAATGTCAAAAACAGAAAATCGAAAAAATTTTCATTTTTTCTCTGCTGGGTTCCCTTAAGGTTTTAAAGGTTTTGTTCAATATTCAAAGCATAATCAACGAACTTACCCCATGCTCTCCTTCCATGGTGGAGATTGAACGCCGAAAAGTAGAGATGTGTGATGTTGGTTAACAAATCACATATGTGATGCTGCGTTTCCCGGGTTTTTGAACGATTTGCGGATGACTACACTAGAATCAATGGCACCATGAGCGATGTTTTATTTGACCTCAAAACAATGAATAGCATGGGTTATTATCAGTTTAAGAGTACGTGGCATGGAGTACCGCCCGCAGGTTGATTGCGTCGTCCAAGACCCGCCGGTCCCCGAGGGTTAACAAAGACGTACGAAGTTAATTTACACTTTTAGTATTATTATTGAAGGCTGACGTACCTTGACTTGTTGAGGTAAATGTCCAGTACTTTCTTCAATCATTCGTTCCTATTCTTATCTGTTATACAAAATGCAGAACACAATCATTCACTGTGTAAATGTTGAATAGCGATGACTTATTTCATCGTACTAAACCATCTAAGAAATACAAATTATTAATTGATGTGCCTTCTGTTACATGTTTTTAGGAGAGGTTTGGAAAAACATACCCTTCGGCGTCCGAAGAACACAAGAGGAAAACGATATTTCTCAATAACCTCAATAAAATAGTTCGCTTCAACGAGGCCAATAGACGAACCTACGAGCTTGGCCTAAACGAGTTAGCAGATTTGGTAATAGAAACAAGCTGAATCATACTGTATCAAATAATTTGATTCAGAAGAGTGAAAACGAGTACTTTACAACGACTAAATTTGGAAGCATTTCAAAGTTGAAGGAAAAATGGTTCGTTATGGTGAGAGAAATCGGTTTTTAAGAAATATTCGCCTATTTCATGCGCACCAATCTCTGAACTCTTCTCCTTGAAAATTGAAATTTGACAGTTTGGTTAGTGGAATGTCTCCCAGGCAAAGTACTCAGTACTCAATGAAGACTTGAAGGCTGGTTCAGTCAATTTCTATCGGAGTCATTGCGTGGACCTGGCAGAGGCAATGAAGATCGTGAGAGAGTGTTACGCACATAATTTATACTATTTTCTGGTTCTGGACTCTGAGGTTCGTGAGTGGGTCATATTTTTATTATGGAGGGGAAGGAGGTTCAACGCTACCTAGCGGATTAACGGCTGAATAGGCGATGCTGAGGCTACCAGTGAGCCACGCAGGTGTCGATTCGACGTTCGACGCATAATTAAGAAACAATGATTTGGACGCAATTCTGCTGATTTTCTCAAATCCAAAACCCTATTTATTTGTCTTCAGTTGTAACTCATTTTTAGTGAATTCATCGGTCGAGGAACAATTTTTAAAATTTTAAACTCCCAAATCTTCCCCATAGTGGTAAATTTTCAAAAACGGCCTTAAACTATTATCTTGATTTGACATTGTTTTATGAAAAAGTATTCTTATGCATAAAATAAGTCAGAAACTTAAACCGATCTCATCAATTTCAGACATCTAAAGAAATTCCCAAAGGATTGACGCCATATCGTAAAGCTCCAAACTTCATTGGATGGAGAGTTTTGGATCAAACTCCAACAGTGAAATTTGAGGCGACTGGTGTAAAACTTCCCAATCATGTTGACTGGAGAGACAAAGGAGTTGTGACGCCCGTCAAAAACCAACATAACTGTTTGGCATGCTACTCCTTCGTTGCAGTAAGTTCCTAACAGTAATAAATAGGGATCGGACTCGTATTTTTTTTTTCTAGGTAACATACCTATTGATAATTTTGGTTTATTATTTTCAATAATGAACCTTTGGAATCGACCAAGAAAAAAAAAATTTTAACACCCCCTCAAAATTTGATGGTTTACGTTTCAAGGTACGTAGAATCCAAAAATCGAATAAAATTTGGCCGTCCGTCCGCCGTACGCCGTACGCGGCACTTTTGCCACTTAGAATTGACCTATTTTGATGAAATTTGGTATGTAGGCTCCTTCTGGAGTCTAGTTGTGCCCCGAAGATTTTGGTAGAGGTAGGTTACTTCTAAGGGTTCCAAAATCAATTTTGAAATTTTGTAAACGCCCTAACTCAAAAAATTTTGGTATAAAGGTATTGTTTTTCCTTCAATTTAAGATTCTATAGAATTTTTAGAATTTTTTGAGACCACCCGGAGCTCTATAGGACAAACGGTTCGCTCACTACGAGAATTTAAAGTTTGAACGAATCAGAAACACGAGTGTGAATCGCAAAAGAGGCCTAATCTCCGTTCAAATTAAAGCTGACCGAAATGCGATCGATGTTTTTCTTCATGTTGGATGGTTGGTGGCTTTGCAGACGAGTGATCTATATAAAAATAATAAACCATTGTGTAATAATTTGCAGCGTTTTAAGGATACCCCTATAAGGATTTTAGTGGATTTTTTTAAAAAAGCTATGTTTGCAATGTGTCTTTTATCCTGGATTGAGATTGAAATTTTCAAAATGCTCTGCCTCAAAAGCGTTTGTAACAAAGGTATTGATTTTTCACCAATTTAAAATAGTACTGAATTTTAAGAATGTAATGAGACCAACCAGAGCTCTGAAGGACCGGCTGTTCTTTCCCTATAAGCACTTTTAATTGCGACAATGAAAAGCAGAAACACGAGAGTGAATCGCAAATGAATGTTCACTGAAGGAAATAGAATTATATCCGTTTGAAATAGCTGATCAAATGCGATCATTTTTCTTTCTTCGATTACAGTATCGTGTCACTCAGTGTTGCAGAATAATTTGCAGCGTTTTTGCAAGAATTTTACTCAAGTGGATCGCTATTCGAAACCGTTGACTCTTTTCAACTAGCTGGCTCTTGTGAACAACTAGATATTTCATGAAGTTTCTTTAAAAAAATATGAATAAGACCTCACCACAAGTTTTCAGGTCGATGCAATAGAGATCCAGTATTTCATGAAGACCGGGAAACAAATCCCCTTGAGCCAACAGCAAATTATTGACTGCTCTCGACCTGAAGGAAATTTAGGATGCAAGGGAGGGATGGTAGATTGGGCTTACAAATACATTTTGAAAGCTGGAGGCGTAGAGAAACATGAAGACTACCCATTCGTACTCAAGGTAATTGTATCATATTATACTTCAAATAGATGTTTATTGTTACACTACTTATTAAATTTCGAATTTTTCTTTGACAGTAGAAGATCGAAAACTAGAGAGAAAGAAGTCCATTCAAGTTGCATGAGTTAATGAGCGAATTTTCAAAGAAATCTTTAAAGCTATGGTTAAGAAAATAGAAATATGAGAAATATGAGTTAATGAGCGAATTTTCAAAGAAATCTTTAAAGCTATGGTTAAGAAAATAGAAATATAAGTTACACGAGAAAGCAAGGAAAAGGCACCAGTTATTGGAATTTCAGAAGCTCCTGAAAAATCACCATTTCGCTTTCCAGACTTTTCTGGCTTTTTTTGTGCTCTATAGAAACTCCGTAGTTGATTGGGGTATCAAATTTCCAAAATGAAAACAAATTAATTTTTATATGAATAACTTTTGACTAAAAAACGTGTTTACCCCAATTATTGGACACTGTGCACCAGCTATTGGACGCCAGAGAAGCAGTTATTGGACACAATAAACCGTTTTTTTTCCCAGTTGTTGATCTTATATTGTTTCGTTGAGGGGTTCTAAACGATTTATTTCAAATTTGAAAGATTTGAGAGGCATTTAAATACTCTTAAAAATAGAAAAGATGCTACAGTGTTTCTTGTCCAGGTCGTTAGTAAAGGGACGAAAAAAAGATGAAGCACGGTCAAAACATAAAACTTGAATATACTTTGTCTCACATTTTTAGTGAGGTCATCATTGTGGTAACTAAAAATAATAATAAAAAATCGACCTACACACCGATTAGAGTAACAAACTCTTCCTTACCAGACGGTACCGAAGTCGGTCAAAAATGACTATAAAACAGGTTGCACCGTTTAGTTCCACATCAGAATTAAATTCAAATCCCACTCTCTGAAAAGTAGGAGTTGGTCAAATCAACACTGAGCTTTATAGATTACTATATTAGCTAATTAATCCATAGCCACTAATGTGTGAAATTTATAAACTTAATAAAACCTCATCCCTTAAAATGATCTTGAGACGAAATTGAGATCACTCTTGGTTAACTAAAAAAGTTCTCAAAATTGGAAATTCGAGACATTTTCAAAAATTACCTATCTTGAATATAGGTATTAAAAATAAACCTAATAAAAACTCAATCTTTTAAAATAATCTTTGAGAAAAATTGGAGATCAGTCTTGGATAACTAGACAAGAGAAAAATGAAAATCGAATAAAAACGCTTGCATACGAGTCTGCAACACATTGAAACATTTTCATGCTGTAAAGTACCTACCTACCTAACAACTTCACTTCTGATGGTCATAATCATCATTGTGGCGACTTGGGACAAATATCGTTGCAACAAATATCGTTGCAACAAATATCGTTGCATCAAATTTCGTGACGATTTTTTTTTTATGTGCCATATGAAAGACATGAAAATGTCAAAAATGTAAATTTCCAGACATTACCTAGTATGTAAAAGTTATTTTGAAAAATTACCTGTACCGAACACATTTTTAGTCAAACACTAGTCATTACCCTCCATAATAGATGCATTATTTCATCATAAGTTGTGCATGAAATCAATTCAGACTTAGTTTCTGTGTTCTGGAATGATTCATCACCAATAACGCATTGAACGCCTGGGTTTCTTTTGCTCGTGGAGTTTCCGATCAGAAGAAGCAGAGCCCTCGATGGTATTCTTCTTCGCCAGGAAATTCGTCCAAACTGTCTGAGCCCTCATCATGAAAAACTCGTAAAGGCGGATCAGGAATTTTCCCTCGATTTCGTCATTTTGACCGACTTTATCATTTTTGCCAATGAAAAATGCAGTTAGCACCCGAAAACTCACCTAAAAGATTTTTCGGAGTGTTTTTTTTTTTTTTTTTTTTTTGTGAATTTTTTAGATTTTTATTTCCTCTTTTGCATGACCTTGTTGTTGTTTCTTGATTCACTTTGTTCTTTTTGGGTTCGATCTTTCTCTTATCTGAGCATGATATCGTTCTAGATTAAAAATATTCAAGTTGGAAACCCTCTAAATTTTGACAAAGAGACTCGGAAAAATACTTCCAGTCAATTCTGAATCACTGTCTAATAAATGGAACCTAGGGAAAATCAACTCTTCACCAGTTATTGGACACCCGTACAATAATCAATCATCAACTTTCTGGTTCCAATTATTGGACACCCCTCGTGTATTAAATTAAAAACGACGTAGCAACAATTTCTACTCACCATTCGCTCTGAAAATTGTTCACAAAACAGAAACTAACACAAAGAAAACAATCAATTATGAAGTATGAAAAATACATAATGAATGGGATCAGATTTCTTACCGATTTTACAAAAATTCGGCCGTCGGAGACCTCATGAAGTTTCAAAGCACACTAGAAATTGTGAGAGCATTCTGGATATTCCTGATGTACATCAGTGCGATCCAGGAAAGTTCCTCCAACTACTACAATTGTTTCGGAGTGTAACTCCCTCTTACATTCTTACAAATTCAGATAATATTACGGAGTTTCTGTCCAATAATTGGTGCCTTTCCCCTAGTTAGCCTTGTGGGTGTGGCACATAGCAAGAATCGTTAAGGGGGTCTCAGTCGGTCGCCATTCGTTTTTAGTATTTAGCGGAATTGAAGGCGCAAAAACTTAAAAAGATGTACCTAAATTTGAAATTTTCAAGTACTTTAAAAATTCATTAGTGCACGGCCCTAGGGAATTGTAAAACTGAAATATTGCCGCCGGAATCATCAAAATCGAACAATAATTGCCAAAGAAAAATGAGAAAAACTATTGATTTAACGGGTTTTTCTATGTTTTTCCCATATTTCTCTGGAAATAATTGTTCGATTTTGATGATTCCAGCGGCAATATTTCAGTGTTTCAATTCACTTGGGCCGTGCACTAATGAATTTCTAAAATCCTTTAAAATTACAAATTCAGGCACAATTTTTCAAGTTTTTGCGCCTTCGATTTTGTGAAATACTAACCCAGAACGCGGAACGAACGGCAATCGACTGAGACCCCCTTAAAATTATACAATCAACCCCTTGGTTAAAACACACGGATGCTGTTGCCAGTGCTCATGGATCCTCACCCTCATCAACACTTCTCTGTAACAGCCCTGTGAGCCTTGATGACACAACCTTCGTTCTACTACCTATCATTAAAACCTTACCTTTTACCTTTCAGAAGCAAGAATGTGAATTTAACGCATCGAAAATTGCTGTTTCTTTAACTAACTATGGTGAAATAAAAAATGGAAGCGAAGTATCTCTTCAAGAAGCAGTCGCATTTTTCGGACCTATATCAGCCAGTATTTCAACAGACTTTGCCTGGAATTATTATACTGGAGGTACATATTGTAATTCTGTGTAGCCGTTTCTTAAATGCAACTATCGAAAACTCTTAACTAAGAGTATCGTTTACTCGGTTTTTTTTTTTTTTTTTTTGTTTTTTTTTGTGTGTGTGTGTGTGGAAACTTTTTAGCGAATTGAAGACTTGTTTCTTACGGCAAAATGTCTCAAGTTATACCCAGAAAAACGTAGCGGAATTTAAAGAAAATGTCTTATTTAATGATTTAATGTTCTTTTTGCATCTTCATGACGTTAGTTGTATATTCGTCCAACATGTAGAACAAATTTTATACCTCCTAAATCAAGATTTGCACTCAATTTCGAACAATTTCGGTTGCATGTCTGTCTGTACTACGCAAAGTCCAATTTTTGGGCGAAACCATACCATTATATTGTAGTAGGTACGATTTTCAAGAAATAAATTGTCAGTTAAGTGTGCGAGTTAGCCTACTAAACGTATGGGCAGAATCGTGATTTTCCTTAAGCATCAAATATGCTCGAGTTTCCAAGATAGTTCGGAGACGGCCCTAAGCGACAAGAAACACTGTAAATTATTACACAAAGGTTTATTATTTTTCTATATAGATCACTCGACTACCACCAACGAGCCACCAACCAACATGAAAAAAAACATCGATCGTATTTCGGTCAGCTATAATTTGAACGGAGATTAGGCCTCTTGCGATTCACACTCGTGTTTCTGATTTATCGTAAGTCCAACCCTTAAATTCTCGTAGGGAACGAACAGTTTGTCCTACAGGACTCCGCGTTGCCTCAAAAAATTCTAAAAATTCTGTACTATATTAAATTGATGGAAAAATAACACCTTTACATCTAAATTTTTTGAGTTAGGGCGTTTTTAAGATTTCAAACCTTATTTTTCAACCCTTAGATGTGACCAACATCAGCCAAACGCTTCGGGGCACAACTAGACCCCAAATGAAGCCTACATACCAAATTTCATCAAAATCGGTCAATGCTAAGTGAGGAGAGTGTCGCGTACGGCGGTCGGACGACCAAATTTTTATTCGATTTTTGGATTCTACGTACCTTTACAAGTAAGCCAACAAATTTTGAAGGGACTTAAAGAAAAATTCTTGGTCGGTTCCAAAGGTTCATTATTGAAAATAAAAAACCAAAATGAACAATTTCTCGATAGTATTGATGTTATAACATCAATACTAATTGTCATAAATGACAATTCATAAAACTATAACCATTGTGATTGTATCAATATCATAAAATTGTTATAATCTGTTTTACTTCCACGGTTCTTGTACATTGAACAATTGTTTTATAGGAGGAAATCAATCTGATGTAGGAACTATAGGTAGTATAACATTGCATTTAACAATTCCTATACTGGGTGTAGAAACCAATCTTTTAAAAAGGGTCGATTCCGTTTCTAATTTGCAACAAAAAATGTCTCAGCAATTGTTTTAAGAAGCTCCTTTTCCGAGTTATTGCAATTTTAAAGTTTTTTTTCGTGATTTCAACCTTATTTCATTAATTGGTAATAACTCCTTTAATTTGCTGTGATAATTACAATTTTAGGATGCCGTTGGAAAGAGTATTACATTTCCTATCACTCTATATCCAAATGAAATTTTTTAGTTGAATTTTACAGGGAATAAAGTAACAACGGTTTGACTTTAAGACTCAGTGCTTTGGAGCAGAGTTGTAAAGTAATGATTACTTTGAGTAATGATTACTTTTCAAAATTACTTTTCTTATAAGCAATGAAATGAGTGAAGTGATTATGATTATGTACACATAAAACCAAAAACTGGGGGATTAAGAGACACCTTAATCCAAAGTAATGGCCATTCCCATTACCCATTCCTGTAATGGGAATGGAATTTTCAATTACTTTTTCCAATTCCTTGTAATGGTAATGGTTTTTTCAATTCCCCATTACTCTTAGTTGGAAAAGTAATGGGTCCTTCCAATTACCCATTACAGGAAGAGTAATGGGTAATGGGAGAACCAATTCCCCATTACCACCATTCAATCAGTAAGTTGACCATCCTCCAATTCATAAGGGACCACCCTCAAACTCATAGGGGACCACCCTCCAATTCATAGGGGACCATCCCCCCATCCATTTCGTTGGGGACCATCCTCCAATTCATAGGGGACCACCCTCAAATTCATAGGGGACAACCCTCCAATTCATAGGGGACCATCCCCCCATCCATTTCGTTGGGGACCATCCTCCAATTCATAGGGGACCACCCTCAAATTCATAGGGGACCACCCACCAATTCATAGGGGACCACCCTCCAATTCATAGGGGACCACCCTCAAATTCACAGGGGACCATCCTCCAATTCATAGGGGACCATCCCCCATCCATTTCGTTGGGGACCATCCTCCAATTCATAGGGGACCACCCTCAAATTCATAGGGGACCACCCACCAATTCATAGGGGACCATCCCCCCATCCATTTCGTTGGGGACCATCCTCCAATTCATAGGGGACCACCCTCAAATTCACAGGGGACCATCCTCCAATTCATAGGGGACCATCCCCCCATCCATTTCGTTGGGGACCATCCTCCAATTCATAGGGGACCACCCTCAAATTCATAGGGGACCACCCACCAATTCATAGGGGACCATCCCTCCATCCATTTCGTTGGGGACCACCCTCAAACTCATAGGGGACCACCCTCAAATTCATAGGGGACCATCCCCCCATCCATTTCGTTGGGGACCACCCTCAAATTCACAGGGGACCATCCTCCAATTCATAGGGGACCATCCCCCATCCATTTCGTTGGGGACCATCCTCCAATTCATAGGGGACCACCCTCAAATTCATAGGGGACCACCCACCAATTCATAGGGGACCATCCCCCCATCCATTTCGTTGGGGACCATCCTCCAATTCATAGGGGACCACCCTCAAATTCATAGGGGACCACCCACCAATTCATAGGGGACCATCCCTCCATCCATTTCGTTGGGGACCATCGTCCAATTCATAAGGGACCACCCTCAAATTCATAGGGGACCACCCTCCAATTCATAGGGGACCATCCCACCATCCTAATCGTTGGGGACCATCCTACAATTCATTGCAGGATGGTCCCCAACGAAATGGATGGTGGGATGGTCCCCTATGAATTGGGAGGGAGTTCCCCAAGGAATTTGGGAGTGGTCCCCTATGAATTGTAGGATGGTCCCCAAAGAAATGGATGGAGGGATGGCCCCCTATGAATTGGAGGGTGGTCCCCTACGAATTGGAGGGTGGTCCCTTATGAATTGGAGGATGGTCCCCAAAGAAATGGATGGAGGGATGGCCCCCTATGAATTGGAGGGTGGTCCCCTACGAATTGGAGGGTGGTCCCTTATGAATTGGAGGATGGTCCCCAACGATTAGGATGGTGGGATGGTCCCTTATGAATTGGAGGGTGGTCCCCTAT
The DNA here is from genome assembly GCA_009739505.2 of Apolygus lucorum. Lineage (NCBI taxonomy): Eukaryota > Metazoa > Arthropoda > Insecta > Hemiptera > Miridae > Apolygus > Apolygus lucorum. Next base: position 48,239,128 of record CM019180.2, on the reverse strand, counting down.
GAATTTGAGGGTGGTCCCCTATGAATTGGAGGATGGTCCCCAACGAAATGGATGGGGGGATGGTTCCCTATGAATTGGAGGGTTGTCCCCTATGAATTTGAGGGTGGTCCCCTATGAATTGGAGGATGGTCCCCAACGAAATGGATGGGGGGATGGTCCCCTATGAATTGGAGGGTGGTCCCCTATGAGTTTGAGGGTGGTCCCTTATGAATTGGAGGATGGTCAACTTACTGATTGAATGGTGGTAATGGGGAATTGGTTCTCCCATTACCCATTACTCTTCCTGTAATGGGTAATTGGAAGGACCCATTACTTTTCCAACTAAGAGTAATGGGGAATTGAAAAACCATTACCATTACAAGGAATTGGAAAAAGTAATTGAAAATTCCATTCCCATTACAGGAATGGGTAATGGGAATGGCCATTACTTTGTTCCGAAAGTAATTGGAATGGGTAATGGGAATTGGAATTCCTATTTTAACAACTCTGCTTTGGAGGAACCTCCCGTAAAACCGTCAATTTCGTTGAAAAAAATGCACGTCTTCCCGCGTTCAAACAGAAATTTCTCTCTCAAGTTCGATTGTAAAATGTTTTTTGATTACACTGTTGGAAAGCTGAGATTTCGGCGCAGTTTTTTACACTTAGTGGTGATAGTTCAATTTCTCAAATGGAAATTGGCCTCACGATTTTTTAATTTTTTTTTTTTTTGGAAGAGGGTTCATTGATATGGAAGAAAACCAAAGTGTGCTGCTCGAAAACGCATCCAAAAAATTTAGAGAATTTATGGTAGATGGAAATTTTAAATGTACCGGGAGTCTGTGACGTGACGAGTTTCCCCCTTACGACAGCAGCGCTACCTCTGATAGTGGACATGAAACAACTAGCTTGGGTCATCGAACACACTAGTCCACTGCAAACTGGCAGAAAGAACCCAGACACGGAAGTGACGAGAAGAAGCAATTTTACTTACTCTTTTTTACAATACCATTCTACCTATTAGTTTATCAAGCATTATTAGTCTTCACTTTCTCTTATTTAGCTTTTATATCAGTTAGTCTTGATATTTCAATCACTTTATTCAGTGGATCGTTTCATGTGGTCCTACGACTCTACCTGTTGACATTCTCTGACACTGTTTGCCGAAACTCCTTTTAGGCTACACCAGAGTTTTGTGTGAGGAACCCTGAAGAGTGACGTAATCAGTTTTCTTCGATCTTCGCGGCGTTTTTTTGACACTGCTTCACTTGTTTAGGCATTTTCTTCTACGGTAATTTTTCCCCTTGGTTATTCCTGGTGTTAAACGTTTTTCTAGGGCCCTATTGTAGGACTTGAAATTTCCAGAATCTAAAGTTGAGGCAAATTCCCCAATGGGAAGTTTGGACAGTACGGGCGTTGAAAAATGAAAAGTTTTCAAAAAGTTACTAAGCTCACTTTTTAGGTTGCTTTATTCCCCGAAAAAATCAACTGAAAACAATTTATTTGGTATTAGGGAGATAGGAAATTTTATGCACTTTCCAATGGTATCCTCAAATTGTAATGATCACGGCAAATCAAAGGAGTTATTACCAATTTAATGACATACGGTCAAAATCACGAGAAAAAAACTTTAAAATTGAAATAACTCGGAAAAGAAGCCTCTAAAAAAATTGCTGGAGACATTTTTTGTTGCAAATTAGTTGTAAAATCAACCCCTTGAAGGAATGAGATCTGTTTTGTAGACTCCCTGTGTAGACCACCCAGCTTGAATGGGTTTTTATTAATTTATTCATGTCGTTGTCGTAGTTGTGTCACTGAGATATTTGCAATTTATTGTCCATGACAGGAATCTATGACAATCCCGATTGCTCTACAAATGTGGATCATGCAATTCTGGTGGTTGGATATGGTACGGAGAACAATACCGACTATTGGCTAGTGAAAAATTCATACGGAGAATCTTTCGGAGACAAAGGATACATCAAAATGGCACGAAATAAGAAAAACCAATGCGCAATAGCCAGTTACGCCAATTTTCCTATCATCGGTAGATGGAAACCGTTCTCCCCCAAGAAGGAACCTAATGGGAGGAACGAAACGAAACGATCTTCTGGAAGGAGGATGACATCTTCACGTTACAACTAAAGCAATAACGCCTCGATTCCCCAAAAATTAATGAACAAATATAAACTGAGAACCACCTAAATACTTTCAAGTTTATTTTGACAGAAAATACGTACCAGCGAGACATCGTTTTCTAGAAGTTGTGGGTACCCCATATTCATAACGTTCTCACATTCACTGGTTCTTGGTTGCTATGGATGCACACCTGAGTGACATGAAACTATTCGGAGAAGGAAACACTACAAATTATTACACAAATTTCCTACTTTTCTGTATAGAGCACTCGCCTGCAAAGAAAACAGCATTGCCATTGTCACGAAAATTGAAGGAAAACGAAAGAAACTAAAGAAAAGAATAAACTAATAGAAATTAACGTTTCTCAAACTCACACCCGTGTTTCTGATTTATAGCAAGTCCAACCCTTGAGTTCTCATAGGGAGCGAAAGGTTTGTCCTACAGTTGGGTGGTCTCATTCGATTCTAAAAATTCAATACTTCAATTTTGACGTGGTGAAAAAAAAACCTTTACAACCAGAGTTTTCGAGCTAAGGCTAATTTCCCATTTGTTAAAAAATTTGTTATTTTCGGATTTTTTAAATTAAATTTAGATGTATTTTGAAAAATTTATAGAATATTTGAGCAGGAGGTTCCTCAAAGGCTTTATTACAGTCTGTCAGCTCAAGAATGATCTTTTCAAGGGCCACACTAGCGCTATCTGTGTGAGCAGAATTTATCTATAAACCCACTTTTGTTGGAGTATAAGAAAGAAATCCTTGGTGGGATGTTGCGGTCTTTTATTTCTCATGAAGTAAAGAACCAAGGAATGAGGTGGGGAAGGATCACTCCATAGAGGGATCTGTGCTGCCTTAGTATCAGCATCTCAGACAATGAAACCCAACTAATAGGAGAGAAATGAGGGTAGAAGACACCTAGAAGGCTCTACTACAGCCTGTCAACTCGAAAATTATTATTATTATTTATTATTATTTTTTGAGCTATATCATAGCTCATATCATTACAATCGATAGTTGGAGTATCAAGATAGCCAACGGCTGTCAAATTTGGTTTAAAAGTGCAGAAAATATTGCAGGTAGAAATCGGACTTCCGAAAAGTTTCCTCAGGATATTAAGGGTTAAATATAAAATAACTTGTCTGAGGTGAATTAAGAATCATTTACTTGTATTTAGAATTCATTCACTACTTGATTCAATCTAATGAAATGGGTAACAAGTTTGTCACTTTTTGTTTAGTTTTATTCGGTATGTGTACGCCCTCACAACAATTAATCACAAGATTCTTTTGATTTATTATTTTCGACGATGAACCATTGGAACCGAGCAAAAATTTTGAACTCCCTCAGAATTTAATTGTTTACGTTTCAAAGTAGAAAATTAGCATATAGAGCAAGAAAATCGAATTTTAAAAAATCCGTACGTCCGCCGTAAGCGGCACTTTTCTTAGCAACCATGGACCGATTTTGATGAAATTTTGTATTTTGCTCCATTTGGGGTCTAGTTGTGCCGCGAAGCTTTTGGTTGATGTCAGTCACTGAAAATTAAGGGTTGAAATGTTCAAGAGTGCCCTAGCTCGAAAACTCTCGAAATAAAGGTACTTATTGTTTTTTCACCAATTTGAAATACAATTGAATTTTTAGATACCACCCGGAACTCTGTAGGACAAACCATTCGCTCCCTACGATTTCTCTTGACAACAAATTGAAGGAGTTCCAGATGTTATGGACTACATGATTCATGGATTCGTTCGCCACGCTGAAAGCACAAGGTTACGGTTACGGCTACGGCTACGTTTACTCTAACATTCTTTGAAATATTTTATTTTTAATAAGAGATATCTTATAACAATTAAAAACTCTTTATCGTGAGCGATCAATATTAATAAAACAGTGTATTGAAGTTTTTCAATGTTTTGTTGGCATCCTCTGTATGAATTCCTGTATTATTATTGTGAGGGAACTTATTACCAATGACTCAAATGTTTCATTCCATTTTGAATAATAAACCTCCACAAACAGCCTACGCGAGTTCATCAAAACCTAAATTACTACTTACTTTTCACTGAGCTATGTATCATTATTCGTATAGTCGCTAGCTCTACTTACTCGAAGTTCCATTTCATTGTGCTGTTTGCTCTCTTCTTGGTTATCTTCTTTGAGCTCACAACATGAAACTAATATTTCTAATAATTTTTTAAAAATTATATCCAGTTTTTATTACTGTAAGACGATTTACGATTAATGGACTCTTTTAGTGAAAATTCGGCGTTCGATTTCAAAAACTCGAATGTTCCAATTAGTCAAGCCAATCAAGAGTAAGATCAAGGGATGTTATATCCATACCGCATTCGGTTCCTTCAACATTTTCACTTATTCTCCGAATGTGAGGAAAACAACTGCAATTCTATAAGGTAAAGTGGAATAAACGTTATTCTCATTGATATCGTTTTTAGGCTTTTGCGATTTGACCTTCGAGTTATTCCGGATAAAATAGAACGTTAATTTTGGCGTAGAAGAAGTTTGCTCGAGCCACTTAAAACCACACATAGAGCCACCTCAAAAACCTCAACCAGAAGAAAATACCTCCTCTTGCTTCAGAGGCCCCTGGAAGCTTCAAAACACGTCTTCCACAAGTAGTAATAAATTGGCCCATCATGATGTGACTTAGGGTGGAGGGACCAGTGTTTGACAAGGATCCAGTAATTGACATCTCACAAAAATGTGTAAATAATAAGGAATATAAGTGTTTCTCGTGCTTCGTTCTTTCAAATTTCGAGTCACAATATCTTCTCTCTGGAGTATCAAGGAGGAAGAAATTTTCAAATGGGTTATGTGAAATCTGGAGAATGTTATTCAACAAAACCACGAGCAGGGGTGAATTCAGTGATGTTCCTTGTGATTTGGCTAAGTAAGTGTTTTATTTTGCTTTAACGTGCCTCTCACATTTTTAATTTAGATATTCACAATGGTTTTTCTCAATCAGTTTTTCGGTTGATTTCAACTTTGCTAACGTTTTTCGAAAATAATCTATGATACCATGTGGAAATTCAAATGTCAATTACCAATCCCCAAACTGGTACTAGTCTCAGTGATTGACAGCGCTGTCCTTTTATAATTTCCTTCTCTTTTGGGTTTTTCTATTCTAATTGAAGAATGAACCATAATAGAGCAGTTCCCCTTTTAGTTTTGATGAGAATCGAATTCTGGACCAGTGCTGAAGCAGAGGGCCAGGAGGAAAATTTACGTGTGTGTGATGAGTGTAATTTCCTAGCTAATACGATGGAATTTAAATTCTTGTGAGTCATTTTATTAAAATCAAATAACTATAGCCCAATGATGAATTGATTACAACCATTCAACATATAATTATCGATCTTCAATCATTTTTGTCGGCTAATTTTAGGACGACCTTCAGAAAGACTGGTTCTGATTAAGGGAAGATTTTTGAATAATTTTAATGTAATAGCTTTACCTATATGGTCATTTTGGTTTATTATTTTCAATAATAAACCTTTGGAATCGACCAAGAAAAAAAAAACTTTCAACACCCCCTCAAAATTTGATGGTTTACGTTTCAAGGTGCGTAGAATCCAAAAATCGAATAAAACGCTGCAAATTATTACACAATGGTTTATTATTTTTCTATATAGATCACTCGTCTACAAAATCACCAACCATCCAATAAGAAGAGAAAAAAAATAATAATAAATAAAAAACAATTAAAAAAAATCAAAATCACCAACCATCGATCGCATTTCGGTCAGCTCTAATTTGAACGGAGATTAGGCCTCTTTTGCGATTCACACTCGTGTTTTGATTTATATATATATATATATTTATTTCAATATAAACCCTTAAATTTTCGTAGGGAGAGAACGGTTAGTGCTACAGAGCTCCGCGTGGTCTCAAAAAATTCTAAAAATTCTATAGAATCTTAAATTGAAGGAAAAACAATACCTTTATATCGAAATTTTTTGAGTTAGGACGTTTTCAAAATTTCAAAATTGATTTTGGAACCCTTAGAAGTGACCTACATCAACCAAAAGCTTCGGGGCACAACTAGACCCCAAATGGAGCCTACATACCAAATTTCATCAAAATCGGTCAATGCTAAGTGGCAAAAGTGCCGCGTACGGCGGACGGCGTACGGCGGACGGCGTACGGCGGACGGACGGCCAAATTTTTATTCGATTTTTGGATTCTACGTACCTTGAAACGTAAACCATCAAATTTTGAGGGGGTGTTAAAATTTTTTTTTTCTTGGTCGATTCCAAAGGTTCATTATTGAAAATAATAAACCAAAATTTGGCCGTCCGTCTGCCGTACGCGGCACTTTTGCCACTTAGCATTGACTGAATTTGATGAAATTTGGTATGTAGGCTCCATTTGGGGTCTAGTTGTGACCCGAAGATTTTGGTTGATGTTTGTCACTTTTAAGGGTTCAAAAATGAATTTTGAAATTTTGAAAACGCCCTAACTCAAGAAATTTTGATATAAAGGTATTGTTTTTCCTTCAATTTAAGATTCTGTAGAGTTTTTAGAATTTTTTGAGACCACCCGGAGCTCTGTAGGACAAACCGTTCGCTCACTACGAGAATTTAAGGGTTGGACGTACGATAAATCAGAAACACGAGTGTGAATCGCAAAAGAGGCCTAATCTCCGTTGAAATTATAGCTGACGGAAATACGATCGATGTTTTTCTTCATGTTGGATGGTTGGTGGCTTTGCAGACGAGTGATCTATAGAAAAATAATAAACCATTGTGTAATAATTTGCAGCGTTTTTATATTAAGGTAAATACTTAGCAACTTGCGAGCTGCTGGCTTACCAATAGAAATTATTGTTCCTATGGTATTGAGAGAAAACCATTGTGTTTTGTGATAAATCATCGGGTAATAATTCCAACTTTATCTATTTGAATCCTTACATTTTATTCTCGAATTAGTGAAACTAAGTGTAAATGTTCATTTTATGTATAAAATTGTTGAAAATAAATGTTTTGTTGATACATTGAATCATTTATCGAAGATTTATGATGCTCGTGACTTGAATTTGTTATTTTCTTCAATACTAAATAGTTTGAGGACATCCTAATGTAGCAGTAGATGTAAGAATGAAGTTTGAACAAATGGAAGAACATAAGTTAATAGCTTGTCAAAGTCAGAATTTCACTTAAGGTGTCAAACACTGGTCCCTCCACCCTAAGCTTTGGAGACGTAAATATTCAAACGTGATCCCCCGCGCTTCTTGCAGTTTAAATAGATAACTATGTAACGCCTAGATCGCTGGCGAGCCACTTTGGTATCGCTCAAACCTTCAAAAGTCACCATATAAAGCGCCACATTTAGATGAGCGGCACTGATTGTTTTTTTTGCTTCCTCACTACCGAAGGTAGGGAAGCTTTGTATTCGTGAAAGAAGTGAAAAAAAAATGTCCTCCAAAATCAAAATTTCCACTTGCTTTTTGCGTTTTAGAGCTTCCCGAACAATTTTGGTTCCGTGTCTGTCTGTCTGTCGGTCTGTCTGTGGTCAATCCTTGTCCCGGGCAAAACTATACTAACCTGTGGTCCGATTTTGATGAAATTTTCAGGGATTGTGCGGGTTAGGTCTCTATCAATTTCAGCACCTTCGGACCAATAGGAGCGAGTGCGCATGCGCAAACGTGAATTTCCTGGAACCTCGGTTTCTAATGAACCGATTTTGCTCAAATTTGGAGGTTAGTTAGGGACTAACTTCTAAGAGACACCCTATAAGTTTCAATCAAATTGGTCAAGCATTAGCCGCTGCGCATGCGTGAACTTTAAATTTATTATAATTTTTTCGCCAACTGATTCTATACGTCCATGTTACAATGAGTGAGGAAGCTATACTGCCCACCCAACTTGGCAGACGTTTTTCTTTTTTTTGAGTTGTTCATTTCTTACACAGACACCTTGCTACATCTCGTCTGTTTCAGCCCTTAGGTAACTATCATGAAGTTCTTGAGTCTTGTACTTGTCGTCATGATTCAAATACACGTCCGTAGTTGTCAACAAACCGAAAAAGATAAAGATTGGAATCTTTTCAAGGTGGGTACCCTTATTTTTAGTCCAACCTAAAAGACCGACAGGAATGTATGGCTATTGTTCAATCTTCAAAACCCCAATTTTTTGGAACTATCATTAAGAATAGTTCTCACCTTTGAACAATTTCCTCTTGTTTTAAGGCAAACGTTCATTGGTACATATACGGGTATGTCTTTGTTTCCATCGGTTGTGAGGAAACAAAATTACATTATTTTATGTGTTGGTCGAAACGACTCGGGTTCGGGTCCTCTTCTAAATAAAAAGGGGAAATGTTGGTTCTAGTTTTAATATTTATTGTTAGCGATAGTTTCGCTGGTAATCTCTTCAGCATCTTCAGGCTTGATAGAATTATTGTTACAAGTGGAATCGATCAGAATTCCTGTAGTATATGTCAGTTATTGTTCGACGCAGTAGCCCCTCTCGGATACAATCTTATTGTTAATTTTTCAAAATAGTGGCAGTCATTTGACCAATGGTAGAATCGATGTAGATAAGAAAGAAAATAAGGCTTAATACTGACCATAAACTGGTATTTTTAAAAAGACTTTAGAGAAAAAATCGAGAAAAAAAACCCTTGAAAGAATTTTGGAAAAAAAGAAAAACTCATGTGACTAATACAGAATGAAAAACTCTTGAGTAAAGTTATCTATATCTGAACTATAATAATGAACTATAACTGACATATACCTACAGGAATTCTGATTGATTCCACTGGTAACAATGTAACGAGCTGGAGAGATTACCAGCGAAACTGTCGCCAAGAATTGTAAAACTAGAACCAACGTTTCTCTTTTGGTTTATTTTCAATAATGCACTTTTGGAATCGACCGAGAAAAAAAATAGTTCAACCCCCCCTCAAAATTTGTTGGTTTACGTTTCAAGGTAAGTAGAATCCAAAAATCGAATAAAAAATTTTCCGTCCGTACACCGTGCGCGGGACTTTTCTTAGCAACCATGGACCGATTTCAGGTCCCGCATAGCCAAGGAAGAAAGAGATTGCACGATGGTAAGCTGGCAAGAGATATGGACAAGAGAATATAGAGGACGGTGGACCGCAAGGCTAGTGCCAAACATCCAGATATGGACGGACAGGAAGCATGGAGAATTAAACTTTTTCCTCACACAATTCTTCACAGGACATGGACTGTTTTATGCCTATCTACATAAAATGGGAAAGGTAACTGTCCCAACATGTCCGTACTGTCAGAAGAGAGAAGATGATGATGCGCTACACACCTTTTTCAAATGCACCAAATGGGCAGCTGAAAGAAGCCAGCTGCTGTCAGAGCTCGGATTAACTCCCCAAATTTCAACACCAGAAGCTGTCGTCAGCAAGATGCTGGAAGGTGAGAGGAGCTGGAGTCTTGTGGCAGCGTACGCAGAGAGTATCCTGACAAGGAAGACATTGTTAGAACGAGAGAGACAGAGAAGGGAACACCTGGTCCGACCCGCCATCCAGAACTAATGAAGTGTCCCAGGACTCAGCCTGAAGTAATGTGTTAAACAGTTCCAGGCTGAGCTTCCAACGTGGGAGAAAAGGAGGTGTTTTTTTAGTGGGTTTGAATCCCACATAACCTTGAAGTCGTGGATCCTTCAGGGTACCTTACGAGATCCAACTCCACCTGTGGATCTTAAAGATTTTCTCACCTGCCTGCAAAGAGAAAAAGACTAAAAAAGATGGACCGATTTGGTTGAAATTTGGGGAAAGGTGCCTGGCATGGGGAGGGTCATGGTTTTTAGCCCACAAAGTTTTGCTTATTTCAGTTTTTCAGATTCCTTTGTGAACCAAAATGCAGCAAATTTATCTAGCTAAGTGATCCACACCAAAGTTTTTTGATATGTTCATTTGGGGCTGAAGTATAACACAATTTTTGAAAAAAGTTAAATCTCCCCATACCACGCAACCATTCAGGTTGTATGAAGGGATAGGTCCCCTACACTGGAGAGAGGGGGCAGGTTGAATGGAGAGCTCTATTTTGGGGCTTTAATTCTTAGAATATCACTAAATCTTCCAGATTTTTTCATGAAATAACAACATAAATTAAGTAGAGGGGGCAAATAAATCATAGAAAATGGTTTCAACTGTTTATTTTCTCAAAATTGCGTTAGGAACTTACAAAAACAGCCTTTACAAATGACTACGTCACTAAAATACTTGATTCAGACTTCAAAGTCCATGCATAACGTCCTAATAAAACTATTTTTCACAACCATTATAAATCAGACTTCTTTAATTCCATTGAATGGACTTGAACATTCATTTATTATGAACATGTTTAGGAAATTGCAAAAGACATATTCACTCCCCATATTCGGGGACACATTACTTTTCAGAAAACATGGCGTCTTGGCCGCAAATCGAGAGCTAGAAACGTCTACTACCGCTTAAAAGATGCAGAAAGAACGCCTCTAAATACATTCACACTGACACAATTATTCATCCTCAAGCTAAATTTGCTACAGGTGTCGTAAGCGAGGTCAAATATTGTTTTTGAAATGAAGAATAAACTGTTTGACTTACATTATCCGAAAGCTAGGTCAGTGGACGCCACATGTTCGCTCTGACCGAAGGGCTGCAACTGGGGAACACACTGAGGTCACCCCCACCTACCGGAATCGCCGTAGAGCAGGGAAACTCGCGCCTCCCCATACTAAGGATACCCCCATAATAGGCACCTTTCACCTACATTCCTTAAAATGGCTGTGGCCTCTACGGCAATGTGTATCTGTTCCTGCCTGATCGTGTTTGGTCATGTTAACTCCAAACAAGATTTTCGACTGGTGTGAAGGCAGTATGTGTTACACATACTAAAGTGTGTTACACATACATACCTTATATACTACAGTAGTATAAGGTAGGTAGTAGGACCCGAAACCCACCCCCTTCCGCCCTAAAAAGGGGTAACTTTAGGTACCTTTCTCTTAGGAACTTAGAAAAGTATCGCGATGCGGCTTTGGTTTATTATTTTCAATAATAAGCCTTTGGAATCGAGCAAGAAAAAACAATTTAACCCCCCCCCCCCCCTCAAAATTTGATGTTTTACGTTTCAAGGTACGTAGAATACGAAAATCGAATACAAAAATTTCCGTCCGTCCGCCGTACGCCGCACTTTTCTTAGCAACACTGGACCGATTTGGTTCAAATTTGGTATGTGGGCTCCATTTGGGGTCTAGTTGTGCCGCGAAGCTTTTGGTTGATGTAGGTCACTTCTGAGGGGTGAAAATTAAGGGTTGAAATTTTCAAGAGTGCCCTAGCTCGAAAACTCTCGAAATAAAGGAATCGTTTTTTCACCAATTTTAAATAGTATTGAATTTTTAAACATTTTTGAGACCACCCGGAGCTCTGTAGGACAAACCGTTCGGTCCCTACGAGTACTTGAAGGTTTTCCTTCGATAAAACAGAATCATGAGTGTGAATCGCAAAAGAGGTCTAATCTCCATTCAAATTTTATCTGACTAAAATGCGATCGCTGTTCATTTCTTCGATTTGGATACAGTTTTGCCTTCTGCGTAACCAGTAATCAAATTTCCATATGAAGCTTTCTATTTTTCGAATCGAGTGTGAAGCGTTTAGTTCTTTCTAATAAACTTGATTGTGAAGGTGTGAAGCAGTATCATTGCAAATCATTGCAGCGTTTTTTACCCACAAAAATCATTGCTCAAAGGTTAATTATTTTCTGTATAGATCACCCTTCTGTATGGATCACTGGTTCTCCATCAATAGCACCTACCACCATCTGTATTCTCCTTTGACCTTCCCTCTCAAATTTCAGCTTCCTGCGTTCAATAGGATTGAAAATGGATTCGGAGCTCACTCAGCTGATCAGTGCTCTTCCAGGCGTCTCCACCATTCGAGAAGATCTTCTTCACTCTTCAGATCACTGATTAGCTGAGTGAGCTCCGAAACCATTTTCAATCCTATTGAATGGAAGTGGTCTTCTAGGCGTCTCCAGCATTCGAAGAGATCTTCTTCACTCTTCAGATCACTGATCAGCTGAGTGAGCTCCGAAGCCATTTTAATCCTATTGAATAGAAGTACTCTTCCAGGCGTCTCCAGCATTCGAGGAGATCTTCTTCACTCTTCAGATCACAGATCAGCTGAGTGAGCTCCGAATCCATTTTCAATCCTTCTGAACGCAGGAAGCTGAAATTTGAGAGGGAAGGTCAAGGGAGAATACAGATGGTGGTAGGTGCTATTGATGGAGAACCAGTGATCTATACAGAAGGGTGATCTATACAGAAAATAATAAACCTTTGAGCAATGATTTGCAGCGTTTTGTCTAATTTTAGGTGTGTTCCGAATGGACAAATTGAGCGAAAAATATTTTTAGGAAACGAGTTCAGGTGAGGCAGTATACGTCAGTTAAGTGAGAGTACAAAAAAATTCCTTGGTGGACTCGGGGTCCCCTTTTAAAAAAATGTCACATTTGGTAGGTAAGTGATCTATACAGGAAAATAATAAACCTTTGTGAAATGATTTTCAGCATTTTTATTAAGACGAGGACCCGAACCCGAGTCGATTTGACCAACACATCAAATAATATTTTCCGACTCTACAAAGTTCATCAAATTTACGTTATATCAGTAAGTAGTACTCGTACTTAAGATCACAACTACAAACGTACTGACTGGTCGTTGATAATTTCAGCGCAGGTACCACAAACAGTACTCGTCGCCCGAGGAAGAAGCTCGGAGAGCGAATATATTTTTTGCCAACAGAAAATTTATTAAAGAATACAACGCTTTGAACGCTGCAGGAGGCAGATTCGAAAGGCTTCAAATCAATGCATTAGCCGATTTGGTACGTACCTCAATTACAACTAAAGTATCATAAAAAGACTTGAGAAAGAGATTCGTTAGGCTTCTGTGTTTTACATGATAATTTAATGTCAATAAATCGGTGGACACAAAGGTCTACAGGTGGACACACCTGCTCTACAGCTCCCAGTGCAACAGTGCTCATCAGTGTTCCCAGCTGACCAGTATCGGAGTATGCTCTCGAAGTGAGGAGTGTCATGTGTGGGTTCCTACGCCCTTATACAGGGTGTCACACTTTCGGGCGCACCACCGGGCAAGGTTCGATTCTACTTGTACTAATTTGCAACAAAAAATCTCTCCTAGAATTTTTTTTTAGAGGCTTAGTTTTTGAGTTATTTCACTTTTAAGATTTTTTCGGGTTTTCGACCTTGTCCCAGTAAAATGGCTATAACTCACAAAATTTTCATGAAAATTTAAATATGAAAAGAGCGTAGTTTTTTTCTTTTAATCAATATCATAGATTAATACACTATTGGAAAGAGCGTAGTTTTTTTCTTTTAATCAATATCATAGATTAATACACTATTGGAAAGAGCGTAGTTTTTGTTCTTTTAATCAATATCATAGATTAATCACACATTTCCTGCGATCGAGAATTTAATCTTATTCATACATTGATTATGATTTTAATCGTACTCTTTTGAGTGATACAAATTTAATCATATTTTTAGCTATAGAAAAACATACTTTTCTCATTACAAATCTTAATCATACTCATGAGTAGCACTTTGCCCAACTCTGTCATACCCTCCCATCGTCCAATCCCTCAGATCGTCTGAGCAGGAGCGCTGATTCCGTTGAAAAAATTAACGTTTTTCCGCGTTCAAACACACATTTTTCTGATAAGCCCCGATTTCAAAATAGAAATAACTATACCGTTGGAAAGCTGAGATTTTTGGGCATCTTTTAGGCGTACAGGTAAAAATTAACATGCCGGATTACAGAACCTATGATCGTTTAAAAATAGTTGAGATTTCCAAGTGTTGACCAATTTTTCGTTTCAGGTCCAATCACCCGTTTTACCTATTTTAAAAAATGTTTATTTCTATCGAGGAGATACAGCATTTTATGCTCTTTCCAACGGTGTAATCAGATTTAATTTTTCATGAAAATTGGAAGAGTTATAGCCGTTTTACTGAAATAAGATCGACAACACGAAAAATCTTAAAAGTGAAATAACTCGAAAACGAAGCCTTAAAAAGATTGCTACGAGACATTTTTGTTGCAAATTAGTAGTAGAATCGAATCCTGCCCAGTGGTGCGCCCGAAAGTGTGACACCCTGTATACTAGGGATGGGTATCGATACTCGATATTTCAAAATATCGATACTTTTGTACCGATACTCGATATTTTAGTATCGATACTTCACTATCCGATATTTTTGGATATCGATACTTTGGATCCGATATTTCTAAATATCGAATATCGATACAGTTCTCGCGGAAAATTCATCATAATGGCTAAAAAATGAAGAAAGTAGAGAGGCTTTTGGGTCATTACTCTTTGATTGCACTAATAACGTTGTTGTCATGGAGAAAATCACCCTGCTTGGACTTTTGATAGTGAAAAATGAATAAAAACTGTTTAAAAAATGATTTTTCTTGAGAATATTGGATAATATTGATAGTTTGTGACACTAAAGTATCGATACTCGATATTTTAAAATATCGATACTCATGCCCAACGATACTTGGGATATCGATACTCGGATACGATACAGTATCGATACAAAATATCGATACTTTTATAACGATATCCATCCCTACTGTATACACGCGCGAGGACTTCGCCGTTTCTCAGCTATTAATATAAATTATTACATCAGTTAATGGCTAGTTTCTACGATTTCATCGAAATCGGAGGAGAAATGTAGAAGTTATGGCTGTGGCAAGGATTCCATGACAGACAGACTGACACACAGACAGACAAACACGGAACCGAAATTGTTCAGGAAGGTCTGAAACTTAAAACGCGAGTAGAAATTTTGATTTTTGAGAACATTTTTTTTCTACCTTGAAAGGTGAAAACAAAGCTTCCGCTACCTTGGTAGACTCGAAGCAATAGATGAGAAACAGCTAAGTCGCTTCATGGTTTACGAGCTCGCTTGATCGAGACACTTCTTTGAAGCGAAATTCTGACAATCCAGAACTCCTCAAACTTCAAGCATAAACTTGGTAAGGACCCGTATTATCAAAGTTTGGTGATTTGGCAACCAAATAGGCGCAAATACACGATCTTACTTAAAGATGCTGGTATTCGAATTGAGATAAAAATATTGCTGATTCATAAAATCGACGAAGGTTTCGCAAGCATAAAGAAAAAATGCATATAAATCGGACAATAACTTTGTATAGTTATGCCCGTTACAAGGAATTCATGACAGACAGACAGACACACAGACAGACAGACACGGAACCAAAATTGTTAAATAAGGTCTAAAACGCAAAACGCGAGTGAAAATTTTGATTTTGGAGAACTTTTTTTTCATCCTTGAAAAGTGAAAACAAAGCTTCCGCTACCTTGGTAGACTCGGAAGCAATATTACTAATGTAGTATGTTTGTTTAGGTATTACATGAAAACTACCTACCTTCAAAAACTTACTGTACATTTTATTGAAAAACCATGGGTGGACTTCCAGGAACAAAGCGAAATAAGTAATTCCATACCAGTGGAAATGATCCTCCATAAACGAGACGCAATGAAAGTGTATCGCAGATCGAGGGACGTAAAGCGTTACCCCAAGATGGTCGACTGGAGAAATGTAGGAGTCGTTACTCCCGTTGAAAATCAAGGAAAATGCGGATCTTGTTGGGCTTTCGCCGCAGTATGTAAAATTTGCAAATGGCTGAGATTTATATTATATCACTTTTTTACGCAGGAACGTCATTTTATTTGTTATAGGTGGAGTTCGTATACTTGTAAGTGATGCTACAGAAACTCGATTATGCTATGGTGTGTTGTAATCTAACTCATTTTACTGTAGGATTCCCTCTCTGTCCTCCAAATCCATTCAATACTCTTCCTCGTGCCAAGGATGGCTCATGATGACTCGTAGAAACCAAATGTCTGGTTGTCGTTGCGGGAAGTTTTCACCAAAGAAAGAAAAAAATTAATACTCCTGCAATCTTAAAAGATTTCGAGAACCAAGAACACCAGTGTTACCAACTGCTCACAACTTTATTTCAAGGAGCAGAAAAATAATGAGGAATTTCACCGAATTCTGTTTGCATTTTTCCTGAATAGTTAATGGTGTGGGATATATGAAAATGGGGTTGTTTTTGGAAAATAAGTCTTTTGTTATTTTTGGGAGACAATCAAAATTTATGATTTCAAAAGGTAACCGGGAAAACGGGTCTCTTCAACGTGAATCGGGAACGCTCGCTGATTGGCTGTTCGGATCGCCGTCTCCTCCAAGTGTTGCCCGATGGTACGACGAAATCGTGTTATCTAAGAGGAAAGTTGTCAAACAAAAACCAGGGGAAACCTAATTTTTCCCATCTTGCTTTTTCTATTTTTTCTTCAGTTTTTAGATTTTGATCTTTACTGGTTTCGTGAAATGTTGCATCTGGGGACTATAGATTTCTCGATCTCAGCGCTTCAAACGGCCATAAATGAACTATTCCAGCATGACGTCATTTTCCCGGTTTTTTTAAACATTCGTATTTTCTACACTGTTTTGTTTATTCGTAAATTAGGAAGTACGGGCTGAAAGTTTGCCGTAGGAGGTTTTTCGAGGTGCTGAATCCGATTTTGGGGTAAAAATAGGAAATTCCGACATAGTGAAATTCCTCATTGTAACATTTGGGGTTGATGATTCAGACATTTATTTAGATTGGGGCGATGTAGAGAACAAACCCAAAGAACGATGATTAATCATATATCTACTTCTATAATACTGTCCAGAGGTTCTTATCAAAAGTTAAAACTCTCACCTTCCTGGGGGATACCTCCTACTGAACTTGAAAAATAGTCACCGTATGAGTAATAAAAGATTAAATCTGATGAGCTAGGAAACATTAAAGTCCCAGTCCAGTTATTCCCAAAAAATTCAGATTAATCCTGCACAATGCAAGTGTTTCTGATAAAATTCATATTCTTATATTATTCTTATATTTAATATAAGATGCAGGTGGCTACATGCCAAGACTTAGATAAACAGTTACTAGGTCGACATTAAGTCACGTCATTGTGATTACTAAATATCCATGTAGCAAATTTCTGTGAATTCGTTTATCACGAATTATTAACGTTTATTTAGCAAGCTGGCCAATTTTTCCCAAACACCACAAATAGTCCAAATTCCAAAATTCATTATGAAAAAAATTATGGTGTGGTAAAAACTTGATGACCCCGTTGTACAATTGAAAAAAGGTTTTATAGAAGCTGATAAAAGCTAGAAAAACTTTTGATGTGAAAGTAAATCTGTGTCAATCTCATCAACTCCCTGAGAATCATTACAGAGTAAGCTGTGAGTTTCAGAAGCCGAGTTTGTGGATCTAAGAAAGGCTGTCGATTCGTTGCGTCAAAATTTCATATGGAACACTCTGGAAAACTCCTGTTAATTAATATTCTCGTAATCAAAAATATCTGAAATAAACGCATTACTTGAATGGCTACCACAGGTACCCACGTGCAATGTATTTTCAGGCGGGAGCAGTTGAGAGTGCGATTGCCATTAGTACCAAAATACTCGAACCACTCAGCAAACAGCAGTTAGTCGATTGTGCCGGATCTCATGGAGCACTCGGGTGTCGGGGAGGAAGTGCTGAGCAAGCATACAAGTACATGACAGAATCACAAGGGTGGATGTCTGAGAAGCATTATCCTTATGAGGGCAAGGTCAGTGCAACTTTCAGTTCCAAACGATTCGCTCCAATGTATTTACGAGTCGATATATCAAAAAAAGCATCATTTTTCCTGTTACGATATTTTTTATTTTATAAATTAATTAAATAATTAATCAACATAAATTAAATAAATTATTAGGGGTTCAGCTGTGGCCGAGCGAGTTGCGGCATGTGTCTTTGGAGACGAGACTCGGACCGGTTGCGGGGCCGTGAGTTCGGGGCTCGCCTCGGGAGCATATTTTCGGGCAAGTCGGTCGCAGTTCCCCCTCGTTCCAATCCAGGGCGGTGAGGCCAATGGGAAGCCATGATCGAAATCATCAGAACAAATTGTGATCTGCTCTTAAGAAGACAGCTGGTGACGTCCGCGATGTCGGACGAAAATCCAACCTGAAATGGTTGTTTACTTTACTTTTTTTATTTATTTTATAAATTATCTCAAAATAAGCACTTTCAATCCAAATAATGCCTACGTTCACCATATAAACCTTATATTCTTTATAAAACCTCCAGGAGCTCTCCTGTAGATTCAACCGTTCCAACATCCACGCTACATTGGTAGAGTTCAAGCAAGTACACGTTGACGAGGTGACTCTACAGGAAGTTATAGCATACGTAGGTCCCACTACAGCAGCCATTTCTTCCTCCGATCCGGCCTGGAGATTTCACCATGGTCACAGTAAGATCAGATTGACGATTTTCAATTTTCACATTTTCAGTTGTTATACATAAAACTGCTGCACATTCATACTACCTACCTACTTATACTATACGTAGGTAGTGTTAGATAAATAGAATTAGAATTTTCTTTGTGTTTAGAACCAACCTGTGGATCGGATTCTTGGTCTCTGCGGGATTGATGATCGTAGCAGCAGAATAGATAGGTACTGAATAATTTAATAAATTAAGGTTTTATTGTGAAAGATTGATTGGACAACTATGCCTAAGAAAAAAATCCCTAAGGAGCTCCTCATAATCTGGCGTTGTACAAAAATAGAAAATTAAATTCCCCCAGTTAAATATAAAATGTGATGGTCTGACCGGGATTAGATGAGCGCTGATGACCGCTGTGTTGGGTCCACCTCGTGGTAAGAGTCGGGATCCAGGACGGCCGCAATCGGTTCCAAACAATTTGCACACCTCTGACAATTTGCAAGACAGGAAGCTGCAGCGAATATGAGTGAGCAGGATACTCTCGAAATCCAATTTGTGAGGAGTCGATTTTGCTCTTTCGGAAAGCTGCTTCGGGAAGCCCTGTTTCTGTAGAACAAAGGAAAAAGGACTAAGGGTTATCCTGCAATTTTGAAACCCAACCCAAAGCATGATGTTTTCGAGGAACTTACGTCGTTGGTGGATATCTGGCACAGGCGAAGGAATTAGATATAAGGCGAATCTCCGACACCGCAATTGTGCTGCAAATTCAAATTTTGGAAGTCTAGTAGCAGGTTTGACCAGATTACGGACGACGACTGGCGATCGATGGAAGGCGAAGTGGTCTCAACGCTGCGGCAGTCCCCTCCGCGGTTAATGTTGATGCACTATCTTTGCACTTCGTACTCACAAACAAGTAATGCCCGGTGATCTTATCGCACGACGCACAACTTAAAATGAAATGAACTAATAATCTTCTTTGAAACAAAATAATTAATTTACACTGACCGCAACAGGTAGGTGTACGTGAAATCCACAATGCACAGACCTGTGTTCAATTTTTTGTTGGATACTTTCCTCCTGAAGCGTCCAGACAGTAGTACTTCCCACATTGACTTTCCTTCCGAGTCTAAACGTCCAAAGTTCCACCCGCATTTCACGTTTTAGACGTCTCAAACAATTTTGGTTCCTAATGGTTCCATATGAATTTTCCCCTTGCACTGGTTCCATCCAGTTTGGAGAGTACTTGAGGATTACCGTTTGATGATCTCCCAATCATTATATCATGTATAGTCGTTAGGGTGGCCCAAAACAGGGGCAAAAGAAAAAAGTTATGATAACCCACCCCTTGAATTTGTGCCACATAGTAAAAAAATGATTGTGTCAAAATTTTGACCAAACAGCTCAACTAAAATTGGGTGCTCATCGACATCAATGTTTTGAAGGTTTTGTTCTCATAGGGTAAAATATAAAAATGGAAAATGACATACAAATTTTAAAAAAGGAGTATACCTAACCAGGTCTTATATCAACTGAATATTAACTTTTTATGCAAGGATAAAGTTTCTGTAACAATAAAACTTTTTTCAGAAATTTGTCAGAAATTGAGAAATTTAATTTCTAGGGTGTAGCACCGACCA
This sequence comes from Apolygus lucorum, assembly GCA_009739505.2. Lineage (NCBI taxonomy): Eukaryota > Metazoa > Arthropoda > Insecta > Hemiptera > Miridae > Apolygus > Apolygus lucorum. The sequence continues at coordinate 48,218,995 of CM019180.2, read as the reverse complement.
CTGTTTCTACAACTACTTTCTTGGTAGTAAGAATACTTGTATTCGTGACGAGGTTGTGAAATCCTATTTCAATAAAAACGGACTTGAGAAGAACTTTCCACTAAAGCATTGAGTAACAAAGTTAAGAAAACTACACAACACTCACCACACACTGTTGGATTTCGATGGTTAGGTCATCATCAGTAACAAACAAGAACTTAAGGTAGGTACATCACAGAAAGCACAGCTAATTTAATCACAGATGAAAGGGAGCTTGAATCCCATAGGAGGTTAAAGTGAAAGACAACCCCAGTCAGATTGAAGTAGGCATCAGTGAAAGGAGAACTTGAATCCTACTGGCTCAGAGAAGCTAATCAATCAAATCAACAAATGGCAAAGTTTAGCAACCCTGAAGCAAGTTTAGCAACTCCCAGCAGTTTCTCGCCAGTAGGGAATGAAATTAAGACGGGGAAACGGTCAACTTTCGTTGGGTCGATTATGTATGGGAGTATTTATCCATCCCGGTGAACGATGCTTTTGTATCATCAGCGAAATCTCTTCTGGCTACTTTTGTTATTCCCTGAATTCTACTTCATGACGCGGTAAGAGTAGAGTAGAATGAACATGCCCGAGAGCTGCTGCGAATGGCACCAACATGCTGAGGGCTTGTCTGTCTGAAATTTTATCTCTGTCAAGAACGCTTGTCAGATGATGAGTGAAAATCTGGTTTCCTTTGGGCTCCCGACTTTAACGAGGTCACCATTTTTAATGTGATTTGTAAGGGGATGAAGAGTCCTACTTTCAGTGCTACTTGATTGGCTTTAAACCCCATTTTTAGTTTCTGGGAACATTGGGATAGCTAAATGGAACAGATGGCTGAAACTTCATAACTTCCGAGTCTTTGAGCACTGTCTTCTACTCACACTAGGATGCTGCAATTTGGGCTGTACGACTTAATTATGAAGTGGAACGATTTGGGGGGTGCCCCAGAAAGTTTGGGAAAGTTGTGTTTTTTGGGACACCTTAATAGTCGTGTTATGGAAAAGAGAAAATTATTTGCCACACCCACTTGGTGGAGTTTCACTAATTTTTCCACCGGTGGAAATGGGCATAGAATGACCGCAGAATGGGCACCAAACATGAGAAACCGTGTTCAGTGGACTTGTCTCTCTGTGCGCTGAAGCTTGTGCAGAGTAGGTTTTCCAATGAGATTGATAACCTCGCAGCTTAAAGTTTGGCGTGACCAGAGCTCTTAGTAACATGAAAATAGAATTAGTTAAGGTATATAATTTTCAATGACGTCTTGAAGATGCGATGAAATTACATCTTAATAAAGCCGTGTTATTTATCAACAGGTATCTACGATAATCCGCATTGCAACCGAACTACTGATCACCTCGTACTGATAGTAGGATACGGAACAGATGATTTTAATAACGACTATTGGATTGTGAAAAATTCATATGGAACGGAATTTGGAGAAAGTGGATACATCAAAATGGCTAGAAACAAAAACAGTCAGTGTGCCATAGCGGACTGGGCATATATCCCAACGAATGTCTTGGTGGATCCCAAGACGTATGCAAAGTATGACTGAACAATGAATTTGGAATTACTTTCATTGTTGTTTATATGTGACTGCGACTCCAAGCAAGATTGAAGATTGTCGTGATTACGATACGATAGGTAAGTATACAGATTTTACCCGTAAAGTGAGGGGTATTCGACCGAAAAAGGCGGCCAAGAAGTCAAAATGTGGAAACGTTACGAATACTATCATGTTCAATACATCGCCACGAGAACGGGGATCAAGTTGTACGTTTTATTGCATCCTTGCTCGAGTATCAAGCTGTCTTCTGGCTACTTTGACCGGAACGGCGAGTCTCAAGTGCTTAACAATATTTCTCCAGCTGTAAGATGTCGGAAATTGATAATCTACCACCAAGTATAGAAGGCATGATTTGACCAGCAATAAACTTTAATGTGAGTATTGAATGTTTTTTGAATAGCAAAGCACATAAAAACGCTGCAAATTATTACACAAAGGTATCGGTGTTAGAACGAATTCAACCTATTTGAATAATTTCTTTATTCTGAGCGGCCTGTTATTTCATGACCCATCTTTCCTTATTTCCCATTTTCTCTTAAGTCCCAGAAGCGGGTACAGGAACAACTACCTTACTACTGCGCGGTTCGTCATCCCATCTGAAGGAGCAAGCGTGTAGTGAGAGTAGGAAGTCCTGAAGCGACTTGGAGTCAACTCGCATTCCTCGGCGACAATTAAACTTTTATTAATGTTAAATATATTTTTAATCGACCTCACCTTCTGATTTTCGAATAATTAATTACAATTATCGATATCAGAAGTGAAAATGCGGAGATTTCGAGGTTTTTTTGAGTAATTGAACATGCTTTCGAGGTTGAAAACTTGCCAGAAATCTTTTTAAGAGCCAATGAGGCTCCAGGAGCCAGCATTTTGTTGAGAGCAGCCAAAACGAAAACCAAACGGAGGCCATGACTTTACTCGGTATTCTTGCACCACGATATGTACCAATAAACGGTGCATTATCCGAGAGAAATTCTAAACAATGTATTTGTTATTGTGAAGCGTCCAATCTGTATAATTCGTAGGAAATAAGAAAGGCACATCACATGAGTGCCATAAGAAAAATAGGTACTTTTAAACTGGATTCAATCGAAGAAAATTTTCTAAATTATTTCTTTGAAAATCAGATGAAGTAAAGTAATTATAAATGCTTGCATACGAGTCTGCAACACATTGGGACATTTTCATGTGTGTTTTCTTCCACTACACAACAAGGTAGTGAAGTAAGGTACCCAAGCATCAAAACAGTTGATTGTTCTACTATTTTATTTATTGGTCGCGTGAGCAAGTTTTTTCGTGACGATTTTTCGGTTTATGTGCCAAAGCAAAGACATGAAAATGTCAAAAAAGTCCAGTTGTCACAGCAGTTTAAGTTGCCCCAACAAGTAGTTAGCTTGAATTAACAGTTCCCATTCTGTATTACATAAATTTATAATTTTCTTGGTTGTTGTGGAGAAGGAAGCAGAGGACGTCAATATACTTTTTTCACATTTATTCGGGTAGCGCTTTCGGGGCAAACTATGGCCCCTTTCTCAATCCTATGTTCACTCTGCAATTATACTCCCACTATCTTCCATCAGTGGGGGAGCCATAGTTTGCCCCGAAAGCGCTAGCCGAATAAATGCGAAGAAAGTATATTGACGTCCTCTGCTTCCTTCTCCACAGCAACCAAGAAAATGACTACAGCAGGAGTACAGAACAATTTCTAATTTCCTACGAGAGAATTTGTACAATGCTGACACGCGAATTGACATTGCATGTATACATTGTACAATCCGTGGATCGTACAATGTTTGGCATTTCAGGCATTGAACAAGAAATCTGTTCCGCACATCGAAGACAAGATGGTTGTACATTCTCAGGATTGAGGTTTTCAAACTTTGCAAGTAAAAAAACTAATTCTGACCTGTTAAAGTAATAGTAATATGTCGATAATTATAGATTGATTCATACATTGACACATCGATTCAATAAAATCAGTCTAAAGGAAAGTGTCAAACGTGTTGTCCGTCTCCCATCATCTCTCTCTTTATATTAACTAAATCTCGCTAAACTCAGTTATATTTTACTAGGTTATGGGCTGATATTGAGTATTTTATGTTAAGTATTCATGAGTCTGATTCATCCTAAAAACCCGAATTTACCCCGTCAGTGTGGTTTTTTTGTCTGGCGAAATGGCGTCTACATCGTCAACGTCGATTCTCCTTCACATGTACCTGACGATTAGAAGTGAAAATTTCCCTTATTGGAAATTACGTCTTCGGACGATTTTGGAGGAAAGGAAGGTTTTGGATACGCTCGATACTAAGGCCGCGGAGTTCAAAGAAAAAGACGCAACGGCGAGAAACTTGATCCTACAGAGCATCACCGATCGTCACATAAGCTACGTAAGAGTGGCGAAATTTGCATCTGAAATGATGAGTAACCTGAGCGCAGTTTTCGAGCAGAAGAGCACATCCGCTCGTTTCAAGCTTATGGAAAAATTATCAACCTTGCAGTATAGATCGAACGAAGACTTGCAGGCATTCTTCAACAAACTTGATTCGATTTTCACCGAACTTAGTGCACTGGGAGGAAAGATGGATGAACAAGATCAAGTTTGCTGCTTACTGGTGAAACTCAAAGACAACTATATCTGAAGTTGCCGCGATTGATGCGATGAATGACAAATCATCCCTATCATTCGTGAAGAACAAGCTTCTCAACTCTGAAATGAAGAGAAAAACGATGCAAATTATTACATAATGGTTCATTATTTTTCTATATAGATCACTCGTCTGCAAAGCCACCAACCATCCAACACGAAGAAAAACATCGATCGCATTTCAGTCAGCTGTAATTTGAACGGAGATTAGGCCTCTTTTGCGATTCACACTCGTGTTTTTCATTTATCGTACGTCCAACACTTAAATTCTCGTAGGGAGCGAACGGTTTGTCCTACAGGGCTCCGCGTAGTCTCAAAAAATTCTATACTATCTTAAATTGATGGAAAATCTACACCTTTATTTCAAAATTTTTCGAGTTAGGGCGTTTTCAAAATTTCAAAACTGATTTTTCAACCCTTAGAAGTGACCTTCATCAACCAAAATCTTTGGGGCACAACTAGACCCCAAATAGAGCCTACATACCAAATTTCATCAAAATCGGTCAATGCTAAGTGGAGGAAGTGCCGCGTACGGCGGATGGACGGCCACATTTTTATTCGATTTTTGGATTCTACGTACCTTGAAACGTAAACCAACAAATTTTGAGGGGGGGGGGGGGGGTTACAAAAAAAAATTTCTTGATCGATTCCAAAGGTTCATTATTGAAAATAATAAACCAAAAGGGAATCTGGTGGTGAGTAGACTCAAAATTACGACCAAGCCGCATTTTACACGAAAAACTTTCGTTCGAATCGAAATCAAAACAAACCTAATCAGTCCTCTTATCAGCCACAGCCGTATCATTCGTATTTTCAAAACAGTCAACAGCAGAATAATTTTTGTGGTAATTTTCAGAGCCGAAGAAGAAGTGGAAAAGGAAATCGTGGCGGCCATTATCGTGCGTGTGTGGCAGATGGACAGGCGCAGGCGCAGAAACCAGAATCTGAGAAATACTGAAGTAAATTTAGAACTGAACCGATGAGATCAAATTCAAGACAATCTGATCGAATCCTCGGACAAGCCTTTGAAAAAATTGCGGACAATTGGATAGATCAAAGCTCTTATTGACGCATCGGTCGTTCAGAGGGAAAAAATACAGCTCCTCTCTCCGTGTTCAACCCCTAGAGATACGGATGAGGGGTCAGAGCGAGAGTAGGAAAAAAAATTGTGATAAATCTACGATCAGGGGCTATCCGTTATGTCCATCAATAAGGACTATTTTTCCTCCCGTCCAAAAGGGGGTTTTTCTTTTTTTAACGAACGCAGGGTAAAAGAGTTGGCTTTTTTCAAAAACGCCATTTATACACCCCCTCCACCTCTACCCCCCCCCCCACCAAAGCCTCTTCCATCAAACTGGAACGTATCGGTAATATACACATCTTCCACCGCCCAGAATAAAAATGAATGTGTAGATTTTTTTACCGTATTTTTCCCCCGATTTTTTTAAAAACCTTTCTCTTCTCATTCTACTTTTCAAACCCTCTTTCTAGAACTCTCGTGTATTTTTTATTTTTGTATTTTTTTATTTGCCTCCTCTCTTTTTTACCGAGTTAATAAAGGGTAAAGCATACATAACCTTTTACTTCGTTTTTGCTTCAATGGCCCTCCTGAACCCCGGATGCCTTGTAGAAGATGCAAGTCTACCCCCTCTTGAAAAAAAAAATGTTTCGTTCGCTGTTTTTTGGGAGTTTTTTTTTTCTCAGAGCTTTGCAGTTTTTGAAGGCGCGTTGGTTTAACTACTTAAAAGAAAACCAACAGCCGCTTAGTGCGGGCTTTTATGTACTTTTCCACACTGCTTCCCAGGGTAATTTCAGAGAGGGTTTCCCCCTCCCACAAAATACGTCTTTTTTATTCCTATTTCTCCCCTCGAAAAAATTATACTCGTACGTATTCACAAAAGTAATTCTCCTATAGTGGGAAATGGCACCTTATATTTCTTTTTTCGCCCTTTTGTTTATACCCTCAAACCGGTGAAAGAGGCGTTTTATGCTCTCGAATACGAGTACGAGTGGCTGTGGTTTTATCCGTATTCATATTTTTAGAGAAGCTTTATTCGCCCACATATGCCATTTGGAGCGTTTCGAGTACGCGTTTATTGAGAGTCGTTAGGAACCTGCAGATATGAAACTGGTTTTGATAGCAATGTGTGCTCTTTCGCGTTCATTTCATGTCATGAGAAATAATGGTAGACCCCAAACTAAGAGAATATATAAATAAAGGAGGGGATTGTGGATGTTTCATAATATACTGCGTATACGAGTATTCTGCGATTGGTAAAACTCACCATAAAAACTAGTCGGAATGAGACCCAAAAAAAAAGAGGATTTTGAGTAGGAGAGCACCGGTAAGATGGCTTTCAGAGATGAACGAAAGTTGCTTCCCCATGATTCACTAAGAGTGGTAGCAGCCAAGCCGCGGGTGTGACATCTATATACATTTACAAGTCAAGATGAGCTGTAAATCAAACAATAGGGTAGGTTGGGGTAATATGTCACTCATCTGTATGAAAGTACCTATGATTCGTAGAATAGATGGCTCTACAGTTAGTTATAAAAACGTCTGAGTGATGGCTTGAGTTCCCATCTGTTTTCCTCAAAAACAGGAAGCGCCTAGGGATGGGTATCGTTACAAAAGTATCGATATTTTGTATCGTATCTGAGTATCGATATCCCAAGTATCGTTGGGCATGAGCATCGATATTTTAAAATATCAAGTATCGATACTTTAGTGTCGCAAACTATCAATATTATCAAAATTTGATAATATTTCATTTTGGTTTATTATTTTCAATAATAAGCCTTTGGAATCGAGCAAGAAAAAAAAAATTTTAACCCCCCTCAAAATTTGATGTTTTACGTTTCAAGGTACGTAGAATACGAAAATCGAATAAAAAAATTTCCGTCCGTCCGCCGTACGCCGTACGCGGCACTTTTCTTAGCAACACTGGACCGATTTGGTTCAAATTTTGTATATGGGCTCCATTTGGGGTCTAGTTGTGCCGCGAAGCTTTTGGTTGATGTAGGTCACTTCTAAGGGGTGAAAATTAAGGGTTGAAATTTTCAAGAGTGCCCTAGCTCGAAAACTCTCGAAATAAAGGTATCGTTTTTTCACCAATTTTAAATAGTATTGAATTTTTAAAAATTTTTGAGACCACCCGGAGCTCTGTAGGACAAACCGTTCGGTCCCTACGAGTACTTGAAGGTTTTCCTTCGATAAAACAGAATCATGAGTGTGAATCGCAAAAGAGGTCTAATCTCCATTCAAATTTTATCGGACTAAAATGCGATCGCTGTTCATTTCTTCGATTTGTATACAGTTTTGCCTTCTGCGTAACCAGTAATCAAATTTCCATATGAAGCTTTCTATTTTTCCAATCGAGTGTGAAGCGTTTAGTTCTTTCTAATAAACTTGATTGTGAAGGTGTGAAGCCAGTATGGTGTGGTAGGTAGTACCTAGCTGGTAGGTAAAAAAAAGTTGGTAGGTAAAAAAAATGTTGGTGGGTAAAAAACGCTGCAAATCATTGCTCAAAGGCTTCTTCACTCTTCAGATCACTGATCAGCTGAGTGAGCTCCGAAGCCATTTTCAATTCTATTGAATGGAAGTGCTCTTCCAGGCGTCTCCAGCGTTCGAGGAGATCTTCTTCACTCCTCAGATCACTGTTCAGCTGAGTGAGCTACAAAGCCATTTTCAATCCTATTGAATGGAAGTGCTCTTCCAGGCGTCTCCAGCATTCGAGGAGATCTTCATCACTCCTCAGATCACTGATCAGCTGAGTGAGCTCCGAAGCCATTGCTCAAAGCAAACCAAAAATTTTATGTTTCGCGTTTCAAGGTACATATAATTCGAAAAATAGAGGGAAGGTCAAGGGAGAATACAGATGGTGGTAGGTGCTATTGATGGAGAACCAGTGATCTATACAGAAGGGTGATCTATACAGAAAATAATAAACCTTTGAGCAATGATTTGCAGCGTTTTTTAATTTTTAATGATTTAATAATAATAATTTAATAGTATACACCTGCTCAAAATTAGTGCACCACCATCTATTTCTTCGTTTGCCCCCTTATTTTTTCCTTTATCAAGTTTTATCTGTTTGCACACATTGTTTGCAAACTCAGAAAAAAACGCTGCAAATTATTACACAATGGTTTATTATTTTTCTATATAGATCACTCGTCTACAAAAACACCAACCATCCAATATGAAGGAAAAAAAAAAAAAAAAATCAAAAAAATCAAAAAAAAATCAAAAAAAAAATCAAAATCATCAACTATCGATTACATTTCGATCAGCTCTAATTTGAACGGAGATTAGGCCTCTTTTGCGATTCACACTCGTGTTTTGATTTATATATATATATTTCAAAATAAACACTTAAATTTTCGTAGGAAGCGAACGGTTTGTCCTACAGAGCTCCGCGTGGTCTCAAAAATTCTAAAAATTCTATAGAATCTTAAATTGAAGGAAAAACAATACCTTTATATCGGAATTTTTTGAGTTAGGGCGTTTTCAAAATTTCAAAATTGATTTTGGAACCCTTAGAAGTGACCTACGTCTACCAAAAGCTTCGGGGCACAACTAGACCCCAAATGGAGCCTACATACCAAATTTCATCAAAATCGGTCAATGCTAAGTGGCAAAAGTGCCGCGTACGGCGTACTGCGGACGGACGGCCAAATTTTTATTCGATTTTTGGATTCTACGTACCTTGAAACGTAAACCATCAAATTTTGAGGGGGTGTTAAAATTTTTTTTTTCTTGGTTGATTCCAAAGGTTCTCTATTGAAAATAATAATCCAAAAATGTAACCAAAAAAGGCACAAATTCGAGAAAAAAATATGTTTTTAATAAATTATAAAAAAATGTACTTGTGGTAAAATTATAAAAATTGAAAAAAAGGTTTGAATTATGCCAGTTTAGCTTTTCAATACTTGGTATTAGCTCCTCTAGCTAGGATGAGGGCTTGCAGCTATCGACCGATGCCTCTAATCAAGTTTTGGATACCTTCCTGGGGATATTGTCCCATTCCTCTTTCGCTGCTGTTTCCAGCTGCTGAAGATTGTCTGATAGTGGATCTCTAGCTCCAATTCTTCTTTTCAGCATGTCCCAAACATGCTCTATCGGATTCATGTTTGGGCTCCTTGGTGGCCAGTCCAGGATACAAAATTTATAAGGGAAGAAGGAAAGAGATAAACGAAAAAATGGATGGTGGTGCGCTAATTATGAGCAGAAGTGTAATTTATTATTTAATATTCCCAAGAAAAATAATTTTTTCAACAATGTTTATTCATTTTTCACTATCAAGAGTCCAAGCAGAGTGATTTTCTCCATAATATTACAGTTATTAGTGCAACCAAAGCATAATGACCCAAAAGCCTTCTTCATTTTGTAGCCATTATGTTGAATTTTCCGCGAGAACTATATCGATTTATAGTTAACTATATATATTTAACTATATTTATTATTATTTATTAAAAGTTATTTATATTTAACTATATTCAATATTTAGAAATATCGGATCCAAAGTATCGATATCCAAAAATATCGGATAGTGCAGTATCGATGCTAAAATATCGAGTATCGGTACGAAAGTATCGATATTTTGAAATATCGAGTATCGATACCCATCCCTAGAAGCGCCACGGCGGCAACTTGCCGCCGGCAAGCTATTTTCTGCCGCCCAAACCTGCTGAGTTGGAGGATCAGGAAAACTTTCCTGCTGGCGATTTTGTTTAACTTTTTCCAAATTTCTAAACCAGAACGGAGAGGAGACCTTCCCGGACACCATTTCTCATTGGATAAGCGAAGGGAACCAAATGTAACCACAGCACGAATTCTTGAAAATTTCTTATTATCTTGGGGGAATATGCCACTTGCATTATTACCCGAAATTGTGGTGTATTAGTGGTATGCAAAGAGACTACCATCATCACCAGAGCGACGATATTTTGAGAGAACCGTCAGGTACCCAGCCAGCTGGATGCCCGAAAATTCAATCAAAATCTCCCTGTACGTAGATAGATACAAGTTCAGTATAATTGTACTAATATTTGTCAGTTGGCCAAGGATTTGTTTATTAAACAGTAGAAAGTGCTCTGTGATCGTATAATGAGCGATGATGAGACTGTGGTGGGTGAGGCCTCAGCCACACTAGAAACAGTTTATATGGTGACCCAGAGGCGTTGACGCCAACCATTTCTTAATTAGGACCACAAAATGTATGTTGTAAGGGCTTGGCCTACAACTCAACAATTAATTAGATGATAGCTGCAAGAAGTGGTGTGGAAGAGGCTGGGTACCACATTTCAGCGGACAGAACTGAAGTTAGATTTTCCACACAGTTGATCTGAGTGGTCCAACTTTCAGGAAATCACTTCCAGTGGTATCCAAGAGGCTGTGTACTATTGGCTAGGTCAAAAAGTAGACAGGCTATTATGTTAAGTAACATCACTTTTCCGGGTGATCGAAACTATCGAATGGCATTTTATCTCGTCCAACTTGACTTCGTATCGAGTCTGTTGACAATCGGAGAGAAAAACGAGTAGACATGGGTTGTCATTGAATTCTGTGAGAAGTATTGGTAAGCTTCTTTTATTTTGGTTTATTATTTCCAATAACGAATCTTTGGAATCGACCAAGAAAAATTAATTCCTTGCCGTACGCGGCACTTTCCTTAGTTCCCATGGACCGACCCACAACTCCCTTTTATTTCGAACTGACTGGGAAGCGTTTAGGTATTTCTTTCAAATAAACTTTAAATATACGTGAAATCGGTATGTGGTAGGTAGGTAGTATTTCTGATTGGTACAATGGCAAAGCAGTGTTCTTCGCAGACGAGGGATCTATAAATAAAATAATGAATCTTTTTGTAATAGTTTGCAGTTTTTTTTTAAGTTTATTCGTTTCTTTGTTTGTTTTAAAATGATATACCTGGTAGTTAGCAAAAATCATCCTTACAACATAATGGATCAATATAGAATTTACTCAACTGAAACGTTAAACCTAAGATATTTTCATGCAAGAACCAACTCTTTCTCAAAGGAGAGGATCAAATTGAGTGATGCGACTCGAATCTGAATGAGACAGGTAGCGCACCCTACCAACTCAGAGACGATGTCAAAAAACACAATGCGACGGAAGTCAGGGAGGAAAACCCCCGAGTTATTGGATTTTGGTTCATCACAGGAGGAAATAGGGTCGAGAGCAAATCTTGGAGGTGTCAGAACCGTATGAGTTGTCAAAGCGGGTTATAAAATGATTCTCATCCAATACGGAAGGAAGGAATAGAAGGGGGAAGCGGGATAAAGGATAGAAAACCTGGAGAGGGGATGGCTCGATGTACGTCTCTTCAGAAATCGAGCCAATACGAGGGTAGCAAGCAGTAAACGGGGTAGGTTGTAAATTCTCCTCAGTAACAGATCGCCTACAGTTGGGCCGGCTGCAAGGGCCCCCCGGGGGGCACTGCCCCCCTCTTCTCCGCAAACCCCGGGATTACGACCGTGAAACCACAGGACTGCGAGATGCGGGATAAACTCACAATTTACAGTTTTCCCACCTTCCCCGTGCAATGTTATTCCTTTGCAACAGTATTACGAAACTTGTCAAGCCCCTGCGGCAGTTAGACGGTTATTTTAGAGCTTTACTCCAAACTACATGACTCGAGAAAACTCGTTTATTCGGTCCCCTAGAATACGACTTTTTCCTTCTCCCTTCTTCTATATACTTTCTCCTCTTAATTCTCTTTCGGGCGTCCCGGAAAAAAGCAACGATCTGAACGACAGGAAAGACGATAATAACACCCACCTTATCTGAGAGACGTTATTGAAACCAGAGTAACAACTCTGGTAAGTAATGGTTTCGTCCCAAGCAAGAGGATTTGCAGTATCGAAACAGACTTCGTCCTATTTCGAATTCGTCGGGTTTATTGTGAGAGATAAAACCCAAACTACAGTTTGCTAACATAAGTATTTTCTTACTTCTTCTACCTACTCTTTCTTCACTGCAACTTGATCCTCTGTATTTTTTTATTTTTATCATTATTAATATAACTTTATTACATAAATGTATTACAGTTGAGAAAAACAAACAAATATTCCTAATAACATGGAACATGAAAGGAAGTTGAGGTCCATTGACCCATTTCCATTATAAATTGTTATTTATAAGAGTGAGGATCTACAATAAGTTTATATTGTGAGGATCTAATTCATTACGGGATCATTACGGATCATTACGGGATCACATGCCCGATAATGGTGGAATTAAGAATGAAATTTTTTAGCAAAGGAATTGTGGAACCACAGAAGATGTTGCATATACTGAACGGACCGAACTGGATAGATCTGTACAATTTTGTGAGAGAAGCTCTGAATTATAGGGAATTCCTAATTAATAACTATAATTACAAATGAAATTTGCAGTTTAAGATTATTTTTTGTATTGTAATTTCGATTTTAGTGATTGCCTAGGCATATAAATGGAAAAAATGAATAAAATTAAGAAACTAATAATAAAAGCTAGAGTTATTGGTGGATGAATTATAGTGTACAAAACAATTATTATTTATTATGAATGTATTTATTATGAATTATTTATTATGAATTAACGTAAAGCTAAGACCCGAGCACTACCCGGACAGTTGGCAAATGCCTAGTCTTATAATGTTGAATTGAAAATGCATTGGCAATATTTGTTTTCGTTAAAATAAATATTTTCTCTTCTTCTTCTTCTTCTTCTAATCATCATATTGTACAGGTACAATAATTTCTCCCTTCTCGTCTGAGAAAGACATGGAAAAATGGATGAGTGATCTTTATTGCTTTCTGACGTGCACCCAGCTATTTGTCGGAAAAATTGTGTAATGGACGAGTCCGTAATATACTAGCGGCTTTCTCAAAGCGGACTATTGCCGAGAGTTTTTTCTCATTCTGCTTGGTTCTGCCAACGGGTATGCCTTTTGTATTGGACGGCCTGGAAAATGGAGCCATAAAAGAGAAACGCTCACGTGTTGAAAGGAAGATAGCGCTAACTGAGCGCTACTTAAGAGATTGGGACCACACCCAGGTTGTAATGGTTGAGCCATTACCACCAATCAAAAGAGTTTTGAGGAGAGAATGTTAGGGTGGAGCGAAAGAAAAAGGAAGATTTCTCTTTCTCCCCGCTGCCAGTTTTAATCAAATAAAATAGTTGGGATGGCTGGTGTGATAATAATGGTACGATGATTCACAAATGGAAATCAAAATATTTTATGCAGTAAGGCACCTGATAGGCTAGTTGCAGAAACTACGAAAAGAAGTAGGATTGTTGGTTTCTATATGTTACTCTAAAGGAACTGAATTTTGAAGAGCAAACCTGCATACAGACACAAGTTGCAGACACAAGCACAAGTTGCCTAAATGTCGTACACCTAACCTCAATCTACTCTTTCCTTAGTCTTCCATGTCTTTCCTTAGTGTTAAGCATAATGATGCACTCAGAAGTGCTGTTTTTGACGTATTTTTTGTTAACCCTTTTCTACACGAAGGGCGGAACGCAATCCCGCCCTGGTTCAATTTATGGAATAACTCACAGCTCTCCCTCCTCAGAGCCATCTCTGAGCCATACCCATTCTCCTTCTACAATAACCTTTACGCGGAAATCACTCCAAATATTTTTTTGCTGGCTTCATTAGTAAGTTATTAACCGTCAAAGTCGGAAGCTCCCCTCGTTAGCACTCCGTAGCGCCCGCGTGTAAAAACGTAAGTATTTTACTTCTGTTCTAGGACTCGTTAAAACTAATATTACGCGTTTTTTGATATTTTTCCATTGTTGAAGTTTTCGCCGAAATTTTAGGTCACAGTGATTTTTTCGGGTTCTTACAGAACTTTTCGAGGCAAATGATAAGTCAGACATGCTACAGAAAAATTTTGTGGTCAATATTTATGAAATCCAATTTCAACATTTTCGTGTAAAGATAAAAACGCTGCAAATTATTACACAATGGTTGATTATTTTTCAATAGATCACTCGTCTGCAAAGCCACCAACCATCCAACATGAAGAAAAACATCGATCGTATTTCGGTCAGCTTTAATTTGAACGGAGATTAGGCCTCTTTTGCGATTCACACTCGTGTTTCTGATTTATCGTACGTCCAAACTTTAAATTCTCGTAGTGAGCGAACGGTTTGTCCTACAGAGCTCCAGGTGGTCTCAAAAATTTCTAAAAATTCTATACTATCTTAAATTGATGGAAAAACAATACCTTTATATCAAAATTTTTTGAGTTAGGGCGTTTTCAAAATTTCAAAATTCATTTTTGAACCCTTAGAAGTGACCTACATCAACCAAAATCTTCGGGGCACAACTAGACCCCAAATGGAGCCTACAAACCAAATTTCATCAAATTCAGTCAATGCTAAGTGGGGAAAGTGCCGCGTACGGCGTACGGCGGATGGACGACCAAATTTTTATTCGATTTTTGGTTTATTATTTTCAATAATGAACCTTTGGAATCGACCAAGAAAAAAAAATTTTTAACACCCCCTCAAAATTTGATGGTTTACGTTTCAAGGTACGTAGAATCCAAAAATCGAATAAAAATTTGGCCGTCCGTCCGCCGTCCGCCGTACGCCGTACGCCGTCCGCCGTCCGCCGTCCGCCGTACGCGGCACTTTTGCCACTTAGCATTGACCGATTTTGATGAAATTTGGTATGTAGGCTCCATTTGGGGTCTAGTTGTGCCCCGAAGCTTTTGGTTGATGTAGGTCACTTCTAAGGGTTCCAAAATCAATTTTGAAATTTTGAAAACGCTCTAACTCAAAAAATTTTGATATAAAGGTATTGTTTTTCCTTCAATTTAAGATTCTATAGAATTTTTAGAATTTTTTGAGACCACGCGGAGCTCTGTAGGACAAACCGTTCGCTCCCTACGAAATTTTAAGGGTTTATATTGAAATATATATATATATATATATGTAAATGAAAACTGGATAGTGAATCGCAAAAGAGGCCTAATCTCCGTTCAAATTAGAGCTGACCAAAATGCGATCGATGGTTGGTGATTTTAATTTTTTTTTTTTTTCTTTATATTGGATGGTTGGTGATTTTGTAGATGAGTGATCTATATAGAAAAATAATAAACCATTGTGTAATAATTTGCAGCGTTTGGATTCTACGTACCTTGAAACGTAAACCAACAAATTTTGAGTGTTTAAAAAAAAAATTTCTTGGTCGATTCCAAAGGTTCATTATTGATAATAATAAACCAAAATCGAAAACATCTAAAGCGTAGAAGAACACATTACAAGTAAAAGCCCGCGTTTACAACAAAGTCTCGCCTAGATTTCAAGATTTATGATTACATTCGTAAAAACCAAGCAAACCAACAACATCAGTATAATCCACAAAATCGATGTTGGTTTTTACCGCGAATGTTGTTTACAGTTCTTGGAAATCAGAGGTATATCTCAGCTTCGTCCATATTTACAGCTGTTTTTGCAGTGTACAATTGACGCATGAATTGTGGGCTACCGTTTTCGTGGGATGAAAACTAACGGCGATACATTTCCCTAGAAACAGGTCGGTTGTAAGTGAAAACATCAGAAAATCCCGCGCTAATTTAGTTCCACGGTTTCATCCACGTTTTGCCCAGTTAGGTGAAGGCTACAGCATGTTCCCATAGGTTACACCAAGTTAGACGATCCTTAGTGCCGTATCAACGACTAAACAAAATTTCGTGACTCGATACCATTCCTAGTTACTGTTCTGATAAACGTACCTAACACTTTTTGCCAGTTAGGTCAAGGCTAAAGCATGTTCCACGCTAAAAGAAGATAAGTTTGGGCAATTTCGATCATCTGGGAAAAACGTATTGACTGGAACATCTTTTGTAGACTAGGCGGTATCCATAGAGGGGGTGGTAGGTAAATTAATAAACAAATAAATCAAAATTTGTCACTATCCGCGACATTTCATTGTTCTCGTCCATAATGAAGCATGATTAGCTGGGTCAGGGAATTAGCTGAGTGAGCTCCGAAGCCATTTTCAATCCTATTGAACGCAGGGAGCTGAAATTCTGCTGAATCAACAAACGACTACAAACTGAGATCCTTCCTGGTCAGCTGGGTGAGCTTACTTTGTATCTCGTGGCCTCAAGAAGCTGAAATTTTACACGGTACGTACTTAAGGCTGCGGAATCTGAATTAGAAGCATGATTAGCTGGGTCAGGGTACCCGTCCCTATTCGCCAGAGGGCCATTCTGCCACCCCTGGAACTTCAAGAAGATATCTTCGTTCATCCCAGGAGTGCCCGGGTTGCGCGACGTGGACGCATGACCATGACTTGGGTAGGTATAAGAAGGGCTCTGAGGAGAGAAGAACGCCCTCTGTTACCCCACCCCAACAACCCGTGCCTCAAAAGTTTACCACTGCAGCCCTTCGTACTAACAGTGCTTTTGAGGCGACAACGGTCGCATCCGGACCACTCAGTTGCCAGTCCTAATGGACCAGCTTCTGGGGATGGTCAAACTCTGGAGGCAGAGATCCACCACCAGGGGATGCGCCTCGCTGTGGAGCCCAGGCGGGAGCTCCCATGGTCCCCATGGAGCTTCCTCCTCACCTGGGGGGAGGAGTACGAGGCCTCCAATTTTTCCGAAAATTTCGATTCTACATATACTGTTCCGATACATTGTGGAATTTCCATTAGACGGGAGGAACTATCTTTTGAAGAAAGAAAAAAAACAGTTCTTCCCATTCAATGGAAACTCCAAAATGTATCGGAACAGTATAAGTAGAATCGAAATTTGCGGAAAAATTGGAGGTCTCGTACTCCTCCCCCCAGGTGATGAGGAAGAGGAGCATCTAGAACGCGGCCCGCAGGTGCTGCACGCGCTTCCTAGCGACACTACGGCAAACTGCTTTTTTCGTGTTACCGACTAGACTAAAATAAAATGGCCGTAACTTCCAATTTACACACGCCAATTTAAATCTTATGGCACCGTTAAAAAAAGCGTTAAATTTCCAATTGTTATTATTTTCATTGTCATTTTCATTATTTGTTTTTCATTATTTCATTTCATTTCATTGTTAGTTTGTCTTTGTTTTTCATTACACAAGACTACAAAATTTAGGGGTAGTCTGGCTGCCTCGTTCTTTCCCACTTTGCTTATGGTATTTGGTGCGCTGAATCCGAATCTGACATCAGTTTTTTTTTTGTTTACGTCGGATTTTCAAGATATAGCTAGTTTTACGATTTTTCTAGTTCCCACTTTTCTTCATTTTTTAGTGAGTACTCATCTCGCTCAAATCTCCTCAAAAAGTACTCAAACTTATAGGAAATTTCATGTAGAATCCGAATATGTACTTACTTTTTAAGTAAAGATGTGTTAACCCCGTTAGATGTGTGTATTTTTCACAAAACGTATCAAAAAACACCGGTTCTCAACGTTTTTTTCTTCGGGTTTTCCCTTACATTTTGCCACTTGAAAAAAAATTAAGACTAAAAAAAATTTTCTCGGGCTTTTACTTTGTAAGGGGGACACCCCAGAGGAGAATGAGACCAATTGCAGCCTCCTAAACCCATTAATATTGAAGGAAGGAGCTTTTTCATGGCACTGAGATGAAAATTCCTAGGGTGTCCCCCCTACAAAGTAAAAACCCGAGAAAATTTTTTTTAGCCTTAATTTTTTTTTTTCAAGTGGCAAAATGTAAGGGAAAACCCGAAGAAAAAAACGTTGAGAACCGGTGTTTTTTGATACGTTTTGTGAAAAATAGGGGGTTTAACACATCTTTACTTAAAAAGTAAGTACATATTTGGATTTATTTGAGCAAGATGAGTGCTCACTAAAAAATGGAGAAAAGTGATTACTAGAAAAATCGTAAAAACAGGCTATATCTTGAAAATCCGACGTAAACAAAAAAAACTGACGTCAGATTCGGATTCAGCGCACCAAATACCATAAGAAAAGTGGTGAAAGAATGAGGCAGCCAGACCACCGGAAATTTTGTAATCTTGCTTCATCTTTGCTCCAATTATCGGTAACATCGGTCATCCCAATTATCCTGCGCTCCTCGTGGGGCCAGGGAGAACTAGCTCCGGTATGACACACGTCTAGTCATCAGGAAGCATTAATTAGATAAAAGAGAGATTCGCCGTAGTGTCGCTAGGAAGCGCGTGCAACACCTGCGGGCCGCGTTCTAGATGCTCCTATGAGGAAGCTCCTAAAAACAAAAAAAAAAGGAAGCAGTGGGAAACTTTTGAGGCACGGGTTGTTGGGGTGGGGTAACAGAGGGCGTTCTTCTCTCCTCAGAGCCCTTCTTATACCTACCCAAGTCATGGTCATGCGACCATGTCGCGCAACCCGGGCACTCCTGGGATGAACGGAGAAATCTTCTTGAAGTTCCAGGGGCGGCAGAATGGCCCTCTGGCGAATAGGGACAGGTTCCCTGACTCAGCTAATCATGCTTCTTATTCAGATTCTGCAGCCTTAAGTACGTACCATGTAAAATTTCAGCTTCTTGAGGCCACGAGATACAAAGTTAGCTCACCCAGCTGACCAGGAAGGATCTCAGTTTGTAGTCGCTTGTTGATTCAGCAGAATTTCAGCTTCCTGCATTCAATAGGATTGAAAATAGCTTCGGAGCTCACTCAGCTGATCAGTGCTCTGACGAGTGAAGAAGATCTTCTCGAATGCTGGATACGCCTGGAAGAGCACTTCCATTCAATAGGATTGAAAATGGCTTTGGAGCTCACTCAGCTAATCAGTGATCTGAAGAGTGAAGAAGATCTTCTCGAATGCTGGAGACGCCTGGAAGAGCACTGATCAGATGAGTGAGCTCCGAAGTCATTTTCAATCCTATTGAACGCAGGAAGCTGGAATTTGAGAGGGAAGGTCAAGGGAGAATACATAGGTGTAGGTGCTATTGATGGGAGAACCAGTGATCCATACAGAAGGGTGATCTATACAGAAAATAATAAACCTTTGGGCAATGATTTGCAGCGTTTTAGTTAACACTGTCAGCGCAGATGATACCTTATGGCATCATCCCGCACTTCCATAAATGACGGATGATCTCAATCCTGAGGCGCTCGAAAACTCAAAATGTCAGTGGGAGGTTAATAGACCGTTTTTAAGTGTTCCTTCTTGTTTAGTGAACTTCATTAGCTATTTGACTATCATAAAGAGACCTTTGGATTTGGTTTCACCATTTTCAATGGTTACAAGTGACGTTTTTGGGGAGAGAGTCACTTATCCCTCACTTTTCTTATTCTCTCCTGGAACAAAAATACCGAAATCGTTAGTTTATCTTCATGGAGCCACTGTTTTTCGTTAATTACCATATTTATTGATATTTCTTTGAAATTTAATTTATAATTTTCGATATTTCACGCTGCAAAGTCTTTTTTACAGGGTTTTATTATGTGAAATTTAGCTTCTTTTCATACTGATTTTGTATCATGCAGAATGACTCAAAGAGCACAGTTTTGGAATAAAAACACGTATGAGTGTTTTATTGTGCACAGAAAGTGATCATATTCGAAGAAATATGATTATGCTCAGATATGTTCTGAGCATGGTGACGTATGGCATCATCCATCAGAAGAAAAAATATGTGCATTTTGCGGGTTTGCACACCCTGGTTATTTCCCTCTGCCGGATAATGCCATATGGCATCAAATTTTAAAAATTGATAAATTCGATTTTTTTTCCTGTAAGTACTAAATATTTTTAAACACTTCCCTAATAATTAGGGAATAATTTATTTTAATTATTGAAATAAATGCACAATATTTGAATGTAAAACCTTTCCAAAATTCAGGCAGGGGCGAAAGTCACGAAAATTGATTCCGTGCTGAGAGTGTTAAATCCCATTCATTTAAGAATGACGCATATGACCAACAGGAATACACCTATAATTATGGTGCAGTTTTGTTGAACCCACAGTTCTTTCTAGATGGGATTCGTTGCCCCCTCTTTCTCTAACTCATTGGAAGTAGGCAGCTGGAAGAGAGAGAAAGAGAGTCATACGTTTTCGCCATAAATCCACCCGTTAACGACTTCTCCTAATCGGCAATCTCACCCGAGGGAGGCGTACGTCTCAATATGTCTCCCAAATAAAAAGAAGTTTTCCTGCCAACACAATGCCTTTTTCCCCCCTCCCCACTACTTCCAGAAAACAACCGAGCAAAGCTCGGGGGTCGTGTAAATTCATAATGGCTCGTCCCAAATAAAGAGTAAATATCAATTTTCGACCGCGGGAAAGACTCGAAATTTAGATAGATGACCGGGAAGAGCGTGTGTCATTGTTACAAGTTTGGGATGGTGTAGTAATATGTCTCAGGTAGGAATGTTGTAGGGAGATAACACTGTAAGGGTCATAACGATCGTATGTTTTCATCCCATCAGTGTATCTCCGTATAGGACCCGTGTTATTTGCTTATTGCTCGGGTAGTTTCAAGTTCCACGACTTGTGAAATAGTCCAATTAACTAATTGGCAACAAGAAGATCTTCTTGGACCAGTCTGTCCAACCCCATTGTTACAAAAGTTTTCTGATTTTTCCATTTTAGAAAAATTCAGTTGTTTTGGCCTTCGAAAACTAAAACGCTGCAAATTATTACAGAAAGGAAGTTGGAGGAGTCAGGCTGGTAGATACATAATACCTATTATGTATCTCTTTTCAGGCCTGCAAAGCCACCAAATTATTTTCTATATACTTTTTGTTCTGTATCCAGCTGTAGTCGTATTGAGGGTCATTTGGTGATGAGATGAGAGCGTGCAGGCCTAATATAATATTCACGATGCAGTTAATGACAAATTGAAGGTATAGTTCAAACGTGATTATTGACACACGTTTAGAATGGTATACTAGGATGCGAATTGAACGTCAAACGAGTGGTCGAAATACCGACCTGTGCAGTTCGAAGGAGGTGTCTGCTAAATACCCTCCAAGTATTTCAAGAATATAGAGCGGAGTCAAAATGCTGATATGCCTACGTCGAAACACCGGCCTTTGCAGGCCTACGAAGAGAGATCGTAATAGATACTTACCTCCTACTTCCTTCTATTTATTTCTATTAATTCAAAATGTTAAAGTTTCAAAACATGAATTTTTAGACTTTTTTATAAGGGATATTGGAGATTACACACATCCCAACTTCTTGTTATCTTGTAGTCAGGAACTCTTTAGTATCATATCGTGTGACACCTCATAGCACCGCCAAGCGATTGCCGTCAGAGCTTCTTCTTCGACACCGGATGAGGACACCATTCGACCTCCTGAAGCCGTCAGTTGGTCGTAACGTTGAGGAATCTCTCATGACCCAGAAAAAAAATCGCGATGCAGGGAAGAGGTTTCGAGAGTTCGAGGAGGGACAACAGGTATGGGTTCTCAATAAGACCACAGCTGGGTGCTCCAGAGGATACATCACCCGTCGGACAGGAGATTTGTCGTATCATGTACTTGTGGATGGACGAGAAGAACGTAAACACGCGGACCAGTTAAAAAGAGCTGACTGATCAAGGAGAAGGGGGGGAAAAGATGTAGGGTTACTACATTATCACCTGAACGATTAGTTTGTGTTGATGTGTTACTATGGCAACGGTTTAGATTGTCTACGTGTCAAGTTAATTAGATTATTCAATAAATGGATCTCAAGAGAGTTTGAGTAATTCTATACAGGCTATCTTTTATTTTTATTTTATTATCATTATTTTTTTTTTTGCGCTTTTCAAGGTAAGATTCATAGTCTCTACAAGAAAGTATTTGAGGGTACGATTTTTACTATGTTCCTTATGTATTATGATCTATTAATTTTTTTCTATTTAACACTTCTGTATTTTCCACATTCCTTGTGAATCTATCCGTATTTTGTTTAATGCCTTTTTTTTCCTATAAAAATTAGGTTATCAGATTCAGTAGAGAAACTATGAGTAATTATGTACCTGCAAGGACATAACTCATGAAACTCTTTGACTTCACAATGGAGAATTTTTTTTATCCCTCTAACCCCTGAATATATTGCGGCCCCCTTTCACGCACTCGACCCATCTAACGGGTGACCAGTAAACTAGAGAGCCTTCGATCGATCCTTATCTCAGAGTTTGTGGCTACAATATGACCATATTAAACTTGTAAGTATGCCCACGGGTCTTTAGATGATTTTTTAAATTCACCAAATGGTGACATTTCGAGAAAATGGTGGATTTTTCTACCATTTCTTTTGAGAAATCCAGAGGAATCCAAACTTTATTCAGCTAAGAATAAAGTGTCTAATAGCTGATGATACAAAATTGACAAAATAAAGAACCAACGATGAAAGAATCAAAAAGACGCAAGTTCAAGCCCATTCAACCAAGTAATGCAGTATTTTGTAGAAATTGAGTTGAGGAGTGATTTCGAATATTGACACAGAAGAATGGATGGACCTGAATTACCTATCGACGACCTCATCATTAACGACAATAACAATTTTATTCGTGGCATGTGTCGAAAACGGGGAGCTTGAACATTTCCAAACCTGGTTCGTGTGATTTATGTGAAAAACTTCATCACAATAACATTTTTCTTGTTATCTGAAGATGGTCAGATGACTATTACTATTACCTGACTCAATTCCTCTCAGGGCATGGATACTTCCGCTCCTTCTTAGTAAAGATCGGGAAAGCCACTGACCCAGAGTGCAGATACTGTGGGATAGAAGAGGATGATGTCTGCCACACCTTCTTCACATGCCCACAATGGGAGGGTATGAGGAGGAGTGCGGAAGAGGTCATCGGAACGTTGCATCCACAGATGATCATACATGAGATGATTAAGAACAAGCCGAGCTGGGACGCAATAGCAGTATTTGTTAGAGCGGTCCTCAAAGCAAAAAAACTGGATGGAAGGTGGGAGGAAGAAGATGAGGAATAGAATTGAAGAAGAGATCAGATTGGAAAGCAGAAGTATGTAGGAGCAGCCTTTTGGCACAAAAATAGGACTCACCCTGAAGTAATACTGTACAAATGGTTCCGGGGTGAGTCCTAAGCAGAGGGAGTGGAGATTTAGTTGGTAGGCCCAAGGCTGGGGAGTCCAACACTGTTGAGGTAAACTTCCCCTTCACTATGATTATTTGACAAAATTGCAACAATAAAGGAGTTACAGCTCTGTTCCGAACTTCATTCCAATTGACTTCCTACTTAGTCCCATTAAATGAGATCATCTCTCTTTATTTCTATAAATTTTATTACAATAGTCAAAGTCTGTGATTTTATAATGAGACCTAAGACGAGAACATTTTCTCGATGATTCGAACGAGAAGGATTCCTTAAGGCATATGCATTGTCTTTTTTGCACCACCATGCAAAATTCATGGTGAATGTAACGGATCAATCTATCCACTCCCGAGGAGTGTATTTCTTGTAATGAGCTAGGTAATAGTAGCCTCTATTCCATCATCATTTAACAGTTACTACAACTCTTTTATAACATAATTTCTGTTTCCATAGTTACGAAATGACTGTAATGAGATGCTACGAATGAAAAATAGAGCAGAGAGGTTTCTCAAGTACTAAAATGTCGTGTTTTACATTTCATATTACTCTTAACTATAATCATAGTTACTTTATGTAAGGGGCAAACCCTTACTTTTCTATTTCCCATCACTCTTTTACCAAGTGATACAAGATGATATCCTGCAGGCAATTGGACCTGAGAACTAATCCACCTCCCTCAACCGTATCTCTGGTACGCCCAAGCCGCGAATCATTCCTTTAATGACTAAAGCTATTTTCAAAAATTTGTTGAATTTCTGGTGAATTTTGAATGATGAAGATAAGAATACCAGCGTCAGATAGTTCAATTGAAGTGAATCTATATAGATACAATCAGCAATATTTCAGTTTGGTTACCAGTCAAACTCCTGTAGGAAAAGAATCAGCCTAGGTCGAAGAGGAGAATCTGGCACAGGAGGAATCTAGGGCTCGAAGATCGGTACCTACCACAAACCGAGTTCCCATTTCTAAAGTATTAATCCCAAAATGGGTTGCAATCAACTCCAATTCACCTGCACTATCTCCGCTCATGTTCATTGAGCAATCTGGAGCTACTTCTTATCTGGTATGGAGCAACGCGTTCATTCAATTGATAAAAATCAGCGGCCATAAACTTTCCACTGGCATCTGTAGAGAGATAGAAAGTACGATTCACGACAGGAAAACACAGGCTAACACGTTTAGCGAAAGATAGTTCAATTATCTCAAATGAACTTTGCATTTCCTCGATCCACATCCATCTGACCCCTTTCTTTAGCAAGTGGGTCGTTTGTAATTAATGTATAAACCCAATGAACGCTCGCAGGTGCTTGATATTATTAGGACGTTCATAATCCACTATTGTTTGAGCACGTTCTGGGATCCACTTTGAGGACGTTTCCGCATCGAGGACCCGTAGTACCTATCCTACAAATTTCACTTGTGAGAAAATCAACTCATAATCTTTAGTCCTGCATTTTCTTATGGGGTCTTCTAAAACTCCTTGGTTATTATAACATACAGGGTGTCCAGCGACCTGGAAAACCGAGAATACTCAGGGAATTTTACCCTACTGGAAAACTCAGGTAATTAAGTTTTTTCCCGAAAAACCCAGGAAAAAAGCCATAGCGCCAAACATTTTAGTGGGAACTTCCGGCAGTCTGAGGGGGAAAAGTTTTAGTCTGGAAAAATACTCACACATGAAAGTTTGACTTCGTAGTAATATTATTCCGTGAAACTAGCCTGAATAGATTGAACGTGTCCTCCTACGCGAAATGTAGGCTGATTCCAAAACGCGTGGAAGCGCCCAATATGAGAGTTTCATGGAAACCCACCCAAGTCGCTGTTTTATGGTGAATTTCTTTGAATATACCCACGGACTTTATTCATTGCTTTCCACCATATTTTAATGTTTCATGTTTCAAGTTATCATATAGTATGACCGATCACAAAACAAAAATCCTAATAATTGGTAAAACCTGAGTAGTTTTTTCGAATATGCATGTAGGAAATTTCCGAATGCCCCAAATGATGTCCCAAGAGAGGAGATGTCCCAAGAGAGGAGATGTCCCAAATGTAGGAAATTCGGTCAATTATAATATTGACTTTATATTTTTATAATTACAATTTATAATGCCCCTGAATTAATTTTCTTCTTATTAATCTCTCTTGTAAACCAACAAGTTTCGATGATTTCAACGTTCAGTCTCGGCTTTTTCGAACATTCGAAGGTGAAATCAAGCCTATGAAGAGGTCGTTTCTCTCGAGCAAACCGACAAGTTTCGATGATTTAAACGATCAGTATCGACTTTTTCGAACATTCGAAGGTGAAATCAAGCCTTTGAAGAGGTCGTTTCTCTCGAGCAAACCGACAAGTTTCAATGATTTAAACGATCAGTATCGACTTTTTCGAACATTCGAAGGTGAAAACAAGCCTTCGAAGAGGTCGAATCTGTGGAGCAAACCTACAAGTTTCGATGAAAATAACTTTAATTCTCGACTTTATCCAAGAATCGAAATCTCTGTTGTGTCTGTCATGAAATCCTTATGAAGGACAGAACTACTCGAAGTTATTCTTCGATTTTGGAGAAATATTCAGGGCAAATTGGGCTGAAGATGATTCCCTATGAAAATAATCACCCTCTGACTGAGGCCACTTCTACAGCTTCTATCCTAAATTTCGATGACATTTTCAGGGATTATGCGGAAGGGGGTGTGATTGTCCTCCATGAAAATCATCGCCCAGTCTGGTGTTTCAGATTAGCTACAATGCGTCTGTACGGCGCACAGTGGGGCGAGAGTGGAAAAAACTCCATTTTTGCAAAGTGACTAAAAAAGAAATGTAATGTGGTTTTCTCAAAGTCTATTACCTGTAGAATTAGGGTGTGAAGGACCTTCAGTGTTTAAAAATTGTTTTCACTGCTAAATGGGGGCTCAAACCTGATATTTAGAGATTTTAAGCACTTTGAGAGTGGAATTTGAAAATTTCCTAACACGTTCTATGTGTTTCAAAAAATTGAAATAAAATTATATAATGTTGGATATATATCTGTAGTATCTCTAAAAAATACTAATTATTTTTTCATAACATTTTAGCTTAAACATTAGCTTCACATTTGGGTTTTTATAGCGAAATTCTGCTTGAGAGGAGTGGAAAAACCGAGCTTCGCCTTCCTTCGGTTTGGCTCATTTTTTTCTTGAAGTTCTGACCATTACCAAGAAGCTGTAAAAATGTCATAGCCGTATTTCACCGAATTTAGATGTAGTGGGTTAAAATGTGATTAAAGGTGCACTGTTGTAATATTCTCGGAGTAACAGGAGCTTGAAATAAAATTGTCTTTATGCAAAAGGAACTTGTTGAAAACTTGTATTGAACACTGATTGAAAAATATAACAGAGAATGAATGTTTGTTTTGAATTGTGATTGAGACGATGCGGACGGTCGGAAACTGACTGACTCTTCTTGGGAACGGGAGGGGATTTCGCGGATCTCGCGGGATGTCTCGCGGCCGCGGGTTGGCGTCGCGGTGGCAACCGCGGTTCCATGATGCCATGCGCGTCTCCAATCAAAATGCTCAGTTGAAGCGCCAAAAGCTTCGCGGTTTGTTCAAATTGAACTGAGCCACAACAGTACACCAAGAACGCCGTCTCTGCAGTCACCGCAGCTTCAGAGTAAAACCCTTCTAAGGGCCGTAACTGATGAAATATTTAAATCCTATTGAATAATAGATTTAAATATATTAAATAAAATATTTAAATCCTGATGAAATATCTAAATGAAATTTCCAGGGATTGTACAATCACAGAGTAACGAAGACAAGTTAAGGCTAGGATCGGATCATCTATACAATCGGGTTATGGATACTGGGAAGCTATGTGCCACACCCACTTGGCAGCCTTTTTTGTTTTATTTTTTACTGGAAAACAAAATGATGTAAGTAGCGACGTTTTCGTAAAATATTTCTGCTAAGAGTCAACAAGGTTCTGTTCGAACAAAACCTGGGTCTTAGGATTGTCATTCGCAGTAGTGTGGTCAATTCGTACTGTCGTGACATACCGAGAACATGTCATCGTTGAAAATCTCTTATTCGGATTTAGCAAACGTTTAATTTGGATTCGTTCCAATATTCGATCGCTTACTAGGTATCCAATTTTCAGAGGTTTTGATGACTCAAAATGTTGTCAAAATTAAATATGTAAATATATATTTACATATACATATATTTACATACATATATAAGGAAACCTCAATTCAATCATCACTATCGTATCCGATAACCTCTAAAACGAAGAAAAGAACAAAATAATACACACCCATCGCCTGTAAAACCGCTTTTCTGTTTTTTTCACATGCTTCTCCACTTTGAGTAACATTTTTTTTCAAAATTCAAGATTTATAACTAAAATAATAAATTTTAACGTCAGAAAACATTTTTTTCTATTGTATTTTTGTATTCGGAATCGAATGAAATCATTCCCAAGACAATTAATTCGTTCAAAAGATGATGATTTTCGGATTCTACGTATCTTGAAACGTAAAACATCAAATTTTGAAATTCGGGGTTAAAAATGTTTTCTTGGTCGATTCCAATGGTTCATTATTGAAAATAATAAGCCAATAAGCGGGTACGGAGATAAACATTACGTGGTGGTTCATAAGTGATTGATGCATTACTATTTTCTCGAAGAGAAGTTCAAACAATGAAAATCATATTAATATTTTCATTAATAGTACTTTTCATTAATATTTTCATTAATATTTTCATTAGTATTTTCATTAATAGTATTTTCTACTAGTACTTTTCCGCTTCGTACTTTTCAAACAACTAATTCTCAACTAGTTAAGCTAGTTCACTGGGAGATGACGACTCTAGCTCCGTAGAGTTTGAAAAGGCTGCAACCCGCAACACAGCGTCGTTGTTCTGCGTTCTTTACTCCAAGGCGCGAAAGGACGAGGAAGCCATGGAGGCAGCGGCAGACCTCGTCAACACAACGCTGTCTACTCCTCCCTCACCGCCGGACAGAAACGAAGAAAATCACCACCACCCCCGTCTGGGCATTTTATTTTCCCCATTTCCTGTCTTGTGTCTTCCTCGACGCTTGATCGGGCTCTCATGTCCCTAACTTTCCGCTCGTCTGTGATTTCAGCATTCGGTAAAATAAAAATCGCGCACATGATTCATTTCTCTTATCGCGGTTGTATATTGTAAACGGATAAATGGAACTCGCGTTTTTGCAGTCATAATACGACTTGTAGCGATCGCAAACAACTCGCCAAGTGCGTATTCGCGTATGTAGTGAAAGTTCGCATTCTGGGAGTTCGGAGCAATTTCCGTCGACTTTGTTGAAGAATTGATGAGACGTTAGTCAAGTAAGTAAGACAAGTTTTTCGTTGTAATTTTATGGTTAATTTCTATCGTAGCTGCGTAAATAAAACCGTTTCACATCCTTGTAAAGTCGAGTGGTGCCGTCGTAAACTGCCCTCAAGGGATTGTTGTCACGATTTTTCCTTCTAACTGGTTGATACCTCATGTATGTTCGTTATACACGCTCATAGCACTATTGACATTCCTGCTATGTCGCTAGTTTGCAACCGACCAGTCTTACGTTTTTCAGACATGGGCGTCTCAAAGACATAAAAGCATTCAACCTTGAAAATTGATGCTGCAAGAAGGTGGATACCCGTGTAATAGCTCGTACGCTGCTTGACAGGTTTTTCTGTTCGATTCCTCGTTTTTTTCCACTTCTCGAGACGTTTCGTAATTTTTCCTCCGCTGCTCCCGGCGATAAACGGCAAAGTTTAGTTGACGGTCACGCTCGTTCATCCTTCTTCGCCTCATTATGCGAGTTTTGCTATTGTGTCTCCAAGGGTGTGTTTTTGTTCGTCAATAGGCGTTGTGTTGGATGACAAAAGATGAATACATAGGCATTGAAACTTCCATGAGCCGAAAGATCCACCTGTTAGTGCGGCGTGGTGTCATCTACTTGTACTTGGTATGCCAAACAGTTTAGTAAAAGTTCCAATCCCCCAATGATTATATTTTGGTAAAAGTAGGCAGAAAACAAATGGTTAAAGAACACTTTTCCTTGAAATTCTCAAACTAAATAACTAATACCTACTCTCAAGTTGATGAACTTCTCTAATTCGTTGCTAGAAACAATTTCCAGTAACTTTGATTTCAGTAAAAGTGTAGCAGTTTCTACAGTTAACTTTATTATCAATTTGTTGATTTCATTGAACCCACTGACATTTTGTCACACTACCTAGGTACGTGGGGCTAATGTATTTTGTACTTTGGATTTATACAAGGCATACCTTCATGTTGTTGTGGATAAAGAAAGTCAAGCCATCCAAACATTGTCAACTCATCGTGGCACATACGCGATGAGGCGTTTATCATTTGGAGTCAAATCAGCTCCCTCGGAATTTCACCGAATTTTAGACCAAATTCTTTCAGGACTGACTGGAGTGACGTCATATTTTGACGATGTTATCGTATTTGGCGCTACTTTAGAGGAGTGCCAGGAAAATCTCATCAAGTGCTTGAATAGTCTGCGCCAATATAATCTACATCTAAATAAAGATAAATGTAAATTTTTAAAATCATCAATATCGTATTTGGGCTACGTCATTGAACACAATACGGTAAAAAAGTGTCCAAACAAAGTTAAAGCTATAGTGGAAGCCCCACGCCCCAAAGACCTCGATGAAACCAGGAGGTTTCTAGGTATTGTCGCATATTACGCAAAATTTATTCCCAATTTATCGTCAATTACGTATCCATTGCGTCAATTACTACATAAGGATCGTCGATTTGTTTGGTCCCCAGCATGTGAGCGAGCTTTTCAACTCTTGAAAACAGAAATTTCGGGTGATAGAGTTCTCACCCCATTTTCTCCAGAACTACCTGTGGTGTTGGCATGTGACGCGAGTCCTACAGGGGTGGGAGCCGTTCTTTCCCATACAATAGATGGTATGGATCGCCCAGTCGCTTTTGCATCCAGGTCTTTGTCTCTGGCTGAGCAAAACTACAGTCAGTTAGACCGTGAAGCCTTGGCCATAATTTTTGCTGTCAACAAGTTTTATATGTATTTGTTTGGTCGCCACTTCACTCTAATAACAGATAATGCACCTCTAAGCCGGAATTTTCATCAAGACGCCAAGTTACCTGTCTTGTCAGCATCCCGCCTTTTGCGGTATGCCACAATTCTCAGTGGATTCAACTATACCATTAAGCACAAGTCCGCTACTGAAAACGCACATGCAGATTATCTATCAAGGACGCCTCTTCAATCAAAAACAGCAGAATTCAGTGATGACGATATTATTTCGTATCAAACCATTAATCAAATTTCAACAAATAGAATTTCAGCTGAGTCCATTGCCTCGGCTACAGCATGTGATCCTGAGCTATCAGTACTACACTCAAAGTTGCTGAATGGAAATATTTGCGAAGAACAATACTCTTTACAAGATGGGGTAATTTTTCGAGGCCATCGAATAATAATTCCTCGCTCTCTTCAGACTTTGGTCTTGAATGAACTCCACTTTACTCATGTGAGAGCTTCTAAAATGAAGAGCTTAACTAGACGGTATTGTTTTTGGAAGAACATCGATAAGGATATAGAGTTGTTCGTGAAATCTGGTCATTCTTGTGCCCTGACCGCAGCTAATCCAGTAAAAGTACCCCTTCATCCGTGGGATGAGCCTGATTCCAACTTTCAGCGCATACATATTGACTATGCAGGGCCAAAAGACGGTTATTACATATTTGGGTCATTTCAAAATTTGGGGTTATTTCATATCACGCAGCTTTTGTGAACACTCTATTTGTCTTGGAAATTCAGAATTTTTTCAGGGAGATACAGCAGGTTGGTGTCTACAAAGATCACATAGAATGAATTTCACTAATCAATTAACTCAGATAATTAAAAATCATTAATGATCCCAATTCTCTCTCCCTACACCTGTCACAGAGGGTAGTTTGGGAACTTTGAAAATTTTTGGAGAACTCTATATTCATATTTTAATTTAAGTAAAAAACGTTATTGGTCCAGGATACTCTCCTCTTCAGGAATAAATTAGACACGAACGAAAATTCCATGAATTGGAAGGGTTTTTGCTATGTTTTGATGCTGTCACAAGGTTTTATTCTCTCTCCCTACAATTTTTTTGAAATGCCTGCCCACTCCTGGAAAACGATTATTTTGTGTCATGAAAAACAAAAGTGAACACTGCTGCAAGATGGCTTCCGAAGCTACTGAAGTTTGTTGAATTTCCAAGCTCCCAGTTGTGTGGGTTATGTTGTGAAGTGTTGAAGCTTTGAGAGTAGGTAAATACTTTCTCTCTCCCTACAACCACCTCACTCATCAGGGTAAGTGTTCAACTAAGTTTAATTAAACTCAAATTACAATTATGAATGCCATAGTGTTATGTATTTTTTCTAACGTTCAGAATCAATAATGGTGAGGCCAGTAGAGAGTGATAACCTCACAAATCTCTCTACCTACAACTTCTGGGAAGAGGCTGGTTTGTAGGAAGAGAGATGGAATTGCAGAGAGAAGTTTTTTTTTTCAAAGCCGTTTACATTTTTAAGAGTTACCTGAACTATTTACACCGCTGGGTCATATAATTCTGACTTTTCATTAACCCACATTTTACGAAAGATTAGACTGATTGAAAGACTTGAAGAATCTGATAATTCTGATGTACCTAGATTATAGCTTCGGACTGTGATTGCGATAAGTAAAAGAGACTCCTAAACTAAGATTCTCGTATTTTGAAGGAATAAAAAGGTTTCATGAGTTCAACTCACACTTGGTTTTCTCTCTCCCTACAAAGTCGAAATTATGGAAAAAAATTCAAAATTCTATAAATTTGAAACTACTTGATAAAGTGTGCGCCCACTTCAGGATCTGCCTCAGTGGCCAAAACAAAGGACGTTTACGGGAGAAAAAACA
This sequence comes from Apolygus lucorum, assembly GCA_009739505.2. Classification (NCBI taxonomy): domain Eukaryota; kingdom Metazoa; phylum Arthropoda; class Insecta; order Hemiptera; family Miridae; genus Apolygus; species Apolygus lucorum. The sequence goes on along the minus strand of CM019180.2, from coordinate 48,186,816 downwards.
TAAAAACTTCAACAATAATTTATGGAAAAGTTCGAGGACAAAATAACCCCAAATTTTGAAATGACCCATTTATACTCATTGATGCTAAGTCAAAATGGCCGGAAATCAGGGTATCAAAATCAGCGCCCACTTCTACATCAACAATCCTGTTCTTGCAGGACATTTTCAGCATGCATGGTCTTCCTGAGATAATTGTGTCGGATAATGCAAGTATTTTTACAAGCAAGGAGTTCATATCTTTCTGTGACGAAAATGGTGTTACTCGTCGTCTCATTGCCCCTGGTCACCCACAGACAAATGGCCATGCTGAAAGGTATGTGCAATTTATCAAATCAAAATTGGATGCAATGAATGATGAACCTAGATCGCTCCCTTTGAAAATAAGGGATATAATTTTCAGATACAGAGCTACTCCACTGCATTGCGGCCAAACTCCTTCAGAACTGTATTTGGGTCGACAAATAAGGACTAAACTTGACCTCCTGAAGCCCTCACCCAAGAAATCTCTGGACTCTAATGTCTCACCACATCCTCCCTCCCGTTCTCTGGTTATTGGCGACAGGGTACAAGCAAGAATGTACTGCAATAACAAAGAAATTTGGGGGCCAGGAGTTGTGTGTGACAAGTTTGGAAGGCTACATTACAGTATTGCTCTAGATGATGGTTATATTCTAAAGCGCCACATTGATCAACTTCGTAAATCAGAAGTCCCTTTATCTACCCTTCCTGAAATTGAGGGATCCCGGTCAGCCAGGGAACCTGCAGTGCCTCCAGCTACTCCAAATTACACTATGCCGAATGATGACCCGGAACATGTGATGGGAACTGCCTCTAGGCAAGTCTTGCCAGCCAGCCAACCAGTCGCCAGAAGTCCTCCCTAACCCAGAAATTGCCCAACCTGCTACAGGAGTCCAAGCACCTGCCATGGAACAGAATAAACGCTCTACAAGAGTTCATCAGCCACCTTCGTATCTCAAGGACTATGTACAATAATTTTTTGTAGACCTTATATTTTCCGTTTTTTTTCTCTTGAGACATAATTTATAGTTTTATTTTCTTTTTGACTGTTCGTTTCTACACATCACGTGTCAATTTTGTGTCCTTACTGCACGTTTTTGTGTCCTTACTGTTACTTATTCTATTCTGACTTGTGTTCGAATATATAAATTTAATGAAATTGGACTCAAATTTCTTACTAAATCAACTTTGCCTGATATGAACTATTCAGAAGATCGAGTAGGTTGAGAGCTTGGAATGAAGAGACAAGTTTGTGGTCTTGAATAATGATTGTGGTGTGCCGAGAGTAAGTTCCTACCTCATTTACTCTTGAGAGAAGAAGAACTCTGATTGGTGAGGGGAGAAGAGAGGCAGGCGCCTGATGTCTGCGGCCTCACAAGAATGCACATCTCGCCTGAACACCTGTACTCTCGGCAAATTATGCATTTCATCTTTTCATAAAAAGGCTATTGATGGAATTTGTCTGTTTGTTGTTGATTGGAATCCTTCGAGCCCTGAAGAATGACAGCGCTTTATCAATCTAAAGCTCGGCGAAGAAGGATTTTATCATTCAGTGGACTCCATTCCCAATCCGTTTGACGTAGTGAAATTTGTTGGGTCGATCTACATAGTTGCTGTTTATCCATGAAGCTCAAATCAAATTGTAATAGTCATCCACTCCATGCTACTCTTTTCAATTATGTTTCTGATCATCAAATACTTTATGAATGTAACATGAGTTCTGAAATCTCTGATTACCCATGAATACAGCCTAACCACTTCAGCCTTGAACAATAAAAATTTCGATTTGGAGGCTCAGTTTAAGCAGGTTAGCTACCCTTTTATTTTATTCATGTCTGAGGAGGACGCAGTGAAAATGTCTGCCCTCCAAGTCTTCAAATCTGGAGGAGAACTTCGGTAAAATTATGTGAACAATCTCATCAACCAACTTTTTCAATATAACAACTAACAAACTTCCAAAGAAACATGTTTCCTGGGACTGTAATTTCACTACACTGCTTCCTCCTGTCTCTTGAGACCTATCATCAAGTCGAAGTTCTGCTTTAGCCAAGTGATTCGCATGCAGTTGACGAGTTTTCCTACCCATCTGTACATCAAAAAGTACACCATTATGACGTTTTTGTATTGCCGGATGGAATTTCCACATTGGCTAAAGTTTCGGAGAGACCTCTGATGTGTTTTGGCTAGTTGACCCACTCCCACTCATTTTCCTGATATGCTGCCTTCATCGCGCGGCGGTCAAATGTCTCTCTCAGTTGAGCCTCCTGTTTATCAAAATTCCGAACGTGATCAAGTTTTTCCAGGAGCAAAATTTTCAAAGCATAGGAACTATCCATAGCTTTAGGCTGATGAGGAGGACTCGCAAGATAAAAAGTAAAGTAAATAACCATTTCAGGTTGGATTTTCGTCCGCAAGATAAATAGAGATCCCTCGAGACGAGATGTCTCGAGGTATCTGCTTGTAGAGTTGACAATTTATATTAAAGGTAAGAGGTACCACAAAGCATCATTTTTAATTGATTTATGAGTAAGTTGGATTTGTAATACCTTCCGTGTTTCCTATTGTGATTTCACTACATACTACGTATACATACACACACATATACTACTATATACTACACTGTATACTGGAACTGGGTGCTTGGCTTGCTTTTTATTGGAAACGTCCCTACCAAAAACGAAGTGGAAGGTTGAAAGATGCAGCGGGAGGAAAAGAGAGGAATTAATTCCAACCGTTACTCTTTCTTAGAAAGGTGAGGTAGGTAGGTTGATATGCAAATATTGGCGAAGAGTCGAGCGAGACAATTGGTTGTGAAATGACAAGTCCAACATTTGAAGTGTGAATGATGGCTAGATCGGTATATTTATGTGCCAGGAGGGGAGAGCATTCGGCTTCCCCTACTCCCTTGACTTAGTACCTCCCAACGCTTGTTCGTCCTCACCTTTCAATGGTGAATATACCTTAATAAAAAGATTATTTTTCCCCCTACTCTGATTGCTCCCAAACAATTATTGAAGACTGATTTGATTTCTAAGTTCGGTTTAATGAGGATTTGAACAGAAATTATGGTTTTGATCGTTGGATTGTTTAGGCTTATTGAATAACCACCATGATACAATTGGACGTTTTATTTGGTACCTAACTCTAGTAAATTCTAGGAAAATAGGGTTCACATTTTGACAGTTTACAGGTATACGTCTTTATAGTAGGGAGCATAGGCGTTGTTTCCTTTGTGGATACCGTTCAGCAGTGCATTTGATTTAGCGGCGTTGAAAGGATCGCATGGAAGAAGGGAAGACAATCAATCAATAAATCTTTTTTTATTGTAAAAAGTCATCTGGTAATACAATCGTCAACAAAGAAACAATAGATGAATGGTGAACAACAATAATAATAGTGGTAAAAAAAGTAACAAGAACCGGTTTCATAACATTGACACATACAGTATAACAGAAAGATAATAAATAATTACGAACAAAGACTAGCGATTTTTACAATAACAACTGCGAACATGGCAAAATGGTAAAAACTACATTAGTAGTAGAAAACAGAGGTGCAAAACTGCCGCTCTATGCACGGCAGACCCATCCACCATGGCGGCTCCCGGGACCACCAATCCATTTCTGGAGAGGTAGTCCTTACGAGTGACATCAATTCAAACCATTCACTCAGGAAAAAAAGTCCCAAGGGGGCCGTCCCCAGGCCGACCAAGAGCCCCGTTCAGCGCCCAACACACGCACACAATAAATTACACTCTCGCTTTCATTCTCACACTCTACCACTAATATCACAGCCAAATCAAAACTTATCACAGTCAGATAATTAATATGTACCTGAGTACTTGTTATAATAAGAAAAAACATGAATATAGGCTCAAACAAGAGTCAAAGTAAATGAAATCGATGTCTACAGGAACAAATATAGCACGATCAGAGTAGTGGAACAAATATTCCTCTGCTACTAAGAGAGACCAATTTGAAGTGCTGCTCCGTCGCTGAACCCTAGGAGTTCATCAGCACTCCGCCATCTCTTTCTCGAGCCCCTGATGCATATCGAGGTGGCTAGGAGCACCGCTTGTGGTCGACTCCATTTCTCTGATAGCCTTCCTTCCAGTGCCTTTGCAAAAGCTACCATTTCAGGGGCGCAAACTGCATCGACCGAACACACCAGAGGAGTGAATGAAGCTCGACGTTCTTGCCAGGCACTCAGATATTTTCTTTTTTCTCTTTTTCCGCTCCTGAAAGGACGGCTGCGACGGGTCGAGAGACATGAGGGAGCATCTGTGTCAACTACACGGATATCAAATAATGCTTTCTTCTGTGACTCCCAAACCCCTCGACATGCCAAGTCTCCTCTGAGGCCAAGTTGCATCTGTGATAGGGCTCCTTACAACATGCCCCCAAGCCGACGTCATAAGTTCACCAAGAACATCCCTTACTCCATTATGACGTCGTGAAATCAGGCCTCCTTTCTTGCAGTTTAGGGCTTGTTCTATCGTGAACCCACTGCTTCCACAACCGTCACAGGAATTGGGTAAGTTCACTGGTGTTCCCTTATACAGCACTGCTAGAGCATCACGAAATTCACTGTGAAAGTTCATAGTTGTGCTTCTTCAGTGGGAGTGCTGACAGCCAACCAGAGACTTTAACTTTGGACTAATTGAGGACTGTTCGACCACATAAACGAAAAAAGCGTTTGGTTTTCTGATGATTTCCGCTTACAACCGAGTCGTTACTCGGAAAATGTTACTTTGTCATTCGTGTCCGTAGGAAAATCGTTCACCATTCGTTGGAAAGTCCCAAATTTATACATAAATTATATACTGTCAAAACTGCTGTAATTATGAAAGAAACTGAGATATGCCACTGAGTTAGAAGAACTGTAAAAAACGTTCGTGGTAAGAAATTTTTACACATCAACAAATAATTATTATTATTGGTAGCGAAGGTAGCGGGAAAAAGTAAAGAATTTCTTGAATTTCTTCATGAACCTTCCGTCAATGAATTTTTCAGAGATTGGCAGATTGCCACCTATGAGGATAGTGGAAGTTACTTGATTGATGTTTTGAGATTAGCTACCATGCATCGGGTTATGGATTTGTGGAACTTTGATTCGATCTCTCTAAACCGATAATCTCTCAGAGTCCACCAAGGTGATGGATTTCTGTATTTTCCTTCCGCATTGTTTCAGGTATAAAGCGATTTAATCTTTCTGTAAATGACAATTTTTTAGTAATCCTCGCCTCCAAAACAAATATCTCTTACTAATTCCCATGCAATTGCGGTCTTTAGAAAACCCCTAGAAGATTTCCGGTTTCGATTTGTTTTTACGTAATATGAGATCTTCCTTTTCACAACAGGATAAGTGAATATTTTCACTTCATTTTCCAATGTTGCGAAAAACGAAAAATACGTGTTTTTGCAGTCATTATATCGATTTATTCGTATGTTTAATGCTTTTTATTATTTTAGAGGTTAGATGAGGGGTGTCAAATGTTCGAAATTCACTCTTATACGTCCCAAAGCACGAGCGAGTCGACTCTTCAAGTTGACTAACTTTCAGCTTTCCTACAGGTATTATGTACAATGACCTACGAAACCTGCACGCCAGGATAATTTTTGTCACGCGATGGAAACGAACAATGGTTCTTCGCTTCCGGACTGGATATCTCGGCAGAAAGTCGTGGTCTGTGAAACAGATGATGCTTCCTCTAATTTTAGACGATCGTCGGAAGGTTGGGACGACATTTTTACTTATAGGGAAAGAGTGATCGACAAAAGTGAGCAATAAATAATGCCGAACTGCCGCGGATTAGACGACGTCAGATAAGAACCGAATAATCTCATTTGATTCGAGATGTCCAACGAAGATAACTCGCAAGTTTCATGTGAACTAATTTTTCAAGATTCTGACTATATTCTCAACAGTGCCTACTTAGTGCACACTACGCAATATCGTAGTTTCAATAGATATAAGGTAGTTAGTTATCCGAAATGAGTTGAACTTGGCTCATTCTCAGGTCTTCACGTGAGATTTCAATTTGTAGATCAATTAGCTATTTTGTTCCTTAAAAGGTCCATTTAGACGAGCAACTTTTTACGGCAATTATTGCTCAGACGAGAATTGCGGCTTCAAGAAAAAATTGCCCGGCAATTTCCCTGCGTTTGAGCAATTTTATCCCTGCATCGGCAATTATTTCCCTACTGAGAGATCGAGTCTCCGGCAATAATTGCCTGTAACCGGCAATTCCATCGCCAGTGGGCTTCAATTGCTCGTGAGGAAGGTGGCATTCAAAGAATTCACAAGGAAATACAATTGATTGATTTATACTTTTGTAATTATAGATTCAAACATACAAGTGAAGAAGAGAGAGAAGTGAGTGAGTGAGTGTGAGTGAAGTGTTGTGTGAATTATTCACAATTTTCTTCTTTCCGGGAGATTATAGAATATAACTTACTATGAACGTCAAATATTCTGGGTACCTATAGATTATTGAATCTATGGCCCTTCAAATACTAAATTATGAAGAAATGCATAACTGTTGTTATAATTATTTTGTTATAAAAAACCCTGTGTTGTTGCCTGTAAAGTCGGTATACGGGCGAAAGTTTTACGTGACAACGACTTTGAGTGGTAAAATAATTTTAATGTTAATATTCATTCGTATAGTAGGAAGAAGGATAAAATAAAATTCTTTGTCAAGTTGCACAGAGTAGGTATTTCCCGTAGGTAGTAGGTATTTCCCATGGGTGGGGGGGGAGTGAGTGCCAGGGAAGGGGGGCGGGGCGCTCCCACTTTTGTGAATTCCGGGGAAGGGTTGGACGCGGGGGGGGGGGGTGGTGCGCGGGGGGGGGGGGGCGCTTTAGGGAGCGCCGAGCTGCACCCCCTCCGTGAGCGGAGCGTAACGCAGTTTCTTGAAGTGTCCCCGGTAAACCAATTTATAAGACGTTATCACGTCAAAAATTATTCGATATCCATCCAATATACATACTATTTATAAATAATGCAATATAAAACAATACTATATACATTTATACTATACTCTAAACTTATAGTCGATATCCCTGGTCTTTGATGTATTATATTATTGTAATCGATTCGGTATAAATGTTGTTTCGAAATTGCATTGTTTTCTTGAATCACAGTATCTGGCCGGAAGTCTGTGAATAGTGACGATTCGATGTACCCAGCCGATATTTTACAGTCGATATCTATATACGGTATACTTTGTGATATATTTTGCAATGGGAAGAAAAATACCAATCCCAACCGATATAACTTTCCAACTGATTGTATAAAAAAGTTGAGCAATTCTAGGCTATTAATTGCTCTGAGTTGCTTAACTTTTAAAGAAAGGGAATGAGGGAAAAATTGCGGAATTGCCGGCAATTCAAGTTGCTCGGAATTGCCGGGTGTCGGCAATTTTAGTTGCTCATCTAAACAGACCTTTAGAATTGAAATGAAATATTAAAAAGTTATTTGAACTCTTCAGAAATAGTTTTCTTTCTTCAGTATTTACTGAATGTTCAATAAACTGTTTTTATTCGAATAAATCTGTCCATATCTACTGGTTTGGAGCAGAGCACGGAATGGTAAAATCATGGTCGTTTTAAAGTAAAGATCAAATGGCGTCAATGGGGTATTTCAGTCAATTTTTTAAAATTTGTTTTTCATAAGAGTATGGCTCAGGAATGACGGTAATCGGGTCTGTTCGTCGAGAAAATTTTTTTAAAAAATCAGAGAAGCTAAGGAAAGTTGAAGATTTGAATGGTGTGACGTAGCTAGCCAATCGTGACGTAGCTAGCCAACTGTCTTTGAAAAAAGTATCCATGCACAGAGAAGTGATGAAACCCTTGGAGGACCTCTTGGATACTACAAAATACTACTCAAACGTGTGTGTGCGTTAAGAGAGGCCCGCCTTTTTTTTTCAAATGTGTAATCTCTTTAATTAATTTTTCTACTACATGTTAAAGTATCATTGTGCTTAAAGTTGGAGTGTATAGGTTTTCAAGGGTGCTGAATCCAAATTTGAGGTCAAAACCTGAATTTCCGACCCACCGAAATACCCCATTGACAGTTTATTGGTTCGGCCCTCTTAAGGTCATTACCAAGGGTAAGTACAGGTAGAGTACCCAAATGTTGAAGTCCATAATGAACTTATTCAATAGGAAGTTCTTGTACTTCGTATAGCGAATTTAAAAAATGTTCCTGAACTTTATTGTGTTAAGGTAGGTTTACACGCTCAAGCCATTTCCTCATACCGGCTTGCACAAGAATTCTGTTCGCATTTTTCCTGAATAGTTAATGGTGTGGGATTGATGGAAATCGGGTTGATTTAGGAAAATAAGTCTCCTGTTATTTTTGGAAGACAATCAAAATTTATGATTTCAAAAAATAACCGGGAAAACGGACCTCTTCAACGTGAAGCAAGAACGCTCGCTGATTGGCTGTTTGAATTGCCGTCTCCTCCCAGTGTTGCCCGATGGTACGACAAAATCGTGTTATCTGAGAGGAAAGTTATCGAACAAAGACAGGGGAAACCTCATTTTCCCCATCTTGCTTTTTAGGACGTCCCACAGTAAGACTTGGGCGTCCTTATGCGATCGATCTGGGGTGAAGTTGGACAACACTCAACAGAAAAAAAAAATAACCACACAGTAATCCGTTTTAGACCATTCTGAATCCAAATCCGCGAAAAAAACCATATATGTGTGTGTGTGTGTGTGTGTGTGTGACAAAATCTTGTGTCGTCTGCACAGGCCTTAGTACTCAACCGATTTTCCTGGTTCTTTTTTTGTTCGACGCGGAAAACTATCTAGTTGTGCACTATGTCGCCGGAATTTCGAATTCTGCCTTTTAAGGGGGGGAAAGGGGGGGTTAATGCTCGAAAAACGTGCGTTTTTGGGCATAATCTTGTGTCGTCTGCCCAGGCCTTAGTTCTCAACCGATTTTTGTGGTTCTTTTTTTCATCGACGCGAAAAACTGTCTAGTTGTGCACTACGGCGCCGGAATTTTGAATTTTGCCTTTTAAGGGGGGAAAGGGGGGGTTAATGCTTAAAAAACGTGCGTTTGCGGGCGTAATCTTGTAAAATCTGCCCTGGCCTCAATTTCCAACCGATTTGTGTGTTTCTTTTTTTGTTTGACTAAAATAACTTCCGAGTTATACATAATTTCACCCGAGTACCAAAATTTGCAAGGGGAGGGGGCAAGTGGGGGGATAATAATCACAAAATATCCGATTTTTCAATATTTCGGTTCCTTTACTGCTTACTAATTGTACCCAAGCTTTGAAATTGAGGAAAAATTCTCATTATACCTCCGGATTTTCATGAATTATTCTCTGTACCACCATAGAACTAATAGTGGTGCCACCATGGTGCCAGGAGACCATAAACCGCATATTTCGTGTTTTTTTTTTTTTTTTTTTTTTTTTGTGTTTCACCTTGAATACGGATGTGAACCTCGACGGACTGCCTACTAAAACTAATAGATGAAAGTTCAATGTTACGATGTATTTCCGCTTTGGTGCCAGACTGACACCATTGGCGGTGGTGGTGGGGGGGGGGGTGAACTCGAATTCCCATGTTGGGTGTCGTAGATCATGGGTTTTAAAATGCTCTTCAGATTCGAGGCTCCCACGCCGCTAGAAATGTTTTGGTAGATAATGGTGAGAGGGGGGGTCACCATTTCTTGCCTAAAGTAATAAACCAAATTACATCGAGTGAAACAGTTTTATCGCTTACCAACTGGTTAAACTGATCTAATGCTTATCCAATGGGACGTTCCCTGGAATGCATGCATTACTAAACAATATGTTTCAGTTTTTCGATTTCGATCTTTACTGGTTTTGTCAATTGTTGCATCTGAGGACTTAAGATTTCACGATCTCAGCGCTTCACGTGGCCGTAAATGAACTATTCCAGGATGACGTCATCCTCCCGGGTTTTTTAAACGTTCATATTTTCTACACTCTTTCGTTTATTCGTAAATGACATTTATTTACACGTTTATTCGGCTGAAAGTTTGCTGCAGGTGTTTGTTCGAGGTGCTGAATCCTATTTTGGGGTCAAACATAGGAAATTCCGACATGGTGAAATTCCTCATTGCACTGAACAACCTCACACGTTCAGTTGTGCTCGTACGAAGGTGTGGCCCGTTCAGTGGACTTGTGGCAATTTTGTTTTTTATTTTTTTAGAAATCAAAACCCCTAATTTCGAAATAAATTGTGATCTGGACGAGGAGGAGCTCATCCTATGTGCGACGGCGGCTTGCCTGATAAGAAAAAAAATTGCCTCAAAAATAGGTCGGAAATGGAGCAAGTCCTGAAGCAAGAAGCCTGATGGCTCTGGATAACCTTTCCCGTAAAAAATGTAATCGTGAATTGAGGGAAACCTAATGCTTTTCCTAAACTATGAACTGGCACCGTAATGAGCCGAGCACAAACCCCCCATGAAAGGTTGTCAGCAGCACTGAGATTTTTGGCAACAAGAAGAAGTTTTGAAGCCTAGAATGATGGGGAAAATATCTTTAAAAAAATCACTATGGCCCTGGTAATTATCTATGGTCATTTTTATGGATGAGCCTAAAAAGGCTCATTACCGAGTTACCCGTCAAATCTATGATGAGCCTAAAAAGGCTCAATGCCGAGTTACCTTCAAGTGACATCTGATATCATAAATCAACATGATTATTGAAAAAACGAGGAAACTGACTCAAAAACATTTTTGTGTAACTGAATTTTATTTTTCAACATTTTTCACTTGATCTTAGTCCCAAATACAAATACATATCACACCCATAACCTAGGAAAATTAAACGAATCACTAGAGATAAAATCTAGATCACAGACTTGAACGTATGAGAAATAGTTAGGTTGGTCCTGAAAGACTTCAAACACTAGAAACATAATAGGAAACAAGATTCTCATTATCACATGACTTAGAAAAATTAGGTTGGAACTCAAAACAAAACGTAAATAATACAAAATCCTGGGGTACCCAGGTGTAACATGTAACCATAGTAACCAGTATTATAAGTATACAAAGCAGTCTTATGTAAGTATAGTCAAAATGTCTTATGTAGAATGATAATTCAGGAAGCAATTTCTTTCCTTAGTTATACACAGCCTGATATCACACTTTATGCAGCAAACATATATGTACATTGAGCATTTTCGACATCTTCCTCTGGTCGTCTTTGATGAGAAATGATCAGTCTTGTCTAATCTCACTGTGTCAGTTGGCTTGTTCGAGGAGTTCAAGTTTTTCTTAGGCCCCATACAATACTGGTGAAAAACTTTGTTCATGGCATGTTACTTTTGAATATTAATTGTTGAATTTTTCCCTAAAACAGAGGTTATTGAGCTTCGTACTCTAGTTCACTTCACTTACTACCTACTATAGTTTTGATGTTCAGGAGAATCATAGTGGTCTTTCTGCCTGGCACGTCTTGACTCCGACCACTTATCACCCCTTGGGCGAAGAGATTGTCCGCAATGTCAATTGGCTTCCTCATTGGTGTTCGCCATTCGTTGGCGATTGAGTCCTGTTTAACCCTATCTTTGTTGGCGTTCTAGACGTTAACCGGTTGGAATCCTTGTTGATACTGGATCCAGGAACCTCACCTTGTGAAATAGAGAAGGAAAAATAGCATTTTATCGAATGTCCGACGAGCATTACCTGCCTATTTTTAAACTTATTTTATCTTAAGGTATTACTGAATTAACTGAGAATATTCCTATTTTGCTTTTGCACGGGGTATGAAAACTGCACTTTGACGTGACACATCATCATTCCAATGGAAGTAGGATTGCATTATCAGGATGATAGTTACCTATAGACTGCTCAATCAAGTTAATCTAGGTGCGGTTTTGTCGATAGAGCCGGGAATTCTCTGTTTCCCCAAGATAATGTGCATGCTACTGACTATACTGCACATTATAGTCAGCGCAGGAATCCCTTCTGGGATACCAGTGAGTACTCACTGGGTACACCATTCCTGCTTTCGCAACCCCCAGAAGGTTAATACCCATATCTTTTGCTGTAACGTCATTATTCCTGACAGTATAGTCGACTCCTGGAGGGTTCCTTACTGTGTGGTTCCTTACTCTCCTTATACTGGAGGGTAGGTACTATGAATCCAAGTTGATAAGGTAAGCCGATTGGGACAGCAAGGTATGACTTCCAACAAACAACGGCTATTATTGTCCAATGTATGGGAAGTAGGTAGATGTTCGTGGTGCTACCTAATGATTCGATATTTCCAGTTATCTCCACAAAGAATAAGTATAAGTGAAAAAACTAAAGTCCTTTCTCTGAAGATCGATCCTGGAAACAAATTGTTAAGTAATGCAAGCATTCCAGGGGACGTCCCATTGGATAAGCAAGCATTAGGTCAATTTAAATCAGTTGGCAAGCGACAAAACTGTTCCACTCGATGTAATTTCTTTACTATTTTAAGCAAGAAATGGTGCCCTCCCTCGCCCTTATCCACCATGACACTTTTAGCGGCATGGGAGCCTCGAATTTGAAGAGCATTTTGAAATCCATGATCTACGATACCCAACATGCTAGTCGAGTTCACCCTCCCCTCTCCCACCCCTCCAAGATTGTGCCAGAAAATCTACATTTTTTAGCATTAGCCCCCCCCCCCCCCCCTGCGACGGGGTGCACAACTAGATGGGTTTCTCTATCGAATAAAAAAAGAAATACGAAAATGGGTTGGAAATCACACACACACACATACATACATACATACACAGACACTCACCAATGGTTTTTGTTCGCGGATTTGGATTCAGAATGGTCTAAAACGTATTTGGTTTATTATTTTCAATAATGAACCTTTGGAATTGACCAAAAAAAAATGTTTAACACCCCCTCAAAATTTGATGGTTTACGTTTCAAGGTACGTAGAATCCAAAAATCCAATAAAAATTTGGCCGTCCGTCCGCCGATGTTTCACTTTCCCCACTTAGCATTGACCGATTTTGATGAAATTTGGTATGTAGGCTCCATTTGGGGTCTAGTTGTGCCCCGAAGATTTTGGTTAATGTAGGTCACTTCTAAGGGTTCAAAAATGAATTTTGAAATTTTGAAAACTCCCTAACTCGAAAAATTTCGATATAAAGGTATTGTTTTTCCTTCAATTTAAGATTCTATAGAATTTTTTGAGACCATGCGGAGCCCTGTAGGACAAACCGTTCGTTCCCTACGAGAATTTAACGGTTGGACGTACAATAAATCAGAAACACGAGTGTGAATCTCAAAAGAGGTCTAATCTCCGTTCAAATTTTAGCTGACCGAAATGCGATCGATGTTTTTCTTCGTGTTGGATGGTTGGTGGCTTTGCAGACGAGTGATCAATATAGAAAAATAATAAACCATTGTGTAATAATTTGCAGCGTTTTCTGTTGAGTGTTGTCCAACTTTGCCCCAGATTAATCGCCTAAGGACGCCCAAGTCTTACTTTGGGACGTCCTAAAAATGATCGCAGTGACGAGTGCAATCAACAATTACCACGTTTCTTGACGCCCTGTATCTTATTTTGCATGCATAATGGTCGGGGAAAGTTTATTGGAGTCATTATTTAGGCACAAAATACACTAATTTCAAATACCTATGTTCAATGATTCTTCTTTTGTGAATGATTGACTATGGCAGAAAGTATTGCAAAACCAAGAAATCTTCTCAACTAATTCACTACTTTCAGATAAAAATTAAAGGGTGTTATAAATATTCAGATTTAACAAATTTTTGGTATTTCCACCAGGAATGGCTGATGACGAGGGTGGCATAGAGTGGCTGCACGATATCTTACGAGACACTCAGCTCGAACAGTTCTTAACGAGAATTCGTGACGATTTACAGGTAAATTGATAAATAAATAAGATACCGTACCCACTGTGTTCGTTTATGCTCACTCCTGTAAAGAACTGCACTCGTGAGTTCCATTGAAGTAACGTTGTTTGTCCATTTCAGATCACTCGTCTGTCTCATTTCGATTATGTTCAACCGGAGGACCTCGAGAGGATCGGCCTCTCCAAACCTGGCGCCCGAAGACTTCTCGAAGCTGCCAAAAAGAAGAGAGGGAGTAAATGGAGGAAAAAACTTGACAAATTGGTCACAGGTTAGTTGGGACAATATCGCTTGTTCATTCTCTTTTTTCGTTTGTGGGAGAGGGATTTGTGCTTCTTGTTGCTTTTTAAACACTTGATAAAGAGATCGCCAAAAAACGACTCAAAGGTGCGAGAATTTACACAATGTCTGATAGCCAGGCAGCCCTAAAGGCCATTGCAGCCTACTCAATAACATCTCCTCAGCTAACCTGGGATTTTCTGGACTCCCTGAAGGCTGCGGCTCGGGGCAATAAGTTAACTTTGCTCTGGGTCCCTGGCCATGAAGGAGTAGATGGCAATGAAGAAGCCGATCGACTCGCTAAGCAGGGATCGGAATCCTAATGTTTTGGTCCTGAACCCCTACTCGGGGTTACTAAGAGCTTCATTACTCAACAGGTCCAAAAGTGGGAGGACAGCAAGAGAGCTGGGTACTGGCGCAACACTCCAAAGCAGAGGCAAGCCAAGCAGCTAATCACCATCAATAAAAAAAAGAGCAAAAGCTCTGCTGTCGCTAAGGAGGAAGGACCTTCGCACCATTGTGGGTCTCCTGACTGGCCATTGCCCCCTGAGATACCATCTCAACAAGATGGTCAAGGCCAGGACAGTTGAATGTCGGCTCTGCTGCGAAGGAGTCGAAACAGCAGAACACATCCTCTGTGAGTGTCCTGTTGTAGCATCTACCAGATTCCTGCATTTCGGTAAGGGTACTCTTGTCCCGGCCGAAATTGCTCGGGAAACGCCCGAAAAACTTCTTCACTTTGTGAAAGAAGAGGTTTTCAAACGGGCACTTGAATGAAAAAGGGAATCCTGTCACAATAGATCAAACTTATGGTCTAAGTGACTAGGGGCTTGCCCCGTCCCAATAAAAAGAAAAAATTAAATTAAATTAAAATTAAGTAAGTAAAATTAAGTTAAATTAAATTAAAAATTAAATTAATTAAAAAGAAAAATTAAATTAACCGAGTTTTAGGTAACTTTTCTCTTAGATGAAACGATTTCGTTGTTGGACTGGGCAACATTGGTAGAACAAGGGAAGGGGACAGCGACCGCGACAGCCAATGAACGAGAGTCTCTGCAGTACGTTGAAGGCACCAGTTTGCCCGGTTATTTCTTGAAATCATAAATTGTGAGTGTCTCCCAAGAATAACAGCAGACTTTTTTTCTTCAATCAACCAGATTTTCGTCTATCCCACACCGTAAACTATTCAGGAAAAATGCAAACTAATTTCACTGAAATTCTTCTGTGTGGCGTAGTGAAATGTATTGTCCGGCCATATTGTATCCTCTTCCTTATTATGGTGTCGCTTGCAAGAGCAATTCTTGAATCAGAGCATTATGTTCACCACTTCCTGTTGCCATACAATATGATGAGCCTGGCTAATTTCTTCTTTTCCTTCTCCTTTTTGCTCTTCCCTGTCATACTCAGATTTCATTTGACACATCAAGTGCAGGTAAGTTGATTGATAACAATGGTTAGAACTGGATGCTTACGATTTTTTAATGAATAATATTCAAAGTTCAAATTTGAGCTTGATATGAGCTAACCAAACCTGCTTGCAGTTTACATTATTGGTCATATAATTAAATTGTTGAGGTTAGAACTTTTTGACTCTCTGTGATCCTAATGCAAGCCTAGTTATTTCTTTAGGCCTATACTTGACTTTTCTTTGGAACCCACTCAAAGTGGACTGAACCCAAAAGTAGATGAATTCATCTAATTGGGTGAGAGATTGATAGGTAGGAAGAATTAATTAAGGAGGAAGTTTTCGACTTGCTCAAAACTTGCTAACTCTTTCAATAATTGATGGTGAGGTAAGTTCTAACTGGCGCTTTTAATTAGCTACCGTTTTGGAAAAGAATAGCCGGCGCTAAAGAGCTACCGTTACTAGTCTAGTAGTAGCCCCTCGGCCAGCCTCGTAAAATCTCTCGGGACGAATGCCACAATCTTTCAGGCAGAGGTCCATACAGTTCAATTGTGTGCTGTAGAAATGCTGAATGAGCATCTCAACAGAGCCAAACCCTACATTTTGTCAGACAGTCAGGCTGCCATGAAGGCCATTGCTTCATACACCTTAAATTCGAAGCAGGTCAGGGAATGTCTGAATACCCTCAAAACTGTGGCACAGAACAATCAGGTCACCCTTCTCTAGATTCCCGGACATGAAGGTCATGAGGGTAATGAAACTCGTCTCGCCAAAAGAAGATCTGAGTCCCTCCCAATTGGGCCAGAACCGATCTTGGGAACCACGAAAAGTTGTTTACAAAACGTGGTTAACTGGGAAAGAAATAAGCGAGTAAGATACTGGAAGAAAACCTCCCAGGTCTGAGACAGGCAGAACTATTTTTGACGTTCTCAAAGAAACGGGCTAACGAACTCTTAGCTACGCTTAAAAAGGGCGTCAGAATACTCGTGGGTCTATTAACAGGTCACTGCCCACTTCGATATCACCTAAACAAGATAGGCAAACTAACAGCGGGCATCTGCCGCTTCTGTGACATGGAAACGGAAGATGCCGAACATGTGCTATTGTGAAGCCGGTTCTTGCATAGTGCATCCCAAAAAGTATTGCAGCCGCGTCTTTTTCACACTGCACCCAGGAGATCAGATGCCCCCCTGACCCGGACTAGAAAACCCCGCAAATTTTCCTTTCCACTTTTACAGACTTAGGACTGTCTGCGACCGTGCAGGTCTGGTTAAAAATTTGGGATGCTTCACAATGAGGCATTGTCAAACCTAATCTACGAATATAGAAATGGAAATCGGAGAAATGGGAAATTACTGTGGGTCGAACTTTTGGTGAGTCAAAATGCGGGCGAAGTTTTAACGAAATTTTTTTTAAAAGCAAAATCTTATGCAGTCATTTCAGTATTCATCTTCCTATCAATTATTTGTCTAACCCACGCTCGTCCCTTTGTCTACCTGGCCTACTTTGATCTTTGTTAGAGGTGATCAGCTCATGGGAGTGCTCATGTTTGATATAAACTGTATTTTCATGATTCACTCATTTCACTTTCCTCTCGACTTTCGACGCAGGGTACACTATGCTCGTCCCCCAGTGAAGCACTGGGTCGAACTAGATACGCAATCCTCGGAAGTGATGACATCACTTAGACATTGTCTTAGCTCCTGACACCACCTCTAAGGTGGTGACCGATCTTCTTTGATTTGCTAAAAAGTGGGGAAAAGGGTTTTTAGTAAGCCTTTCTTAGTAGGCTAACATAAGCCTGGAGGCACTCCACAATAGACCTTGTTAGGTCTCAGTGGAAGGAGTTTGCAGATCAGCTCATTAAAGACCTCCTACTTTTCAAAAAAAAAAAGTCAAATTAGGAAAGAGAAGTAGAGCCCTAATGAGGAGAATAAATCAAGATAGTCAAGTGGGTATTGGAAGGTTGATGTGCGAAGTGATCAAGTCAAGTGTTGATTGGAGAATGAGATGGAGATCCCTAGAAAGAGACCCTAGAAAGTCTAGTCACGAAAAGGAGAGAAGGGGGGTACCCAAGAATCGACCATGCCTACAATGTCCTGGTATTTCTCCCATGGATCGCCTTCTCTTTATTCGAGAAATCTACATGATTTGCAAGTCTAAGTTATTACTTTCATCTTGTTAATTTTCATGTTTTCAGGTTCTTCCGATACAAGTGGGAAAGGAAATAAAAAGAAACCCGTCGAAACTGCGGTTCCTTTGGGTTTGACTTGCCTTATTCAAGAAAAGGACATAGAGTAAGTAATGGTTTCTTAAATGAAACAGTAGAGTAGCGAGTGGCAGAAATATATTTGCGAAGCATCACACAGGTGAGATGAAACAATATTTCAAGAGGCGAGACAACAAGGAGAAACGAAAACTAGGAACTAGTAAGATGGTGGATCAGGCACTACAATAGTGGGGGCAGATCCAACCATTACCTAATAACAACAGTAAGTTTGTGGACAATCCTATTTGTCTGTGGCTCTTAATTTCTAATAAATTAGTAATATTGCGAATTTCTTGGATAATTGCGCTGTTTATTAAAGATAAAAATAGTCACGGAAGTTGATATGGGAAACGTTCGAATCGTTCATTGTCAATTGCTTGTTGACAAAATCATGGATTGTTTATACAACAAAAATACTTACTTCTTTTACGGTTCCGTTTTTCGAATAGTTTCTTATCTATTGTTGATCACTTTTAGAATGGATAAGGGAGAATTGCATCATTCTGAGTTTTTATTGTGTAAGACTTATGTAGTAGGATGTTGTTTCCTTCGATGGCGATACGAGAGCCTGAAGAGTGAAAGTAGGTTGGTGGAAATCTGAAACCAACCTAACAGGAAATGAAGCAACATTTGTGAATCTATCTATAATAACAACTCGTCCGCAATGTTTTCCGATCAAGTCCTTACCTTATAATGCATTTCGTTCTAGGCTTGGTCATAAGCTCGGGGACGGCTCATTCGGTGTCGTTAGAAAAGGAGATTGGACGACTCCGTCTGGTCGCACCAAATCTGTTGCTGTGAAAGTTCTGAAACAGGACGCAATGACGCAGCCTGGTATGTTCGAAGATTTCATCCGAGAAGTGCAAGCTATGCATCTGTTAGATCATCCTCAGATCATCAGGTATCAAACCCATTATCTCTGAGATATTCTCCTAAAATACCAAGTGTTCCGATGATACAAATGTTCGTTTCCTTGATTCTTCTAGATTGTACGGTATAACTCTGGGGAAACCTTTGATGATGATAACTGAGCTGGCACCGTTGGGTGCACTGCTAGATTATCTAAGGAAGCAATTGAACCAGATTTCAGTTGCTACTCTGTGGGACTACGCCACTCAAGTTTCGAAAGGAATGGCTTACCTAGAGTCTAAACGTTACCTCCACAGGGATCTAGCTTGTAGGAACGTTCTGTTAGCATCCGTAGATCAAGTAAGTGCCAGCAATCATGCTATAGAATACACGATTGAGACACCTGATAACTGCGGTGCTTGAATCAGTAATATTACTGCATTCTATAATTATGTTTATAGGTTAAGATTGGAGATTTCGGTCTAGTGAGGATTGTACCTGAAGAAGCAGACTGTTATGTCATGACTGAACATGCAAAAGTGCCATTTCCTTGGTGTGCTCCAGAATCATTAAAGAGGTATATAGTTCAACACTCCAAAATATTATACTTGCAATATTAATTTGAATAATAATTATTTTGATCATTAGTCTTTTACCTAACAAATAGTATAAATTATTAACATTTACAAGTTTTTAAAATTACACGCATTGGATGAAATTTATTCTAGTTTTTAGCAACATGAAGGTTTACTTTGAAAAAAAAATATTGATAAGGAAATCGGTTCAGCCATGACGTCATCAAAGTTAGCTCTACCGAATTTTATGGCCAAATCAGACAAAGGTTTAAACTTTTTGCTTTCGAGTTTACCAAAGTAGCGGAAGCTTTGTCTTCACTTTTCAAGGTTGGAAAAAAAAGTTCTCCAAAATCGAAAGTTCCTCTCGCGTTTTATGTTTCAGACCTTTCTGAACAGTTTTGGTTCCGTGTCTGTCTGTCTGTGTGTCTGTCATGAAATACTTGCCACAGCCTTAACTTCTACAATTCTCATCGGATTTCGATGGCATTTTCAGGGATTGTGCGGGTTGGCGCGTAGATGGTCCCCTATGAAAATTATCTCCCCCAGACTAATAGTAATTGCTGCGCATGCGCAAACGTGAATTCCTTGTAACAGCCATAACTTCTACATTTTCTATCCAATTTTGATGAAATTTTCAGGGATTATGCTAATTAGGTTTTAGATGTTCCCCAATGAAAATCAAGGCCTACAAATTGGCTGTAGCCTCTGCGCATGCGCAAACGTAGTACGGACTCCAAATAACAGACGCATATTCAAGGACTGGTGAAACCAGTGCCTTGTAAAGAGTCCCTATTGCTGGCACCTGGTCGAATTCCCTTGTATTTCGCTTAACGAATCCAAGTAGTCTCATCGCTTTGCACGATGCGGTTCGATAAAGTGAGATGATGGTCCATTAAAACCCTGAAGATACCCTGGCCAGATGAGTGTTTTTTATATGGTAGTCGTAGTGGATGGGGATTCAGACCGATGGAAGGTCATCCCTGAGCATTTATTTCGTCATTTATTCTGACGAAAAATGACGAATTTGTCTTGGTGATGGATCGATTCACATGTTTTGATGGTTCGTTCTTTTTCGAGCAAATTCAGGCGAGCTGATTTCCCAGCTTTTCGCTCCCAGTGGACGAGAGTGCTAAGGCGATTTCACTAGTCCACGCCTAACTTCTCTACTCGCTTCTATTGCCTACTCTACCATTGCTTATATTTTCCCTTCCATTATTGAATCGTTATTGGGACTTCCAGGCGCCACTTTTCTCACAAATCCGATGCCTGGATGTGGGCTGTCTCTGTATGGGAAATGTTTACCTTCGGCGAGGAACCTTGGATCGGACTCAACGGAACTCAAATTCTGGTCAAGATAGACCGAGAAGGCGAGCGCCTTTATCGGCCCGACATATGCCCAGCAAAACTCTATGCCATCATGTTGCAGGTATATTTATTTTTCATTATTGTTTTAGTACGTCCCAAGCAAGTGTATGCAGAATTATGCAAAAACTTCACTTATAGTCCTTCTATTAAAGTACCTACTCAAATGATGCTTCCTTGTGTGGTTCCTATTAGCAACATCAAATTGGACCGGTGAGGTGTACGCCTGTTAGGCTTAAACGAAATGGGGTGTGCGCATGGATCGGAAAAAACTGTTTATTGTTATTTTTAATCTATACTAGGCCTCATTCTGAGAATTTTGACACCAACCGCGACCTTCTGGCGTGAAAAGTACCTTTCTATGATTTTTCAAAGTTTCGAATGTTTATGACGTCACTGTCGACTGGGAGTCCCACCCAGGCGGGAGGGGCGCGTGACGTCATAAACATTCGAAACTTTAAAACATCATAGAAAAAGATCTACTCATCCAAAAAGAGGAACAAAAAGTTTATTTAAAAAATCAGGCGCACCCCCATTACCCTCTATTTATACTGCATCCAGTGATTCGAGGTATTTTTAGCGAATTTTCAAAGAAAATTAAGCTGTAGCAATGGCCTCAGAATTTTTAGAATGGACTTTTTCGAAAAAAATTTACACTGAAATCCGTTTTGGAACATTCTGAAACGATCCCTGAAGTTTTTCCAAGAATCATATGTATATGTATATATCGAAAGAAACCAACAATAGCCATGTGGGTACTCTGTGAGTTTGTGGAGACGAGTAGAAGATGAATATGGACTCCTAAGATCTTCAAAGCATACCCAGTGCATACAGTATGTTGGTATGGTAGGTTTACTGAAATCGAAAGAAACCAACAATAGCCATGTGGGTACTCTATGAGTTTGTGGAGACGAGTAGAACGTGAATATGGGGAGGGGTTGTATTTTTGCAACAGGCCAAAAAATTTGGGACCTCCAAACTCAACTTTTTCACTCGCATTTTGCGTTTTCGAGGTTTCTGAAAAATTGTTGTTCCGTGTCAGCTTGTCCGGGTTAGTTTTGAATTTCAATGTTGTCATTGTTATTCGACTAACAAGCTTATGCTTCCTTTGATCGACGACATCTCAGTTCCTAATAGTCCAACATAGCTCAAATTTGAATGGTTTTTTGTTTATGGTTTCAAGAAAATTACCTAAAAATTTTGTTGTTTTAGTCAAAAACCACGTCGTTAAAAAAGTTCAATTTCTTGTTTCGGGTTTTGGGAATTAATGGTATGATTGGTATGATGCCTCGGTGGTTCCTTATAAATGTCATCATAGTTGCATCAGAAATACTCTTTGCACACTTTCAAACATAACAAACTTGATTTTTTTACGTTTGATTTGTTAACTTGATCCTAATACAGATTTTCTTAATCGACAGATTTTGCTCCGATTCTGAGGATAATTAGAATCGGTTCCAGAATAGTTGACAGTGCATACAAATTTCCATGAAGTTGATCGAAGTCTTCAATTTTTTAGTGCTGGGACAAAGAGCCATCCAAACGGCCAACTTTCGCCGAGATACTCAACTTCATGCTGAGTGAGCCTCCTCCTGTGGTGAAATGCAACTCTAACTGGATGCCTCCGTCAATGGGAAGCCAATGCCCTGGAGAAATTTTGGACACTGTGGCTGGAGATATGCTAGTCATAATAGAAGCGTACACCGAGATGTACTGGTGTAAAGTGCAGAGTCTGAGGACATTTGCAGTTGGCTACGTCCCAAGGTACGTAAAATACATTATATGTGTATGTCGATTTATATTTGTGGGCGCGGGAAACTGGGTAGTTTCTACCTATTCCACCAAGCCTGAGCGCAGCACCTACTTACTTCTCCATGGAGTTTCGTATAGCAACCATGGACAACAGACAAGGACAGTTAGCAGGAGAGTTCAAGAGAGGAGTGATTATTATGAATGGAAGTTCGGATGGTTGTTGATACCGAAGTATTTGATTGCTAATTATTAAACTAATCTACTCGTTGAGGTCAGTATTGTGTTTGATTATGGAAGACCTAACATCAGAAGTGGGATTCGATCTCAAGAGCTTCACAACAGACATATGCAGCTATTTCTTCTGTCAAGTTCAATGAAAAGGTATGAGGAAAATCATTACAATCGTGAATTATTTCATGATGAATCTTAACCCCAAAATATTGGATCGTGGGAAGAATTCGCTTGTGAACAGATGTGTTTATTGCAAGGAGTTTTCGATGAGGAACCCCCCTCCAGTCTATGGTTGCTATGTATTGTATTGTCTATGGCTTGGTGGAATAGGTAGGAACTATCCAGTTTCCCGCGCCCACATATTGTTGCATTCTTGGTCTCCATCTCTTCAAGCTTCCTCCTCTCATCTTACTGGTTTCAGGTCCGCTCTCTCTGCGGGTAACAAAATCGGTGGCGAAGACATCAGCATGCCGCTGGACAATTCCTTCATCCACACCGGCCATGGGTCCATCGGAGGGGTTGGCGAGAGTTGGGGATCCCCAGCAGCCATTGATCCTGTTTACCTCAACAATCCTATGACTCCTCCCGATCTCATGGGCTACCAGCCAAAACCTCGATCTAGTAAGTTCATCCTACTGACCCGGCTTATTTTCGTTATCTCATTTGAACGAAATCAATGAAGATTGAAAGAACATCGAGCCCTGTTGATGCTGAAAATTTAGTTTGTGCGGAAATATAACTGTTCTCTTGTATTAAACTGAAGGTTTGGAATTTTAGGCTTTCAGCTGGGTTCGAATTCAATCATCCATCAATATCCGCCAGTATCAAATAAAATGTGTATGCACTGCCACAACTACTGCTTACTTCACTTTTGAAGAACGTCAATTCAGAATACTTTCAAAGATTCGTCTGTGGTACCTTCACTTTTTACAGAAGTGATGATGGTCTCGGACAGAGTCGATCGAAAGTTGAACGCCGGCAAGCAGTTTCACTATCGGAAACTGCAGGAAATGAAAGAGAAAACCCCTGCTGACTCCAAAAGAGATGGTCAGCGGAGGAAATCCGGGAGGGCCGCGCCTGACCGTCCTCCTCAACCAAAGAGAAGTCAGAATCAGCAAGGCGTTCTGATAGATTTGGACTCACCTCCTCGCCAAACGCCACCCAGACACTCCTCGTCCGCTCCACAAACCCAAAATATTCTCGATGCACCTATTGAGTCTTTCAGTAAGTTTTCACTTGATTATTGGGGTCCATTGTGATTGGATGAGGCATTCTGGGATGGCTGCGCTTCTGGGAAGGATGAATGCGCTATTTCAAGAATTATGAAACAGAAACCTATGATTTATCCACATCAATTGAAAAGTTCAACATTCAGATTACTCATTTGTTCTTATAAGACTATCTGGTTTAACTCTTCTTTGCAATGGTTTGAAAGCAAAACAGTTCGGATTTCCTAGTTGTACGCGGTGAACCACGGAAACTTACTTATTTGAAAAAATCGCCGTTCGGCCTGGTGGGGTTGTAGAAGGGGGGGACAATGGCCCATTCGAAGGCGGAGCTCCTAAAGTTTTGTTACCTGTACGGTTAGTTGCCACCATGCTTTGGACGAGAGTTTGGACAGTTATAGGACGTTTTCCCTATAAACCGTTTTTTCCAATGATCGGTCAGTGATTGCGACCCAACGAGCCTTCCGTGCGCGCTTCGAAATTCGTCCTTAAGGAGCGGTTCCCGGTCGAAATTCGATTCTAACTTGGACTACCACATTTCGGGAGACTGGAAGTGTCGCCAGAAACCGAACTGGACCTCAACGGACCTCCAAACCCCAGAAAACGTTGAGAGAGTGAGGCTGTCAGTTTTGCGCTCCCCCCGTCGTTCGGCTCGCAAACAGGCAGCTGCTCTGGGGATTCCAGGCACAACTGTTAGACGGATTCTCCACGATGATCTTCAATTTCATCCCTATAAATTGGCTGTAGTGCAGGAATTGAGCGAAAGGGATTTAATCGCCCGCCAAACTGCATGTGAAGCACTGCTCGAAAACCTGCCCCATGACGCGATCGTTTTCTTCAGCGATGAGGCCCATTTTCACATTTCTGGCATTTTTTTTTTTTTTTTATGGGGCTACTTAAAGTCAACTGTTTATAACGATCGTCCACGAACCCTAGAACACCTAAAAAACAACATTCGCGCCGCCATTGCCGAAGTACCCGTCAATATGCTGATCAGAGTGGAGAGAAACTTTAAAAATCGTTTGAACCAATGTTTAAACAATAGGGGCCATCATTTGATGGATGTGATTTTTAAACCCATATGAAAAAAAAATTAAGAGTTGTCCTTTAAAATAAAATAAAAAATAAAACGATATCTGCATTACTTTTTTTTTTAAATTGGCCTTTCAAATAAATAAGTTTCCGTGGCTCACCCTGTATCTCACAATTTTAACCTTTGCACACAACAATTATTAGTTAGCAACAAAGCCTCGCATTGCTCCACGTGAAGCATCTGTTCGTCGTTTAATAATTAATTATTTGATTTTTTCAGTCGATCAGGATTATTGGGAATCGAATCAGCAGATGGCTCCCCGAGCGGAGTCGCCAGATCCTTTCGATACGACCAGAGCCTTCTCGAATTCGAACCCTCCTGGAATGTACGCCAATCAGTCGGGAAGCATCCCTCATTCTTCCACATATACGAATCATTCTGACATGGTATGATCTCCTCAATTACTTACTGCTTTGTTACTGACTTACTGGTTGGTGGACCTTCAAGTTTGCTGGAAAATGATTCTTTCTATCCATCAATACTTGTCAGAAACATGAACTTGGAAAACCAAATAGGGTCAAGAATAGAGTAATATTTATGCGGATGGTTTTACATTCGTATGTGAAGTTGGAAACACGAACTTTCAAAGTCTTCATTGGCTGTGGCTGACGAATTAGTACTGATCGTGATGTTATCAATATTGTAGCTTCGGGGTAAGAAGGCAGTGAAAACAAGAGAATGCTACTTGTGAAGTGTGCGAGTATATTTGTTTTTCAGCGGTCCACTGTGGCAAACTGGATTTTCATTCTTAAATAACCTGTCTGTAGGGAGTTCGGCCAGTTCCTTTTCTCTGCTGGCTTCAGTAACCCCAAAACTCCGTCACAGGAAATGGTTAATGGTGTGATGACCCCGAAACCCCTGTCCCCAAGATCCTCTGCAGCTTGGTAGTATTTGGCTCGAGCTGTCATTTGAACGGTTAGTCGCCTGTTTTCAAGGCGTAGGCATTACAATGCGGTCACCAAAAAACGCTATCCTCTCTATCTTCCAGAGCCCAGTCACTGCAACCAACCCACCAATGATGGGTGTTTATTGGCTGCATCCCGCATGACTATCTCGACCCCCCCCCCCCCAGGCCACTTCAGGGATTGCCATGGATACGTCCCACACATCGCCATGTCTTTTAACCATCACCCCCTTTCTTCCAGTGAAGAGCATGTGATAATTCAAAACAAGATACAACTTGTGGATGGGTTTTGGGGAATGTGGGATTATCACAAGGACAATGTATCTCAGATTTAAGTTGCTGACAGATCAAAACTATCAGCCACTGTCGGCAGAACCAACACCCATTGATGATGCCCAACTCACCCATTGGGTAACTTTCTGACGATTGGATTCCAAGCTCTGAATTAACTCCTCGTTGTTTAAAAGCTTCTTCTTGTGAAGTCCTCTCCTCCTTTAGCTCTTCCATCACTCTACTATTGTACTCAATGAATGACAATGGGCTTCCAGACCATATTGCTACACTGAGGAAATCACTGGACAGGTGGGATACTTGGAATGCTTTAGAGACCTCCGATCGACTGATCATTTTTCAGAAAAACGAACTTGGAAAACCTTGACAGCTGGGAGATGGAAATATTTGATCGATTGGTTTTTGTGTTCCTTAATCAACACTAGGCAGAATCAGTAGAGGAAGTGTGAACTCCCGTTAGGCACGCTGGTGGTAAAAGTAGTTTCTCGTACGTCCAATAGAGTGCTCTGATTAAAATTACCTTGGAGAGATCACATCAACTTTTTACGAGTGCCAACTTTTTACATTTTTTTCTGTTGATGAGCGAAACGACTCCGGGTTTTTTGGGTCCTTTTTATAATAGGAAAAGGGGTCTTTTCGACATTATCTCATATCAGACAGAAGACATAACATCATCCAACTCAACCACATAATTATTTCATGTCGAAAATTATCAATGACACTTGAAAAAAGTTGATGTGATCTCTCCAAGGTAATTTTAATCAGAGCACTATTAGACGTACGAGAAACTACTTTTACCACCAGCGCGCCTAGCGGGTGTCGCCACTTCCTCTACAGATTCTCTACTTCCTCTACCGCCTAGTATCATTAACCAGAAACACAGAAGTGAAACTCCGTGATAGGCTTTGACTGATTATGCTCGTCGATTGAGATGGGTTTTACTTCTTATTTCTTGCAATCATTAGCCAGAAATATTAACTTAAAACTCTTCCTGAAGCAATTGTGAGCGATGGAGTTGGCGAATCCCATGAGCTCGCTATAGAAGAGTGTGAAGTGTTTCATCATAGTGTATTATGGTTTAAACATACTTCTCAAGTATTCAGAGTTTAGATTGCTTTCCAACCAAATGGTATTATGTGATAATATTTTTTGTTACGGAGTACCAAGGTAGCGGAATCATTGTCTTCACTTTCCAAGGATGAAAAAAGCATGCATGTGTGTGTATGTTCGCAAATTTTTGTTTTCGGCAAAACTGCGAAGTTACAGTCCGATTTCAATTAAATTTTCGGGGGCCTTGCGGGTAAGGGTTTAGAAAAAATTGCATCCCCCATATTGGTACTCAGTTCAAGCGCAAACGTGAAATCTTTGTAACAAGCGTTACTATTACAGTTTTCATTCGAATTCGTATGATAGATATGAGGTAACTATGTGCTACATTCTGACGGAGTTCTTCAACTGGCTTTTGGTTTATTTTCAATAATGAACCTTTGGAATCGACCAAGAAAAAAAAAATTTTAACACCCCCTCAAAATTTGATGGTTTACGTTTCAAGGTACGTAGAATCCAAAAATCGAATAAAAATTTGGCCGTCCGTCCGCCATACGCCGTACGCGGCACTTTTGCCACTTAGCATTGACCGATTTTGCTGAAATTTGGTATGTAGGCTCCATTTGGGGTCTAGTTGTGCCCCGAAGCTTTTGGTTGATGTAGGTCACTCTTAAGGGTTCCAAAATCAATTTTGAAATTTTGAAAACGCCCTAACTCAAAAAATGTCGATATAAAGGTATTGTTTTTCCTTCAATTTAAGATTCTATAGAATTTTTAGAATTTTTTGAGACCACGCGGAGCTCTGTAGGACAAACCGTTCGCTCACTACGAAAATTTAAGTGTTTATATTGAAATATATATATATATATATATAAACAATTTAAAGAAAGCACAAAGGGAAAGAAGAAATTTACCTGAACGTTTCGCTCTGGGCGTTTTCAACAGACTGAAGATCCCCATCAGCCTGAGCCAGCCCTCTCATGTCATCGGTGGTGGGGATGAATTCGCGTTTAGAATCGAACTTTTTCGCGTTTTAACGAATTGAGGGATTTAAAGTGCAGGCCAGGATGTTGGGGATCAAAAGGAAGGTCGGAAGGGAGGATTTGTTATCTAACATTGCATTAAAACTACATAACAATTAAAAAAAAAAAAAAAAAAAAAAAAAAAAAAGTCACCAGGCTCTACCTATTCACATTCAGACCCGGTGACCTATGCGCTCCTAGGATCCATTGGTGTGCTTGCTCGGAAATTCGTACTTCCACATCACTAGCGTCCTCAGACAGAGCCTTTAATACTTTCACTGTGTAGCATGTTGCCAAATCGTTTATATCATGAGACGCTGCATGCATACTGACAGGCTCATCCAATCCTCGATTAGTTGCTGAACGGTGACCATTCATTCGAATGTTGAGTGCAGTGATGGTCTTACCAACGTAGAAACTCGGACAGTGCCTGCACTCCAAGAGATATACAACATTACGGGATTGACACGTTGTACGAGAGCCCTTACATTGATATATGAACGGAGTGTTGACTGTCGAGAAAACTGGATCGGAATTGACCATGGCACACAGCTTGCACCGTGGCCGGCGACAAGGCTCGAGTCTCGCCTGTTCCCAAGTCCTCCCATTCCTCGGAAAAACTTTATGTGATAATTTATTCTCCAGATTATATGAGCCTCGAAAAGACAGAGTGAATGGGACAGGGAAAATGTCTCTGGTCAGTTGGTTTGACATCAATACATTGTGGAGCTCCCGCAGAATACCAGCAACGCTGAAAATTCCCGGGAAGTAATCCGTGACTAGGAATGGTGTCTGCCTTTCAGCTCTATGTTCAGGTTGATACCGCATACTTGAAGGTATTATTCGATCCTCCAGCAAAGAACCAGGGTATCCTCTGTCCTTCAACCTTGCTCTTAGAGAAGCAAGATAAGCATCCAAGCCGTCAGTATCACTACAAATCTTGTGACCACGTATAGAGAGAGATCGAGGTATAGAGCGTTTCACATGTGGGGGGTGGCAACTAGTGTAATGGAGATAGAGCTGAGCGTTGGAATCCTTTATATGAACAGCAGTCTTGAATCTATTACCAGTGAGCGTCACATCAACATCCAAAAAAGTCACCCTAGACCCCGAGACCGAATGAGTAAAAGTCACTGAGTATAATGAATTTAATTCATTGACGAAATCATTCAAGGCTTCCAGACCATGCTGCCATATGATGAAAATGTCATCAATGAATCTGACCCATAAAAATGGGGTGAGTGGAACTCTCGCTAGAAAATCTTGTTCAAGGTACGCCATATATAAGTTAGCGTAAGATGGGGCAACTTTGGTGCCCATTGCCGTACCTTTCACCTGCAAAAAGTGGGACTCATTGAATGAAAAACAATTCATTGTTAGCACAAACCGTGCTAAGTGACATAAAAAATCGGTCGAAGGTGCATGAGGCAAGGGTCGCTTATTCAAGAAAAATTGCAATGCTTCCAAACCCTCATCGTGAGGAATTGAGGTATATAATGAATTCACATCCACAACCGCCATCAGTAATTCATGATCTGACTCGCGTGGTAAATCAATACAATTAAGTATATCCAAAAAATGGTAGGTATCCTTCAAATAGGATGGCTGGGCCTGCACGATAGGTTGAAGATTGTGTCAAGAGGAACTCCACTCCACTTGAAGAGTAACCCCCTTGGTTACGCCATAACAACCCGGTTGCTACGGGCGCCTCAGCTGGTCATCTGCATTGCTCTCGGCCATTATTATTATATTCTACATCAAGATGCCTTTTACATACTGTTATATTATTCAACAATACAATTTAAAGTACATATATATTCATTCAGTCTACAGTGTTTTTAATACTTATTGATATGGTGCCGAAGAAGGAAAAGAAGACGAAGGGCCGCCGTGATGCAGACGAAGACGAGGTAAGCGATGATAAACCTTCAAACCTAAAACCACCTAAGCCACTCGAAGTTGCCGATTCGGGTATGGGCGCATCGTGGCGAAAATGGATTCAGCAATGGGATTGGTATGTAATCGCTACCCGTCTTGATAGAAAACGAGAAGAAATTCAAGTTGCTACATTTATGTCTGCATTAGGGCCGGACGTGATCGACATATTCAACAGTTTTGACTTAGATGACGAAGAATCTAACGACATAGAGTTAATAAAGAAGAAATTTGAGGAATATTTTATTGGAAAAACAAACATAACATACGAGCGATACGTATTTAATCAAATCATTCAGTCTGATTTTCAATCATTTGACGATTTTTGTACGAAGATAAAAAACCAGTCAAACCTTTGTGAATTTAAAAATCTCCGAGACAGCCTTATTAAAGACAAGATCGTCATAGGAATACGAGACGACAAAACTCGAGAAAAATTGTTGATTGAAGAAGATTTAACACTCAACAAAGCCATACAAATTTGTAAAGCACATGAATCGGCTCAGCAAAATCTCAAACAACTCAACAGGGACGAAAAAGACGTACATATGGTTAAAAATAGTACAACAACCACATTCAAGCGAAATGATAGCAATAAGAAAAAAATTTATGACTGTTCAAGGTGTGGGACAAAGCATGCCTGGCGAGCTTGCCCAGCATTCCAGCAACAGTGCCTTGCATGTAAAAAATTAGGTCATTTTGCTGAAATGTGTTTAACCACTAAAAACATTAATTTAGTGTCATATGACGGATCTGACCGAACTTTAAATGTTGACTCAATAACATTGGATTCAGACAAAGACTGGTTTGAAACTCTTGAACTACCTCAGAGGAATAGAGTTGTTTTCAAGTTGGATACTGGAGCACAGTGCAATGTAATTCCAATTACAATAGTTGAAAAGTCTGATTTGACAATTGAACCGTCATCAACCAAATCTCTAATTTGTTTTGATAATAAAACCATTCCTGTTTTGGGCGAAACCACTGCGGAGATAGCTACGAGGAAAAATATCAAATCAAATCTCAAATTCCTAATCATCAAAGAGGGACATCAACCTATTTTGGGAAGATCTGCATGCGAGAATTTGGGTTTTGTTAGAAGAATTCTTACAGTTACTAACATGAATGATCCAGTGCTCTTCAATGGTATTGGTTGTCTTAAAAACTATGAATATGAGTTAGACTTAGTTCAAGATCCTGTTTTCAAAATTCATCCTCCGCGTAGAGTGCCTCACTCACTTCGCGAGCAAGTGAAACAAGAATTAGATCAGATGGTTTCTAACAAAATCGTAAGACCAACAAATGAACCTACTCCTTGTGTATCACCTATGGTAGTAGTGAAACAGCACGGAAAGATAAGAATTTGCATTGATCCTACTGACTTGAATAAAAACGTGAAGAGACGGCATTTCCCTTTAGCTACTCTAGAAGACATTGCAGCCCGACTGAGTGGTTCCAAGTGGTTCACGTTGCTCGATTGTAAACGAGGATTCTGGCAGCTGAAAGTCTCTGAGAGAACAAGCAAATATCTTACGTTTTCGACTCCATGGGGAAGGTACTCATGCCTACGAATTCCTTTTGGGTTGGTTTCAGCTCCTGAAATTTTTCAGTCAGTTATGAAGGACCTTTTGCGTGACATTCCTAAAGTTGAATGCGCTATAGATGACATACTCATCCACGCTCCAACAAAAGAAAAATTAGAAGCCACTACTGAAGTCGTTCTGGAAAGATTACGGAACGCGGGAATGACACTGAACCCTGATAAATGTGTCTATAAGCAGAGTTCAGTGGCATTTTTGGGTCATATTCTTACTAGTGAAGGACTAAAGGCTGACCCACGTAAAATTGAGGCTATCAAGAGAATAAAAGTCCCTACAAATGTAAAGGAATTACAAAGATTCTTGGGATGTGTTACATACCTCTCCAAATTCATCACTAATGTATCAGAAATTACACATCCTTTGAGACAGCTGTTGGAACATAAAACTGAATGGTATTGGGGTCAAGAACAAGATGAATCGTTCAATGAATTGAAGGAAATACTACAAAATGCCCCAGTGCTTAGATATTACGATACCACACTTCCGATTACTCTTTCAGTTGACAGTAGTTCCCACTCCATTGGGGCAGTACTTCTGCAGGAAGGGCAGCCAATAGCATACAGCTCTAAGTCATTAACACCCACTCAGAAAAATTATAGCCAAATGGAGAAAGAAGCGTATGCCATTTTAGCAGCCTGCAAAAAGTTTCATGAATTCATTTGGGGATGCAAGAAATTAATAGTTGAATCGGACCATAAACCATTGGAGGCTATTTTTAAAAAACCACTTCACCTTGCTCCACCACGACTCCAAAGAATGTTTTTTGAAATAATGCCGTACAATCCCGAAATTATATATACGAAAGGTACAGAACTCTTTCTAGCTGACACATTGAGTCGAGATTGTGACAATATGGACGAGAAAGAAGAAACTTTGTCATTTGAAATAAACTTGGTTATCCCAATAACAAACGATAAACTAACATCATTAAAACAGAAAATTGAAGAAACTCAGGAGTTAGTTACACTGAAACATACTATCTTAAATGGTTGGCCAAACGAGTATGCTGAAGTTCAAGAACCCATCAGAAAGTATTGGAGTTTCAGGGAAGAACTGTGCACTCATCAAGGGCTACTATTTAAAGGAACAAAAATCATTATACCACCACAGCTCAGAAAAAACGTGCTCGCAGATATACATCGTCCCCACAAAAGTGTTCAGTCGTCACTCAGAACTGCCCGAGAATACGTTTTCTGGCCTGGAATGGAGAAAGACCTTAACGATTTTATAAATAATTGTGTAGTTTGCGCCAGATACCAAAGAGATAAGCCAGAAGAAAACTTACTTTTAGAGGAGGTTCCCAAAAGACCTTGGATGTTTGTGGCATCAGATTTGTTTGAACTTGGAGGAAAACATTATATAGTAATAGCAGATAGTTACTCAGGTTTTTACGATTTTGAAGAGCTCAAGTCAACAAGTACTGTAGCAGTGATGAAATATTTCAGAAAATGTTTCGCTACGCACGGTATTCCTGAGGAATTGAGGACCGACGGAGGACCTTGTTTCAGCTCAATGGAGTTCAAAAAATTTTCTACTGAGTGGAATTTTCACCATAGAATCTCCTCTCCTCACTTTCCTCGCTCCAACGGTTTAGCAGAACGGTACGTTCAAGAAGCGAAAAACACATTAAAAAAATGTTTGGATGAAGGTTCTGATATATATCTGTCACTGTTACACCAAAGGAACACCCCTAGAGGAAATCTTGGATCACCTGTTCAACGGTTAATGGGAAGAAGAAC
Source organism: Apolygus lucorum (assembly GCA_009739505.2). Lineage (NCBI taxonomy): Eukaryota > Metazoa > Arthropoda > Insecta > Hemiptera > Miridae > Apolygus > Apolygus lucorum. Next base: position 48,153,361 of record CM019180.2, on the reverse strand, counting down.
AAGGACACTGATACCCAGCACACACGAAATGTTGTTACCAGCTTTGATATCTGGAGTTACTAGGAAGCTGAAAAAACAGAGGATGTCAGATAAGATACAATCGGACAAGAAAAAATCGAAATCAATGAGCTTTAAAGAAGGTGATAGGGTCATGTGGAGAAAACAGAAGAAATTGTGGCTCCCAGCAACAATTGACAAAGTATGCCCAGAGCCCCGCTCATACATAATCAAGACCGAAGATGGTGTCTCATACAGACGAAATTCGTGGTTCCTGCGTCCATTAAGGAGCGATACCCAACCATCACCTACGTCAAATGATCACTTTACTAACGAGGCTGCACAAGTGAAGAGCGAAGGTCCAGGTTGGCGAACACGTTCACGAGTTATTAGACCATCCGTTCGTTTGAATGTTTGAAGAAAAAAGGGAGGATGTCAAGAGGAACTCCACTCCACTTGAAGAGTAACCCCCTTGGTTACGCCATAACAACCCGGTTGCTACGGGCGCCTCAGCTGGTCATCTGCATTGCTCTCGGCCATTATTATTATATTCTACATCAAGATGCCTTTTACATACTGTTATATTATTCAACAATACAATTTAAAGTACATATATATTCATTCAGTCTACAGTGTTTTTAATACTTATTGATAGATTGTAGTCAAGATAAGCGGAAATTCTTTCAGTGACAGAACCAAAATTTGAGACGATTGGGCGACCTGGAGGGAGAGTATGAGGGAGTGAGAATTGTTTGTGAATTTTAGGTTGCATGTAGAAAACTGGGCACTTAGGTTTGTCTGGTACCAGTAATTCTATTTCTCTTTATGATAGGCCCTCATTTTTCCCATGAATCCTCAAAAACCTCCGAATTATTCTTTGAAACAGGCTAGAACAGTCATCTGGGATAGTTGAATAAAAATTTGGATTGTTCAACTGTCTATTAGCTTCTCTTAGGTAGTCGCTACTGTTCATCACTACTACGGTAGTACCTTTGTCAGCATTCATTATAACTATATCGCCATTATTTCTCAAACCGTTTAGTAAGCCAAATTCACTAGCCCCCAAGTTAGGTGTTGGGTTAAGTGAACGAAGGAAACCCGGTTCCGAAGTGCGAATCATCAGAGATTCAAGGAATCTTTCAAGAGGATGACTATTCAGTAATTGTTCAGGAGGTTCGAAGCATACAGAACGTTTAAAAGGTGCTAAAGCTGGATGAACTAAAGAACTGTCAATATCATTCGATAACTCGGAGTTATTCGCCCAAAAGTACTTCCACCTAACGGACCTACAGAAGGTTTGTATGTCTTCATGAAGTTTCACATGATCAACCCTGGGAGTAGGAGTGAATGATAAACCTTTACTCAATAATTGTGTTTCTTCATCAGTTAGAATTCTAGACGATAGGTTGCAAATATCGGGGGCTGAGCGAGGTAGGCGGCCTACGTTATTGTCAGATTAGACGGTTGTCAGCCTGCTGTTATGGACTGTTGACAAAGGTTGATCCGCTCTAACTGTGGCAGTTGAATTGTTTTGATTTGTATACGTCATGTGTTCGGGATGCGGAGGCGTAGTAAACAAAGGTCGACTATTAAAAATCGGATTATAATGTGTTGAAGTCAATTGAGATGGGATGACAACTGGTAAGTGAACTCCCCTGTTTAGGTAGCTGCAAAGTAGATTAGACAGTTTACGCAAATGAGACTCTCTTTTTGTAGTTAGGATATCAACTGATCTCTGTAGAGAAACATTGACCCTGTTGACTAGGTTCGGGTGTTGTATAGTGACCCTGATGAGTAGTAGCAACGATGAGTGGAGACATTCGTCTCGCAAACGAATATATGATCGAAGAGTCAATTCAGTTAGTTGCATCGACGAGAGGTATCCAAAAATGTGCACTGAATCCCTCATTTGTTCAGGCATTGCAGCAGTGGGCATTTTCAGGGTCAGTCCTTTGGGTGGGATCCCGTACATAATACATGCAGACAGATACTCAATGTGACTCGTATAGTTGGCGATTACTTGAGCCAAACGGCTAATTTCGTTCAGCCAATATGATTGAAATGTGGCCATGAATGGAAGAGGCAGAACCCGGACAATAAATAATGAAAGATCGAAAAACAGAAATGAATGCAAGAGTACAATTTTAAGGAAAGGATGAGGAGTAAAGAAGAGGATTATGGGAGATAAGATTAGATTGGGTGAAAGAATAAAAGATAAAGGGATTATTTAGGAATAGAGATAACGTGGGACGAGAATTTACAAGAAGAAGAAGTTTGCGCTACAGCGCTTTAGGGACATGATTGGAAATGTTCAGTGGAACAATATAAACAATTTAAAGAAAGCACAAAGGGAAAGAAGAAATTTACCTGAACGTTTCGCTCTGGGCGTTTTCAACAGACTGAAGATCCCCATCAGCCTGAGCCAGCCCTCTCATGTCATCGGTGGTGGGGATGAATTCGCGTTTGAATCGAACTTTTTCGCGTTTTAACGAATTGAGGGATTTAAAGTGCAGGCCAGGACGTTGGGGATCAAAAGGAAGGTTGGAAGGGAGGATTTGTTATCTAACATTGCATTAAAACTACATAACAATTAAATTAAACTAACAATAAAAAAAAAAAAAAAAAATCACCAGGCTCTACCTATTCACATTCAGACCCGGTGACCTATGCGCTCCTAGGATCCATTGGTGTGCTTGCTCGGAAATTCGTACTTCCACATCACTAGCGTCCTCAGACAGAGCCTTTAATACTTTCACTGTGTAGCATGTTGCCAAATATATATATATATAAATCAAAACACGAGTGTGAATCGCAAAAGAGGCCTAATCTCCGTTCAAATTAGAGCAGATCTTAATGCAATCGATGGTTGGTGATGTTGATTTTTTTTGATTTTTTTTTTTTTTTTTTCTTTTTCTTTTCATATTGGATGGTTGGTGATTTTGTAGACGAGTGATCTATATAGAAAATAATAAACCATTGTGTAATAATTTGCAGCGTTTTTCTGTTCTAGATGGCTGCTCCTTCCAACATTAGTAACCAACAACCTTATTATGGTTCGTCCCCATCCTACTCGCATTCGACAAGTTCAGTTTCTGCGCATAATTCGTCACCCCTTCACCGAAGTATTTCTCCACAGACATCTTCTTACCCCAATCCACCTTCTTCGGAGGGTTTCATGGATGAACTCAAGAGGACGTTAAATAAGAAAGATCAACTCCCACCTCGGTTGGAACCTCCACCGTCAGTCGTTCGGAACAGGTAAAGCCGTGAAATTCTCGTTTGTAATTTATGTTAGAAGTAAAAGTAGAAGTAGGTACCGTTGGGTATCAATAATTTTCAATCATTATATCAATTGAGGTATTCAAAGTAGACATAACTTTTCAGGTGGGAACCAAAAGACAACATAGCTAGATCAGCGAGGTGCCAGTCAATGTATGGTAACATGGAAGCCATACCGCGCCCTGACTACAATAGAACGAGTTCATACGCTTACGAGTCGACTGTTGAAGCTACTAACACTACACTGGTCCCCATGACAAACCCTCCTGTCATCAATCCACCCACTTACGATAAATATAAGGATTTGCGGCAACTGTTCGAGACTTCACTTGCAGACCAGCCATTGCCTGCTACTCCTCACCTTCAGCCATTGCCAGCTACTCCTCACCTCCAGCCATTGCCCGTATGAGTCTTCTTTCCTTCTGAATATTCTATATGCATGCATATTTTGGCTTGAACACTCCAATATGATCCTCATATTCTACTAACCAATAGGTGTTGCCATTTTGCTTCCTCACTACCGAAGGTAGGGAAGCTTTGTATTCGTGAAAGAAGTGAAAAAAAAAATGTCCTCCAAAATCAAAATTTCCACTTGCTTTTTGCGTTTTAGAGCTTCCCGAACAATTTTGGTTCCGTGTCTGTCTGTCTGTCTGTCTGTCGGTCTGTCGGTCTGTCTGTGGTCAATCCTTGTCCCGGGCAAAACTATACTAACCTGTGGTCCGATTTTGATGAAATTTTCAGGGATTGTGCGGGTTAGGTCCTAGACGGTCCCCTATAAATTTCAGCACCTTCGGACCAATAGGAGCGAGTGCACATGCGCAAACGTGAATTTCCTGGAACCTCGGTTTCTCGGTTTCTAATGAACCGATTTTGCTCAAATTTGAATGTTAGTTAGGGACTAACTTCTAAGAGACACCCTATAAGTTTCAATCAAAATGGTCAAGCAATAGCCGCTGCGCATGCAATGGAGAATGCTGAAGGCGCCTGAGTGATCACTGATCAGCTGAGTGAGCTCCAAGGCCATTTTCTCTCCTGTTGAACGCAGAAAGCTGAAATTTGAGAGGCAGGGTCAATGGAGAATGCTGAAGGTGCCTGAGTGGTCACTGATCAGCTGAGTGAGCTCCAAGGCCATTTCCTCTCCTGTTGAACGCAGGAACCTGAAATTTGAGAGGGCGGGTCAATGGAGAATGCTGAAGGCGCCTGAGTGATCACTGATCAGCTGAGTGAGCTCCAAGGCCATTTTCTCTCCTGTTGAACGCAGGAAGCTGAAATTTGAGAGGCAGGGTCAATGGAGAATGCTGAAGGTGCCTGAGTGGTCACTGATCAGCTGAGTGAGCTCCAAGGCCATTTTCTCTCCTGTTGAACGCAGGAAGCTGAAATTTGAAAGGGCGGGTCAATGGAGAATGCTGAAGGTGCCTGAGTGGTCACTGATCAGCTGAGTGAGCTTAAATATTACAGTGGAAGAAAGATAAAGAGGGAGAGGGAGCAAAAACCTTTTCAAGGTATGTCACATTTTAGCCATTAGGCTCTAAGCGGAAATCATCCGGGGGTGCAGGGGGCGAAGCCCCCGCCGAAGCGCGCAGCGCCGAGTTTTCGCCAACTGATTCTTTACGTCCATGTTACAATGAGTGAGGAAGCTATACTGCCCACCCAACTTGGCAGACGTTTTTACATTTGGCTGATATTCTGTGTGGATGGTATTACTTACGTCACTCTAACATTCTTGTCGTTGAATCGATACTCAGTTATACCTAACTAATAATTTGGTTGGTGGGAGATTTTCCTTACTCAGGTTACCCTGGTCCCTCTTTCACCAATGCTCATAGAAAAATATGTATACTATTGAACGTTTCACTGGTATTTTTCATAACCTACTCTGCCATTTTTGATCAGGTACTTCCTCAGAGAACAGACTATGCAGAACCTCCAGTGCTATCACCTCGCAGTGACTATGCTGAACCACCTCCGGTCTACATGAACACAGGGGACACTGAGCTCACAGAGAAACTTTCGCAAATTTGGTTGTCCTCCAAAGGACTCACGCAAGACAACAAAGTCAAACTTCATAACCAAATGGTGGCTGAGAGTAAGAAGAAAGCGCAAGTTCGGAATCTATACGATGCTGCTGAGGCCAATTACCAAAGAGTCGTCTATGGACCTGCTGGACAGACACAAGTAAAGCTATCGTTCCTTTTACTTGTACATGATTATTTTCTTATTACTATTGTGGCAAAATGTATGTACACCATTCACTAGCGCTCCAACCAGCCGAATGTCCTGATAGCAAGTCAATGTGGTGTTGTGAATGGAGAAACCATCGCGATATCGAAGGAGCAGTTGGCATGGTTGGATATCCGAGCAGTCCACAAAACACCGCTCCGCTTGGCGGGCCTGCAAAACTTGCGTAGAATGGCGAATTGTAGACATCTCGCTAAACGGGTCATCACGGGATTCTCCATTCACTACCCCGTCAGCACTCCAAAAGCTGCGAAACAGTCTCGTGTTTTATCATCATTGGTCATTCTTGCAACTTGATACTAGTTGTCGTTGGTGTTTGTCTTGCTGTATCATGAGTATCAAGCTTTCAGTAAAGCAAGGCAGGTTTCTGGAATAATGAAACTCAACCGTTTCGGTGGTTCATTCAGTTGTCAAGAATCGATGGGTAGCCATGTAATAAAAGCTAATGTATCTCCACAATGACGTATCCTTCTTCTGTATCAGTTGAGATGCAATATGAAGTAGGAGTTCGTATAACTCCTTGGCCATTCGCAAATAATTCTTCCAATACTCTGTAAAGCCAGGTCACTCAACTAGTTTACATGTACCTCATTTAAAAGTGTTAGTGGAAACTGTCACATTTCAGTTGATTACCAAAAACAACTGACTTTCAGATATGACAATATTGCATTAAATGAGCGATGTGTGAACCTGTTTCTCTTTGGAAACCATTGCTTCGTCCATTTTCCCTTTGGTTTCCTCTTCTTGACGTAGAGGCAAACAGCCTTATAAAACTCAACGAAGATGAGGCTATATAGATCCCTGGTGCGGCCTGTGGTTTGTTATGGATCGGAGGCTTCGACCATGCAGGCTGAGGATGAGGCTAGACTGCGGATATTTGAGAGAAGGATTATAAGAAGGATCAATGGTGCTGTCAGAGAGGGCCAAGGGTGGAGAGCAAGACAGAATGCTGAAATTGATGAATTATTAAAACATGAAGACATAGTCCGATTCATCAAACCTGGGCGCATCCAATGGCTGGGACTTGTCGACCGCATGCCAGTGGAGGCCTGCCCGAGAATTATCTGCGAGCTAGGATGGAAACTAGAAGACGAAGAGGTCGTCCTCGGAGTCGCTGGCTTGATGATGTCTTGAAGGAACTCCGGGTGGTAGGATTGCGGAGGTCTCAGGCGGGTGACCATACCCGGTGGCAGAAGGGAGTTTGGGAAGCCAAGGGCCACATTGGCCTGTAGTGCTGTGTAGTTAGTTAGAGCGATGTGTGAACCTGTTTCTCTTTGGAAACCATTGCTTCGTCCATTTTCCCTTTGGGTTCCTCTCCTTGATGTAGAGGCAAACAACCGTATAAAACTGAGTGGTATTTTCATAGATGCCAAAAGATCGAAAAACACAACCTGTATACCTACTTTTGTCATCAGAACAGCACTGTAGCCCAGGGGTGCATAGAGCATGGAGGCGCGGCGTGGCTAGTGGATGGCTCAGCGAATCGACTTTATGTTCTCATTGGACTTAGGACCGACTTCTGCGGGGGTCGTGGGTTCAAGGCTCATTGCTGGCAGCGTGCGTTTTTCGGCGTCTGGGGCTCTCATCATTCCCTTCGTCCTACCCAGGGAGGTGAGGCAGTTGGAAGCAGAACAAATTCTGATCTTCCCTTTGCAAGACAGCTGATGACGAATGGCAGTTGGACGAAAATCCAACCTGAAATGGTCCTTTACTTTACTTTACTTTTTTGCTTTTTATGTTCTCTTCCAGCCATTTTTCGACTAAAGACCGCTTTTGGACCTCTGGTGAATGACCAGCCTGAAGTCTTGTCTTGTTTAAAATCTCGCTTGTAGTATTATGTTGTTGTAGCGGGATGCTTCATTCGTTATACTCTTGAAATTAGCTGAGTGACTTGACAGCAAAATCTAAAAGAATACTTTTACTCTTATCACGAATACTTTTACTCTCATCACGTTAAAACTCCTCCACACCCAAGATTGTGACCCAGTGTGCCCAGTGCGTGAAACCTCTCTATCTTACATTTTAGGGCGAAGAAGTACGTCAGCTCATGTCTCTTATCGAGGGAGCCACTGAGGAAGAGTGCTCTCAGGCTCTAGTCACTTGTTCCTGGGACGTTCCATTAGCTCTGAAGTACCTGAAAATAGACAGAGTATACAGGTAACCATCCAAAATTGAGCCTATGTAAGATTTCCTTACGAATTTTATGTAGGCGATTAGAATGTTCGTTTCGAGACTTGACGAAAATGTCTTCTACTTGTGCAGGTTAGGTGTCGCTTCACGCCATGAATGTGAATCTATCTTGGAGCAATGCAGATGGGACGTGGTGGTCGCAGCTTCGACGCTCTTGGATCGTGCGTGATCTTGGTTCCAAAACTTCTCTGTACAAGACTTCAGTAAGTTTTCCTTCTCGTTTGAATTTTACTGAATATTTGAGTGCTTAACTCAGAACAAGCAAAGATTCTGAATCTCCTGGTTCTATTTCAGAAATGTGTTTGCATTGAATGCCTTGCCTGCATGTTAGGAACGAGCAATTCTGCCGTCCAAAGTTAAAAGGCCGTAGATCTACGCCCATCGAAAAATTAATTTTTCGAGAAAAACTCAGGCAATGTTTCCCAGTTCTGGCATTCTTCAACATTTCCACCTTTCACAATATGATTCAAAATATATTTCTACGTCTTTTCCCAAAAGAAACATAGATTTTGGATTTGAACACGTGATTTTATGTGTGTTTTTTCCATTGTACCTACTGGCTTTGATAAAATATCATAGTTTTAGTCTACGGCTTTTCACTATTGGAAGCTGAGAAATGAACGTGCGGTACAAAGGAAAAAAGGCGTACTGTCCGCGATGTATTGCTATAATAACGTTGTTACAACAAATAAACAACGTAGGATCTCTTTTCGATGGAAGAACCTCTACTTTAGTTTTATCGTTGAAAACCCTTGCAAAACGCAAAACACCGTAAGTATTTTTGGGAAATAACTTTTCTTATAAATTTTTCTGAATGATCAAATAGAACTCAAAATTACGAATCCAACCATACCAAAACCCAAAAATCGACGAAAATAGACCCTACAGCTTTTTTACTTTGGGCGGCAGGATTGGTTCCGGTATGGTTTGTGTAACACACTAACACCCACTTTCACCAAACATTCAAGACGAGTTTAAACCAAACGAGGCGAGAGATAAACGACGTTCAGTAAAAATCGTCTTTCACCAGAGCGATTTGCGAGTTTAAACACCATCTTGGGGGGTTCGAGTTTAAACGGTCGAAAATCGGCCGAATAAACTAGGAAACCTCGTTTAACTACCAATTCAATATGGCCGCGCATTGATTTGTGATTGTTTTCGAAATGAAATTGCGAATTATTTTTGCATTTCGAATTATTTATACTCGTCTGACGTTGACGACGACGTCCGAGTCGAATCCTGGATCGGATTCCACATTCCGAGATTATGGACGTTACTGAATTTCCGCCTTTCCAAGCCCCAAATCGTCCAAGTGCTCGACTAGATTGACACTCGCCTCGAGTTCCCGTAATACAAATAAGTTCAACACGTTAATCCAAAATGAATAATGGTTTTTTCAATAACATAATAGTGCAACCTACATTCCTTGGTTGTTTCTATTCGGACCAATTATACAAATTGACCATCATAAAAGACCAGTTCGACCAAAATAAATTTCTATTGAGGTGAAATCGGGGGCCCTCATCTTCGAGTTTACATCCATCGGTAATCATTCAAATTATCGAAGTAAATTCCTACCGTTCAGAACAAGGCGGCGGTCACTGTGTTTCACTAGGATACATCAAGGAAGGTACTTGAGTCTGGAGAAATACTGGAGTTATTGCGCTCGTTGTGGCTCAAAGTGATGATGTGTAATAACTCAATAGGTAGGTGATGAAAATATTCAGCAAAACAAAACGAAGGGAACCGGAAAACTCGAAACAAACCGCAGGAATCAGCAAATAATAAAAACAAGGAATTCGAAAAACTGACACTGATAAAGATTCACAAGGCGGCAATCTGCTGATAGCAAGCGCGGTAGTGGTTGTTGTTCAACGTTTCTATTGCCCAGATACGTCATAATGTCCAACTTTCATTCGTTTCTCTCAACATTTCAAGTTTAGACAAACTCGATTGTCTTTAACGACGTTTAACGATGATTTGGATTGGTGAAAGACGTTCGCCATCTTGCCGGGTTTATTCCTTCAGATTAAATATTAACGCGTTTAGCTAAGCAAGTTTAGAACAACTTTTGGGAAAGTGTTACACAACATAAGTCTTAGGTTTGTGTAACACACTAAGTGTTAGACAACATAAGTCTTGGGTTTGTGTAACACACTAAGTGTTACACAACATAAGTCTTATGTTTATCTCATTTACGTTTCGTAGTTCTCCAATAAAGTAAGGTGTAGGAAAACCCCAGAGTGTGAGTCATCACTAACACGGACGAGGTGAGGAAGGGAAAGAACACGTCATCTGAAATCACCTCTATTCCACTCTCCCCTCACCCTAATAGCTAGAGTATAAAAGCCGCACTCGGGGGTCTTCCTACATGCATTCGTACCCAGTCAATCGAACTTATCATTTCTACTCGCCTTCACCATAATTACGGCCCAGTTCCGCAGAGGCGATGGATTCCGCAAGGCAAGGCCCAGTTCTGCAAGGCGCCGACCTCTATCTTCCTTTAGGAAGCTTATTCGCAAAACTAGGCTTCAGGCCTGCCGCAAATTGAACCCAGCACACGCACAGCCCACGTCCGACCCATGCGTGGGTAGGAATGTGAATCACAGTTTTGCATTAGGTACCGCATATTGAACCCAGCCCACGGCTATCCCACTCACACAACTGTGCCGCACAGTTTTCGAGGGTCGTGAGTGCGTTGTTTTCAATCCAAAAATGGATGAGAAGTTAATTGAACTTGTCAGGGACCATCCTGTGCAATACGACACATCTGATGTCATGATGTCTGATGTCATCTGATGCTTTGTCATAAAGTCTCTATTCGAATTGGTATAGGTACAAATATATTTTCAATCTGGGTTTATTTGTGAAGTATTAACAAGAAATAAAAACGAATAAAATACATTTTTGATTAATTGATACCTACAGATTCTTACCTCAGGCATACTGCTAACTTTTCTTCGCTGCTGATTGGTTTTTGGGCGTTGCATTCACCTCCCGTGACGTCACTTTTTATTAGTTCATGAATTTCGCCAAACTGTTCCCGGGTAAGCCGAAAACTTTCCTTGAAAACATTGTCAGGAACTTCCGAACACACTTTAAATTCACCACCAGTACTTCTCCCAGCTAAATAGGTATTTCTTTTACTTTTTTTTCGTTTAATTGAAGAATACAAAGTAATGACTTCCTCAGTCTCTGACTCTGAATCGAGATCCAGGGGGAGCTCAATCAGCGAGTTGGAGAACATCTCGAAACATGGTTGTGGCACACGACTGGGTTCAATATGCGATACCCGACCCAGCCCATGGTCGTGGGTTGGGGATGGGGTCGGCGTGTGCTGGGTTCGATTTGTGGCAGGCCTCATAGGTAAATGTTCTGCCTCCCGCCGGACTGTCTGGTTCCAGACGTCGAGGTCCGTGGATTGAACTTCTTCCGCACTTCTCCCAACAGTGAGCCTAACGGCGCCGCGAATACAGTGGATAAGCTGTAGTCTTAGGGAAATAATCTCTCCGTTGAGTAGGGTCCAGGCTAGTTTCAAATCCGCATCGAGAGGGCCATCGCCCTCACTCGAGTACATGCAGACACATCAGTTGGAAAGCACAAAGTTTGAACCATATGGTTCATTCTTACACGATGAAGACTTTCACCTTCGCTGTAGATCAAGATTAACTCCAATCTTAACATATTGTTCGCAGGTGCAATCGTTACATAGCAGCAAATCATCGTCAGCTTCGAAACTAGGTAGGACACAATTACCTACATTTAGCTGTGTAATCAAAACAACTTAATTTTATGGCGAGCTTATTTTTATAACAAAATTGATAGCAGTATTATATATAAATTGAAAGCAACTACTGAGCTTCCGTAAATATTTGCTCTTCTTTTATTTATTTGTTCAAATCAAATGTTTTGTTCCTATTACCATAATTTTGTAACTTCATCTCTCTATCAAATAGTGTAACTTATGTATCAGTTAGCCTGATGGTATTCTTATCATTCAAGTATTTTCCTTTCCCAGTAATTATTTTGGATTTATTGAGTCGCCTGAGACTTGTGAATGTGGTTCTTGTCACTGTAACATCAATTACTCCTTACAATAAATCCCTCGAAAACTTATTCAAACGCTTGAGGAGGTGTCTTTGTGATCTAGAACTCAAACTGTTGGTATTCTGGTGTTGTAGATTGCTCTTACTTCTTACTTGGTAGTATTATTTTCTATAAATGGGCGACTTACATATCTCTGATAGATTTGTATCTCAACCACATTGCATGGACCTGCGAAACGCTTGTTTTTGACGCCATCTCCGGGGTACAAATATTGAGAAGGCTCTGTCAAACGACTGTTTGGCAGTCAATCTTCATTTCCATCTTTTTCCAGTCAGAAACAATTCAACCAACATCAGTAAAAACTAGAGGTTTTTTTTTCACCCGAAGACACTTCCTTAGACCAATAAGCTCGAATTATTCCCCGCTCATAATTGGCGAAAGGAAAGAGATTACGCCAGGATAAGCTCAGAGCAGGTCAGTTCTGGCGCATCATTACAATCTTTTATTCTTTTCTCGATTAATTGGTGCGCTCTATCATTGTTCTATACATCCATAAAAAAAGCAATGCTCTAATTTGTTCAGGGGTTCTACTCCTTCCTATATTTGTAGGTGTTGGTTTACACTTTCATGATCGGGGTTCTTACGTTGGGCACCCAGACCCTGAAAACGATTACGCTCGACACCCGTCGATGGCAGAAATTGGCTTTTACTCTCGGTAACCGTATGGGGTATTTCGGTGGGTCGAAAATTCAGGTTTTTGACCTCAAATTTGGATTCAGCACCCTTGAAAACCTATATACTCCAACTTTAAGCCCAATGATACTATAACATGTGGTAGAAAAATTAATTAAAGAGATCACACGTTTGAAAAAAAGGTGGGCCGCCATAAATGCACACACACTACGCTGCGCGCGTGTGTGTGAGTAGTATTTTGTAGTATCCAAGAGGTCCTCTGTGCATGGATACTTTTTTCAAAGACAGTTGGCTAGCTACGTCACACCATTCAAATCTTCAACTTTCCTTAGCTTCTCTGATTTTTTAAAAAATTTTCTCAACGAACAGACCCGTTATTACCACACACGAATTACCGTTATTCCTGAGCCATACTCTTTTGAAAAAAATTTTTTTTTTTAATTGACTGAAATACCCCATTACCTTGGGCACCCACCTCTGCTAAAAGTGAACTGTTACCTTCGGTACCCAAGTTGAATTTTTTTCATAAATATCGAGAATATAACTAAATGTTATCAAATTAATCACTTAGATGCGGCCAGTAACGCCCCAAGGAGAAAAATATGTGTTAAACAAGGTGACTTGTTGCAATGAGGTTGGGAACAAGCGATCATGAACTCATCTAGAACTACAACCTGGAGCTCTACCAGTCAGAACGCTCCTAGGGCTCCCAGCTTCAGCTTTCAGCCCAGTGGCCCAACGTAAACGAGGCCTCCTTTCACTTTTTCACCTTTCACTCGCTCATGTCTCGTTTTGGTGAGCTGGGTGCCGAACATAGGTTCCCCTCATGATCACCCGTTCACATTTTTGGATAACGCTGTTCAAGGCTGTTCTCAACTCTAGTAACATAGAAGGTTTTATTTTAATAATGTAATATTATTTTAGTGATGTATTGAACAAGAAGGCCTTATTCGACCTATTAAACCCCGGTACATTGGCGATACTTTTGGGTTCCTATGATATTATGAAACAAGTTTGTCAAACAATCGATGATGAATTTCGTCGTACATGCTGTATTGGAAGAATAATGTATAATACAACCATAATTTACGATGTTAACAATAATTGGTTCTATGTTTTTAGTAGTTTACCTATTCTTAGTTATACCTTGTTACGTTTTATGGCATTTCGCTCCAGTCTGCTAATAGTTTGTCTTATGTAGTATAGTAAGAAACTAGGTAGGTACGCCTTAATTTTGTTAGTTGCCAAATTTTGTTATGTTTACGTCTTCCTTTAGTAATATTAATAAGTTTTCTTTCACCATACTCGTGCTAAGTGTGATTATACAGTGTGAGGAAGTATTTATGACATTTTAAGTACAATTCCAACCACTGCTATCCCTGCCTGGTAGATTCTTTGCACTACTCCCTGTCTACTTTACGATAAATGAGAAGAAACAGTTCTAACAGTTGGAAATGTTGACAGCCACGATGAAGTACAAAGGTGTGCCTTGCAGGAAAGCAGAATGTTGATGGTTCAGAAGATATTACTGTTAAATTGTTATTTGTAATAAGTTAGGAGGAGTATTGATTTTATGTTTTTGTTTTCCCTTCTCACGTCACTGTAATGCCTCAAGCTATCCTAATTTTTAAAGACGGAGAGAAGAATGGAAAAGAGAGCAGAGAGGAATAATTTTTGTTGGGAGTCGAGGGCCATGGTGTCAATGAATTGTTTCGGAGTTTTACCTTCAACTACTGTAAATTTATTATACTTTATGAATACCTACTCTTTTGGGTAATTGTAACACTGGGTTAATTGAGAACGTTTAAATAAGATAGGCGGTGGAAAGGATAGGGAGTGGCTTAACCTTTTCGGAACTGATTTCTCAGTGCTAAGGCGGTATTGTTCGCATTGAGGACAGCTGCTGCTCTTGCTGGTTGAGGACGAATATTTACTTTACACTTCCTCCAGGTTTAGGACTGGCTGCTAAATTGAAAACTATTAAGTAGGAGAAAAGGCCCTTGGAAGTATCGAACTCTATCATGCTCTTCACTTACTCATCCGAATGGATGTTCTTTGCAGCTTCATAAACTATCTCTAGAGAATGTCGACGATTTTTTTTCGGCAGGCAGGTGAGAAAATTTGAAGATCCAAGTTGAAGTTGGATCTCGTAAGATACCTGCCTTTTCTGGAAACTCTCTTTGTATAGGTGATCATCTTCTCCGGTTTTTTTCCACCTTCCTGCATCTTGCTGATAACTGGAGTTGAAATTTGGAGCGTCAACCCCAGTTCTGCTTCCAGCTTATATCTCTCAGCAGCCCATTTTGTGCATTCTTAAAAGATGTGTAGCTCATGATTTTCTCTTTTTGGGAAGTGCAAACATGTAGAGAAGATACATTATCCATTTTACGCAGATAGGCACAAAACAGTCCATGTCCTCTGAAGATCTACGTAAGGAATAAGTTAACTTGTCCATGTTGTATGTCCATCCTTGTCAGAATGTTAGGCACCAGCCGTGCTGTCCATCTTCCTCTGTGTTCTGCAGTCCATATATCTTGCCACTTTGCTATAATGCGCTCTTTCTTCCTTGGCTATGTAGGGTCGAAGATTCTTTTCCTCTCTGAAACCTTCAGCAGAATGGGTATGACACCGGTGAGGACGATGATAGCGGGTTCTGACACTGTTCATGATTCGTAGAGCACCCCTTCGCTGCACAGCTATTATTAGAGAGTTTTTGGTGCCAGAATCTGACGGGCCCCGTTAGGAGGAGACTAGCGCGAGCAACAGACGATGCTACCCAGTTGGAGGAGGAAGCCCGTTGTCTTTGGACAGGGGATGAAGGGAGGAGTTCGTGACAGAGGGCCTCTAGGAACGGGTTACCGTCAGGGGGGCACCCTTTCATCGTCGCCCGCTGTTGTCGGGAGGCAAATTCATCATCACCCGCGAACTCCGATATCCACTCCGGTTCCACGGGCCCGTTAGTGGTTGCCAAAAACTCTCTAATCTCTGTTAAAGGTAAACCACATTCAACGCGTCTGCCCACACCTCCGCTCCAAACAATAGAATTGACTGCATGACCGTCATCAGACTTCTCTTGATAGGTTTAGGTGATGACGAGCGGCTGTTCTATCTGCAGTTCTTCTTATAATATAAGAACATATTATGTTCACCAAATGTGATTTTGGTGCCCAATGTGACTCTTAACTATCTGGCTGCTGGTTTCGTCATTATTTCAGCAAATGAAATTCTCATAGGGATGATGGTAGGTACACTCTCACGCGTGAAGATGAATACCTCAATCTTAGTTGCAACTAGTGCAGGCTGAATTGCCTTCTTTCCACTCCATTACTGTGACATGGTCTGCTCCAGCTTGACTTGGTCTGAATCCACTGATCTTGCCAGATCTACTGCTGCTACATCATCAGCATATTCTACAAGGAAACAGTACTTAGGCAATGTCTACGCCTTACCCAGGTGACAGTGGTGCATGGTTCGGCGTCCAAACTAACGACAATTTATCCAACTAGCACACTATTGGACTTAGGATAGAATTCGAAATTTTTTTTTTTTTTTTTTTTTTTTTTTTTTTTTAAATAGAACTCCCCTCAAAGACAAAATGTATTTTTTGACGGAGGGGGCACGCCATAAAAATAAAATAAATAAATAAATAAAATAATGGGGAGGACGCCCAGGACTCACCCGATGCCGGCCCTAGGGATGAGGGAAGATGAGGAAGGTGGGGGTGGGAGAGAGGGATGAAGGGAAGTGCCTCTATAAAACGACCACCAGTTCAAATATGAGCCGAGCAAGACACGGGTGGTGATACCACGGAGTACGCCTACTGAGATGCCCAGCTCACGCAACTCCGTGGCACTTTTCCCGCACCACACCCCGCGCCATGATAAGGTTGCAGCCATCACCCTGATGTTGTTGGGTGCCACTCCTTTTAGCTCCGACACCGCTTGCCGTAAATCATTTCTATCATACTTCCTTATCTTAGCCCGCCAAGTCTGCTCCATGTCCAAGCTGCCATTGACAACTTGGACATCCAGGATAATGCAAGACTGGTCGGGCTTGACGGCAACGATGTCGGGCTTCTTACCCTGGTCACTTGGCATGTGATACAATCTCTCTCTCTCAACATCCCAGCCGCTAGATGACAGAGCACCTGCTATCTGCTTGGCGACCGCATCATGACGTAAAATGCGGCCCCCATGAGTCCGAGGACATTGCTGCACTACATGATACAGATGTTCATTTCCACTCCGACAGGCGCGGCAAAGGGGTAGAGTTGTCCCACGACTACCCCTCGAACACCGTACCGCAGTTGGCAGAGTTGCCATGCGGACGGCGTGGAAGTGTCGGTAGTCGCGGGCCCCAATGCCCTCCGAAGCCCAATCTACCCATTGGGAAGAGACAGGGCTTTCGGAGCACTGTCGGAGTTCTTTACCATCTACTGACTCATGCAGCGCAGCAGCGAACTCAGCAGACGAACTGGGTTTTGGAGCAGATGGTGTTGCTCGGTCGCACCATGCTAACTGCTGCCTGACAAAATCAAGATCAGCAGCCGCACGGGCGACCTCCCAGCTCGACCCTTGAAGGGCTAGCAGGCGCTGGCGGCGCAGTGAAGGGATACATGCCGAGAGAGACGCAACGCCAAGCCCACCGGATTTTACCGGTGAGGGAACCTCAGCCAAGAGCGCACAGCAGAGCGAACTTGTCGATCTAACTCTTGCAGCCTCCCCGCCGTAAGCCTGCCAAAGACTAACCCATAGGTCAGCTTTGGCAGTAAGTACGTGCGGAGGAGGCGCAGCTTCTGCTGTGGCTTCAATGGAGCCTTGGTAACGCGATCTAGCGCTCTACCAAGGTCCACACGGCTGGCACTAATGGTGGCCACCCCCATGAAGTCGACTCCAAGGTACCGCCAAACCTCCAACACGGATCGAGATGGGATGGGGGATTGTCCTATGACAAAACCCCCATCCACAACTTTCACCTTATGTTGGCGACCCGACGGGACCAAGGAGACCGACCCACACTTATCGGGGTTAACCGCAAGTCCACACCTGGCTAGCTGCTTAGCAAATGCATTGAGGGCGATCTGCAAACCCTCACGGGTTTCTGCGAGTAGGATAACATCATCGGCAAAAGCCAATGCTCCTACTCGCACCCCAGGGGCGAGATCAAACCCTACTTCTGTGGGCAGCTTACCCAAGGCCGTGTCCACGACCAGGTTGAAGAGGAGTGGTGATAGGGGATCCCCCTGGCGTACCCCACGCCCGATCCGTACATCCCCTGACACCTCACCTCCTGCCTCCAGGACCATCACGCCTTCGTGGTACAGACAGGCCACATACTCAATTAACCGAGATGGGGCCCCGACACCACGAAGGCAATCGGTCAGGGCAGAGTGACTGACTGTATCAAAGGCCTTAGCAACGTCCAGAGCAGCCAGATGGAGTTGGCGGCGCTTCATACGGGCCAGCGAGATGACAGTTTGGAGAACTGTAAGGTTCTCCGCCGTGCCATCTGCTGGCCGAAACGCTCTCTGGACGTCACCAATGATACCAGCCACCTGGAGGCGAGATGCCAGTACTTTCTGGAAGTGGCGGAAGACTACCGAGGACACAGAGATCGGTCGATAGCCTCCAGGCCCACTTCCCCCTTTCTTTGGGATGAACACCGTTCGGGTACGGGTTAACGCTTTCGGGGGTCTTCCCGCAAGGAGGAGTAGGTTGAGGAGGAGCAGCTTAATCGTCCTTGGTGCTCTATTCCAGCGACGGGCGGAAATACCATCAGGTCCAGCGGAAGTGGAGTTCTTGACACGGCACTTATGTGCCTCGTCAGAGAGCACCAGCGAACACATGATGCTGCGTAAGGAGTCCCTGGTAGAGACTGGGGGAACCACACGCTCTCCAGGGTCGTGACTGGGAGCACTCAGAAGTGGCTCCCAGAAATCTACAAACTCCTGGAGAGGGGGTTGAACTTGATTTTCCCCAGGCTCTTCCAGTACCCCCGCAGCCACACGCGCCGGATGCTTCCTCCACAAACTCTGAACCCGGTGGTACTCCCGCCGTCTTGCTTGTTTAGCTGCTCTGCGACCTCCACGCAACACCACTCTAGGAGGAGGTCCCCCCTGGTGATGCGTCACGGTCGCGTCCCCAACCCGCGGGAAGATTCTCCCTAAATAGGCTGCCACCTCATTTTCCAGGTTATCCAGCCCTTCAGCAGCCCGCCTCGCCAGATCCTGCAGGTAGGTGCTTTCATAGCCTTCAATACGACCTACCTGCCCCCCAAGCCTCAAGACTTCGGTCTTCAGATCGGCAAGAAGACCGGAGGTCCCGGGGGAAGGATGCTGAATGGCAGGCTGCTGCTCCACGTCAGCAACAGGAGATGCGGGAGAAGCCCCACTGCTATTTGCCAGGATAACTTCCTGGACAAGCTGCTTATAGTGGGGCTTCAGGCGGATGTTCTTGATGGCAATGACTGTGCGCATGGGAAAACGTTCGCTTAAATAAACATTGATATTACGTACCCCATTGCGCACAGCCACCGCCTCATCTGCCGCCATCCTGCGCAATTCCTCGGAAGCATACCTGTGCTGTATTCGTTCAATATCAATAGCAGCATTAGCAGCAACAGGATGCTTCCGTCTGACGTGGAGACCAAGGCCGGACCTGGTAGTGAAAGCTCGCTCACAATGGGCACACTGGTGGTTCAAAGAGGCAGTGGAAGAGGAAGAGGGTAGGGATGATGAGGAAGAGGAGGAAGGTGAGGATGGCCGACGCCCCTGCCTGGGGCGCCTCTGAGCGCCTCCCCTAGAACCCCGCGGGCCAATGGGCAGGCGGGGGTTATGAGGCTCTTCGTTTGTTTCATCCATAACGGGGGGGCGCTTGTTGAGAAGGGCCAGGGAACCCGTTGACAGGGGTTCCCTCCCTATTCGCCAGAGGGTCATTCAGCCACCCCTGGGATTTCAAGAGGGGTTCACCAGGGAAACCTAATGGGACCACCTCTATCTATCCCAGGGGGCCCGGGTTGCGCGACGGGGACGCATGACCTTGACTTGGGTAGGGATAAGAAGGGCTCCAAGAAGATAAAAACACCCTCTATTACCCTACCCCAGCAACCCAAACAGGTCCATCAGACCATCTTCCCATCCCCTCCCGCTCTCTCTCTCTCTCTCATTACGGCTTTTTGGTACTACTTTATTAATAGAACATTAACATGTAATCGGAAAAAGGATCCAAACAGCGAAAATCCAATTGATTTCACTCTAATGTATTAATCTGTTCTTTTTTTTCAATCAACCTACATGTTTACTTCTATTTAATATAACTGATACTGTGGAAATGTAAGCTAGCTGCTCACAGTTACGTACCTCCTTGAGACCTTGACTTGTTCCAGAAAATTATTTCTTATCTCTCGATTTCAACTGAATATAGGTTAGTGATTGTTTCAATCACTTTCTTACCTGAACAAAAGTACTAAAAAAAGGAAATACTTGTATCCCCTTGGCTTAGGAATAGGGACTGCACGATACCATCAATATACTGATACCAATACCGATGTATTGGTATCGATACTTTTGCCTAAAATATCGGAGGTATCAATACTTTCTTGACGATTTTTAAAAAAATGTTTCCTTTATTGGCGGTGTTGGGGAAAATGCCGTATTTTTTTCTGCCACAGAATAGTATAAATTGAAACGATGTATCGCTTCTAATATCCTTCATCGATATTCAAAAACTTTCCTCAGGTTATCTCCCTGTAACCTCTCATTTGCGTACCTATTTCATTTCACTGGGTTTCTTGAACAGTTCGAGTTCCTTGTGATCACTTACCTACTTTTAGATTCCCAACAAATTTTTTTATTGACTTTTCTTTTGAATTCAATAAATAAATTAATAAATATTATTTGTATTGTAACTGATTTATTACTTGATCCGTTCCATTTGTAGTGGAAGAAAAAAATAATTTCATTGAACAGATATTTCTTGCAAATAAGAATAACTTGGAATAAATATAGAATGGAATGATCATTCATTTTTATTACATTTTAAATTATTACTGACTTTTATTACATTCTAAATTATTGACTTATTAATATATTAATTTTATTATTAATTAATGTATTAATCCTTAATTAATGGTTGTTTGGTTTGCGAAATCATCGGTAGGTTAATTTGAAATATCGGTAGTATCGATACTTTGAGCCGATATTATCAAAGTATCTTAGTATTATCTTATAATATCGGTATCAAAAAGATATCGGGTATCGATACTTCCTGAGAAATATCGTATCGAAAGGAATATCTATACTTTGGAGTATCGTGTCGTCCCTAATTAGGAATCTTTGATAATTCAAGCAGAACTAGAACCTTTGGTGCCATATTATCTTTAGTTATTTATTTCCTTGGTACATACCTACTATTCTTATGTTTGTTAGTTTTTACCTATCTCGGTGTACAAAGCCTTCTCTTATGTATGTAATTTATTATGACCCCTTAATTTGTGATATCCTGAATTTTCTTTATTTCTTTAGCTCCGGAAGTGGCTGACTTGAATCACCCAATTAATACTTTAAGTACGTACACTAGGCACTCTTTGGATTCTCTCATTATGTTTGTTCCACGTGCAATTGTTAGGAAACGCTGGATAGCGTCACATCAGGGTTACTTTCTCGACTTTCTTACTTATCAAAAGAAGAAGAACTTGAAATTAGTGAGGAACCAATTGTTTTAATTTCAGAGCATTTTGTTGAGGAGGGGTTTTCATTAACGTGGAGCTTAGCCCAAACTGCGAACACTGTTGTGTGATTTCCTGCAGGAACTTACTGTATTTGAAACAAACCTAATGAAGAATCCGAGCCCTTCAGCATTATTTGGTTGTAGGTCCAGGTATTCCTTGATTTGTCTCTAATTCGTTTCATTTCATATAGGTAAGACGAGTGCAATGTTCATGAATAATCTAAATCCTGTAAGATCTCCATTCCTTAAAATTGACGCTGCCTACTTTATTTTTATTTCCAAAATATTCTAACTGTTGACAAAATTAGTTTTACTGTTACTGTTGACTCTGAATGTGATATGATGTATTCTAATAAAAAAATATATAGAATTATTGGAATTACTTGTCTCCAGTGTTGAATCATCAAAAATTAACTTCCCTCGACCGGGGATATCTCCTATCGTCCGACTAAACTATATTTACACTTCTGAGTCGGAGCTCGTTACCACTGAGCTAAGGAAACGAAAATACAGAAATGCGAAGAAGTCGCTGATCACAACACTAGTACTCTGTGCCCGCCAGTCACGTAGGTGCCGCAGCCTGGCACAGAGCTCCCTCGAGTCAACTCCGTAGAACAGATATCACCTACCTATTCTTTATGAGATGTACGCTATTGTTCGATTTATAAACAATCCTACTACAACCAGTAGGGTTACACGTGTTGTACCTACATGAACAGGGATAGGTACTTTATCAATCTCCAGAAATACCTCATTGTTCAACATTATAAGATTCCAAACTCAAACTACCCTATTCTAATGTGATGGGCTATCAGAGGGATCTCAAGCAGCCATCCCTAAATTGACACTCAAGAGGGTCCTTCCATGCGAAGACAAACGCATGGAAGTCGAGAGTGCGGATTGGCCACCAGAAGGCAGCACCCGACGGGCAAGCGTCGGGAAGTGATGGAGTGGGGAGGTCACGTGGGGGAAGGCACGGCTGGGGCTACGCCATGTTGGAGCCTCAGTCGTGTCTTGATTGAGCTACTCACCACCCACGAACCTTTTTGCTTAGAGCCCACCATAGAGTAACGTTCCGGGTTGAAGGAACTGAGTGTTACTGAACAGAGAGACAGTGAAATTGTCTATTGAAGTTGTTTAAATGTATTAGAGCCCACCGTTAAAGCCTGATTGAACATTTCGGACAGTACCTTCGAACTCCCTAGAGACATTGGAAAACGTTTCGCCCTCCCAACGACTAGGACGAACGTACTGAAGACCCCTGCATTTCCCAAGTACCATCCTGGCGCATTCATCTCACATAGTCTATTCTGGTAAACCTTAATCTCTTGTAATATCTTGTATTTCACAAGTTCCTCCTAAGTTTCTTTTGTTCATTAATCTTGAAAGTCCCGAAGGACTCATTTAGTATTTTTATTGTTCCTGAACGTGTTACGGATCACCACGTGGTCAACACTTGGAGGTTATTTCCCCCTCTGGGACCTCATTTTTTATTATCAGTCATACTAGGGTATCTTATTCCCTAAAGAGTTTTATTGTTTAAATACTTACCATTTCTTTTATTGAGTATCTATTGCAAATAGAATTCTTACCGTTCGTTTCCATAACTGTTGTTGTGTTCTGGTTCATTCTCCCGATCAGTTTTCTGGTGCTGAGTAGATTCAGAAATAATACGAAACGTAAATACTTACCAAAGTTACTTACCTTGAGGAAGAATAGTCAGAGTAGAGCTAGAGTCACTTGGAGAAAATAATACGTTGTTCACTTACCTTGCGTCTTGCTGAATTCCGGAACACCTGAAACATAGAAAAAGTAACATCAAAAGAAAAGCAAAATTTGCTTTTCTGGATTCACTACAGTAAGTATACTTTCTTTAAGAATTCACTACAGTAAGTATACAGTATATAGTAAGTATACAGTATACAGAAAGTATACTTACTGTAGTGAATCCAGACGAAGGTATTATTTTTCGGCGATCCCAAAAAGGGACGCCTAGTCAACAAAACCAACGCCATTTTCTACCGACTGCTCCTCGCTACCCACGAATAACGGTAAGTGTATTTCAGTACTCCTAGATCGTAAGCGCAGTGTATTGTAATCGGTGGGTTTACAAATAATGAAAATTCTCGGCCAACGCTTAGAAAACGCACCATTACACTAACACTCAATTTGAAGAAAGGAATGAATAAGTAGGTTCTAGACTTTGATAGGAGGTTAATACGACATCATTAATACCACATTCAATTATCTATTCGGATAGATGGCACCTAAAGCCACTTTCGCAATTTTTTTCCATCAACTTGTAGGCCCATTCTTGGACAAAAATTAGCAAAATTTGGGTCATGACCGCTGATGAAAATCTATATAATTATAGGTACATGATTCAATCATTAGTTCTTGCAAATGAATTGATAGCCAGCCATCTAAGAGAGTCAACATTTCCGAAATTTTCAAACGAGCACCGTTTTTAGAAGACGGGTTTTTGAAGTAGCAAAGATAGATTTTCCCACTCACCGAGGAAGACATTTGATTAAGAATTACCTAATTAATGTTTTATTCAAGTTATAGAAATAACTATACATAATAGAAAAAAATAAACATAATAGAAACATACGGAAGAGATATCTACAAAAGAAACAACCGAAATTCGCCAAATTTGAACCATTTCTGCTGTTGGGAATATAATTTAATACAAACATTTTTTACTTGTGTGTGTGCTTGAACAATTTCCGACAAATTTAAACGGCCACCATTTCTAAAAGACGGGATTTCGGAATGGCAGAGATCCATTTTCCTACACGTCGTGGAAGATATTTGAAAGAATTTGTTAGTTTTCGACATCAGCTCCTGGTCTAATGGCAGAGAAACATACAAAAGAGATACGAAGGAAACAGTGGAAATGCGACAAATTTTAACTAGGTATCACCCCTGATCTGATCTGAATTAATAATTAGTTTTTGCAAGTGAATTGGTAACAAGCCATCAACTAAATTAGTAAACATTTCCGCAACTTTAACAAACTTCAAATTGTCAAAAGAATTGGTTTTCAGCGACCGAGATCCCTTTTAATAAAAGGGAAACTAAAACAGTCTATTTAGAACAGCTTCAGCCCCTCGTAAAACAGGAGAGAAACGCCCAGAAGAAGAAGTAAAACGCTGCAAATTATTTCACAAAGGTTTATTATTTTCCTGTATAGATCACTCATCTACAAAGATCACAGCTTTGTTATTGTCACAATTTATTTATTTTTTGTTTTTATTTTATTTTATTTTTTTTTAAACTCCCCTCAAAGACAAAATGTCTTTTATGACGGAGGGGGCACGCCATGAATGAAAATAAATAAATTAATCAAAAATAATGGGGAGGACGCCCAGGACTCACCCGACGCCGGCCCTAGGGATGAGGGAAGATGAGGAAGGTGGGGGTGGGAGAGACGGATGAAGGGAAGTGCCTCTATAAAACGACCACCAGTTCAAATATGAGCCGAGCAGGACAGGGGTGGTGATACCTTGGAGTACACCTACCGAGATGCCCAACTCGCGCAACTCCGTGGAACTTTTCCTGCACCACGACAAGGTTGCAGCCATCACCCTGATGTTGTTGGGTGCCACTCCTTTTAGCTCTGACACCACATGCCGTAAATCATCTCTATCATACTTTCTTATCTTAGCCCGCCAAGTCTGCTACATGTCCAAGCTGCCATTGACAACTTGGACATCTAGGATAATGCAAGACTGGTCGGGCTTGACGGCAACGATGTCGGGCTTCTTACCCTGGTCACTTGGCATGTGATACAATCTCTCCCTCTCAACATCCCAGCCACTAGATGACAAAGCACCTACTATCTGCTTGGCGACCGCATCATGATGTAGAATGCAGCCCCCATGAGTCTGAGGACACTGCTGCACTACATGATAAAGATGTTCGTTTCCACTCTGACAGGCACGGCAAAGGGGTAGGATTGTCCCTCGACTACCTCTCGAACACCGTACCGCAGTTGGCAGAGTTGCCATGCGGACGGCGTGAAAGTGTCGGTAGTCACGGGCCCCAATGCCCTCCGAAGCCCAATCTACCCATTGGGATGAGACAAGGCTTTCGGAGCACTGTTGGAGTTCTTTACCATCTACTGACTCATGCAGGGCAGCAGCAAACTCAGCAGATGAACTGGGTTTTGGAGCAGACGGTGTTGCTCGGTCGCACCATGCTAACTGCTGCCTGAGAAAATCAAGATCAGCAGCCGCACGGGCGACCTCCCAGCTCGACCCATGAAGGGCTAGCAGGTGCTAGCGGCGCAGGGAAGGGATACATGCCGAGAGAGACACAATACCAAGCCCACCGGATTTGACCGTTGCGTGAAAATAGGCACTTGGGACACCAGGTGGGAACCTCAGCCAAGAGCGCACAGCAGAGCGGATTTCTCGATCTAAATCTTGCAGCCTCCCTGCCATAAGCCTGCCAAAGACTAACCCACAGGTCAGCTTTGGCAGTAAGTACGTGCGGAGGAGGCGCAGCTTCAGATGTGGCTTCAACCAGAGGTACCTACTATCTACCACACCATACCTACTGTCTTCACAATCAAGTACCTAAGTAGTACAGCCCCCTGCATGGGCTGGTGGAAAAAAGTATCTAGTCAAGACAAACCCGGAAGTTGAGCCTGGTAAGAAAAGATATGAAGAGGCTTTACTAACCATTTTCTTCTGAATAAGTACAACTGCTGCAAGTCTACAATTGACAAACTGTAAACTTACAGGACGTAATTTCCTTTAGGTATTACTTATGAACCATACTATCATGATGGTTTGGTTTTTTCAATTTTCTTGAATAGGTACCTGACAGGGATTGATTGATCGGTCTACTTAATTCAAAGAGACCGAGGAGGAAATCTTTTCGGACTCTTCCAACGCTATGAATGAAAATTCCCCAACCCTTAGCCTAGGTTGGTAGCTCATTTTCATTGATGATTGACCATGATGGAGAAATAAAAACTCTTTGAGAAAAGGAGTACTTCCTGACTTTGGTGCCTGAAACTCTGAAAGTGGCTAAAAGTCTGAAGTCTGAAAAAGTCTGAAGTGTCTAAAAGTCTGAAGTAGGATAAAATGGAGCGTGGAAGTTCATCAGAAAAGAAAATTTTGTTTAATTAATGATGGATGGTGGATGAAGAATCTTCGATAGATAAAGGGAGAAGAGGCGTTCAAATCAACGCGCCATCGGCTTTTTACAAGTACGTTTAGAAAACGACTAACCAAAAACGAGACAGACAACACTGGCTATTTGACTTTTCTCTTCCTCAACTTTGTTACCTCTGCGATCTTCAAGTGCTTGACAGAAATTGCTTATTTTGTAGCTCTTGTTTCGTATTTTTTCGTCTAATTTAGGAAAGTGCTGTGTTAGTTACGGTTTTTTGAGTACTGATTTCTTAGTTGGAGTAAACAGTCGGTCAATCCAACGAGCCGTGCGTCTGCAAATTCCATAATTCTCGCTGGGGGTGGTCCCTCGGAGCTTTGCAACGATGAAAGCTGGAAAAGCCGTGGTAAGGTTTATAAACTACTGAAATAAAGTACCTATGTAGATGTTAATTTTTGTTTATAAATAATTTTTACGCAGGAAAGATCTCTGTCAAGAGCATCTTGACTTGAGGTGTAGACAGGAAGTGAGTTCTGCGTGAGTACTGCTTTCTCACGTTATGATTTCGAGATGTGTGTAATATCCGTATCTTCTTTTGTGGTACGTCTATCTCTATTCGATATCATTAATTTCGAGTGTAGGGTTCATTTACTAGAGTCTTTTGGGCGTAACCTCAGTATTCAAGTCATTACGTCGTATCGTTCGGAATGTCATCGCCTACTGAACGTACTCCTCCTTACTTTCTATGTTACGTATTTTTTATCGTTACTCATTTTCATACCCTGAAGTAAGTAGGTAGGTTGGCACTTTAAGCAACTGCAGTATACTAAAACAATAGATTTGTATGACAGTAACATCGTGAAAATTGTACGTAGTTCGCTTGATGATCCCAAAGAGCTTTACCTACCCTTGAAATCTGACTTCAATATCTTCAAATGAAAGTAGATTCCAATCTACGGTAAGTAGTGCTCACTCTATGATTTCGCATAAACATACCTAACTCCATAGTAAACCTAGATGGTCCGATTTTGGATAATCAAATCAATTCCCAAATAACCTGAAGTGGAGATCGGATGTCGTGAAATTGATTTGATATCTACCGTCCAGAGTCCCATTCTCATATCTGCAATTTTCCCCGAAACTGTAGAAGTTATGTGCATTTTGAAGGATGTGCAACTATTGACCGTTATATGGCAGAATGAGCCAGTTCTCGTGAGATCTTCGGATTAACCCTAATTGGACCAAGGTGTCACTAGTGTCACCGAAAACAACTTGGAAATTCCACAGCTGTCCCAAGGTGTCACCAGATTAACTAGATTTAAATTGCAATTTAAAAATTAGTGGACAGAGATGAATTTGTTAAACCTTTTTATGCAAGTTATTAAAAATAAAGAAATTAGACAAATATTTTGAAAAATTTTCATTGATTTCCTTGGAAATATTTTGTCATAACTGTATTTTGAGACTTTCAAAAGCCCACAAAAAATTCTCCTGTCCATCAAATTCAACATAGCAATTTAATTTTGGATACTCCGATGACAATTTGGGACATCTGTGGAGTTCGTGAGATGTTTCGGTGACACTAGTGATACCATGGTCCAGTTAGGGTTAAGCGATCAGACAAATTGGGTTGGTTAACCGCTCGCGAGCTGAATAGGATTCAGGATGGACCCTCTCCACAGGGAGTGAGGCAATAAGTCATATCGAAATCACTGGGACAGATTCAGATGTTCCTTCTGGGTGACGACTGATGTCTGCGAAGCTGGGAGTGGCAGTTGACGAAAATCAAACCTGAAATGTTGGTTTAGTTCCCTTGTTTTCAAGGATTTTACGCTTACGGATATCCAGAAACTCCATCTGGAGGCCGTGAAATTCATAGGTGGCTATCTCAGAGCTATTTCTGTCAAACCCTGAAAATTGCATCAAAATCGGACCGTGATACTGCACCAAAGGTTCAGAATAGTTCGAATATGAAGCTTCTCCGTCCTCAAGAGAGAGTAGGAATAATTGAACGAAGCAGCTCAAGCAACTCAATTGGCTCTTTAAAAATTATTCATTTGTTGGTGGTCTGAAGAGAGGAGTGAAAGTTCCCTTGAATTCGGCCATTCATGCCTTTGGTCTACAGCCTAGTAGGTTAAAAATACAAATAAACGGGTGAAAAATCTGCTGGAGTCTGTCTTGTTAGGAGTATCTGATCTTTTGGGGACTGATTCATACACAATTATTCCCTAAAAACCAAGTATGTTAGACTTCAAGGTCACGAGCCGCGACGCTTGAGGTGATGACGTAGCTCGGTAACCACCCGCCCTCTAAAGGCCCTTCTTTCCCCATGCTACACATCATTATTTTCTCTTTTACTTCTAATGAGGAATTTCACCGATTTCTGTTTGCATTTTTCCTGAATAGTTAATGGTGTGGGATAGATAAAAATCGGGCTGATTTTGGAAAATAAGACTCCTGTTATTTTTGGGAGACAGTCAAAATTTTTAATTTCAAAACTAACTGGGAAAACAGACGCGAAGCGGGAACGCTCGCTGATTGGGCTGTTCGGATCGCCGTCTCCTCACAGTGTTGCCCATTGGGACGACGAAATCGTGTTTTCTAAGAGAAAAGTTATCAAACAAAAACAGAGGAAACCTAATTTTCCCTATCTCGCTTTTTCTATTTTTTTCTTCAGTTTTTCGATTTCGAACTTTACTGTTTCATGAAATTTTGCATCTGGGGACTATGGATTTCTCGATCCCAGCGCTTCAAGCGGCCATAAATGAACTATTCCAGCATGACGTCATTTTCCCGGTTTTTTTTAAACATTCGTATTTTCTACACTGTTTTGTTTATTCGTAAATTAGGAAGTTCGGGCTGAAAGTTTGCCATAGGGGGTTTTTAGAGGTGCTGAATCCGATTTTGGGGTCAAAAATAGGAAATTCCGACATGGTGAAATTCCTCATTGAAGGGTTTCATTCAACACCAAAGTTTTTCAATAATCAATTTTATTTATTTTATGCTTACATTATGACATTAGAAATTGATTAGAATGGATATAACTTTTGAAAGTATGTATAACTACAACTGGTATAAGTATAGATAACTAGTAATTTCTTCTTTTTTTAAGTGATAATTTTTTTCATCTTCTTGGAATTGTGGCGGTTTCCAATGGAGGATCGTTTTTTGAAGAGTTTTTTTTCTCCCGAGCTAGTCTATTTAAATTCTTCATTCTGATGAACGTTCGTGTTCTGACATAACACAGAACCAAAAAATCGTCTATGTGAGGGTTGGACTCCTGGATGCGAGTTTTCAACGTTGAGAAAATGTTGGCATTTTTGTTGATTCCTTTTCCATGGTATTTAATGAACTCCTCCTCCATTGCCTTTACGTCCTTCATGAAGCTCTTATTTGGTCGGATAAGCCAACCCCTAGGTAAGGTTCCCCACCCACTTTATTTTGGAGGATGTTGGCACATCTTTCGAATAACTTCCATAAAGGGCTGATTTTTCCGGTTGTTTCTTTTTAAACCGGTATATCAGATATCCCGCTAGCATTTCGAGTAGTTCTTCGTTTTTTTGTCAGGATATTCGTCACAATTTTCTTCGAACTCGTTTTCAAGTTCAATTTGTTCTATTTCAAGACAAATTGAAGACAAAAGAAATGAAAAACAAAACAGAATAGAACGAACTTGACAACGTACTAAAACGGAACGGAATATAGCAAACTTGACCACTGGAAGACTGGAATATGAATGTAAAGATGAGTGAAAGGTCTCTCGGTGGTTACTGAGTGACGTCACATCCCTGGGGATTCCCCAGTTTCCATTTTTGCGACCCCTACCTTGTAGTCCAATGCCCTTGCTAAAAACGAACAACTTCTCTTGTCTCTACCAATTCTCGTCATAATCATCCCTTTTAGCCTGCGAAGTGCCGAGGCTGGTGCGCTCAGTGAGTGAAGGGATCCCAAGAGCACCTCTGACATCCCCTAGCACTTGCACTTCTGTTTCTCAGCTACCTCTCCGTAGGTCCTCGACCTCAAAGAAGACTTAACTCCAATAGATGAAATGCAGGTGGGTTCTCCCTAGCCAAAATCCACTTCCAAAAGGTTTGTTTGGACAGGCAGTCCTGAATGGTTCGGAACTGACCACGCCCCTTTTGAGGCGTATGGACAGCGCCAGAACCAGTTCGGGATTTTTAGTTCGGTGTATGGACAGCCAGTTCACGACTGTTTCGAAATGGTTCTGAAACGGTTCGATGGTTCGAGATTTTTTTTTTTTCAGGACCATTAGTCTAGAACTTACCCCCACTACCTTTTTTAGCCTCCTCTCTATGGATTTCTCACTTGGCCTTGTCAATTTCTTGGTGTAAACAAAGTTGTGTCTGATAAGAGCTAGGTTGTGATTTACTCAGACAAGAAAATCACCAAATATCAAATTAAGCACCATAATTGAAATTGTTCCTACAAAAGTTCCTTCAAAATACATTAATATTAAAAAATGTGTTAATTTTGCTTCCGAGTCTACCAAGGTAGCGGAAGCTTTGTTTTCACTTTTCAAGGACGAAAAAAAAAAGTTCTCCAAAATCAAAATTTTCACTCGCGTTTTGCGTTTTAGACTTTTCTAAACAATTTTGGTTCCGTGTCTGTCTGTCTGTGTGTCTGTCTGTCTGTGTGTCTGTCTGTCTGTCTGTCTGTCCGTCTGTCATCAATTCCTTGTAACGCGCATAACTATACGAAGTTATTGTCCGATTTCGATGAAATTTTCAGTGATTGTGCGGGTTGGTGTGTGGACGGTCCCCTATGAAAATCATCATCCTTGGACTGATACAAGCGACTGCGCATGCGCAAACGTGAATTCCTTGTAACGGCCATAACTTCTACATTTTCCATCCGATTTCAATGAAATTTTTAGGGATGTCACAGATTAGTATTTAAATGGTCCCTTATCAAAATCACTACCTTCGGATTGATAGTAGCTACTGCGCATGCGCAAATGTGAAATTCCTTGTAACGGCCATAACTTCCACATTTTCCACTCGATTACGATGAAATTTTCAGGGATTATGTGGATTAGGTTGTAGATGGTCCCCTATGAAAATCATCATCTCCGGACTCATAGAAGCGACTGCGCATGCGCAAACGTGAATTCCTTGTAACGGCCATAACTTCTACATTTTCAATCCGATTTCAATGAAATTTTCAGGGATGTTACAGATTAGTATTTAAATAGTCCCCTATGAAAACCGCCACCTTCGGACTGATAGTAGCCACTACGCATGCGCAAACGTGAATTCCTTGTAACGGCCATAACTTCTACATTTTCCATCCGATTTCAATGAAATTTTCAGGGATGTTACAGATTAGTATTTAGATGGTCCCTTATGAAAATCACCACCTTCGGATTGATAGTAGCTACTGCGCATGCGCAAACGTGAATTCCTTGTAACGGCCATAACTTCTACATTTTCAATCCGATTTCAATGAAATTTTCAGGGTTGTTACTGATTAGTATTTAGATAGTCCCCTATGAAAATCGCCACCTTCGGACGGATAGTAGCCACTGCGCATGCGCAAACGTGAATTTCCATGTAACGGCCATAACTTCTACATTTTCCATTCGATTTCAATGAAATGTTCAGGGATGTCACAGAGTAGTGTTTAGATGGTCCTCTATGAAAATCATAGAGAATTGTTTTTCATAGAGGGATTCATTCATAGAGGAACGGTCTCTTGTGAGAGAGACGAGGCTTCAATAGCGCAGAGGATTGAGTCTTGATTTGTGCTCTAAGGATCGCGGGTTCGAATCCCAGTCGAGGCTAAGAATATTTTTGATCCAATCACATACATCTACTCACTTAATTTTTCATCCGAATTTGATGAAATTTTCTAGGATTGTCCGAATTAGCGTGTAGATGGTCCCCTATGCGGGTAGTGAAAGGTACTTAGAGATTGGTGTTTTGAGATTAACTACTATGCATCGGATCATCTATACAATCGGGTTATGGATACGAGGAAGCTATGTGCCACACCCACTTGGCAGACGTTTTTTTTCCTTTCATGTTTTGGTTTTTATTTGTTTTTGAGAAAATGTGATTGCTACAGGTATTTATCTGAAGCTGATTTACTTAAAATACCTCTCTCTTTACTTTTTTTAAATTTATTAGTAATGCAAATGGAAAGATCAAAACTACCTTGACATAAAAATGTCTCTTTTTGGAAAAATTACTAATTTTTAAATTGCTGCATCTCCATTATTATTCAACCTGCAGAGCTCAAGTTGGTCGTAAACGGTAGAAAATTCAATCTACTTTAAAATGCGACTGAGCATTATACAATCGCAATTAGAGTTCGGAAGTGATGGTTGAAATATTTTAAAAAGTGCAATTTGCTCCAGATTTGTGAGGTTGCAAGTTTTGAGAAAAACGCAAAAGAAATGATCACCAATGCACAATTCCTAACATAATGGCTTATCACACTAAACTCCCTAATCTCTTCAATAAATTTGCAATCTATAATCGTAAAGAAGATTAATAATAGTTTCGTTGACTTGAGTATTTCTGAAATTTAAAAAAAAAAGAAAAAAATGTGGAAGATGGATGGACATCGCGCCTTTGTATTAGGGATGGGTATCGTTATAAAAGTATCAATATTTTGTATCGATACTGTATCGTATCCGAGTATCGATATCTCAAGTATCGTTGGGAGTGAGTATCAGTATTTTAAAATATCGAGTATCGATACTTTAGTGTCACAAACTATCAATATCATCCAATTTTCTCAAGAAAAATAATTTTTTCAACAACTTTTTTTCATTTTTCACTATTAAGAGTCCAAGCAGAGTGATTTTCTCCAAGATATAAACGTTATTTGTGCAACCAAAGAGTAATGACCCAAAAGCCTCTCTATCTTCTTCATTTTTCAGCCATTATATTAAATTTTCCGCGAGAAATATCGGATCCAAAGTATTGATATCCAAAAATTTCGGATAGTGCAGTATCGATACTAAAATATCGAGTATCGGTACGAAAGTATCGATATTTTGAAATATTGAGTATCGATACCCATCCCTACTTTGTATCGATATCAACATGAAGGACATGACGGGCAGGTGTCAGTTGTAGTTCTAAACGCGTATGGACAGCTAGGGAGTTCCGAACAGTTCTCATCCCCTCCCCAGACAGTTCTGTCTCAGACTAGTTCGATCCCGAACTGGTTCTGGACTGACTGCCCAAACAAACCTAAAATATACAGTTTTCCATTAGCATCCCTCAATTAGCGCTTCTAGCAAACTTTGTTGATGAACTTTGTTTGATTGACTTTGTTGATCATGCATAATTTCATGAATTCAAAGTCAGTTATTAATTCGGCCTTCAAAGTTTTGTGCGTAGCTTAGTATTTTCGACCTGCAAATTTTGCTTGGAACAAACTCTGTTATACAGTTTTGTTTTACTCGATAATGACTTTAATCATTGCTCACTCCAATTTTCAGGCTAATTCCACGACCCTACCAATCGACATGGCACCGCCTCGAGGGACTCAGACGCAGCTTTGTATGAAAGTGTTCGTACAGAGAGATTATAGTGACGGAACAACTGTCAAATTCCAGTCTTTGTTTCCTTCTGAGCTTGAAGGAAAAGTATGTGATCAAAACTTTTTCAATTTTTTTTCTTTACCCTGCTTTGTTCCTGAGATATTTCAAATATAAGTCAGGTGGTGAGATTGAGGGTTATGTGGAGTCTGTTTGAGAATGGTTCGGTTTTTCACTCTACCGACCAATATTGGTAGTGTTGCTTACCAAATTTTGACCTCAAACTTCTTCATATCAATAAGTCTATCCAGTCTATCTATTCAAACATCTATGAAAAATTGAGGATTGATATTGACAGTGGATGACCATTACTCCGACTCCAAGAATGTATGAGATTTTTATAACTTGACACTACTTTACTCTGGAACGCTTTGAGTTATTGGGACAAGGCTTTTGACCTTGTCCCCCACGACGTGCTGCTGGCAAAACTTCGGTATTATGGATTAGATTCAGTTTCTCTGTCTCTTTTCGAGAGTTACCTCAAGGGGTGGCACCAGGTGGTGTCCGGTGCTGTTCTAATATCCCGTAGAGTGAAACAGGGATCTAAGCTGGGACCAACACTTTTTGTTATATTTATTAATGACTTAGCGAGCCAGTTTGATGATGTCTCTACAAATATTTTCCTTTACGCTGACGACATTACCCTCCAAGTCACGGGATCATCTCAATCTGCGCTTCATTCGGGCCTGATGGACTCTTCAGGTGTTGTCCACGATTGGTGTATGGCCAATTCCCTGCTGCTTAATGAAGAGAAAACACAACTCCTGGAATTTAACTTAAACGGGCGGTTGGACGCTTCAGTGAATTTTCTCGGCATCACCGTCGATTCCCGGTTGTCTTGGTCCAAGCATATTGAAGCAGTGGCCCCCAAACTGGCGTCGTCAAATTTTGTGCTATGCCGTTTGTCTGGGATCGTTTCGCACCATGTGCTTCGAACAGTGTATGCATACACAGCAGGCCCTCATATGGAGTTCTGTTATGGGGAAATTCTGCTCATAGTACGGTAGCATTCAGAGCACAGAAGTCTGCAGTACGCACCATCTTTCACCTGAAGACATCTCAGAGCTGCCGCGGTTATTTTCGGGAACCATACTCTTGCCTTTATTTAAAGAGCTCTGGGATTTTTGAAGGCCCTGAAGGTTCGGCATCGCTGCAAGAATCCGAGCCCCAGCGGAAGGTCGAGGTATACCTGCGAGACCCCTCCGCCCGTGAACCCCCCCAACAGTTTACCCTCTTCTGCAAATGCACACTTGATTCACAAATTATTTCGATCATCCCATCACCAAAATCGTGATCAGCGAGAAAAATTGAACATATCGAGTATAAACTCGAGGCAGGTACGATTAAAACTCAGCAGCCCTCTCCCGGCCAATCCACCCAAACGAATTACGCCCTCTTCGCCGAATTACAGGAAATTTGGACTCATTTTCATCAGAATAATTAGTACGTTACGAATTTAAATTACAAAAAAATGTTCACCGAACGATAAATAATTAAATTGTATGTTTATAGAAGAGGAAGAAGGAAGAGGGATGATGGGTTTTGACCGTGAAGGGTTGTGACCGTTTTCACTGCAAGGTTTCACCGCAAGGGTTTTCACCGCAAGGTGAGCACCTTGCAACGTTGCCACCTCTTGGCAGGGAAGGGGTTTTGGAACCCGCGGTCCAGAGCTCTTTAAATAAAGGCAAGAGTATAGGGACATTGACTGTGCCAGCTCTTTACGTGCTAAGCTCTCTCACGTATGTACGGGAAAACA
The DNA here is from genome assembly GCA_009739505.2 of Apolygus lucorum. NCBI lineage: Eukaryota > Metazoa > Arthropoda > Insecta > Hemiptera > Miridae > Apolygus > Apolygus lucorum. The sequence continues at coordinate 48,117,741 of CM019180.2, read as the reverse complement.
TTGAGCATATTCCCCAACACTCAGACACGCACTCTTATTACACTCGGAGGCGTAATAATTTGTGTCCGCCAGCAGTCCGTCTCACCAAATCGTTGTCAGGAAGCCCGTTGCAAGTGGGGTCTAGGCTCTATAACCTCCTTCCGGTGGTGCTGCGCGAGATGCCTGTCGCAGTTTTCAAAAAAAAAAATTGAAGGCAATACTAATTGATGCTGAGTTATATAGTGCGTCGAGTTTTGGTATTATCAATTTCGACAAGTATTTATAATACGAACTGTCATTAGTACTCCAATTTGTTTTTTAACCTTGATATTTATTAATCTTATTGAATGTCTTTGAATCTTGTTGAATGTGTCTTACTGACGATTGTATTGCCTTGCTGGCTTTTTACTGAATGAAGATTACTGAATTACTGCATGAATTTAGTTATGTAATTTATCTCCTCAAATTAAGTTGGTATCTTCTTTCTGAATTTAGGGGAGCAGACAACTATCAGAGGTAAATAACAATAGACACCAATTTGTAAGTTTGATGGAGGCAGACTTGCTGGCGTCTTCATTTCTCGCCTACAACTTGAGATTGTAAGAATTGAATTTGTCCCTTATGAAAACTACTATGGGAAAACATTAGAGAACTTGGTAGTTGTTATAGTTGTGATTTTGTGTCTCACAATTTATCACGCCTGTTTTGCAAGCAGAATGTCCTATTGTTTAGCATTGTGGGGGAATTCTTGTCACTCAGTGGAGGTTTTCAAATTACAGAAGCGTGTCATTCGCATCCTCGCTGGCCTCCGATGGGGTGCTAGCTGCAGAGGGTCGTTCGTTCGACTAAATGTGCTCACTCTACCAAGTGCTTATGTCCTTGCGGTTTTGACTATTACCAAGTCAAATCTGCCTCACCTCAAGACGGTGTCAAGCTCACATCGGTATCCCACAAGAACTGGCAAAGATATTGTTATCCCGTTTACCCGCCTCAGCGTGGTCCAGCGATGTGATCCCTACCAGATCGGTTCAAGATTATTTAACGCTTTACCCACCGATATCCGCAACCTCTCGGAGAAACCATTTACGCGGAAACTGAAAATGAAACTTTTACAGGCTGAACTGTATTCAGTTAGTGATTTTTTTAATATCCAATGGTCTGTTTAACTTTTTTTTAATGTGTAAGTATATTGACGACTCAAAAGAATTGAATGAATCATAATATGGTATAAAGGGTTTATTTAGATTTAGTTGACTTTAATTGTCTAGCAGAGGAATTTTTTTTGTAAGTACTCTGTCTAGTATAGTGGTAAGTGCCTGATCTGTGATATTTTTTGTCTTCGTGTTTTTTTTGTTATATTTAAGAATTAATTATTAGTGGTGTGAATGTATTTATTGAATGTGTATGGGTGGGTTTTCCTCTCCTGTTGGTCGGTGGTCGCCCTATCGGTCCTGGGGCGGCTCCATTGTTCTCTTTTCCCTGTTGGGAATGGGATCCGTGGGGATGTCCTGCGTTGGGGGCGGCTGGTTACTTGCGTGGCAGCTGTTTCCCTTGTGGGTGTCTTATGCGGGGAGCTGTCATGGTGGGTGGGGCCTGGGGCCGGTCGGGTGGCGCCGGCCGGTGGGTGGGGGGGGGGCTCTTGCCTGCGCTCCCTTCACCCACTTGTGATCGGCACTGCCCTAATCGAACTTAAAATTTTTGTAATTGTATTGACATTTGTATTGCCTATTTTTAGGATGTGCAAAATAAAACTTTTGAATTTTTTTGAATTGAATTGAATTTAGAGATCTACAGCCATAGAGTAGGATCAAATGGAGAGATATATTAGAACATCAGAATTGGCCCTTCTATAACGGTGGCCAGGAGAGGGAGGCCTGTCCCCACTGTGGTAGGGTCTTCCCTTCTATTCCTACTAGGGCGGAGCTATGATTTCCAGCCCTTGATAGGCCTCAGTTGGCTCTGTTATTCGTTATAAATACTTGTATATTACTGATAATGATATTGTACGCCGTAACCATTAATGATTATTCGTGTGTTTTCTCAGCTGGACAGACAGGCGTTTGACAACACTGTGGGGCAGTTGAATGCGTACTTCCGTGAAGCTGAGAAAGGCACCTGCAGTACTTATTGCGAAGGATGCATGGCGTGTTTAACTGCCTATCTTATGTATATTTGCGCTCAGACACATTATGAAAAGGTAATTTACATGTTCATTTTATAGATAGACTCATCAGTGTTAGGTTAAGTGCGAGAAGGGCGAAGAAGTCGCCTTGTCAGTGAATATTTTTTAGGTTGTGCTCCTCCGTTTTTTAATAATGTAAGTGCAGTGGAGGTACAGATTATCAACTTGGTCATGGGTTTTATGGGTAAAGGGATTGAGTGGTAAAATATTCCCCTTCGAATACTGCTAGTGAACCGTTTCTCAGTAAGTGCAAAAGTTGGAGCACACTGATTAGTCATTTGCCATTCTGGCTCCGCCCAGAAGGCAATACCGAATTTTTCACCTGTATTTAATGAAAGATATGAGTATGTTTAAACCATGTTGGTTTTATTAAATATAACCACTGTAAAAATGTCGATGCATATTAGCTAAATAAAATTACACTTGTTAGTCAATTTGAAACTAATTTGTATCGTGTTTGTGAAAAAACTAGTGAACAATGGGGAATTTGCCTCACTTTTTTTTTCGAATGAGGGTTTATTTTTATGGAATAAAACCATAGTGAGCTACTCGAAAACGCATCCAAAAAATTTAGAGAATTTAAGGAAGATGGAAATTTTAAATGTGGTGGCAATGTGTAAGAGGCAGCCATGTTTGAAACGTAACGGATATTCTACCAATCTGACTTCAAAGGAGGTTCTGGGGCCCTTACCACAGAAGCGGAACATACACGAACTTTTAGCTTACAAGGATTAACACAAGAGTGTGTGAACTAGGAAGGAGGGCAGAACGCAGAACTCAAGACACAAAAGTGACCAAAAAAAAAAACAATATTACTCACTTTTTTACAATACGATTCTACCTACTAGTTTATCAAGCATTATTAGTCTTCATCTTCTCTTATTTAGTTTCAAGATTTGAATCACATTATTCGAGTAGCGTCACTGGATCGTTTTGTGTGGCGGTGCTAGAACTCTGTCTGTTGTCGGAGTTGTTTTCGCGTCGTTTTTTTTTTTCTTCGTATGACGTCAACAATATTCCTCGATTTTCGCGGTGTTTTGTAACAGAGGTTCACTTGTTTAGGCATTTTCTCCTACGGTAATTTTTTCCCCTTGGTTATTCCTAGTGTTAAACGTTATTCTAGGGCCCTATTATAGGATTTGACTTGAAATTCCAGAATCTAAAATTGAGGCAAATTCCCCATTGGGGTTGAATTTTTCAAAACGCTTACTTTGACTTTGATTGTATACTTTTTTTATAGAATTAAAATTAGCATTCAAGTTTTAGAATCGAATGAAACCACCCAAAACTCTGAAGGACCAACCGTTCGTTCCCTATCGAACTTGAAGGTTGAACAAGAAATTAATCAAAGATACATGAAGGGTACGGGGGAAGAACCAGGTTTGTCAATTTTTTTCAAAAATGAGTTTTCAACGCTATCTTGTGGCTAATGTTAAGTACTATACCATGGTGTGATCCTTTCGGGGGAAGAAGAAGGTTAGTCACGCTAAAATTAAGGTTAAAGTTTTCGTACAAGGGGGAAGAATCAGGAGTTTCATAGATTGAAAAGCATTTTACTCAAAACTATGTTCAGATGACATACCTGGTTCTTCCCCCGTACCCTTCACATGTGACTTGCATACGAGCATCGTTTCAAGCTTCTAGTTCCACAGTTCGCCCGCTAGGATTCAGTAGCTCGTCACTCTGATAAGCTTCCTTAAAAAAAAAAAAAAAAAAAAAAAAACTGCACCTTCAAATTATTGATAATAGTATTGTGGGAAGGTAGGTGGATTCACAAACTTTAATGTGGACCTCACTATTGATTGGCACTTTTCTAGATAACAGTCAGTCTATTAGGTAGGTCTATTATATTGGCAGTATTTAAACCAGTGGAAAGGTTTTTTTGCAAATGTGTGATCCATACTGCCGTGCTAAGCCAGAAAGTCGTATCTTGACTTCACCCAACTTTGGGGAAAACGACCTAGTAGGTTTCTTGGCGAAATAACTCTTTCGCGCAATTATTTTTCCTCCTTTTACCATAATTCCAGGTTTTTCTTAAAGAAATTAGTAGCAGAATCGATTTCTGGAGTCAAAATGAAACATTTTTGAGTGTAAATTGTCAAAAAACGATGATACGAGTTTACGCTCTCGTAAACCCTAAGTTACGATTATTCTAGGGGCATTTATGGTCTGATTCGATCGTCGAATCGTCGTAATCTCGAGGGTCTCATGAGGCTCCCACATTTTCCCCCGTCGAATCGTCGAAAATCGAATTTTGCGTAGCGCTCCTTGCAGCATCAGACGTTAACCAAATCAGTGTCAAAAGAACCGCATGTTCATTAATTTCCTTTTAGTTGAAAAATGATAATACCCCAGAGGTTCCTAATAAATCCTATTAGAAAGTTCCCAGTATACGAACTAAAATTCTACGGCTAGAATTAAAAAAGGATCATGCTTCAGACTTCTGAATAGGTACCTACCAACGAGGAGTCTTGTCTCAAAGAAAAACCCTTCCTACAATTTCGAACGCATTTTGGTCCTTAACTCATGGCTGAAACATGTTCGATGCTAGAAAGGAGAATGCTATGCTCGCTTTAATGCCAGCAAGCAACATTTACAAGGAGAATCTAGCCCCCAGAAAGTATTGTCGGGTTTCAGCGCTACCTACCGCCACTTCAGCGAACTATTATCCTTTTTCAGCTCAATGTGAGCGTGGTCAAGCGGCATGAAAAGTAGGCTTACCTCGATTTTACCACCTCAGTTTTACCACTCTCTAATTTATAAGTTTGGCGGGTATACTTCCCTGCCTTTTTAAATTGTGAGGAAAAGGAACTTGATATTGCATTTTTGTGTTGTTTTCAATTGTTGTGTTGTTCTTCTTTGCTAGATTGTAATCTTGGGATAACAGCAAGTTAGAGGAGCGACGGTAATGCGGTCGCGAGCGTGATCACCTGATGAGATATCAGAAATGGTAGTTCGTTGAAGTGGCGGTAGGGAGCGCTGAAACACGACAACACTTTCTGGGGGCTAGACTCTCCTGCATTTACACTTCTCCAGTAGACCATCGGATGGTTGCGTTTTTCCTTAGCCACTTGGGTGGCTCAGCTCCACTCATTAAATTTTAATCGAGAAAAAAACCCACTTCTAACAGAATACAAACGAAATAAAAGAACGGAAACACGGAATAAAAAACAAAAAAAGGTGTTGTTGAAAGAAAAACTCAAAATGAAAGGACGAAAAGATCTGTTTGTTGATATTATGATAGCTGCTTCTCAGAACTGCCGCTAGGGCGAGGATCACATTTTGTAATTCGACGTCGAATCTCGATTTACGACGCCTTCAGCCCGTGGTAAATCGAATCGTCGTATTAGCTGGTGCGCATGCGCACTGACTCCCGTCGAATCTCCCAGACCATGAATACCCCTTCTGTTCTGAATACGCAACCATGAGACTTTGGAATGCTAAGCACATTTTAATTCCTGAAACTTTGTAATTATCTTTAAATCAATAAACCATTTCACCTTAATTATTTTGTCATCCTTCTTGGCCAGTCAATCGTATTTCATATCTGTGTTCAGAGTGTAAGAAAAAACAGCTGAATCAATAAAAATAAACGTATAGTTGAATAGTATAATGAACTAATATATTTAAATATATAATAAAACTAAGTGCAGTGAAATACATAATAAACGTAAAGTTACCACTATATTCCGAGTTTTCTGAGGCAAAAAGTCGTATCTTGCCGATTCAGAATGCAGTAAGTCGTATCGTCGAAATAGTAAGGTTTCCCATAGGATTCCCATATCAGTGTCGAGATTCGAGTTTTCTTCTTCTGAATCGCTCTGATACGACTAGTTTCTTTGCAGAATCGAGTTAACACGCCTTCACGCGAAAATGTTTGAGGCAAATGTTTGGCTTGTTTGAGGCACTTCTAGTAGAGATACGACTCTAAAACTCCGAAAATTGATAGAAATCGACCCCCAAAACCCCCGGGTACCAATAACTCAATTTGGTCAAATTTTCACGTTACGACTTTCTGGCTGAGCACGGCAGCAATCATAAGAGTTGATGAACTGTTGTGTTATAATTTGCGTCGTTTTTGTTTCAGTGTTTGAGGAAAATAGCTAAATTCGTTCAAGAACAAAATGAACGGGTTTACAGGCCTAGGGGGCTCATGCTCACTAATCCCGTTGAACGTGGATTAAGAGTCGTATCCTTTTTATGAGCGTGTTATTATTATTATTATGTTCGAAGGTACACCAAGGTTTAAATATTGCGTAGTCATGAAATCTTTCCCACGAATTTATGGTTTTTATTTTATTCTCTGTGGGAAAGTTAAGAATGTTCAAAGGAAGGAACAAATATAATGGGGGGTGCGCCTTGATTTTTTTTAGATTTTTAATCGAAAGTAGACTACATCCTGAGAATTTTGGCACCAACCGCGACCTTTTAGCGTGAGTAGATCTGTTTCTATGATTTTTCAAAGTTTCGACCGTTTATGACGTCACGCTCCCCTCTCGCCTGGGCGGGACCCCCCAGCCCACTGTGACGTCATAAACGGCCGAAACTTTAAAAATTCATAGGAAAATATTTACACACGCTAGAAGGTCGCGGTTGGTACCAAAATTCTCAGGATGTTGTCTACTTTCGATTAAAAATAACAATAAACAGTTTTTCCTACCCAGGCGCACACCCTATTCATTGATTGAATGGATATCGAGTAGCGAAAGAGCTGGTTATTGCAACGAGCGATTGGGTCTGCTCATCAAAAAACGCTGCAAATTATTACACAATGGTTTATTATTTTTATATATAGATCACTCGTCTACAAAATCACCAACCATCCAATATGAAGGAAAAAATAAAAATAAAAAATAAAAATAAAAAAAAATAAAAAAAAATTCAAAAAAATTCGAAAAATCAAAATCAAAATCACCAACCATCGATCGCATTCCGTTCAGCTCTAATTTGAACGGAGATTAGGCCTCTTTTGAGATTCACACTCGTGTTTTGATTTATATATATATATATTTCAATATGAACCCTTAAATTTTCGTAGGGAGCGAACGGTTTGTCCTACAGAGCTTCGCGTGGTCTCAAAAAATTCTAAAAATTCTATAGAATCCTAAATTGAAGGAAAAAGGATACCTTTATATCAAAATTTTTTGAGTTAGGGCGTTTTCAAAATTTCAAAATTGATTTTGGAACCCTTAGAAGTGACCTACATCAACCAAAAGCTTCGGGGCACAACTAGACCCCAAATGGAGCCTACATACCAAATTTCATCAAAATCGGTCAATGATAAGTGGCAAAAGTGCCGCGTACGGCGGACGGCGGACGGACGGCCAAATTTTTATTCGATTTTTGGATTCTACGTACCTTGAAACGTAAACCATCAAATTTTGAGGGGGTGTTAAAATTTTTTTTTTTCTTGGTCGATTCCAAAGGTTCATTATTGAAAATAATAAACCAAAATGGAAATGGGGTGTGCGCATGGGTCGGAAAAACTGTTAATTGTTATTTTTAATCTAAACTAGACCTCGTTCTAAGAATTTTGACACCAACCGCGACCTTCTAGCGTGAGAAGGTGTAAGTTTGCCTCCTCTGCGGCTTTGGCGATTAGGTCTGACTTATTTTCCGGCCTACTCGTGGATTCGGGGGTTTTGAAATGACCTTCCTAATCCTGCCTAAGCCTAAGTTCCCTAACTGGCTATCGCCGGAGATCGGGTAGATCTGGGGGGCAGTTGCCTCCGGATCTAAAACTTTGATTACCCTAATTGTGTCCTTACACCGAATGGGCTCTGTGGAATGATAATGACGAAAAAAAAAAAAAACTGATAGCGATTGATCTTACTTTTTATTACTGTTGGAACGTTCGTTCTTCTTTTTGGTTTCAAGTTAAATTGACATATGGGAAAAAATGAAAAAAAAAAAAACAGGGACTTGGATAGCGACTTAATCTACTCTTACCTACGTGCCTCCTGACTGCGCAGAGTTACGGTGACTCTTGGTAAGCGAGGGTTCGCGACGGTAATGGCGGAAGTGAGGTTTGGGGTATGTTGTGATTTGGTGTTCGGACTGACCTGATGATCCTTTATCTCGAAGATTTCGTCCCAAGGCCCTTTGAAGCAGCAGCGATCCACTTCCTCCCTGGAGGCGGCAGGTACTCTCGGACCAAGTAGACTGTGGTGATACCGCTCTCTTGTCACACAGCGGAAGGCAGCAGATTTGGGTGCGTCTCGGACCGAAGGGCACTAGGTTCCAGATGCTGATGCATGTCCCCGATTTTGGCAGCGCGTAACAGTTTTGTTCAACAGCTGGGGTAGGGATGTCCGATACTTCAAAAGTATCGATATAATATCGTATCGATACACCTGGAAAGTATCAAAAAGTATCGACACGATACTTTCAAAAAGTATCGATATTTTGAAGAATCGATACTTTTCGATACTTTCACAAAAATTGATGAAATTGTCGTTTATGTTTAGATCCATAAGTGTAAAATCTCTCCATCACGAGGATAATAATTAATATAGAATGAACAAAACAATAAATCACTCATTTTGTTATTTAAAACTTGTTTTTGTTTAGGCACTTGTTTGGGTTAACATTTTGGTGATCCTTCCTCGATTATGGAGGACAGCAGGTTATCATAGAAAGCTGGAGGTGGTGGTACATCATCTTTGTTTAATTTGTTGAAGTTTGTTGGTCTCTTCAACAATCTACGTAGAGAAAGAGGTACTGTATGTACCTCCATGTCGTAGGTGTTGAAACAGATAAAATGTGAGATATAAAAAGTATCGCCTCCGATACTGAAAAAAAAGTATCGATACTACGATATATATCAGGGAAAAAAAGTATCGACATGTATCGATACTTTTTTCAAGAAGTATCGATACTTTTAAGTATCGATACTTTTGGGACATCCCTAAGCTGGGGGCGTATCTTCTGGCGTATGGGCGGTCGAATATTTTTGGTGATTTTTCTTCCAGTACTTCCACCTCTCCTCGCTGGTTGGATGAGGAGCTTTTCCTGGGCGTCGATTTACTGACTGATTATCGAAAGCGGGGATAGATTTCTGCTAATCAGGTCGCGGTAATTTTCGTCTTGGAGGGGGGGGGGACTCCACGTGTCGTGATTTTTGGCGACGTGGGCCTTACCAATTGTTTTCCCTGGGATCCGTTGATTCACCTTTTCCGGAGTAGAATAGCAGCAACTCGATTTCCCAGGGAGAAACCTGAGACTTTGTCAGCGTTCGCGTCTGACAGAAGGCCTTTTTCCATGATTTTTTAAAGTTTCGAATGTTTATGACGTCACAGTGAGCCCAGGGGAGGGGGGGGGGGTTCCGCCTAGGCGGGAGGGGCGTGTGACATCATAAACATTCGAAACTTTTAAAAATCATAGAAAAAGATCTACTCTTCCAAAAAGGGAATGGCTGGTGTCAAAATTCTCAGAATGAGGTCTACTTTCGATTAAAAATTGAAAAAAAAAAACAATTAGGCACACGCACCCCCAATTGACTAAGTGTGAAACTTAGCGCGACCCAAAACTCTTTGTGGGTGTAATTAATCCAGTTTGACTTACTAACGGTCATTAGCTGGTTTAATAGACAGTTTCGGAACAGTGACATTCCAAACTGTCATTCTGTGAGTAGCTGCTAAGGCGAGCATTGAGTGGATGCTAACTTTCACTGTGAAACTTGGATTTTATGGATCACAAACGGAATTGATGTTGCTTTAAATTTCACAACTCTCCATAATTAACGTTAGGGGGTCTCAGTGAATAAACAGGTTTTCCCGTTTTTCTCTGGCAATTATTGTACGTTCGATTTTGATGATTCCAGCTGAAATCTTTCAACAAGTGCATGGGCTTAGAGATTAGAAAAATAAGAAGATTGCTACAAGAAACAAGGAAATTTAATGATTAGGGGCTGTTTGGAGAGGCAGTCCGGAACCAAACCAGAACTGAAAAGGGGAGGGGATAGAGGCGAATGGACTCCTCCGGGCTCCTCAAAACCCCTCTGGACCGTTCAGGACTGCCTCTCCAAACAGACTATTAGAAGGAACTGGGGGAGATGGGTGGCAATTTTGCTCCTTCAGACGGGGGTGGGAGTGGGAAGGAGCAACCGAGCGCCAGTCCATGAGACATTAGACTAACCTGGAACGAGGAAGGAATGCAACTGAGACCCCCTTAACTTAATCTGCGCATTTTTGTTTTCATTGAACCAATGAAGGATCCTTCAAAAATACTATGGAAAATTTATGGAAATCAACTAAGTACGCTTCTTTATTACCCAAAATATAACTTGTAGAAGTATAAATAAGTATATTTAATATAAATGTGAGTAATTGTGCATTTTAGAGGGAGCTCCGGTAGCCGTGATTGTTTGCCCACGCTTTTCAGGGCCGAGATAAGAACCGATCTCTGCGGGAAAGATCGTGAGTTCGAGTCTCGGTCACCGGGCGTGTTTTTGGGCATTTGCCTCACAGCTCCCCAAAATTCATCCTGAAATGGTTCTTTACTTTACTTTACTCGTGCATTTTAGTCTATACCTTCGACTCTGTTGTGTATGACAGACGACCAAATTCAAGGAGATCGGTAGTTTATGATCGACCTCGGAGTAGTATATTTTTCGTATTATATTCTAATGTTACCTTCGAATGTCGAAGTAAATGTGAATTGTGAGTGTGAATCGCTAAAGAGGCTTAATCCCCTTTCAAATTTTCTCTTACCCAAATGCATAAACGTTTGTGTAATAATTTGCTGCGTTTTTCCGTATCTAGCCCCGCTGTAACTCTCAAATGAACCGGTTCCTGTGAGATTACCGAAGTTAAGGCCAGTTGGCCTGGGAGATTGGAGAGTTATAGTAAGTTCGGTTAGGCTTAGATACGGCGGGATGTATCCTCTATGAGGAGCCGTATTGTACAAAATACATAACGAATTCGCCTATAATGATTTTTGAATGAAGAATTTAGTAATGGGAAATGTACTATGTCTATTTGACTGGCTGAAGTTAAATTGAAACTGAATTTACTGATGAAAGATGAGAAGGAAAGTTCGATTGGAATTTGGTTTTTGGTGATAAAGATCCTAGACTTTTCGCTGTGTTTAGGTTTGTTGGAAGAAGTTATAGCTAGAGTGTTTAGATTCGAAATGGATCTAGGAACTCCCTCCAACTAGGCTTATATGCTCCTGGTCTAGCAGTTGGGTACACCTTTGAATGTTTGATTGTTAAACCTGCCTTTGAGGTAGCACTGAACATTTGTTTATTCAGAAATACGACCCTACTGTTGCTGAAGTCACGACACTGTAGTTTGTGTTCTATGTATGCCTTACGTACTGGTCATGGTGTCACTGCGCTTCTTCATTGTGGCCTGTGGTTGCGCCAAAGTGGCTAGGTTGGAGTAGAGTAGAGGCTCCACCCCACCCTGGAGGTTACACCTCTTGTGCCTCTTTTATCTCAACGGTTAAATCTAAATTTAGAGTCAGATAAGAGTTCTTTCAGATACCGGCAATAACCCAGAAGTCGGAAGCTTTATGACGAGTAATGATGAGCAATAATTCGTTGTGTTTACCTACATAGTCTGTCGGTCCTTTAAGCTTCGATAACGTTCAATGTCAAGAGCCCACACAGTTCACCGAATAGCTCAAACATTGATATCTCGAGTGGAGATTCATAATTATTTTTTCAACTCCCTTTGATTACCTGTGCTTCCAAACTTTCGTTTCGTTTCAAAAACCCTCAAATGAAATAAATCATTGTATTAATAGGTTGATAAGAGTAGAAAACATAATTTATTAATTTTATTGGGACAGCGTCCAGAAGACAAGAAAATCCAAGAATTATTTCGTACATTATACCTATTCTTACAAATCACGGATTGAATTAATAAAAACCACTAATTTTTTTGATTTCATGGTTAATATCTATGCATTAAAGCACAAAGGAGCTATGTCCAAAAACGGAGTTTTATGAAAAGCGCAAAAGAAGTTTTCATTAGTGCACAATTTCTAAAATGATGGCTTATTACACTGTACTCTTTAATGTCTTAAAGACATTTTTAAGCTGAAACATACTAAAAGCCAATAATAGTATTGTTGAATTTGAGTTTGATCGAACCGGGAAAAAATAAAAACCAAAAACTCATAACATACTTACTTTTATAAAAAAAGAAAAAAAAATCAAAATAGTAACTGAATACTTCACAAAATCGCATTGATTCTCCTAGGACAAACTTTACTTATACCGTGATACCCGAATGAAGAAAAAAACAACAACAACAAAACATTGGGTGCGGGGGTGCAAGCCGAAGACACAAAGAAGGGATTTCATGCCCAGGATCAAGGGATAGCATGACCAAAATTCCACTCCTGAGCAACCGCCAAATTTGAATATCCTTTTTGGTAAGGACCAAACAGAGTTTTTCTGACATTTATAAAAAAAATCCATCCATTCAGCATGAATTAATGAGCGAATTTTCGAAGAAATCATTCAGTTGAAGGTATGGTTAAGAAAAGGATCATTGGTGTTGCAATTTCTTTTGGAAAGTTTTATTTTTACACGATTCTTGGTTTTTTTTCGATTTTCAGTATACCATATCAACATACTGTATGTACAGGGTATTTTTTGAAGATGTTAGGAGTCCTTATTCACGGTTCGGTATCAGACATTTTGTGTTGAATCCGAATATACCAAATGTTGCTATGATTGTGAAGGTAATAACCACAAAAACCGGAAACCCCCGTTTTTTGGACTATTTTTGAAATTTGGACCACCTTGGGTTGTCCAAAATTTCTGGCTAACGAACTCATCCTTTTGTTTGTTGTTACCAACATTTTGGCGAAAACTAAAGATTTTTTGCTAAAGTTATCGTGAAAACTTCGGGGATCGTTTCAGAATGTGCCAAAGAAGATTTCAGTGAAACATTTTGTCGAAAAAGTTTATTTCAAAAATTTTGAGGCCTTTGCAATTGTTTCATTTTTCTTGAAAATTCGCTTAAAATGTGGAATATGCTCCTTTGTGCTTTAAGGTATCGATATAAGAACAATAATTATTTTAATTAATACATTTTAAACATTCTGGAATCCCTTGGGTTTTTTTTCTTTGGTGAATGCCAATTAAGGAGGCGGGATTGTTTAAAAATTTGGTCAAGCCTGACTATTATTCCGTAGGCTTATGAAGATCCTAAGTTGTTACCTACCCCAACCCTCGTTGTACTGCCTATCTTTACTCCCTGTTGTTTCATTCCTACGAATCACTTCCGTACGTCGAGTGAAATACGGGGGAGGTGACCTCTATTATTTCGAGCTCATGTTTGTGAAATGGGACCATTGAGGGGAGACGCGCTCTAAAAAAAAACCGACAGGATGTAGACTGGATTCTTCAGGAAGTCTGGTTCTCCCGGCCTGGAAGTGACATTAGCATCGCTGGCTTTCAGTCCGGTGCCATAAAAAATCCGTAGTCATTCACCTCTCGAATGAACGATTCCAGTCAATAGGTATAATCTTTTCATGAAAGAATGGGGTTCCCTCCCCACAGGTTAGTCTTGTGTCTCTGCTTTTCACAAATCATGAGCCCTTCCGTGTCATTTCGTATGTTCTTCCTCAACATTAGCTGTTTGCGAATCTTCTTGAACAGGCTACCCATTAAAAATCGATTGTCGATGAATATTTTAAAATGTGATATTGAGGTTGAAATCATGAAATGATGTATGTACAGTTATATTCAAATACCTACCAGTTTACGTACTAAACATTGGCTAAAAAATCGGTTAAAATATTTCTCTGAAACTTAGCTCGCTCACTCGATGAATTTGAAAGTACAGACATATTTTCCAATAATGCGGATAAAACGCTACCTACTAAAGTAAGGTTTAAAAAAAATTGATGATTACACCGAAAAGTTCTGGCAGGGTACAACTAAAAATCGTCGCTTAACCCATTCAATGCCAGCGTTGTCACATGACAACACGCCAACCTGTCTCGCCGTGCCGGTGTTGTCATAATATGACATATTAATGTCGTAATATGACATATTAATGTCATAATATGACATGTTATGACAGCCTCTCCTTTGAGGATTTTTCAGTCCAGTCGAATCGGTGGCCTGTTGCCAAAAACCACTCTAATGCTTCTGGTTTGCCACGAACGTCAAGAGGAGGGCCCCCCCCCCCCACCACCAGAAAGAGTTGGCTGGGAGAAACCCGGTTTAAGGGAAGCGTTTTGCCAGTTTATGTGAAGTACAGTTTGCGGTCTCTTTCAGTCTCTTTGTTGTGGCCTGGGGCGAAATCAATGGACTCAGTGCTGGCATTGAAAGGGTTAAGAGGAAATTTTAACTAAAAATGGGATCTTAGGTTATTTATATTCCTTTTCTCCCATTGCATACAGTTCTTGACTTCAAATTATTCCTACTTGATGAAGGAGTCAAGGAAACTCGAAGATGATAACAACCCCTATCAACATCGTTATGGGGGTCTGAGTTGGTCGCCTTTCGTTCCTCGTTCGGGGTCAGTATTTCTCTAAATTGCAGAGGCTCAAACTTTGGAGTTGTACCTAAATTTGAAATGTTCAAGGATTTTCGAAGTTCAGTAGTGCATGAGTCTAAGGAATTCAAAAACTAAGATTGCTGCTGGTATCACCAAAATCGCTTACAAAAATCGTTTACAAAAACTGTTTACAGTTTGGTTTTTCCCATTTTTCTTTAACAGTGATTGGTCGATTTTGATGATTACAGCGGCCATCTTTTAGTTTTTCAATTCCCTAGACTGATGCACTAATGAATTTCAAGAATCCTTGAACATTTCAAATTTGTGTACAACAATTGAGGAACGAACGGCGACCGACTGAGACCCCCTAAATGGCAACAGCCCATAGCAACCAGTTATTTTGCTTCTGAAAATTTGGGAAATGGTCGACAGGGGATTTTGCTTCTTAAATGACGAAGTAACACCGCAACTAGGTGGTATTCTTTCCTATAAAGTTTTAAATCAGTGCTAAAAAGAAACAGAATAAATTGAAATACAATGAGGAGGCCGCCCAGAACTATCAACACTGACTCGAGGTATTTGGGAAATTGTCGACAGGGGATTTTGCTTCTTAAATGACGAAGTAACACCGCAACTAGGTGGTATTCTTTCCTATAAAGTTTTAAATCAGTGCTAAAAAGAAACAGAATAAATTGAAATACAATGAGGAGGCCGCCCAGAACTATCAACACTGACTCGAGGTATTTGGGAAATTGAGGAATGTAGGGGTGGGAGAGATGAATGAGAGGGAGTGCCCCTATAAAATGAGGACTAGTTCTGAACTGGTATGATGGATGAACTGGCAGTTCATACAGAGAATTATATATTAGAGAATTGCTATAGGTCTGCCACAAATACTTAGCATCCCTTTGGCGCATTCTTCTGGACAACATAGAACTAATTATCTCTTATAATCAAGCAGATTCCAGCGCAAACGATAATTTTTCAGGAATTTCTCCCATCAAAAGTGACATGATTTCCCTCCTACTGCAGATTGAAGTTTGTGCATTTCCAAAATTGAAATTTTGTGCCAAGGTTTCACCATGGAAGGTTGACTCGATTGTTATAGTTCGTGGATCCGCCACCTAGAGGGCGCCACACAGATGCAAAGTTTCTGTGGTATACCTATAGTAGTTTTGGTTCGGCTTAGATACAGCGTGACCTTTTCTCAATCCAGTGCCGTATTGTGATAAGAACACACCATATCTGATCCTGCCCTGGATTCTACTGCAATGGAGTTCCTAGTGGGTTTGGTTTGGCTTAGATATGGCGTGACGTATCACACACACACACTCTCTCAACCCAGCACTGTATTTTGATAAGAACACGCCGTATGCGATCCACTGCCGTAATATTATGGTAGAATACGTCACTAGGAGGCAATCCAGCGCGCTCTATTGAAAACATGGTGGGCGATCTGGCTATGGCGTGCCGTATGTCAGCTGAAACAAATGGTCTGTTCGAAGAGGCAGTCCTGAACGGTTTGGAGGAGTCCATTCGCCTCTATCCCCTCCCCTTTTCAGTTTCCGTTTGGTTCCGAACTGCCTCTCTGAACAGACCCAAACCTACTAGGAACTCTCAATTACTTGCCTTATATCTTGTTTGGTTATTTTGGCCTGCTATGTTCAGGCTGCCATTGACAACCTTATCATCAAGGTTTATTGAAGACCTGTCTAAGGTATCTGGCTTCTTGCTCTGGTTGCTCGGCTTGTGATACAATCTTTATCTCTCAACATCCCAGCCGCTGGATGACAGCGGATGCGAACATAATTACTTGAACATTCTGTTGAAGAGGACTTCAATTTTTTATTGTAAATATCAGAGATTAATCATCACCATTAGAAAATCGATTAATCGTTCATCGAAATTAGATTTCCAGCCGATTCAGCGATTGATTTTATCAAATTATTTGTAACAAAATCATTTCTTTTTCTTTAACAGTGATTGGTCGATTTTGATGATTACAGCGGCCATCTTTTAGTTTTTCAATTCCCTAGACTGATGCACTAATGAATTTCAAGAATCCTTGAACATTTCAAATTTGTGTACAACAATTGAGGAACGAACGGCGACCGACTGAGACCCCCTAAATGGCAACAGCCCATAGCAACCAGTTATTTTGCTTCTGAAAATTTGGGAAATGGTCGACAGGGGATTTTGCTTCTTAAATGACGAAGTAACACCGCAACTAGGTGGTATTCTTTCCTATAAAGTTTTAAATCAGTGCTAAAAAGAAACAGAATAAATTGAAATACAATGAGGAGGCCGCCCAGAACTATCAACACTGACTCGAGGTATTTGGGAAATTGTCGACAGGGGATTTTGCTTCTTAAATGACGAAGTAACACCGCAACTAGGTGGTATTCTTTCCTATAAAGTTTTAAATCAGTGCTAAAAAGAAACAGAATAAATTGAAATACAATGAGGAGGCCGCCCAGAACTATCAACACTGACTCGAGGTATTTGGGAAATTGAGGAATGTAGGGGTGGGAGAGATGAATGAGAGGGAGTGCCCCTATAAAATGAGGACTAGTTCTGAACTGGTATGATGGATGAACTGGCAGTTCATACAGAGAATTATATATTAGAGAATTGCTATAGGTCTGCCACAAATACTTAGCATCCCTTTGGCGCATTCTTCTGGACAACATAGAACTAATTATCTCTTATAATCAAGCAGATTCCAGCGCAAACGATAATTTTTCAGGAATTTCTCCCATCAAAAGTGACATGATTTCCCTCCTACTGCAGATTGAAGTTTGTGCATTTCCAAAATTGAAATTTTGTGCCAAGGTTTCACCATGGAAGGTTGACTCGATTGTTATAGTTCGTGGATCCGCCACCTAGAGGGCGCCACACAGATGCAAAGTTTCTGTGGTATACCTATAGTAGTTTTGGTTCGGCTTAGATACAGCGTGACCTTTTCTCAATCCAGTGCCGTATTGTGATAAGAACACACCATATCTGATCCTGCCCTGGATTCTACTGCAATGGAGTTCCTAGTGGGTTTGGTTTGGCTTAGATATGGCGTGACGTATCACACACACACACTCTCTCAACCCAGCACTGTATTTTGATAAGAACACGCCGTATGCGATCCACTGCCGTAATATTATGGTAGAATACGTCACTAGGAGGCAATCCAGCGCGCTCTATTGAAAACATGGTGGGCGATCTGGCTATGGCGTGCCGTATGTCAGCTGAAACAAATGGTCTGTTCGAAGAGGCAGTCCTGAACGGTTTGGAGGAGTCCATTCGCCTCTATCCCCTCCCCTTTTCAGTTTCCGTTTGGTTCCGAACTGCCTCTCTGAACAGACCCAAACCTACTAGGAACTCTCAATTACTTGCCTTATATCTTGTTTGGTTATTTTGGCCTGCTATGTTCAGGCTGCCATTGACAACCTTATCATCAAGGTTTATTGAAGACCTGTCTAAGGTATCTGGCTTCTTGCTCTGGTTGCTCGGCTTGTGATACAATCTTTATCTCTCAACATCCCAGCCGCTGGATGACAGCGGATGCGAACATAATTACTTGAACATTCTGTTGAAGAGGACTTCAATTTTTTATTGTAAATATCAGAGATTAATCATCACCATTAGAAAATCGATTAATCGTTCATCGAAATTAGATTTCCAGCCGATTCAGCGATTGATTTTATCAAATTATTTGTAACAAAATCATTTCGTCGAGGGATCAGCAACACCACCGAGCTCGTTTTTCACAACTTTTCAGGAGAGAGAAAAAACCTATTTTTTAGAACATCAAGGCCTAATTGACTGATGTTTTCCTTGATTACTATAATGAATGACATTATCTATTTGCTCAATGAAAAATTTCGTGTAAAATTTGAATTTATGAAATTTTGCCGAGCTCCGCACTGTTGCTTTTACCATTTGTAGAGCTACGTTGAGTTGTTCTCTTCCTCAAGATTGGGAGAAGAGATATTTGTCCGGCCCCCAGTTATTGTTTAATTCATTTTCTTATTTCCATTTATTTTTTAACACAGAATGTGTTTTTGCGATGACCTACCGAAAAAAAATCGTCACGAAAAAGCGACAGAAAAAAACCGTTACGCGCCTTTTATAATGATTTTCACGTGCAACCAAGCCGTTGGTAAGGAAATAGAACTCCCGCAGTGTTCATTGCACAGAAATTGTTCACCATTCGTTGGAAAGCTCTCAATTTATATAGTATTTTTCTTGTAGTTACATATTTATTTATATAACATTTATAGGGTTTTAGACCAAACTAAATGTCTAACAATTATTTATTTTATTATTGCCAAAGACTCCACATTTATTATTGTTGTTTTTTATTTAACGGATGACTAGCATCGCAAAAACACATTCTGTGTTCCTATGATTTCATACAGAGTATGGAAAAAGAAATAAACCGGGGGGTACAGGGGGGCGGAGCCCCCCGCCGAGGCGCAAAGCGCCGAGTTTCATTTTATTTTCTATCATTTATTTATTATAAACGATAGAACATTTTGACATTTTCATGTCTTTCATATGGCACATAAAAAAAAATCGTCACAAAATTTGTTGCGACGAAAATTGCTAACGAAATTTGTCCCAAGTCGCCACAATGATGATTATGACCATCAGAAGTGAAGTTGTTAGGTACTTTACAGGTAGGTACTTTACAGTTAGGTAGGTACTTTACAGTTTGATATTACCAGATCAGCTGAGTCGAAAATTGAGCTCCCAGATCAGCTGAGCCAAAATCGAGCTCCCAGATCAGCTGAGTCGAAAATTGAGCTCCCAGATCAGCTGAGCCAAAAATCGAGCTCCCAGATCAGATGAGTCGAAAATCGAGCTCCCAGATCAGCTGAGTCGAAAATCGAGCTCCCAGATCAGCTGAGTCGAAATTCGAGCTCCCAGATCAGCTGAGTCGAAAATCGAGCTCCCAGATCAGCTGAGTCGAAAATCGAGCTCCCAGATCAGCTGAGTCGAAAATCGAGCTCCCAGATGTCTCGGGAGGGGAGGGGGGGGGGGGGGGGGGGGCATGAAAATGTTTCAATGTGTTGCAGACTCGTATGCAAGCGTTTTCAACACTTCTTCAACAAACTCTAGTTTTTGA
The DNA here is from genome assembly GCA_009739505.2 of Apolygus lucorum. Classification (NCBI taxonomy): domain Eukaryota; kingdom Metazoa; phylum Arthropoda; class Insecta; order Hemiptera; family Miridae; genus Apolygus; species Apolygus lucorum. The sequence continues at coordinate 48,097,994 of CM019180.2, read as the reverse complement.
ATATTTCTTATGATTTCCTTGTTGATTTATTGGGTCACTTCTTAATTTATTCTGACCGGAGGAATATCAACTTCTTGATCATCCACATCAACTTCTTGACCCAGTAGGTACATTGTAACCAGGATACAAAGTGGCGGAAGTGGAGTGATGTTCATCTATGCTATTAGATGCCTTCCAAACATCGGTTTCTCTCTAAAGAATGGACAAATTCCGCCAAAACTTGTAGGGAGGTAGGGCTTACGCTTCAACCATCCTTCATGAAACGACTATCAAAATGCTACAATTTCATTCTTATCATCAGCCCGAATTTTCAGGTAAAAACATGTAGGTAACACTCGACAAATTTATTATTATTCAATAATATCACATTGGCTTGGAATACTAATAGTTTTTAATCCGTTTTGTCTCACTTTGGTTCACAGCAAAAATATCAAAAATGACTTGGAATAATGTAATGTAGGTATCATTATGTATTATTATGTAGCTCTGATTCTGAAGATTTGGTCGAATTACACGATTCCAGTAAGAAAGAAAGTTCATCCAGGGCCTGATGAGGTACAGAAACCTTCAACAAGTTCTTTTGAACTTGCTGGACCTCTCACTGCACGAGACTTCGAGATTGTTGAAAACCAGGCTCGATTGGCAATTCGTGTGCTAATGGGCAGTTAATGTCCTACGATCTGGCTAAATATGACGATCTTTGACGGTTTTTATTCCAATTAGAGTTGCCTTAGTCCCGAAGATGTCCTCACTGCAGTCCTAGAATCAGACGGACCTCCAACATGAACGAATTCCTCAAACATTAAGCAAATCAATCAAATCATGACAAATTTTGTTACAAATCAGAGTCGATGGAGCCCATGGCACACAATTTGAACCATGCAATACTTCTGAGACTTATGACTGATCTGATACCGTCAATTGATTAATTACAATCAATTTATTGATTTAAATGTCAACTGCTTAGATTTGTGTGTTGTTACAATATTATAAAATTTTGATCATTCACCAACTCATCTCATATTATTTACCTTAACCTTTTCCGCAGATAGAGATATCAATCCTCGATCAGCCGATGGTCTCCAGAACGTGACTTTCCCTTTCCGAATCAACTGAAGAATTTTTTATGTAAACCCCTTGTGAGTCATTGGCTAAAGACTTCTGGCAAAATAGTGTCTTCGACGTTTTAATGTGCAATTCTTCTATTAAGTACTTATTCAGTTTTTCTATTTGGTTTAGGATTTATTTTATTACCGTTCGAAAACAAACTCATTTTATTCGTTCATTCTCTTTTTCATGAGTTGGCAGTTGATTCGGAATTGGTTGTCTTAATATCAATGGATTAAGTAAGTTGTGGGCAATATTCAATAATTTTGTCAGAGGATGGGAGGTTCGTAGTGATATTGTTGACTCGTTATAATGATTTTAAACTTGTTGTGTATCGGAAATTTATTGAACATTCTCTCTTAATAGACGTTTAAACTTCATTTAATTATCTTTGCTTATTAAGTGTATTTCAAATAATCTTTAATGTTAATTAATGTTTAATTATCGAGTGACATTTTACAACTTTCGATAATTAATTCCTCATCTTGTTCATTTATTGTAAATAATATATATTTTATAATAAAAGAGGTACCCTATTGTGTGAATCTAAGCTTGGTTTTACAAACCTTCAATTCATCGATACCAAAACTGTTCATCCCTTCACCCTTCTGTGATTTGGTAGCTATTATGCAATTGTTAGAAACAGCGTGTTACTAAATTTGGTTAATATCTGAAATAGTTTTTGAAAAAAAAAAAAAAAAAAACCCGAGTCCAGGGAAGAAAAAAGGTAAGATGTTTCCACTTAGCACCTTCTTTCGGTGTGTTTTTGGTTGTGATTAGTTTTTGGCTCCTTGTTTGAGTTGTTCTCTGAATTTATGTTCAAAAGCTACGTTTTAGCGACCTTACCTCAATACCGAGAATAAACGCTGCAAATTATTACACAAAAGTTTATTATTTTTCTGTATAGATTACTCGCTTGTAAAGAACACAGCTTTGCCATTGTCTGGGTGGTTTCATTCTTCAGAGGGATCCTAAAAAGTTCACCGTATTCGGATACAAAATGTAGAAGTTATGACTTTTGGAAGGGTTCTTAAGATTGCGCAATTCCAGAGGCCAATCCAAGGTTTTTGAGTATTGTCGTCACCTCACTCCAATTCCGACAGTTGTTTTTCGTTTACACTTTACAACCGAAAATATAATTTGATCTAGTCTTGTGCAAACTGTCAAGTTATTTCAAGTGGCGACGAGGATGGGATGATTTGACGACCTATTTTGAGGAAAGAGAAGAGTTGTCTTTTGAAGAGGGCATATTGTTATGGAAAGACCGCATAGTTATTCCAACTCTCTTGCAAAATGTTGTAATTCAAATATTGCACGAAGGACATCCTGGAGCGTCGGCCATGAGGTCGGTTGCGTGCTTACATCTTTGGTGGCTCTACATGGATAAACATATAGAAGATTTCTTGAAATCCTGCAGTTCATGCCAACAAAATAGACCTTGGGATCCAGAGTTCCCAATGAGGAATTTCACCGATTTCTGTTTGCATTTTTCCTGAATAGTTAATGGTGTGGGATAGATGAAAATCGGGTTGATTTCGGAAAATAAGTCTCCTGTTATTTTTGGGACACAGTCAAAATTTTTAATTTCAAAACTAACCGGGAAAACAGATGTCCAGCGGGAACGCTCCCTGATTGGGCTGTTTGGATCGCCGTCTCCTCCCAGTGTTGCCCATTGGGACGACGAAATCGTGTTTTCTAAGAGAAAAGTTATCAAACAAAAACAGAGGAAACCTAATTTTCCCCATCTCGCTTTTTCTATTTTTTCCTTCAGTTTTTCGATTTCGAACTTTACTGTTTCATGAAATTTTGCATCTGGGGACTATGGATTTCTCGATCTCAGCGCTTCAAGCGGCCATAAATGAACTATTCCAGCATGACGTCATTTTCCCGGTTTTTTTAAACATTTGTATTTTCTACACTGTTTTGTTTATTCGTAAATTAGGAAGTTCGGGCTGAAAGTTTGCCTTAGGGGGTTTTTAGAGGTGCTGAATCCGATTTTGGGGTCAAAAATAGGAAATTCCGACATGGTGCAATTCCTCATTTACTCTTGGAATGTGCCTTCAGAAGTCTGATCAAGAATACACGTTGATTTTGCTGAAGCAATTGAAGGACATAGCTGGCTCATTGTAGTCGATGCAACAAGTAAATGGCAAGAGATTGTGCCAATGAAACAACATACCTACAGCGGAAAAAACTGTGGCTGTCTTGGAAGAAATTTTTGCGCGTTTCGGACTACCAAGGGTGGTGGTGTCTGATAACGGCCCACAATTTACCTCACAAGTATTTACGGATTTCTGTGGTCAACACAACATAAAGCATGTGACCACCATGCCATATCACCCGCGAACAAATGGCTGAAAGGGCAGTGAAAACTTTTAAGCAGCAGTTCGCGGCTTCAAATCTTGAAGGGAATCTACAGACACGGCTCACTAAGTACTTGTTTTCGTACAGAACAGCCAAACACAGCACGAAAATCGTTCTCCCGCAATGTTGATGCTAGGCCGTGAACCCAGGACTAAATTGTCCTTGCTGAAGCCCAATTTAGCAGTTCACGTAGAGGAAGCACTAGAAAAACAACAACGCACCTCGTCGCTTTTCAAGGTGGGGGGAAGAAGTTTGGTTTTCATACATCGTGCTTGTGGACGGCATTGAAAGACGTGTTCATGCAGACCACATGCGTAAGGGTCTACAACCTGTGGGGGACAAATGTCGTCACTTCACTCCAATTCCGACACATGGAGTCAACCTGGTTGACGACAGGTGATTCTTGTTTTTCGTTTACACTTAACAACCGAAAATATAATTTGATCTAGTCTTGTGCAAACTATCAAGTTATTTCAAGTACCTATCATAAAGGACCATTTAAATCTCTGAAAATTCTATCAAATACGGAAAAAAATTGTTGCAGGGTTTTCACGTTTATGCGTACGCAGAGGCTTCTTTCGATCCAAGGGCGATGAATTTTCTAAGGGACAATCTTCACGCCAACCCGCACAGTCCCTGAAAATTTAATTAAAATCTGACTGTAACTCCTCATAGTTTTGCCCGGTTCTTGGTGTTGCGGACACACTGAACTGTTTAGTGGTATCAAACGTTAAACGCGAGAACTTTAGATTTTTGCGGACTTTTTTGGAACTTGAAATACCTACGCCTAGTGTTGTCATCGAATAACGGCGATTCCATTAATCATCCGGACTAATCGATTCACCCATTAATCGTTACCGAAAAAATTTATTATTTCAAATAAATTAGGTTGGTTAAATTTGGGTAGGTACAATGGAAACAAACTTCAAGTGAGGAAATATTTTAACAAGAAGAAACATTACACAAAGAAATAAAGAGAATAATATTCTATATTATTAATAATAATATTAATATTATTAATTCTAATACGTCAATGTCCTTGAGAAATATCAGTTTGTAGGCATATAGTAGAAATGAAATAATTTTATTCCTTTAGAACTTGTGTCCGGTTTGAGAAATAATACCGTCCGTCATAAAATCCCTTTATAGCGGGTAAACACTACGAATTTTTTGTCCAATTTCGATAAAATGTTACTATTTCAGGGATTATGCATTTTGGCATGGAGATGGTCCCCATGGAAAATCGTCCCCGGACCCAGATCTTACTAGGTAGATATTGTTGTTTCGAGATCAGCTACTAGGTGGGTATGCAACATCAGGTTATCGGTACGAGACTAGGAGGAAGCTATGTGCCACACCCACGTGGCAAACTTCTTTTGACCGTGATAAGCGAAAACAGTGCTTCCGCTATCTGGTAGGCTCGGACGCTGTAACCACGGATATGACCGGAATAACATTCTTGGTATTACCATAACGAGCTTTCGATAACATTTATCGAATAAACTGAAATACCAAATCAACACTAGCTGGTAGTCCAACCTCCAGCAGGGTAGTACCAGATTGATGCCAAAGTCTGGGTTCACATTGATTGAAGGTTTCGTGGTTGAAGGACATGTCGACGTAGTACGCAGTTTGGCCGCTCGAAGCGCTAACGATGCCTTGTTCCGTATCGCCTGTCGGGGATTGTTTTGTTGGCTGCACTGACGAAGGTCAATTCCCTTTGAAATCGAGTCCGTCCCCGAGGTTGTTATGTGACGTCAGAGTTATGGACTGTCGACCAGTCTTGTATGCAGTGTGATGGGTGAAATGTTGTTGGGAACATGTCCCTTTTCTTTATTCCGCAGTCTTTCGTATTCCTATTTAGATGTAAGTTCCGGTGGAAAACCTCGGTCGCGCTGGTGATACCCGCATTTCTCTGTGCCCTCGCATCCTTGGCCGAGCCCGTCTCTACGGGAGCTGTCAGCGCCCCTTTCAAGTGCAGCGATATCAGATGCTACAACGGTGAATGCTTCAATGGCACTTGCGTTTGCCACGACGGGTGGCGGGGCCCTTCCTGCCAGTGGTGCACAGGAAAAGTCAAGTAAGTCCCCAGCAATTTCCGCAATTTCCCTCACGAAGGCAACCCAAGGACCCGAAACCCCAATGCCCTAACCGCAACTTTCCCAAAAAAAATCAACTTTCACACTATCCGTTTCGACCTATAAAATTCTTTTACGAAACCACATCCACCCTCAGAATTTCGTTAGCAAGTTGAAATTCATTCCCGAGACTTGACTTGAACTTATTCTTGGAAGGTTTCGGGATTATCATAGTATTTTTCGCCTTCACCTACTGCATTCCCCTGCTTGACCTACAAACTAGCTGTGCACCAGCTTCTTCCTCATTACTTTCAGAAATCATTATTCTTTTTGGTTACCTGTTCGGTGTCAATTATCTCTCTTTACTCAACTGCGGTTTCCCTTCGTGGTAATCTTCATTTGGAAATTTATAAGCGCCACCTCCTATGTAGAGTCTCGAAATGGTAGAAGATTTTGGTTCCCATCTGAAGAACCTTGATATCGTGATGTTCAGGATTTGTGTACTATGTTGATGGTAGTTGTAATCAGTGTTGGGCAAAAATTAGCTATAGCTAACAGCTAAAAGCTACAGCTAAATTAGCTACGATTTAGCTGAAGCTAACAGTAAATATTTAGCTATTAGCTGTCGAGGAACAGCTAAAATTTCTAGCTAAATTAGCTATTAGTCGAAAACTTATAGCTAACAGATTTAGCTGCGGTGATTTACCTGTTCCTCAACAGCTAATAGCTTTAGCTGTTGCTGACAACTAATAGCTAATAGTTAACGCTGAAAAAAATTATTTCTCCACACGAACAGCTAGTAGCTAATCTAACCATTTCAGTTTTAGCTGGCATCAGAATTAGCTTTGGAACATATTATCGAATGAATTCCACTGATATTACCACAAACCCAATTTGACCTTTTCTCTTCTCTGGCCACTTAAAACCCAAATCTGAAATATAACGTATTTTTTTGTTAGGCATTACTTTTATGGGTGACTACTATTCTCGATCACCTTGAGAAAAGTTTTGTTAAATGTTTTAAATGTTAATTAAATGTTAATTAAAATTTTAAATTTTTAATTCATTGTTTGAATTTTGATTTATTTGATCCTAAAAAAAAAAAAATTTAGTAAGATTTTTAGTTGTTTTGTGACCTGTTCAAAACATGTTTGACACACACACGAGAAAACATTTTTTAAGATCAAATAAATCAAAATTAAAACAATGAATTAAAAATTTAAAACATACTGAATTTAACAAAACTTCAACCATAAAAGTAATATCTAACAGTAAAAATACGTTATGTTTCAATTACAATTTACCCGACTTTTTTGCAAGATTTGGGTTTTAAGTGGCCAGAGAAGAGAAAAGGTCAAATTGGGTTTGTGGTAATATCAGTGGAATTCATTCGATAAAATGTTCCAAAGCTAATTCTGATGCCAGCTAAAACTGAAATTGTTAGATTAGCTAGTAGCTGTTCGTGTAGAGGAATACATTTTTTTCAGCGTTAGCTATTAGAGAGTTCCTAAAGACGATTTTGGCATAACGGCGAAGCTAACGGCGATCGTAGATCACCTTCTGCGCATGCGCAGAAAATTACGGCGATCAAATAACGTCCGAGCACATAACGGCGAACGTTCTGGCCGCTAACTTACGGCGATCTTGCTAACGTCGATGTGACTAACGGCCGCCGTTAGAGCAGAGTGAACCTGACATGCGGATAACAGTTTTGCAACCACCAACATCAATTTCAAAACAAACCTCACCTCATGTTCACGATTGTAAGGCAGATCAAAGCGAGGAACAACGACAACTTTCAGTGTTAGTAAAATTACAAGTAAATTTTAGATATTTTTGTACTCTGCTAACAGAATCTGATGATGCATGTCAGTGGGGAGTTAGGTGTGAAATTAAACGTACCTTGGTAGCTTGTCTTTATGAAAAAACGCTCTTTATTTTCTAACCTATCCGAAGTCAAATTTCAGTTTCCGAGTAGCTGTGCATTTTTTCCGTATTATGGGTTATTAGTTTTGTTAATTAAATGATTGTGAGAATAAAATTGATACATACGTATATAATTTCTGGTAAATATTTAAAAAATAATATCCGATCGTCATAATGAGTGGTTTTTTGACGTTTTATTATTTTTCGAACTGATTTTTTATTAACTAATTATATTAATTGATATTATTATTAATATTAATTAATATAACTACGTAGGCACTTTATTAAACCTAGTCTAGAAAGTATTTCCAATGGAATTGAGTTTTTGACAACCCAGCAAATTATCAACAGAATTTTTTATATCAATATTGAATGATGATGTCCATGTGACAGTAAGTGAGATTAAAACAATAAAAAATACTTATATCGTCATTTTCGGAAATTGTTAGGTTCCTACCTTAAAATTAAAATAGTTGAGTTAAAAAATAGGTAGTTAATTTTTAATTATTCTATAAAATGTGTACCTATCTGCATAAAAACTTCCAAAAATTAAGAAAAACCCTAAAATTGATAATTTTTGTTCAAATAATCACGCTGATAGTCGTATTTTATACCAACTTACCTTCTTTTACCTGAAAAACTATTTACCACGAATTTATGATTCTTTTAATATCCGTAATCGACATAGTTTGATGACGTATTACGAGATAGATGAAAATTGTAACATGAAATTGACTTGATATTGAAATATGAATGTGAAGGTAGAAAGAACTTAGGTTATATTAAATCTTTCGTTTTATTGAATACCATAATATTATAATGTTCATTCAGTCTTTTAAGTTAGGTACATGAAACTTTACATGAGTAAAATAGCGATTCATCAATTTTGAAGATATATTGGGTTGAGTGAAATAAATATATTTTGTTCTGAAAAGACATCGGGAACTCCGAAATGTTCGTTAGTAGGTAGGTACTCGTTTCCCGGAATCTGGAACAAAATTTATACCGCACAGAATTAGGGATTTTGCTATTCTCTTCTCACTCAAAGTAGTTGAAAATACCAATAAGTCGGTAGGCTATGTGTGAGTACCTATCACAGTAAATAACAATACGATTCCTTACCTTGTAGTAAGATAGACTTGGCAGTGAGAAACGCCCGTACTCCGAGAGCCGCCGTCTTCGTGGAACGTTTTCGACGTACGTCTCCAGCACAGTGATCATATCTTCAGCGGAAAGTAGACCCGCAACGTACAAATTCATAAAATGATCCATCGCGAACAAACACCTTGACAAGATGTACTTGAAATAGCGAACAACGAACTTGAAAAACGAAGGCAGTCAACAGTAGAGAACTGAGGATCTAACGGCGAAGCCAGAAATTCCTGTCTCTTTAACTTTCGCGTCACTTTTGTCATCGCCGTAAAATTGTTCAACATCGCCGTTATTTTCGCTAACGTTCATCAAGGGTTAGCATCCGATTTGACTCGCCCAAGACAGATCCATAACGGCGATGCCTGTAACGTTCGCCGTTAAGCAAGATGCAGTTTAGGAACTCTCTATTAGTTGTCAGCTACAGCTAAATCAATTAGCTATTAGCTGTCGAGGAACAGCTAAATCACCGCAGCATCTGTTAGCTGTAAGTTTTCGACTAATAGCTAATTTAGCTGGAAATTTTAGCTGTTCCTCAACAGCTAATAGCTAAATTTATCTTCTAGCTATTAAAAAAAGCTATAAGCAAATTTAGCTATTAGTTGAAAAATTAACTAGCTAATAAATTAGTTAGCTAATGCTCAACTTTGGTTGTAATCTGAAGAAATAAGCTAACCTTGGTATAATAAGTAGGCAAAAAACGCTGACCAAACTGGGCAGCTGATGTTGATGAATATCTTGTATTTGTAAGTAGTCATTTGTAACTTGAATGAACGTTGCTGAAGAGGTTGAGAAGGGCTTTGTTTATAAAAGCTCACTGTGTGGGGCATCCAGGGTGATTCCCATTCTGGACCCTGCGTTTTAGAGAATATTTACCTCAGACCAAGGGAAATAGGCCATCCATGATCTTACCTGCTAACTATATTATATTATGACGTACAAGGTCGGATTGATTAGCAAATTTATAAGCGCCACCTCCTACCTACGTATAGTCTCGAAATGATAGTAGGTAGGTTTTGGTTCCTGTCTGAAGAATCTTGACATCGTGATGGTCATTTGAAGTATCTCACTCCCATTGGTGTCCAGCAATCGAGGTTGTCCATCAAAACTGAAAAATCCAACTCATATACCCCTGCATTGAACCTCCAATGGGGTATTTCAGTCAATTTTTTAAATTTATTTTTTCAAAAGAGTAAGGCTCAGGAATAACGGTAATCGGGTCTGTTCGTCGAGAAAATGTTTTTAAAAAATCAGAGAAGCTAAGGAAAGTTGGAGATTTGAACGGTGTGACGTAGCTAGCCAATCGTGACGTACCTGGCCAACTGTCTTTGAAAAAAGTATCCATCCACAGAAACCCTTGGAGGACGTCTTGGATACTACAAAATTCTACTCACACACGCGGGCAGCATAAGTGTGAGTGCATTTATGGCGGTCCGCCTTTTTCAAACGTGTGATCTCTTTAATCAATTTTTCTACCACATGTTATAGTATCATTGGGCTTAAAGTTGTAGTATATATACTACCTATATATAGGTTTTCAAGGGTGCTGAATCCAAATTTGAGGTCAAAAACCTGAATTTCCGACCCACCGAAATACCCCATTATGTTATACCATCCTGCATTATAATCCTTGCACGGTAACGATCAGAGTCACTTATTCCCAATCCTGCTGAATTCAAATTTTAAACTTGAAAGTGTAATATTTTGGATTTAGGGTAAATAATTATCGACTCCTAATAGTCATTTCATTGAACATTTTTATTGAGGGAATTGAAAATTTTATGTTTGGTAAGTAGGCAAAGGTGCGAATAAGTAATTAAGATAGTGAGTAAGTAAGTAAAACAAGTCTACCGTGAGGATGCTTTCTCGTGTCGATGAAATGATGATTACGATCCATATGAGCCAAGTGGCATAAGTCAAATTTCGGATGAAACGGAGATAAGTGCGGAAACGTAATATGAACATTCAGCTTCGTTTATTGCCCTAGTGGCATAAGTCTAGCGCTTCGAGAATAGCCCAAGAGAAGGCATCACAAGTTCAATGGGCAACATAAATTTGGGAGTTTTTCAGTAAGCTGGACGCAACAAATGCTTTATCTCAAAAACAGATTTGCTGGCTTTTTTTAGGCTCATTTATACCTGAGTAAATAATGATATTATAAAAAGCATGCATTATAGAAAGCATGAAAATTATGTTTATCAAATTCGAAGTTCAGTGTACTTAATTGCGCAGAGGCTAATTACCATGGATTCGGAGCGACGCGATTCATAGGGATATACGAGAGTCATCCAGAAACGTTTATAACACTTGAAAATTAATGCTTTTATGTAATGTAATTTACGGAATACTTCACAAATCTGCTTAACTAGTTTTCTACGTAGTCCTAAGTGACTTCGAGACATTTCTGTAGCCCTCAGGGCACACTTGGGCGCTGATTTTCCAAGCCAGTGTCATAGACCTCCGTCGCCACGTCTTTTAACCACTTCTGAACGGTTTCCTGATGGTCTGCAAATCTTTTTCCTTCAATTTAGTGAACTAAGGAGACTATGGAGAGTGGAAGATCATGTCTTATCCGATGAAGCCAAAATTTGTTGGTTGATTCATGCCTTGCATTGATGTGAAGGAGGCTGTCTTCCTTGGCTACCCCCATCTACGATCCTGAATCGCTCTTCCGAGTTTTTTAAGGGTATTGCAGCATAAATTCGACCCTTCAGATCTCAAAAGACAGATGCCTTGACTTCACAGGCTGAAAGCGTTTTAAACTTCTTGGCAGCAGGGGAGGCTGGATGAAGCCATTGAAGTGTTTTCTGGGTTCTGGGGTGTAGCGACACAACCCACGCATCCCCCGTCACAATAGAATCCAGAAATGCTTCTCCTTCCTGAGCGAAACGTTTCTCAAATTCGCGTACTGAGATGGACGACGCCTCGTTTGATGACGAAATGTTGCTGGTGTTCCTCTGTGATCATTCTCGCACACATCTTCTTGTCACCGAGTTTTTCCTTTACAATAACATCCAGGAGACTCCGAGAAATGCCAGGAAATTTTGCTACAATGTCACCAATCTTCACACGAAAGTCCAGTCGCACTTCTCTCTTTTTGAACAAATTCGTTAAAAATCACTGGTGGTCTCCCACTCAGCTCATCATGGGTATCAGTTCGGCCTTCTCTTACCTGCCCTACACACTTCATGACTTGTCGACTAGTATCTCTACCTTACACTTCCACAATCTTGCGATAGATATCCACGGCGGTATTTTTCTGTAAAGTCGAAACAGGATGACCGTAGACGAGAGGTGCCGGGAACTGGCGCCGACCCCTCCATTTCAACCCAACTCCAGCAATCCCTGAAATTTGATTGTAATCGGATGTCTACTGTTGAAGTTTTGCTTATTGAAATAATTTTACGTGCCTGTGGCTACGTTCGGTCGTGGGATTGAAATTCTTTGGGAACTATTTTGAAAGCTAGATGTAAAATGGGGAGTGATTTCCGAAACCGACTCACCAACAAGTTTGAAAATCATTATAACGAGTCAACTATGTATATCTGTAGACATTTGATAATCGATGTTTGAATAAACTCGATCGATAATGGATCAATAAATATTAATAAACGTTGTTCTATTTCGTGAACACTGAGAATGCGATGGGTTGAGGTTCCAGTGGCGTAGAGTCCTCTATCGTAGACCTCGAAATTGGATTTCGTCTTGTCGGATGATGAGAGCCATCAGTACCCTTCCTAGTACAAATCAACCGAACTGTAGATACCTCGTACTTATTAGATGTCGTAATTTCGCTGTAAAAGGTGGAATAATAGGGAAGAACAACACCCATGTTCTCTCTGTTACCAGTGATACAAAAAAATTTCACTTGAAAAACATTTTGGTTCATGATTTTTATTAATAAATCTTTGGAATCGAGCAGAAAAAATTGTATCCCCCTCCTCTCAAAATTTCTTTGTTTACCTCTCGAGGAACGTAGAATCAAACAATCGAAGAAAACACACAAACGCGACACTTTCCTTAGTTGCCATTGACCGATTTCGATGAAATTTGGTGTATGGGTTCCATATGGGGTCTAGTTGACTGTAAAGCTTTTGGTTAGTGTCGTTCACTCCTGTGGTGGAAAAAATAGGGGTTGAAATTCTCAAAACTCCCTAGCTCTAAAAACTTTTTATGTAAAGGCATTTTTCATAAATTCAAAATATTATTGGATTTTTAACGTTTAATAATATTTGCAGCTTTTATTTCTTAACAATCATCAAAGTTTTGAATAAATTCGAAAGGAATTATGTGCCGAAACAATAAGGGTTTATTATCATAACCACGTGGTACCCAACACCTTAATTGGTACTCTTTTATGGTACTTCCTGTGCAAATTACAGCGCCATGAGAGTATTTACTCTTATTTGGATTGGTAGGGTTCCCGTTCTTTTATATTCTAAACTGTTCTGATTTTTGGAAGGAAATTTTTTTTCTTTCGATAATTCACTCTTTGACTGTAAGTTATACGTATTGGATGAGCTCAATATTCTGTTATAATATTCGAAATTGCTTAGGTATGCCAAATATGAATCGAAAAGCCAATCAGGGATCAATGTTAAATCGACCCACGGCTATTTAAAAAGCATCTGGTTAGGTGGTCATAGAGGCTAAAAGTTACTGAAGGAATTTCGAATTTTCAATTCCACACAACTAGGCGATTTTGCAGATAACCATCCGGTTCAACCAAAGCGTCAGGAACTTCTGTATCGAAGCAATAACCCCTCATTCTCTTGAAGGACTCCCTCTCCTCTTGTCCACCTCCATGTAGAGACCATGGGGCCATCAGAGGTGCCCTATGGATGGATATTATTAGATAAGTTCTGTTCCACTCCCCCCCATCATGGATCTACGCCACTGGAACCAATTTACTTTTTTTTAAAAACCAAATTCCTGAAAAAATCTACCACAACTACGTGACTCCTCATTGTTCATTGAAACGTCAGACATAACATTCTGCTTGAAGCTTTCGTTACGTTCGTCTAGTTGGTTTCCCAATTTAAAAACTCCAGTTGATTCAGGGTGAAAGAGTCATGGATCTGGAGACCACTTCCTCATGGATAAATCATGAATTTTGATTACCTTCTGCAGAAGAAGTTCAGGATCGGGAGATGATGAATCTATCGACACCTCAAGTCGTCGAGGTAGGGATGTTAAGGCTAAATGTCACGATGTTTTAGTGTGATTCTGAAATGAGGGATGGCAGCACCATCGGGGCCGAATTTCGTTTACTCCTCAGTTGAGAACGGATCAAGATATTTTAGTTCTGCAAACGGATTTCTTGTCAAGATCACCGTAGAATTCCGGGTAATTGGTTTAGAAAGTGTGCAAAAATTTTTTGCACACAGTTCCAGCAAAAATTTGTTCAAATTTTGAACATTTTCAAAAAGTGGCCTTATAGCCACTTGCAGAACCTTCATCAGAATACGAATCCGTTTGCGGAATTTTTCTAACTTGATCATAGCCGTCGGATTCACGTTTTTACGATTTGGAGAGGTGGCGAGGGAGGGCGATCATGGGCTGGGGGGGAGGGCGACGATCAAACGCCCCGCCGCCCGCCCGACCTTCACATTCATGTTTTGCTAGTATGCACCCTTTGGTCTCTATTCCTTTTCCTGGCCTCCTAATAGGTAGCTACCATCAACCTTCCCATTTCCAACTCCTCTGTCTTGAGGTTGATCGAATTGGGCGAAATTTCCATAAAAAGCAAGACATAGACAAATAACTTATGAGAAAGATTCTGCATTAATTTGATTTAGATAATGGTTTGCACTACTAAACAGTTGGTTCAGAAATTGTGGTAATTTCAGTTCACTGTACATGGACTAGGTAGGTACCTACTTAGTTGTTCAAGTTTCGTTGTACAAAATCTAGTTGCAAAAGCCATCTCACACCGTTCTAGTTGCACTAGCAATAGATGGTTTGAGGAGCTAATTCTTGACGTTTGACGTTGATTTCCAAATTTTGTGAACAGCTAATGACGATGAAAAAATAATTAGTAGGTAATTCACTCTGCAATAGTGTTGAAAAAGGTAAAAACACCTGTTCATTATTTACCAAAAATTCAAATATCTTTGAAATAATATCAAAATAAATCTAAATAATTGAAACTAAAATCCCCCGTGTCTGAATTTTTATTCTCGAATTCTCTCTTCTAAGAGTTAAATTATCAATTTTCTCTGTTTTTTAATGTCATTTTTGATTTCATGTAATTATAACTCAAATTACAAACATGACTGTCCCAAAATTACCGTTAGTGCACTAATAAATATCCTAGAACTAGGGATAGTGCTGTGGTCTTACAAGGTAATTACCATATAGATGGCAACCCTACGTGTTTACCTTTTCGGATTACTCAAAAAGTTCGAGAAGAGTTCAAGGTCGCACACGTTTCTCATTCGCTAGCGATCCCGGGTACATCGGGCACTGTTGACGTTCGAATACTATAGGCAGCAGTACTTTCGTCTAATTCGTATGATAATATCACTCAGCAATCATCTACATATATTATATGTAGAAATAATGGCTTTTCAAGGATTTAATGTTTGCGCATGCGCAGATGCTTTTGTCAATTTGGAGGCCGTGATTTTAGTAGACCATCGGCACCCCAATCTCCATAATCCCTGAAAATGTCATCGAAATCAGATGGGGAATGAAGAAGTTAAGACTGTTACAATTCACGTTTTCGCTTGCGCAGTCACTACTATTAGTGCGGGAGTGATTATTTTCATAGGGGACCATCTGCTCGCCAACCCGCACAATTCCTGAAAATTTCGTCGAAATCGGACAATAACTTCTTATAGTTCTGCCCGATACAAGGATTTCACGACAGATTCAAAGACAGATAGACACGGAACCAAAATTGTTCAGGAAGTTGTAGTTGTAGAGCGCGAGTGGAAATTTTGATTTTGGAGATATTTTTTTTCTTCATCCTTGAAAAGTTAGAACAATACTTCCGCTACTATTGTTTTCACTTTTCAACGTTTAAAAAAGTACCTACCTCCTTAGGTTTGGATTCCTACTCGAGTTTTATGTTTTAGACCTTCCTGAACAATTTTGGTTCCGTGTCTGCCTGTCTGTCATGAAATCCTTGTAACACCCGAAACTATACGAAGTTGATGTCCAATTTCGATGAAAATTGTTGAGGGGTATTATGCGAGTTGACGAGTAGACGATCCCCTATGAAAATCATCGCCCCAGTATCAATCAATAACATGTATAACATGCTACCAAACCATTATCAGAATCTTTCTCATAAGTTATTTGTCTATGTGTCTTGATTTTTATGGAAATTTCGCCCAATTCGATCAACCTCAAGACAGAGGAGTTGGAAATGGGAAGGTTGATGGTAGCTACCTATTAGGAGGCCAGGAAAAGGAATAGAGACCAAAGGGTGCATACTAGCAAAACATGAATGTGAAGGTCGGGCGGGCGGCGGGGCGTTTGATCGCCGCCCTCCCCCCCAGCCCATGATCGCCCCCCTCGCCACCTCTCCAAATCGTAAAAACGTGAATCCGACGGCTATGATCAAGTTAGAAAAATTCCGCAAACGGATTCGTATTCTGATGAAGGTTCTGCAAGTGGCTATAAGGCCACTTTTCGAAAATGTTCAAAATTTGAACAAATTTTTGCTGGAACTGTGTGCAAAAAATTTTTGCACTCTTTCTAAACCAATTACCCGGAATTCTACGGTGATCTTGACAAGAAATCCGTTTGCAGAACTAAAATATCTCGATCCGTTCTCAACTGAGGAGTAAACGAAATTTTCTTCATTTTGGTGCTGCCACGTGGTGGCAGATTTCACAACTAAAGTCGGGACATTTAGCCTTAAGCATGTGCTTAGAGGGAAGGGACGGATTGGGACGCCAACGTAGCTGGCGTTCTAAGCAGCTCACCTATTAACCAGAGATTCTGCTTCTTCACTAACGAAGTCGAAGAGAACCTTATGTTCGTTTATTTTGCTGTTCGTTGTTCGATTACGTAGCTGCCTCTCAAAACGTCAGCTTCAACTTTTGATACTAATTTCGACACAGTATGTATACCTAAGCCGGTACTGTTGCTACAGAATTTATTCTGTCTCATCTACATAGCGTTCGGAAATATAACATCAGTTCACACCCAGAAGTACCTGCAGTAGGCGTCAGGTTCATTCCAAGTCTGTGTCCTACCGTCCAATTTAATTTTCAAGGGTGTTGTCCCAATGTATTCCGTCCAGTTACCTATTACTTAACACCTGGTACGTATTAGAAAAAGATTAATTGAATGAATCATTGTTCGTGTCAACAATGACATAACGCTCATGTATAACCAGTAATGTCTAGGGTGTCATCAGGTGATAATATGAATAGAGTAATTCTCGAGAACTCAAATCTTAAGAAACTCTTGATCGGTCGAATAAATCATAAGTAAGTGATTTCGTAACTTCTTGTATTGCCCTCAAATATTGTGATCAGTTACAATCAAACAAATAATTATTTTGGAACGAAAAATCATCTACTGGAATTCAAAGTAGGTATATCTATCTAATAATCTAATATCTAATATCCATCTAACATCTAATAATCTAATATCCATGATAAGACTTCGTGGTGTCCTGTTAATTGGTGAGCTGCCTAGTCCGTTGGTTCTGCTCCCCATTCACTCCTTTACTCCCCGACTCCAGCCTCCTGATTCTGGCACATCAGCCACTGTTCCTGGTGTATCATGAAGAAGAGCCTCAGACCTCAGCCGTACAATCTTGACTTTGTTCGCTGACAACTTTTCAAACTTCGTATTGCATTCAAGGGACTTCACTGCTCTTGGATTTCTCGAAGTCCTTAACAACCGTAACCGTTCACTTGGGTTAAGACTTATTTGAATAAAGATATCTCTTATTTGGATTTTTTCTTCCGATTGAAGTATCCAATTTTCATCCACGAATGTATGGATTGTAAGTTCAGTACAGATTAAAGAAGATTATGGAACCAGTCGCTTTTATCCTCTAGGTATTCTAGGTTTTGTCAGTGAATTATGTCAAGATCTCTGGCCCTTTTTTCGTAATTTTGTACCAACATGTACGTACGTAGGTACATTACGATTAATTCGTTGTAATATTGATTGGAAACATGATTGCAAATCCAGATTTGTGGACTCATCTGAAGACAAAGCATGGTCAATCGTGACACAAAAACACGAACTCAAAAAGCCAGAGTAGGTTGGAGGTAGTCAATCATCGGGGACAATGAATGTTAGATAGATAGATAATCTTTATTGCTCCGTAGATAAATACATCCATAGCAATATTACTTCATTATTTAGCCAGTATATTTTTATAAAAATTGAAATAAAATAAAATAAAGTTGGACCTTCTTATTGTTGTGAGACACATTGCAACAAACAACATAATTTTTGTTTATATTTTGCTTTCATCTACTTCTATGGGGTTGTAATCATTGTTATTAATACGTTATGAGTCAATAATCATTGACCGGATTTCACTGGCTTCACTTAAGTAAAAAACGTCTGCCAAGTTGGGTGGGCAGTATAGCTTCCTCACTCATTGTAACATGGACGTATAGAATCAGTTGGCGAAAAACAGGAGTGGAAATGGCCTTGGAGCTCACTCAGCTGATCAGTGACCACTCAGGCACCTTCAGCATTCTCCATTGACCCTGCCTCTCAAATTTCAGCTTCCTGCGTTCAACAGGAGAGAAAATGGCCTTGGAGCTCACTCAGCTGATCCGAAGGTGCTGAAATTTATAGGGGACCGTCTAGGACCTAACCCGCACAATCCCTGAAAATTTCATCAAAATCGGACCACAGGTTAGTATAGTTTTGCCCGGGACAAGGATTGACCACAGACAGACAGACAGACCGACAGACAGACAGACACGGAACCAAAATTGTTCGGGAAGCTCTAAAACGCAAAAAGCAAGTGGAAATTTTGATTTTTGAGGACATTTTTTTTTTCACTTCTTTCACGAATACAAAGCTTCCCTACCTTCGGTAGTGAGGAAGCAAAAATAACCTGTTCCCTACGTTTCGATCCCATGTTGTCATTAAACGTTTGTATTGTTCAGTGAGTGATAGAGGCAATTCGAGCACTGGGAGCAGAAACTTCGCCCTGGGGATGGACGTCATAGGGCACTGTAAGACAAAGTGGAGTGCTGTGTCTTCCACATCCCAGTTGCAGATGGGGCATGAGGATGGCGAAAATTGGATCTTGACCCCCGCAACTAGCATCTTAGCTCCGTGCTTACCAAGCACACGTAATTGGGCCAGCGGGCGGAGGATAAACATCGGCCAGTCCCGAGTAAGATAGTGTTGGGGTTGGAGTGAGGCTTCCTGGTAGGCAGATGATCCATAGTCTGGACAGGCTCGAGAGGCCACCGCCATTTGCAGATCGAGGTTCCTTGAGATGAATGGCATGGAGTTCAGGAGGCTAATAAGCGTGTAGCGGTCAGCAGACAACAGACCAATGTCAGCGGGCAAGCTTGCTCCAAATGCCTCCACAGCTCCCCGAAGCTGTCCAAACCAGTTGTAACTGGGGTTGCATGTTGGCAGCTTAGAGAGAAAAATGAGGCGTTCCATGCACATTCTAGGCAAGCGGTCCGGTGGCATGCTAATGACCTTGAGCATCCAATTAATCGCATCCCTCAATATGATGGTACTAAGGGAAAGCACACCCACCTCCGTGCACACTACTGCATTAGGGGTACTCCCAGGGAGTAGCAGAATGCGCTTATAAAGGCCAACCTGCACACACTCCAGTGCCTCTCCGTACCGAAGTGCCCAAACTGAGGAACCATACATCAGCACGGACCTCACCAATGCTACAAATATCTTTGTCCAGGCAGACCAAGAGCTGACCCCTGCTCTGACCAAGATACTCACAAGTGCTGCGGCGGCAGCATTTGCCCGACTCATAAAGTGACTGCTTGCTCCTGAGAAAACAGCAGAGCTGCTGAAGGGCACACCCAGATAGGTGGGACAATGAGTGTTTCTATAAATTGCTCAAAAATTTAGTATGAAACACGAACTTGAATAGCCGGAGATAGTTGACAATAGATAATGGAGATAGTTTTGCATTCATGTTTTTAGCGATTGATCAAAAATTTAGTCAGAATAACGAACCTGAAAAGCCTGAGTAGGTGCAAGCTAGATAATCTGGATAGTTTGCATTCATGTTTCTTGTGATTTATTGAACAGAAAATCAGATTTCATTTTCTTTAACTGATTCTCTTGCCAACCACGAGTTTTAAATCTTCTCACTATCTTTTTACTGCATCTTACCTACAGCTGTAGCCTCGCTCGTTAGGGCGTGAATCTTTCGGCGGCGAGTGTGCCAAAACCGGCTACTGCGGGAAGCCGTATTTTCGTGCGAGCCGGCCTCAGCCGGTAGGCAATGGGAAGCCATGAGCAAAATCATCAGAACAAATTCTGATCTTCCCTTTGCAGCTGATGACGCCAGGAATGGCAGTCAGACGAAAATCCAATCTGAAATGGTTGTTTACCTTTTTT
This sequence comes from Apolygus lucorum, assembly GCA_009739505.2. Taxonomy (NCBI): domain Eukaryota; kingdom Metazoa; phylum Arthropoda; class Insecta; order Hemiptera; family Miridae; genus Apolygus; species Apolygus lucorum. The sequence goes on along the minus strand of CM019180.2, from coordinate 48,077,832 downwards.
TAACTACCTACCATTAATATTTCCTAAAATTTCTCAAACCTCAACTTAGATGTTGGTTAGGTTGGCGTTCATGAACATATTGTGTTTTTCGCGATTGCTTGATCGACACGTCGTCAGACCAATGTGTTTCTAGTGTTTATGTCACTTCTAGACGCGAATAATGCAAATTGCAATGCACGGCACATCCCTCCTGAACTCGGACTCAAGGGCAATCGCCATTTAAGCCCAGGCGTTCCTGCAGCCCCCGCTTCCGTATTCTGTTGACAGATTTTCAGTCCAGATGTGTTATTCGTAACAAGGCCATTTCACTTGGAAATGTTTCTTGAACCTAAAGTATTAAAGTGCATATTGAACAATGAAATTCTAAGTCTTCCTTAGTCCCTCAATTTATTGCACAACTAGTTTGTTGTGGAATGCTTCTCTCGGATAATCCAGGTGTGAATTTTCACTAATAGTGTCCAAATTTTTATCATAGCTCCTCCACTCAAGTCCATGAGTGTTCAAGATAAATTAAGATGGATCTGTGGTACGAAAGGAGACCTGGAATGAATAGAATTAGTTGGATTTATAGAAATCACGAAGTCTACACCAGGGTGTGAGAAATATGTTGCGGACAAACTCCACTGGATACGGCTTCATCAATGTTTAACCATTCTAAAGAGGATGGGGCGCTAAATGTTCCAAGTCTAGGTTTTGGTGATACGGATCGGAAGTTACTACCTATTTCATACTTTCAGGTTTAGAAAAGCTCTCTGTAAGAGAAAGTGAATTGGTTCTCGGAAAGAATATTGTAAGGTTCTCGGTTCCATCGCAGAAAAGATAATTAAACGAAACATTATTAATGACTTCATTGTTCGGCAGTTAGCCGAAATAATTCGGCTCTCAATTAGATCGAAGGAGAGGAATGCGTAGGCTTTGTCGAACACTTCTTTCAATCGATGACGTTATTATGCCGACATTATGAGAAAACTGTCGTGTCTCCAGAGTTGAATCAATCGGGAGTTGTCTCGCTCTGTAAAAGGGTGGAAATAAGTGGAAGGTACCTAATTAGTTACTACTGAACTTTCAAAGAAATGATAATTGTTGATTGTATAATGTTGACTCTAACGAATTTGTTAGTTGGTGTACAGACTGTTCCTATTGGCCAAATTTCAGGGATCTAGGATTAACTTGGGAAAATTATCTTAATGTCTCAAAGCTGGTCTGAGTTTCTCCTAATACCTTTCTGTAGCCGAATTTCAGCGCTGTTGGATGAACCAGAGAGAAAATAGTTTTATCTCTCCCAGCTGATCTGAGTTCTTCTTAATATCCTCCAGTAGCCAAATTTCACCGCTCCAGGATGAACCAGAGAGAACTAAGTTTCATCGCCCTCAGCTGATCTTACTTCCTCCTAATATCTTCCGTTGGCCAAATTTCAAGGATCTTGGATGAACTTGGAAAATTTTCTTTGTCTCATAGCTGATCTGAGCTCCTTCTAATATTTTCCAGTAGTATCCAAATTTCAGCGTGCCGGTATGAACCAAGGAAAATTAAGTTTTATCGTTCCCAACTGATCTGAGTTCTTCCTAATATCCTCCAGTAGCCAAATTTCACCGCTCCAGGATGAACCAGAGAGAACTAAGTTTCATCGCCCTCAGCTGATCTTACTTCCTCCTAATATCTTCCGTTGGCCAAATTTCAAGGATCTTGGATGAACTTGGAAAATTTTCTTTGTCTCATAGCTGATCTGAGCTCCTTCTAATATTTTCCAGTAGTATCCAAATTTCAGCGTGCCGGTATGAACCAGAGAAAATTAAGTTTTATCGTTCCCAACTGATCTGAGTTCTTCCTAATATACTCCAGTAGCCAAATTTCACCGCTCTAGAATGAACCAGAGAGAACTAAGTTTCATCGCCCTCAGCTGATCTTACTTCCTCCTAATATCTTCCGTTGGCGAAATTTCAAGGATCTAGGATGACATTGGACAATTTTCTTTCTCTCACAGCTGATCTGAGTTCCTTCTAATATCTTTTAGTATCCAAATTTAAGCCTGCCAGGATGAACCAGAGAAAATTGAGTTTTATCACTCCCAGCTAATTTGAGTTCCTCCCAATAACCTTCGGTGGTACCCAAATTCCAAAGCTCTAGTGATTATGGAAGAAATCAGCTCTCGCTCCCTGAGATGATCTGATTCTTTCCAAAAATCTTGGGAAGTCTGTATATAAATTCCTAGCACTCTTGAATGAACAGGAGTATCGCTTATTCCGCCGATCTCTGATTCTCAAAATCACTCCTTGCAGGTCTAACTTTTGACATATTAAAAGTAGTTTTTATCGATTACTCAGCTGATGTGAAGATTGTCGTTACTAAGTTCTATTTCCCCCATTTATTTCGAATGTTATGAGTAAGGTTGATATTTGAGAAACGAATTTTCCCTATTACCAACGTGTTTACTCTGTCACCAAAGATGGCCGAATACATAAGGTTGAAGGCGTGTTCTCAGTTTATCATAACCACTTCAACTGATAGAAAAAGCTTATCGAAATCGATTCGAAAAACAGCTGTATACTGAAACACCTTGTCTTCAAATGCTATCTCCTAACTTAGATGGTAGTCCAAATTTGCAAAATGGATAGGATAATCGCATTTTTCGACACTTTTTGAGGGAGATCAGACGTTAGAGATGACATAGAACATGAAAATGGCAGTAAGTTAACGTTGCATGGGAATGTAATATATTATGAATCCGGAAGCAGTTCAATTCGAGTGTCGAACAAGATAAGTATCATTAATCGTCATTCTAATCTCTAGGTAGGCACTTTAATAATAATACATTATATCTATCTAGGCGCAGTGCTACCCAATCAACTGGCGAAGTTGTTTTGTTTCTAAAAAATGAAACTGCCATCTGTTTTGCTAGCATTTCATCATTTTCCGATTTGTTTAATGAACCGGTTCCCATGAAAACACATAAGTTAAGGCCAGTCGACCCGGAAGATCTGGATTGGTGACCGCTAGAGGGCGGTACTACAGGTCTCGATAAGTTTTCAGGTTAGGCCGTGGGAGAACCCCGCTCCACTTGAGCGGGTGAGGCAATAAGTAGCTATGAGCGAAATCATCTGAACCAATTCTGATCTTTCCTTTCAAATTCTGCTGATAACGTCCGCGATTCCAGGAATGGCAGTTGGACTAAAATTCACCCTGAGATGGTTGTTTACTTTACAATCGAGATGCAGCACGATCGATAACTCAGTCGAAACCTCTTTGAAAAAAACACCCAAAAAGTCATCGAAAGACATCCAGCCTTGACCTCGAGCGAAGGTGTTGCCCCACTGACGTCCACATTAGAAATCTTGGATAGATTATACGTCTACTATCGGTGATAAAATATTATGAGGTCCCAATATTTTGTTACTAGGAGAATCTACTTGAAGCTCATAGTTTCAAAAGAACCGTTTTTGTTTCTCCTGAACTTTTTTTTTATAAAACTCAGTGAACTTCTTTTTCGTCACATTAATATATACTTAATGAAGTTTAATAAAAAAATATTATTAATGTTATTTTTTTATGCTTTTAAAAATATTTTATTTTCTTGTTTAAATATTTTAAGCTGATTTATATCCTTGGGAGGTAGTTAGTCTCAAAATATAAATTAAACCGTACTCGTTATTAAATGTAAAATTTACATTTTAATTTAATAATGAATAATAATATTATTCATAAGTATATTATATTATTATTCATTTATATTATTATATTATATTATTCATAAACATTATATTATAATATATTATTATGTAGGTACCTAGATATTCTCACCAATATTTTATATAAATCAGTTATCATAAAGTTGGTTGGGCAGTATAGCTTCCGTTGGGGTAAAAAATTCGGATGTTAGTTATGTAGAGCAGTTACACTCTTAATTTCTCCCTATGAATCAAAAATTTCACGATCATGTTATGGTTTTCCAGATCAACAATCAACATACGCCAACACGATTGAGAAGTTGTTGACGTTCAAGTAGATGAATTTTCCGGTTTTCCCTACGTAAACCGTGGCTGACGAAATCAATAATCGAGTATTCATCTTAGCCCTAGCCCCCTAAAAAAACTAATCTGAGAATCTATCATTAGAAAATCAAGTTTGCGCAGACCTTACGATCCGTCAGATGGAGATGAAAATCTTCCGACTCAGAGCTAACTCGCACAAACCTGGAAATTACATCAAAATCGGACCATTATTTCGGGATTTGCCTTGGGCCAGGAAATGACCAAGGACAGACACGGAACTAAAATTGTGAAACGCAAAATGCGATATAGGACCCAATTTTTGTTGGTTTAAACCAACCAAAAAAAAACTTAACCTGTCTGGTTAAAAAAAGCCTGATTATTGACGTGTCTGGTTAATAATTAACCATCGGGCTTGAACAAGAAAAAAACATTTTCCTTCTCTCAAAATTAGATGGTTTTAAGGTTTGTAGAATTTGATAATCGACTGACTTTGGTATATTGGCTATGTAGTATTTGGGGCCTAGTTGTGCCGCGACGATTTTGGACGCAAGCAAAAACACTATCTAGAAATCTATTATTTTTTACTCCTCGTAGGTTTTTAAGATTTTGGTTTATTATTTTCAATAATGAACCTTTGGAATCGACCAAGAAAAATTTTTTTTTTTAACACCCCCTCAAAATTTGATGGTTTACGTTTCAAGGTACGTAGAATCCAAAAATCGAATAAAAATTTCGCCGGCCGTACGCGGCACTTTTGCCACTTAGCATTGACCGATTTTGATGAAATTTGGTATGTAGGCTCCATTTTGGGTCTAGTTGTGCCCCGAAGATTTTGGTTGACGTAGGTCACTTCTAAGGGTTCAAAAATGAATTTTGAACTTTTGAATACGCCCTGACTCAAAAAATTTTGGTATAAAGGTATTGTTTTTCCTTCAATTTAAGAATCTATAAAATTTTTAGAAGTTTTTGAGACGACGCGGAGCCCTGTAGGACAAACCGTTCGCTCCCTTCGAGAATTTAAGGGTTTTACGTACGATAAATCAGAAACACGAGTGTGAATCGCAAAAGAGGCCTAATCTCCGTTCAAATTAAAGCTGACCGAAATGCGATCGATGTTTTTCTTCATGTTGGATGGTTGGTGGCTTTGCAGACGAGTGATCTATATAGAAAAATAATAAACCATTGTGTAATAATTTGCAGCGTTTTTCTTCAAAATCGAAATTTCCACTTGCGTTTTAGTTTCAGACCTTTCTGAACAATTTTGGTTCCGAGTCTGTCTGTCATGAAATCCTTGTAACCGGAATAGCTATACGAAGTTATTGTCCGATTTCGATGAAATTTTCAGGGATTGTGCGGGTTGGCGTGTAGACGGTCCCCTACGAAAATCATCACCCCCGGACTGATAATAGCCGCTGCGCAAACGTAAAATCCTTGTAACAGCCATAACACTTACATTCTTCATCCGATTTCGACGAAATTCCTCAGCATTGTTCAGATTAGCGTGTAGGTGGTCTCCCGTGAGGGTAGTGGAAGGTACTTTGAAGGTGGAAGAGATTGATGTTTTGAGATAAACTACTATGCATCGGATCATCTATACAGTCGGGTTATGGATACGAGGAAGCTATGTGCCACACCCACTTGGCATTTTTTCTTAATTCCTTGAATACGGCTAACAAAAGAAATAATATGAAAATAATATGCGATGACCCGCGATGGGTCATGACTCAGCGAATCGCTAACAGATAGGAGTTGAGAATCGTCCCGAGTGCTGGAGAAAGTTCTGAAAAACGATTTCACGATCTCGCCGAGCTTCTGCCGTCGGGCTGTCGGCTCCTCTTGGCTACAATCTTCACTGTTCCTCGATCGCCTTGGCCGGATTGTTATAATATCACGAATGTAGTTGAACAAATTTCCCTAATAACCTCTTCCCCACTTACATCCGAATGAATCGTGTATAATATTAAAGTCGAGGTACTTTCCCGTATTTTATTTATTTCGTAGTTTCGAATTCACGACCTCACAACTCCGCTTTAAATAGCCTAACCGTCGAAATCGAATCGTCACTCATTATTTTCGAGGATATTGTATACAACATGCACCTACCTTCAATTTACTCAGTTTTTACCTCATTAAGATTAACCTAACCATTGACTTGATTTGCCCACATTAAAATGAGTGATATGAGCACCTTTTTGTAGCCCAAGCATTTTTCTGAATAGAAGCACGAACGAAATGTGCGAGAGGTTGTAAGTGCCATTTTCACAAACTCGAGGTTTTTACGTGTTTTGGTCCTATTTATGCCACCTTACGTTTGCACAAGAAGTAAAATTCATTAATTTCTACCCGTTTTACATTCATGTTTTTACCGTTCGGTCAAACATTAATCGGAAACACGAACTTGAAGAGCTGGAGTTGGTTCTAAGTAGACGATAATCGAGGTTTTTTGCATTCATGTTTCTAGCTATTAGTAATAAGTTAATCCAAAACACGAACTAGAAGTGCAGGAGTTGGTTCAAGCAAGGAAATCGGGACAATTATGCATTAACCCATTTCAAGCCGAGGGTAGAAATAACTGAGTAATGAGGGGAGGAGGATGAACTATTTTACAGAATCCCGGCCGAAATGAGATATCATCATTTGCTCACCAATCGAGAGCAAAATTGCTCCAAATTTCATGAATTTTACATTTTATTAGAATTTCAGAGGTCTCAGTTTCCCAAATAGATATGATTTATCCATTTCATTGTCAAAAATCAAAAAAAAATCTACATAAAATAAAAAAATCTATTTTTATGAACCGAAATCTGTTTCGACTCATGGCCCAGAACGTTCACTCTCCCAGGACCAAATTTGAGAGACCATAATCATGCTTTCGGCCAGAAGGCCTCTTTTCAAAAAAAAAAAAACTCCCAAATTGCATTGAGCTTCCGAATGTCAAAGACATTTTTCTTTGAAAAGTTTAGGAACAGCATGAACAATTTTTTGTATTCATGTTTCTAGCTATTAGTAATAAGTTAACCCCTTCAGTCCCTTTGTACATTATACTGTACACAACTTTTGAACTGTGCTTGTCGCGGCTAGGGTCCCCCCTCAGACATTATTGGCAGTCCTTTGCCACTACAAGTTCTACAGAAAACGTAAGTGTGACTTTTAGATGGAAAATAAGCGAGAAAGCTGATATTTTTGGTTTGTCTACATCATCATTCGGGCCATCGTTGATTCCACCGGTAGGTACTACAACTTCATGTGCGCTAATGTAGAAACCTTGTAGCAATGATAACTCCTACAATTTACATCTAAATTCGATGAAATTTTCAAAGATTGTTTGGGTTGACGTGTAAATGGTCCCCGATGAAAATCATCGTCGTTGATATTTTGAAAAGTTCTTGTTTGTGGTTATGGTTTCGTTCAAGCGCCAAAAATTTTGAATCTGACTAATATTTCAAGTATAAATTTCGTTGATAACTGAAATTTTTGTAGATTTTTACCTACTGTACATTCCGAATCTTCTGAACCATTGACCCATGCATGATGAAATTTCGACCCATTTCCATTTAGACCAATAGTTGAACGTGTACAAAATTTGAGATTTTTCGGGTCAGTAGAAAAAATTCGGTACTGAAGAAGTTAATCAAAAACACGAACTAGAAGTGCAGGAGTTGGTTTAAGCTAGGAAATCTGGACAATTTTGCATTAATTTGTGTTTCAAGCAACCGATCTGATCAAACTTAAATCAGAAATATGAATTTGAAAAGCCGTAGTAGGTTCGGAATAGACAATGATCGGCGTGGTTTTGCATTCATGTTTTAGCTATTAGTAATAAGTTAATCAAAAACACGAACTAGAAGTGCAAGAGTTGGTTTAAACTAGGAAATCTGGACAATTTTGCATTAATTTGTGTTTCAAGCAACAATTTGTGTGATCAAACTTAAATCAGAAACATGAATCCGAAAAGCCGGAGTTGGTTCGGACTAGACATCGATCGGCGTGGTTTTGCATTCATGTTTTCATCGATTGGTCAAACATTAATCAGAAACACGAACTTGAAGAGCCTGCGTAGGTTCTAAGTAGACTGTAAGCGGGAATTTTGTATCCATGTTTTAGCTATTAGTAATAAGTTAATCAAAAACACGAACTAGAAGTGCAGGAGTTGGTTTAAGCTAGGAAATCTGGACAATTTTGCATTAATTTGTGTTTCAAGCAATTGATCTGATCAAACTTAAATCAGAAATATGAATATGAAAAGCCGGAGTTGGTTCGGATTAGACAATGATCGGCGTGGTTTTGCATTCATGTTTTCATCGATTGGTCATACATTAATCAGAAACACGAACTTGAAGAGCTGGAGTAGGTTGGAAGTAGATAATCTTTTGCTTTCGTGTTTTTAGTGATCTCTTATGATCCTCACTCAATTAGGATACATAGGAAAAGAGTCTCGGACCAATCATTGAGACCATTTTGAAATTCGGGGAAATCAGAGAATCGTACGTCCATTGGTCATTTTTGTTTATGCCTTATCTGTCCTTCAGACTCCTGTTCATTCTTGTGCAGTTTTCCTGGTGCTCTTCCTCGTGTTTTTCATGAAAATTGAAAAGCCAAGTGGTGAAGGGAATGAAAAGATTTATTTATTGAATGGCTATAGCCGAAGCTCATCTGGATGTGGGAAAACTCGCTATTTCCCACGTTACACAGTAGAAAATCAATCGAGAGTTTGTAGAAAACGGATGCGTACTGATAAAGAACTACTCGTAATACGGCGAAGTTGCCGCCACTGAATGGAAGCCATCTGCAAGTGGAGTCAATGTGGAAAGTTTTGCAGCTCTAAATATTGATGAAGCCATCTCAGAAGCCTAAATCATGGACCGCCAGACAAATTGAAGGCATTGAGAGCGTTCAAAACGTTTTGAAAAAATTGAGAGAGATGAAAGAAAAGAGAGTATTACTACTTTGTGAGTGACGTCTTTCTCCGTTCATATTTTTCTACTCATTTAAATAACTACCCACCATAAAATCTTCTTCCTGTGTCGTAAAACTCATTAACTCACTACCGTGATCTACTGTCATCTAAATCACCACAAAATGAGTTATGATGCGCTGAACATTGATGCTACAGAAATGCACGTAAGCCCTTTCGCCCGCGATTGCTTACTTTTCTTTTGTCAATAATAAAATCTGTTTTTTTAAAATTATTTTGGTTTATCTGGTTTTTTAACCACTTAAAGAACTAAAAGCGGCAATTTTTTTGATACTTAAAAACGTTATGTAGGAATTTACTTAAGGAAAATTTGATGTTGATATCTGTGAGGAATTCCAAGTCAGTAGGTACCTGAGAAGAGTTCTTATTCTAGCCAAAAGACTGTTTCGAAAATTAAAAAAATTAAAGACTTTGTTTGGCTTTTGAGGGTGAAGAGTTGTAGGCCGGTCCTCTTCTGCTGCTTGTCCGAGCACTTTCGATTATTTAAACATCTTCAGAGTTGTTTTAGTGATGTAATTGTCTTATTTTTGACAACTACATCACTAAAATAACCCTGAAGATGTTTTAATTAACGAAAGCGCTCGGACAAGCAGCAGAAGAGGACCGGCCTACAATTCCTCGCCCTCAAAAGCCAAACAATAGTGATCAACAATCGTCACAAAACCACAGTTGCAATTTTTTGAGATTTAATTATAGGTGCTTGTTACATTTTCTTAAGGGGGTTCATGAGTCAAAATCGAAAATTTTTCGACTTTTTCGTTTTTATTCTTATAAAATTCTGCAGGTTTTCCCAGACATTTTGGTATATAAAAATATTAAATTTGAGCAGTGGAAAGCAGAGATATGAGTTTTCAAAGATAGGAGCTAAACGCTGTTTCCGGGGAATAGCTGTTTAACGCTCCAGGTTCATAGTTTCTATATTTCTGTAACTACCTACCGTTCTTTCGCTTTTCATTGATACCTGTTCTGATTGATACCTACTATGTCCTACTTCATGGTTCCAGCACTGGTTCCCATGCCACCAAATAGTACAAAAATCGCATAGCACTAGACTAATGAAGAAATCAAGTGAGCCAATAGTGTATAACCATTATTCTTAAGGTACCTACTACGTGATATGAAATAACCTTACCTAACCGGTGCAAACACTGACTGATAAGAATCACAGATAAGGAATAATCATACCTCATTTTCAATTTCTTCAATATGAAATAATTACGAACCATCGATCAAACACCTCGAAAAAAGGTAACCTTTCACAAATCGCGGGTTTTCTCTAAACTGGAAAACCCTTGTTTTTCGTCACTTAGGTACCTTTTTCTCTGCACCCAATAGAGCTGGCAACTTGAATTTTTTTTTATATTGTCGAGAGGGGTTTATTACAGTCATTGAACAAGTTTGGACGGAAAACTCCCAACAGAAACATGGCTAGAATTAAAAAATTCACTAGCATGAAAAATATGAAAAAACTGTTTTGCTATATTGTCTCTAGGTGAAATAATATTAACACAACAGAACTGAAACTCGCTCAGCGGTTATATGAAGAGTAGATGAAGAATTAAAAAAAAGTATGAAGATATCATGAATATATCCAGAGAAACAGGTACATGAAAAAGTGTCAAATTAGAACCGACTCATGAACCCCCTTAAGGAACACATACGCCTAAATATATTCCATTCGTTCTATATATCCTTGCAAGACACCTTTATTTGGTCGTCGTGGTAGGAAATCTCATTGTCATGGGTCACCTCTCATTGTCATGACCTTTGAAATTTATAAAATCAAATTTTGAACAACTTAAGGGTTATCATGCATGCTCACACATATACATGAACACCTTTATATTAGACTCCCGAAGGTAGTTTAAATAAATTTAGGGGAAATTGAGAAGGTAAAAATTTTTGAAATTTCCAACTCCAAATTGTCCCGTAGTTTGAGAATCACCCGTATCAGTTATTCTCATTATTTTTTACAATATTTAATTAAAATTTCATTGCAGGTTATCCGGAACGAGCGGATTCATACACGATGGAGTAGGCAATTACTCCATCGACGTAAAATGTTCGTGGCTGATAGACGGGAGCGCCCTCCCCAACGCCACCATCCGTCTCCACATCGAGGAATTCGCGACAGAATGCGGGTGGGACCACCTCTACATCTACGACGGCGACTCTGTGCACTCCCCGCTCCTCGCAGTCTACAGGTGAATATTTATCATTCATGCGGGTTGTTGGATATCAACGGAGGAAGAGTGAATGGTGTGAAATTCGGACTTCTCTGTTTTTCTGTTTACAATCGCATTTTTTAACAGGATCAGGTTAAGCCTAACTTCCACTCTGTCTAAAGATGAGTAGTATTTACCTTAGGGGTTGAACGACGACATGGTTGATCAACCTGCAGGGCAGGTTATAGTTGGTTAAGAACCAACACAGCCCATCCCATTTTTGCCAAACACTGGTCACTTTAAGGGATCTCAGTCGGTTTCCGTTCGTTCCCAAGAGATTTTCGCCCATTTTTGTTGAGGAAAATCAATACGGTTTTCAGTAAAACATCCTCAAAACCTCAGAGTCCTACGGTATAATCAAAAAATGTTTTACAATGGAAGGGGAGAAATTTGTGTTTGAACGCGGAAAAACGTGAATTCTTTTCAACGAAATCGACGTTTTGATGGGAGGACTCGGGGGGTCTCCGCTTCTCCCACTCTCCCACCATAAAAATGTTTTCCCAAACTTCTTACCCCTGACTGACAATAACCAAAATATTCGGGCACAATTGGATCCCAAATGAAGCCGGCAGTGGCGGCTTCTGCCCCGAAACTCAGGGGGTGCACAGAGATCAGGAGAAGCTATGAAGAAGGGATAGAATAGGTGCTTTTCTCTGTCAAATAGAAATTTCAACGATATGCAAATAGAATAAATCTTGGTAAACTTTTTCATCTTAAAATTGCAAACCGTACTAAATACGTACAATAAACACGAAAAATGTTCTCTAGTGGTTAACAAAAATTCTGAAATACTTAATCGTCGAAGGTTTAAACCCAAGAAATGCACCCATCTTATTGCGATAGCTGAAATGTACATTTGCCCGTGACAATTCAAAACATCGTCCAATTCGGAAGAAAAATTAACGAGCCCCTTGCAGACTCCGGCATTCAAAGAATCTTCCCTCTCATCATGTCCACGCATGGCTAGCTCGAAAACACTACAGTACTTGATACAATCAATAATTCGAGATACAATGAACCTATTTTTCTTAACCGTTTCGTTTTTTGCATCAGATTAAGACGAGATGCACTGTCGAGTTGTTGCATTATATTTTGACGACCCAGTATAAGCAAATATACCAGAGCACGTATGCCGTCTTTAACCCAAGCCTCATTTTGGTTGGTAGAACAAAGTAGGCAAGCAAAGCAAAATAATTTGTTAGTCACTTCACACCTACAAAGCCAATCTACCTTCTTATAATCTTCGATTTTTTGTCTGCTGGAGTCCAGGTAGAGACGGCAAGGGGCAACCAGTTTTCGAATGTCGCACTTTTAGGAGAGTCTAGCCCCCAGAAAGTTTTGTCGGGTTTCAGCGCTACCTACTGCCACTTCAACGAACTACCATTTCTGATATCTTATCAGGTGATCACGCTCACGACCGCATTACCATTGCTCCTTTAACTTGCAGTTATCCCAAGATTATAAACTTGCAGTTGTCTCCACTATAATAATGCATTCTGCTTGATTCGTCACTCCAAAACACAAAAATGCAATAACAAGTTCCTTTTCCTCGCAATTTAAAAAGGCAGGGAAGTAGAGCCGCCAAACTTGGAAATGAGTGGTAAAACCGAGGTAAGCCTAAATGCCGCTTGACCACGCTCACATCGAGCTGATAAGGATGGTAGTTCGCTGAACTGGCGGTAGGTAGCGCTGAAACCTGACAACACTTTCTGGGGGCTAGACTCTCCTCGTACTTTTCCACAACTGACAAACGCAAATAGTTCAATGTAATGCACCAAATTGTTCATCATACCTACACCACTCCTAAATAATCACAATACTTTGAACAAAACGGTGGACTAAAAACGAAAAATGGAAATCCCTTATCAGTTTTGTTTGACTCTGCGTTTACTTATTACTCAATAAGAAAACCCAGATTGCAGAGCTCTCTGACGGGGGCGCATCAATTCAGTTTTGCGCCCCAAGGCACATTTCATGCTCTCTGGTTGGTCAATCTCACGTGCCCGCCTCCCTCGAAACACGTCACCATGACGTCACCCTCCCAAAAACGGAGCAGATCCAAATGGATGCTCCTGATGGGTGTGATGGGTCAAGAAAGACTCCCTGCCTCTGCTTATATTCAACTAGCACAGTACCTATGACTGAGTCTTCTGTCACTAGCCAACTTACTCTTCAAACGAATAGGAATGAACTTTGATTTTTTTTTTAAATTGGTTGGGGGTGCACATGCGCCTATTCTCCTATCAGTAGCCGCCCCTGGAAGCCGGTATAACAAATTTCATCAAAGTACAAGTATATTTTTATATTCGACTTTCGGATTCTACAAGTCATACCTTGACGGCATGAATTCTGTGTGTCATACTTTGTAAAATCTATCAGGCCCCATCAAATGGGGGGAATAATTATTTTCTTACTCGATTCCAAAGGATCATTACTGAAAACAAAATGAAGTGTTGAAATTTGAACAATTTGAACAACATTTGTCTTCATCTCATCATTAACAAAAATAACCCGAATCTAATTTCCGAAGTAAAATGTAGACAACATTTTCGAAGTGCAGTTGGATCTAAGGCTTTCCTGTCTAGATGAATGTAGGTACTCGTATATGCACCACTTGGTGTGCAAAACGTGCGGTATGTAATGTACAATATGAATGCCTGATAAGTTTGACAGTAGTTTCCGTAACGTAGATCTTCATGTGTCCTCTTGCATTGACCACTGAAGAAAATCACCTTTCAAAGCTTTAGATCCAATCAAAACTACATTGGTTCAATCTGTGCACAATCGTCACATAAAGCATTTCAACCACTCCTTCAATAGGACTCCTGATACCCAAGTTTGCGGCGCAGTCTATTATTGCTCAATCTCCTCTACCCCTTCAAAGGTTGAATTGATGCAGTTGTACAATCTTGGTCGTTTACCATGACAATTGAACCCGTAAATTACCCTCGGACCTCTTCAAGTTGAATAAAGTTGTTATTGAAAAAAAAATCTAGGTGTGACTGGTTTTGTATTTTTGCCGGAATAGATTAATGATTGTACCCAGATTCCGTTGAGACCTGAGATTACTTACTGATATGCAATACAGATACTGGATTGATCTGATCACTCGAGTACTTCGTCCAGATCACCTGGCATGTTTACCTGTGTCCAAACAATTGAAGTCTAAATCGTTAAATTACGTGATCCATATTTTGTTAAGAGTTTGGTTATTCTCGGTCACGAACTGGCAAGGTCATTCAAGGCGGATTTGTCAATAAAATACTGATAACTGAGGAATTCTCAATTCACGACTCTCAAAATGTTGTTCCGAATATCATGGAACTAGTTCTTCAATCAATTTCTGGCGGAAGGTTAAACGTGTTCAACTGATTGGTCACCTTAGAATATCGTGGTAACCTTGCAGTCTACGCGCGTCATTATCGTGTTTTCGATTTCCCAACAGTTTTAGATTAATAATAATCTTCATTGAAACACGTGAGGGGAAATATAAAAACCTGAGAAACTGTTTTTGTATTGCATTTTTCCAATTAAATTGGATTGAATTTATCGTGTTATTGTTAATGAGCGGTAATTATTGAGTGAGCCCCAGTCATTTGGGTTAGTCACATTGTGGGTCAGATGTGTGACGTAATTGCTGTTTTGATATCGGAATTAGCACCCTTAACCAAACCCCATTCTTCGTCTCAAACTCCGTGTAATTTGGCTGGAATGAGCTGGAAATGTATAATCGTGTGACGTCATCTATCGAGAAGTATTATTTCCCTAGCTCATTCAGATCCCATGTGTATGAGGCTTATCTCCTATGTTAAGGGGGTGTCAGTCGGTCGCCGTTCGTTCCTCGTTCCGGGTCAGTATTTCAGGAAATCGAAGGCGCAAAAACTTGTACCTAAATTCTTTTTCTTAAAAGTTTTAAAGGATTCATTAGTGCCCTAGGGAATTAAAAAACTGAAATATAGCCGCTGAGGAATCATCAAAATCAAACAATAATTGCCAGAGAAAAATGGGAAGAACCGATAATTCAGTCATATTTTTCCATAAAATGTAGCTAAACTTGAAATTTTGAAGGATTTTAGAAATTCATTGGTGCATGGGCCTTGGGAATTGAAAAACTGAAAGATTACCGCTGGAATCATCAAATTCGAACAATAATGCGCCTTGAGTTTTTTTAAAGATTTTTAATCGAAAGTAGACTATATCCTGAGAATTTTGGCACCAACCGCGACCTTTTAGCGTGAGTAGATCTGTTTCTATGATTTTTCAAAGTTTCGACCGTTTATGACGTCACGCGCACCTCCCGCCTGGGCGGGACTCCCCAGCCGTCGTGACGTCATAAACGGTATAAACTTTAAAAATTCATAGGAAAATATTCACACACGCTGGAAGGTCGCGGTTGGTACCAAAATTGTCAGAATGAGGTCTACCTTAGATTAAAAATAACAATAAACAGTTTTTCCTACCCAGGCGCACACCCTATTGCCAGAGAAATATGGAAAAAACCGTTTATTCAATAGTTTTTCCCTTTTTTAAAATTATTGTTCGATTTTGATGATTCCGGCGACAATATTTCAGTTTTTCAATTCTCTTGGGCCGTGCACTAATGAATTTCTAAAATCCTTTAAAATTTCAAATTTAGGTACAACTTTTCAAGTTTTTGCGCCTTCAATTTCGCTAAATACTAAAAACGAACGGCGACCGACTGAGACCTCTTAATTATTCTGATTTTAATCAGCTTACTAATGGGGGAATTAACCTCAATTTTAGAATCTGGAATTTCAAGTCAAATCCTATAATAGGACCCTAGGATAACGTTTAACACCAGGAATACCCAAGGGGGAAAAAATGCCTAAAACTACCAAAAAACACCGCGAAGATCGAGGAAAACTGATTACGTCACTCCCCAGGGTTCCTCACGCAAAACTGTGCTCTGGCGGAAGCGTAAAAATAGTTTCGCCAAATAGTGTCAGAGAATGTCATCTGACATTCAGAGAAGAGAAGGTGAAAACTTATAATGCTTTATAAAGTAATAGATAGAATCGTATTGTAAAAAAGAGTGAGTAAAATTGCTTATTCTCGTCACTTTTGTCTGGGTTCTTCCTGCCAGTTCACAGCGTACTCGTGTGTTCGATCATGTAAGCTAGTGGTTTCATGTGCGCTTTCAGAGGTAGCGCTGCTGTCATAGGGGAAAACTCGTCACGTCACAGACTCCCGGTACATTTCTATCTTTCTCAATTTCTCTGTTGTGTTCTGCGTGTAGTTGAGTGAGGGCGATGGTCCTCTTGATGCGCTGAATTGTTCATAGCCTGAATCCTACTCGATGGAGAGACTGATCCCTAAAGCCTAGGGCTTTAGCACTCCATCTGCAGCGCCTTGCGGCCGACTGTCCAGATAAGTGCTTATAGAATCTATTCGCAAACCTTGGCGTCTGATAACAGACACACCGTCAGGAGGCGGAACATTTACCTAGTGAGGCCTACTGTTCTGAAGAGGTCCCTAAGGGGAGCTAGAGGTTCAGCGCCTTTATGGGGCAAACCGTTCCCTTGGAAGAACCGGGCTGTAGGTAATACAAGAAATGAATTCGGATAGATGAGGTACGAATGCTTGTAGGAAGACCCCTGAGTGTGGCTTATAATATAAGCCATATAATAATATTATATGGCTCACCATAATATTTTGAGTATAATATACTCAAAATGGTATATATTATAGTATATATGGTATAATTATTTGGTATATATGGTATATAGTACGAGTATATATGGTATATATTATATACCATATATACCAAATAATTATACCATATACGAGTATATATGGTATATATTATATACCATATATACTCGTACTATATACCATTTATACCAAATAGTTATACCATATATACTATAATATATACCATTTTGAGTATATTATACTCAAAATATTATGGTGAGGGGAGAGTGGAAAAGAGGTGACGTCAGATGACGTGTTCTTTCCCTTCCTCGCCTCGCCTGTGTTGGTGATGACTTAGGGCGGTATTCATAGTCATTCCTCAAGGCGCGGATTTCCTCGACTCGAGTTAAGGTTTCCTTCAACTTATCTTTTCTCGAGGATTCCTCACCCTATTCATAGATGAACAGAATGCATTTGGAGGTCGACCTCAGCTCATCCTCAACTCGAGGAGACCTCGAGTTACCAAACGACGGTCGAGGAAGAATTGGCAGCCCTGTTCAGGTAACAGCTCAGTGAAGGTTTCAATAGAGCAGGTTCGGTTGTTTATTTCAGAATGGTTGGTGTTGTTTTTTGGCTTTGAATTTGGACCATCAGAGTTCCTGTTGTTCGCGTTCCTTCTTCAATAAAATAGTGTTTGCTACCTTTTAATTTTTGACCGACTTCATGCGCCAAAGGAAGGAGGTATACAGTTCGGTGTGTTATGGGACGACGATTTTTTATATTAGTTTCCGAATGGAAAGAGAAAAGAAGAGAGCCGTTTTTAAGCGAAGCTGAATAAACTACGTTGAGGAAACTCATAATTGAAAAAAAGGACATTGTGGAAAAAAAAACAGATGCGGTCTCGTTTGTCGGAAAAAAAGTGTTGGGAGAAAATCGCGAGTGATTTTAATTTCATTGGAAAGTACCAAACACAAAGTTGCGTATTATATGCAATAAGTATATTATACTAATATTGGTGCTCCTTTTCTTTGCGCTTGTTCGTTGTTTTGTAATTTACAAAGTACCAAAGCGCTTTTCACCTGAGTGAAACCGGCCATAGATTAAAGGCGCATCTAGACTGACCCGCAACACTTCCCGAGTCCCGCGGCCGCGTCATTCCGTTACAACAGAACTTCTCATCCTCATACTTCTCAAATCAGTAGAAAAACCAATTTCTATTTTTCCCCCTATGGGGTGACACAAATGAAGGCTTTAGAACTATATGAAACAAATTTCCATTGGTATTAATACGTGCTTTCAACAAGGAAGGTAGGTACAGTACTATGAAGAGTTGAACATAGTCGATTACTTTTTTTTATTCGAAATTCCCACCCACCATATTTTGAAAATTGTTGAGGATATGTTGATCTTACATTCACTAGAGTTTGGAGTTATTTGAAGATGACGTTATTTTGTAAAGTGCGAAAATGTCGTTCTGTAGTTCTTATGACTACAGAACCTCGGCTTTGAAACAGATGGCTCGGCAACTTCTAAGATCGATTACTTCTTTTTATTCAAAATTCCCTCACCATATTTTAGTATATTGTTGAGTACATGTTGCTCGAACATTCACTAGAGTTTAGAGCTATTTGAAGATGTCAATTTTTTGTAAAGTGCGAAAATGTTCGACATTTCTACTGAAATCAGCTATCATCAAATATCGGGCGGTCATAACTTTTCTTCCACTGAACCGGAATCGACCAAATTTCAGTATATTGTCGACTCGTTATGTAAGAAACATATGCCAGAATTTGGTGCAAGTAACTCAGTCGTAAGTACCCAGCCCTAGATGATGAAGAAATAGATTCTGTTCTCTCCTGTTCACAGAAATACTCTCGGGCAGGAAGAAAATCGGGAGCAGCACGTTTATCAAGGTCTCTTTTGTAAAACGAAATTTCTTCCGAAATGTTCGATCATCCAATACCTATACAAATAAGAACATAACAAAATTACTGGCATTCACCGTGTTTATCATTATTATCATAACTTTTGAGTACCTACCTACAAAGGGTTTTCTTGATCCCGCAAATAACATTTCGGCCTTCGCTGATCTCGCGAAGATTCCTACAAATACTCATCAAATTCCTCCAATCTTTCAATATCTTCGAAATCTATGTTTTCGGACGAAATAACCGAAGAATAGATCCGTAGAATATTTTACGACAACGCTTGTGATAACAGGTAGGTAGATATCATCAAAATCTTTCCTCAAGGTACCTTTTCACCTACCTTGGGCTGAGGAAGCTCGAAGCCCCTTTCTCGACTCGAAATATCTCGATTCGGCCTACAAATTTCTCGACTCCAGCTCCGAAGTCGTCTATGAATACCGCCATTGGAGGACGCCTTTAGCGGTTCGAGGACGCCTTGAAATGTGGCGACTATGAATAGCTTGAGGAGCCGTCGGGCCTCCTTAAGGCTTCCTCGAGACCTTCCTCGACTTGTAGGATGAGTCTGGCCTTGACTTTGGCTTAAGGCTTAACTATGAATAGCTCGAGGAGGAAAGGACTCCTCAAAGCGTACTTTGGAGGAGTCCTCCAACTCGAGTCATGACTATGAATACCGCCCTTATGCTACTCTGGGTTTTCCTACATGTCACTTTATTGGAGAACTACTGGACATAGATGTATGACATTGCATTCTCTGAATTTTTTGGATGTACGAGTATTTTCTTTTATGCTCGTATTTTCGAGCAGCACACTTTGGTTTTCTTCCATATCAGTGAACCCTCTTTAGAAAAAAAAAAAAAAATTGTGAGGCAAATTCTCCATTTATTTAGAACAATATGCTTGTCTGTTCTCAGTAATATATTTCACGTTGAAAATACTCGTCAAGTTGAGCTCAGAAATGTTCGATATCTTTAATTTGTGCAGATTTTAATTAATTTATCGAATGATTTCTTGTATGGACGTTTTATTACGTCTCAATACAGCTGATCTCAAGAGTTTGCAGGGAGGAATGAGGCGTCTATGAATAATCTATACTCGTCTTGGAGTATCCATGCAGATGTCAGCCCACTGAGTGCACCTTTCCCTTGGCAACAGCTGTGTAATATACAGCATCATATTATGATACCATTAACCACCTATTTCATTAAAATGATTATAAATCGTTACCTTCACCTATTGACGAGTTTGATTGTGTTCTAATCTCTACTCGATTTGTACTTTCAAGGCATAATACAAAGAAATAGTTTTGAAGACATAGGGCATTCCCAGTCACATCCATTGTTCTTCCTGTCCATATTACAGTCATGGCTGTGTACATTTCATATAAGGATATTGAATGTGAACTCAACTCCATTAGCATTGATTTGGACTTTAATGTCCACTAGCAATATTCATACTGGTATTTTGGGGCGAGCGTTGTTGGGCGGTGAAATTTGGACCGACTTTTGCGGGGGTCGTGGGTTCAAATCTCATCGCTGGCAGCGTGAATTTTTGTGCGTCTGGGCCCCCTTATTCCTACCCAGGGCGGTGAGGCCATGGAGAGTCCTGCGCAAAATCATCAGAACATGATTTTTTTTAAATTTTTAATCAAAAGTAGACCTTATTCTCAGAATTTTGACACCAGCCGTTCCCTTTTTGGGTGAGTAGATCTTTTTCAATGATTTTTCAAATTTTCGAATGTTTATGACGTCACGCGCCCCTCCGGCCTGGGCGGGACCTCCCAGGCCCACTGTGACGTCATAAACTTTCGAAACTTTGAAAAATCATAGAAAAAGGTCTTCTCGCGCTAGAAGGTCGCGGTTGGTGTCAAAATTCTCAGAATGAGGTCTAGTTCAGATTAAAAATAACAATAAACAGTTTTTCCGACCCACGTGCTCACCCCATTCTGATCTTCCCTTTGGAAGACAGCTGATGACATCTGCGACGCCAGGAATGACAGTCGAACAAAAATCAAACCTGGAATGGTTGTTTACTTAATTTTTTACTAGTGGTATTTTGACATAAGTTTCCACTCCATTAAAATGAATGATTTTTCAGTGGGTTGATGTACAAGAAAAATGAGTACAGGATTCGACGAGTCCCTGAAGTGGTGGCCAGTTCGGGATACGCTCTTATCCACTTCTACAGTGATGTCGCCTACAACATGTCCGGCTTCAACATTTCATACAAGTGAGTCCCATTCGAATAATTTGACGATCTCTGAGTTTTAAATGCAAAACTTTGCTATTGAGTTTTATGAAAAGCGTAACATATCTGTTTTAGTAGGTACTTTTATACGGCTGTACATCGTTAAATCTCCAATAATCATCTGACTCTGAAATATAATAAAGTTTTCCCTCTATTGGGACATGTGCGTTCCTCCAATAATATGTTTAAACCTTGCAATTAGCAAACTTTACACAAATGAATCCTACTATGGAAATATCCCCTAATTTCTGATGAAGCTCCAAAGTGCACACAACATTAAAACCAGAAACACCGTTTCATAACTAATAAATAATAAATCGAATTTTCAACTTTGTTACTACATGAAGATGAAACATTGTGATACAAAATGGAAAAAACATACAAAAAATATTCAACTTGAAGTGGTGGTCAGATGAAAAAACGCTTTATGCTCTCTATGTCAGAATCAGCCCGTGGCGTATACTGCAATTCAGAGATGGGCGAATTCTTATTCATAAATACGATTATGAATACAAATCATATCTGCGATTTTATGAATATGAATACAAATACAATCGTATTCACACTTTGAATACGATTTGCCCCCTTATTCGTATTTTGAATACAATTTTATGATTTTTTTCTATGATTTTCCTAAAAATCGATTTGTTTTTTACGATTTTCCCTGAAAATCATACTTTTTTTATGATTTTCTCCAGGAACTCTGGACGTATTTATCGCCTAACAATGTCAAAATAATCAATCAAAATTCGAAACGTTCACAAATTCTTATAGGATTTTTCACGCAGAATCGAATGAGACCACCCCCATGTCGCTACGACCAACCGTATAGAAACTACGACGCAATTTACAATGAAAATCGTATTTTTTTTACAATTTCCACTGAAAATCATAAAAAAATTATGATTTATACCGGAATTTCGGTCTTATTTATTCCCCAAAATTGTCAAAATAATCAATCAAAATTCGAAACGTTCACAAATTCTTATAGGATTTTTCACGCAGAATCGAATGAGACCACCCCCATGTCGCTACGACCAACCGTATAGAAACTACGACGCAATTTACAATGAAAATCGTATTTTTACCGGAATTTCGGTCTTATTTATTCCCCAAAATTGTCAAAATAATCAATCAAAATTCGAAACGCTCGCCAATTCTTATAAAATTTTTCACGCAGAATCGAATGAGACCACCTCCTGGTCGATACGACCAACCGTATAGAAACTACTACGCAATTTACAATGAAAATCGTATTTTTTTTTACAATTTACACTAAAAATCATTATTTTTCAATGATTTTCACACGAGTTTTGGACATAATTTTTATTATCTAAAATTGTCAAAATAATCATTTATACAGGGTGTCCCCGAAACCCCCCCCTGCTAAAATCGTCCAGGTAGTGGTAAAAAAAAAATTATTTTTGAATCTTCATGATTTTTCCCAAGGATCTCAAATACGTCCACGATTGCATACGTGCATACGTGTGCATGCGCACACCAACTTCGTTTTTTCAAATGAGACCCCCCATTTTTTATTGCAGATTCGGATTCTACGTGAAATTTCATGAACATTTCACCCCTCAACCGATTTTTTTTGTTGCGCGCAACCCGCTCAGTGCGCGCTCAAAGATGCGCAACCGCAAGGTTGTGTCAAAATGTGCATGTACGAAGTACCTAAGTGTGATACATGATGTTTTAGTATTTTTTTACGCTGAATCACATGGTGATGTTAGTTTCTTGATTTTACTGCATTTTTATCAAATTATCGACGAAAAATTAACTTTTTTAAAAGGAAAATTGCATTTTTTAAGGGCAAGCATGCATCGTTAATAATGTTGTAGTATTTGGTTTCATTATTGTTTTTGTGTTTCGTATTCTTTCATAAACCATCTTAATTACTCCTGGATGAAGTTAGGAATTTTGATTGGGGCCGCCTCGTATCTTCTAGTTGCGCGGATCTGAGGAATGCCTTGTAAAGCACGTGCCAACCATTGAGCACGTTGTCGAAGTTCAACCACTTGAAAAATATTACGTGGACTTTGTGTCTCTCTTCCATCTATGCATTATTTGCATTGATAATTCCCTCAAATGCTGTTCCTTCTATTTTCTAAAATTGTTTGATCGTCCGGTATTGAATAACGCTACTAAAAATTTGGTTCTGAAATTCAAATGAGCATCGCGGTATACAGGGTGCCCGTTGTTAAGGACCGAACAATTTCGGGAGTCGATTCTAAAACTAATTTTAGTGAGGAAATATCTCTGAGCAATTTTTTTTAACCCTTATGTCACTAACATTACCATAACTACCTTAATTTACCATAAACTTGTAAAAATAAGGGCACCGTTGGAAAGGGCGTCAAGTTTCCCATCTTTATAGTGCCAACAAAAAACTATTTTCGGGGTCCTGATAGGTGAAAAAAATCAAGTCGTAGAGTAATTTTTGTCCAATTAGAAAAATTTTCCTATTTCTTCTTTTTGTTGTTAGGGTTTTCCTTCCCCATGGTATTTTACTAATCTCATCACCAAAAAATGCGCAAAGAATTTAAGGGGGAAATTTGTGTTTGAACACGGAAAAATGTGCTTTTTTTTATACGAAATCGTCGTTTTGACGGGAGGACTCGTTGCTTAGGAGGAGCGGCGGTGGTGCAGACACCGGAGTCCTCCCGTCAAAACGACGATTTCGTTGAAATGCAAGTTTTTTCGCTCTCAAACACACATTTCTCCCATAAATTCGATTGTGAAATATTTTTTTATTACACCATTGGAAAGCTGGGATCTTCGCGCTGTTTTCGGTGATGAGGTACATGAAAAACCATGAGAAGGAAAACCCTAACAACAAAAAGAAGAAATAGGAAATTTCGCCAATTTTACAAAAATTACGACTTGATTTTTGACCTATCGGGGAAAATAGCTTTGTGTAGGCACTATGAAGATGGGAAATTTGTCGCCCTTTCCAACGGCGCCCTTATTTTTACATGATTACAGTAAACTAAGATAGTTATGGTAACTTTAGTGACATAATGTCGAACACACGAATAAATCTCAAAATGATAAAAACTTGAAAAAACAGGGGGCTAAAACAAAATTGCTAAGACAAATTTTCTCACTAACACACACAAAAAAAAAATCGTCCCCCGACAACCCGAATTGAGTACCTCCTCTTTCGCGCGCCTTCGGCGTGTTGAAGTCTGTCAAAAATTAGTTGTACAATCGACTCACAAAGTTTTTCGGTCCTTATCATGGGACACCCTGTATGATCGTTAGTAAAAATATATCTTGAGTCAGAAACAAGCTGGTGTTATGACCCATATGTAGTCTTGACACCTAGCTAACTCCGTGCGAATGTTTTTTTGAACTTGCGAACTGAGTAAGTGACTGAGAGAGGATTACCTTAAGGGTCGAAAGCTTCATCGGCATAAGTTAAATGAATAAGTTTTTTATGGAATGTAATAGAATAAGAATCTAACTCGAAATAATATCTAAGGAAGGTAATATAAATTATAGACGGAGTTTTCAGCTCGTCACAAATAATAATGAATTTATTCCCCAAGTTTTTCCATACACGTATGTATTTGACAAAATGCTTCAATATCTTCGGAAAAGTTGGGAGTCAACACCATTAAATGTGTGAGTGGGTACATGTTTTTCATCCTAAGGAAGTATCCAGTAATCAATGTTTTAACCTCTTGAAAATTTTCGCAGGCTCAACTCGTGCCCCAGCAATGATTCGGCCGTCAACTGCTCGGGCCATGGGATTTGCATCGACGGAGTCTGCACGTGCGATGCGTTCTGGACCGGGGAGGCCTGCGATACGCACATTTGTCCCAACAACTGCTCTTGGTCCAATGGCGCCTGCCGCCCTAACCAGCACAAATGCGAGTGCTTCGCCAAATATGTCGGTAAGTATTTGAAGGATTGATTGGTTTTGTAGTTTTGTAGTATGTTGTTTATGTATCAGGAGGAAAGTTACCGCTGGGTATGAAGATTTGTGGACCTGACTGTTAGACAACAAAGTAAGAACTTTACTACATCCATGTACTACTTCCACGGTCACTTCCATTCTCTTGTTATCAGATACCTACACTTGTGATAAAAAGTGCTTTTTGCTTCAAAATCCTATCACTACCTCAAAACTAGTGTGGGGAACGAAAGGGCGAACAAATAATCTATTTTTAAGAAATAATAAAATTTCCATAAAATGGATACCTGGACACTTCAATCAGCCTGGAAATGAATATGCCGACAACCTGCCCAAGGAGGGTTCAAAAAATGCTTTCATTGGACCCTCACCAGTGATCGGCATTTCGAAGAATGCTTGTAAAGAAAAGGCAAAAAGTGGGAATCTCAAGACCTTAATATACTGCGGTCTAAAGAAACTGACAGATACAGACAGACCAGAATGCTCATCACCTCTGGTCTGTTCGGAGAGGCAGTCCTGAACGGTTCGGAGGGGTTTGGAGGAGCCCGGAGGAGTCCATTCGCCTCTATCCCCTCCCCTTTTCAGTTCCGAACTGGTTCCGGACTGCCTCTCCGAACAGACCCCTCATATGATGCAAAACAGGCTTTATGGTTGACCTCAAAAAGCTGGAACACGATCAGGCTAATGATAGGCGTTCTGACGGGACCTTACAACTTCCGAAGAATGTTGAACATCATAGACAGTCGCATTTCACCAATGTGTCCATGCGAACAAGAAGAGGACACAGCCGAACACTTCTTGTGCAGATGCGACCGAGATGGAGATCCAGAGCGGAAGCATTTGGTCACCACATTGTGGAGCGCGCATTCCTGCGTGCAATTTAGTGGAAACGCATAAAGAAATTTGCTGATCTCAGCAAAATATTTACAAAAGTGGGGTAGCCGGCGAAATCTTCTTTTGATATAAAGGGGCCTCGAAAGAGGGAGAATATAAGCCATTAGAGCCTGAAACTCTTTTCCAATGGTAACCCCGAGCAGTGAGTGAGTGAGTGCCTTTTCGCTGCCAACCTCTCGCCAACGTGAAGTTTTCCACTCTTTCTCGTGTTCCTATTAGTTCGAATTTATATTAGGAGTTGGGAGCAATTTGTGGATTCTTCAGTCCTTGGAAGACATCATAATATCAATTCAAGGGATTGAACTGAGAGCACATGGGAATGTGCCATGACTCACCCTAAAAACAAAATAATATTATAACAAGGAAATAATCATAACCATAATTCCTGTCTTGAACTTGTATTCCATCATTTTAGGGGATGACTGCTCTCAAGTCTCGGATTTTGGATACTGGGAGACAGTCAGGCCTAGAGGAAGTCTTCCAAAGGGTTCTGCGTCACATACAGCCGTCGTGTGGAGAGATTCCCTTCACATTATCGGAGGAGAGTCTTACAACACCGCCGATATGATTTATACGTACGACTTCACTGGTAAGTTTATCACTATAAGCTGAGCTATGGAACTGGTTAAATAAATTTTTCGGAAAAAGAAAATGAAAAATGGAAATAACTTATACAATGGGCAGTTGTTCAGCGCTCTTCCACCATCAGATTATTTATAGGTACATCTTTTAGTATGTAAGCCTGTTATCAGGACAGAAGATAAACCTTTTGGTTTATTATTTTCAATAATGAACCTTTGGAATCGACCAAATAAAAAAAATTTTAACCCCTTCTCAAAATTGGTTGGTTTACGTTTCAAGTTATGTAGAATTTGAAAAACGAATAAAAATTATGCCGTCCGTCCGCCGTACACTTTCCTTAGTTACCATGGATCGATTTTGATGAAATTTGGTATATAGGCTCCATTTGGGGTCGTCCCCCGAAGCTTTCAGTTGATGTAGGTCACTTCCAAGGGTTGAAATTTTGAAAACGCCCTAACTCAGAAAATTTTGATATAAAGGTATTGTTTTTCCATCAATTTAAGATAGTATTGAATTTCAGAATTTTTTGAGACCACACGGAGCCTTGTAAGACAAACCGTTCGCTCCCTTTGAGGACTTGAGGGTTGGACTAAGGATAAATCAGAAACACGAGTGTGAATCGCAAAAGAGGCTTAATCCGCTATCAAATTTTATTTGACCGAAATGCGATCGATTTTTTCCTTAATTTTGGTACCTAGGTGGTCACAATGGCAAAGCCGTGTTCTTTGCAGACGAATGATCCATATAGAAAAATAATAAATCTCAGTGTGAAAATTTGCAGCGTTTTTCTTTTACAGTACTCAACCTATACAGCTCTCCTGATTTTCAGGATTAGGGTAATGGATTTCAAAATACTAACATTAGGGTAACGAATATCATGTACCTAATTAGGGTCACGCTAAACATCACAACATCTGAGGTTACAATACTCACTGACTTTAGAAAACTGGGCGTAAATGCTCGTAAATATAAATAAATCCTGTTGTGTAAACGCACCAAATTAAAACTGAAAATAAATGTTGACAATATAACTATGATGTTTCCTCAATCTGGCGCCGTATTGTCGATTCAAACGCGCTGTATCCGATCCGGGGCCGTAATATTTCGTCAGAAACCGGCGCCGGATCGAGGGTACGTCCGCGTCATATTGAAGCCGAATCGAACCATGAATCATTTAATCTTCCTGAACTATACATATTATAAGACTTGCCTTATAAGACTAGCCTGTTAAGGAGCATTTTCCTGTCGACGGGTTTTAATCCGTCGCGTCGAACGGAGTACATCGGCGGGATCCCATTGGGCGGAGAGTGACGTACCACGCAGCGTGTTAATAGAGAGTTTTTGGTGCCAAAATCTCACGGGCCCCGTTAGGAGGATGCTACCCACTTGAAGGAGGAAGCACGTTAACTTTGGACAGGGGGGGGGATGAAGGCGCTCGTCACGGTGGGCTCGGGGAATGGGTGACTGTCTGGCGGCACCCTTTCATCGTCGCCTGCTGATATCGGGAGGCAAATCCATCGTCACCCGCAAACTCTGTGCTTTGTGAAGAGGTTCCACGGGCCCGTTAGTGGTTGCCAAAAACTCTCTACTGTTTTCCTGTGAGCGTGTTAGTACCGATGTCACGTGGCGGGACAACCGTTTTCACTTGAGCTATCTAGAAGTCGAAAAGTCAACCTTGTCTTCCCGCGCGCAAAAAAAAAAAGAGTTTGTTGGCCATCATAAACCAATTAAATTGTGTTCATGATGGAGAAGATGTAATAATTGTTACTGGACTCCTCCGACGGAAGCCTACGGATCAAATGTTCCTAGAAAGAGAAGAAGAATGAGCATACAACACTCTCATCACTCAACACCTACTCGACAATGGAGTTAGATTCAAAGAATATTGTCGGTTCACGCCTGATAAATTCTCCTTCTTGATTTCCCTGGTTGGTTTCGCTATTCGACCTCCTAAGGGACAAAGTTGAGTCCCTTAGGAGGTCGAGTAGCGAAACCAATATCACCCTGGGTTCATTAAATCAAAAAATATAATTTGGTGGTAATAAAGTTCATTGGTTGGTACATATGCAAGGGTGCTAGATAATATAGAGTATTTCCAAATAGAGTTAATCTTTTTTTAAATAAAATTAATCTTTTTACAAGTAAATTTAATATTTCTACACATTTATTTAAACCTTTTCCAAATTAAATTAATCTTTTGGCGAATGAACTAAAACTTTTTGACAGTAAACAAATAGGAAGTGTCAGATGCGCATGCGTATCCCGTCAGTGTCGAGCGTCATGACACCTCCTGAAGCACTCGAGTGTCTTACGTCGACGGAAAACGTAGTCCGCCCTCTAGGAAAACGGTTGCCTTCTTTTTCCATTGAAGGAGTGGTCGACGTGGCCTCGCCAGCGTACTCCGTCCGACGCGACGGGAAAAACCAGTCGGCAGGAAAACACGGCTTTAATGAGGTGTGCTTTAATGGGTCGAAGAAACTGTTTGTTATTTTTAATCTAAACTAGACCTCATTCTGAGAATTTTGACACCAACCGCGACCTTCTAGCGCGAGAAGACTTTTTTCCCCCCCAGGCCAGAGGGGCGCGTGACGTCATAAACATTCGAAACTTTGAAAAATCATAGAAAAAGGTCTACTTATCCAAAAAGAGAACGGCTGGTGTCAAAATCCTCAGAATGAGGTATACTTTCGATTAAAAATTAAAAAAAAAATCATGCGCACCCCCCATTAATTGCTCATTTGAGAGTTGTTTGATAGGTTTTACAATTTTGTTCTCAATTTTAGGTAACGTCTGGGAAACGTACCATATGGACAGCCGGACAGCTCCTACTCCTCGTTACGGCCATTCAGCGGTAATATTCGGGGTAAGTTCATTCATTCACCTCTCACGTTATTTCATGTGATTTCTCCAACTTCTTCAGACATTGTCACAGCCAGCTTCTGTGGAAGGCCGGGCTGAAGAGTTGGGAACACAGCACCTGCTTCCCTAATAAAAACGGAGTTGAGTAGAACGTTGTCTATCTCCAATAAAATAATGAGTTACAAGTTAAATCGATTTCGACGGTTAGGTAATCATCAGTAACAAACAATAACCGATTTAACTTGTAACTCATTAGTTTCGTGGAAATATGTACTCATTAGTTTCGTTTTCCACAATCTCATCGCGAGTGATTTTATTCGTACCTGCTTCCCTATTCAGGCTGACCGCTGCCCCTGCTGAATCAATCATCCCGAGTAACTTGTTATGATGAGTTATTTAAGAAACAAACTTGTTCTGAGTTATTATTCTATGTTACTCACTTGTAGTGCCTATAGGTATCGCCCAACAGGCATCTCAACCAAAGAAAGCACTGAAGAAAGCCTTGTCAGTTGAGAATTTAATCAAATTAGGTCTTTCAGAATCAAAGTTTTATCTCATATTTAGAGTTTCTGAGTTTTCTCAACAATTTTGTATTCTGGTTGTCCGTCTGATAGATAGATTTAGATTTATTGGCAAAAACATTAAACACAAAGTACATTTTCATTTAAAAATAAAGCACTGCGAGAGATGAAGTAAAATAAATGGTAGGTACTTCAAGATACAAAGAAGGAAAACAGATATTGCCCACCGAAGAATAAGCTCCAGGAAACTTGTGCTCACTATCATTATGGTGTGTGATACTTGTGTCTGTCTATCATTGTTCAATTTCTTTCCGTGCGCGAAACTCTGGAAATTACGATTCAATTCTAATAAAACTTTTCTAATTCTTTCAATTCTGATGAAGTTCATTGAGGACCATTCAAGTCCCACCTCCGCAAACATTTTTCTCACATTTTTTTAAATTTTCAATTTAATTTTAATTTTGATGGAAAAATGTTTGTTTGGGTTTTACTTGGCTGATCTTTATGAATTTCATCGCTATTGGATTGATGATTGATTTTATTGGCGATCGGGATCGTGGACGTCGAATTTTACTTGGGGCTCCAGATGTTGAGATCCTCGCTGTAGCAATGTCTTCCAGGGGTGAGTTGCGTGGACTCTGGGAAACTCCGACCCGGGTTGATATTTAAATAGAAAAGCGGTTGTTTAGTCGATTCTCAGAAATTCAGAAAGTTTTTATTTGCAAATCCTAAAATTGGCAACACAAACGTCAATACAGGGTGTCACCCTTTCGGGCGCACCACCGGGCAGGGTTCGATTCTACTACTAATTTGCAACAAAAAATGTCTCAAAGCAATTTTTATTTATAGGCTTCGTTTTCGAGTTATTTCACTTTTAAGATTTTTTTCGTGTTTTCGACCTTACATCACTAAAATGGCTATAAGTCCCTTAATTGATGAAGTAAATTCAAATTTGATTATATCATTGGAAAGAGCGTCAAATTTCCTACCTCCCTGAAGGGGTTTCAGAAAATTACAAATGGGTGTAAAATAGGCCAAAAGTAAAAAATTTGTAAAGTTTTGAAAATTTTCACTTTTTTCAAAGTTAGTTTCTTCTTCTCTACGGAAATTTCCATGCTGTAAGCCTAAACGTTGCATGTGAATCCCAGCTTTCTAACGGTATAGTCATTTTTTTGAAACACCATTTATTCAGTTAGAAAATGACGTTTTTAGGGCCGAAAATTTTCATTTTCGGGTGTAAATCGGCATTTTCCACCAGAAATGATTTCCAATTTAATAAATCATTTGACATGCAATTTTACGTACTTTTTGACGCTGAATCGAATGGTAACACTTTCTGATCTCCTCGACAAACAAATAGTACTTTTCAAGCCTCTTCCTTTGGACGAAGGGCTCAATCTCATTGTTCGTTTTATTCAAAATTGTCATTAAGGGAGGGCTGGGTTATTAATGACTCGCACTCCTTCCACTTTGTTGACTTACCGTATTTTTGCCCTCTGTTTTGAAAATATCGTCCCGATCATTTGAGGAAAGCTTCATCTTTTTGATAGATAACAAGTTGGGAGTCGAGGACTCAGTTGTTGTACCCTGTTTGCTTGAAGGGCTTGAAAAGTACTATTTGTTTGACGAGGATATCGGAAAGTGTTACCACTCGATTCAGCGTCAAAAAGTACGTAAATTCTCATGTCAAATGATTTATTAAGTTGGAAAGCATTTCTGGTGAAAAACGCCGATTTACACCCGAAAATGAACGTTTTCTGCTCTAAAAACGCCGTTTTCTGTCTGAATAAGAGGTGTTCAAAAAAATGACTTCACCGTTAGAAAGCTGGGATTCACATGCAGCTTTTGGGCTTACAGCATGGAAATTTCCGTTCACGACGTTTCGAGAAACAAACTTTGAAAAAACTGAAAATTTTCGAAACTTTATCAATTTTTCACTTTTGGTTTATTTTACACCCCTTTCGTTTTATTTGAAATTTTCTACAACCCCATCAGGGAGATGAGAAATTTGACGCTCTTTCCAATGATATAATCAAATTTGAATTTACTTCATCAATGAAGGGAGTTATAGCCATTTTAGTGATGTAAGGTCGATAACACGAAAAAAATCGTAAAAGTGATATAACTCGAAAACGAAGCCTCTAAAAAAAAATGCTAGGAGACATTTTTTGTTGCAAATTAGTAGTGCAATTGAACCTTGCCCGCTGGTGCGCCCGAAAGGGTGACACCCTGTATAAGAATTTACAACGTGGGCAAAGCCGATCGTAAGTGGGTGAAGGGAGCGCAGGCGAGAGCCCCCCCCCCCCATGTTGGCCGGCGCCACCCGACCGGCCTCAGGCCCCACCCACCATGACGGCTCCCCGCATAAGAATACCCACGAGAGAAGCGACTGCCACGCTAGTGATCAGCCGCCCCCAAACACAGGACACGCAAACGCCTCCCATTCCCAACAGGGAAAAGGGCACAAGAGAGCCGCCTCTGGGACTGATAGGGTGACCACCAGAGAGGAGAGGAGAACCCCATTCACGCACACATCCATTCAATAAATAAATTCACTCCACTGATGAAATTAATAATTAAATATGACAAAAAAAAACACGAAGACGAAAAATATCACAGATCAGGTACTACCGCTATACTAGACAGAGAATGGCGGGGAGGTTGACAAATCTTAGGGTGGGCGAGACGGGAAGGTAAACCCCCTTCTCACCTATTAATCAGTCATCAAAGCGTCTAGATAGGCTCATTCATTTGCCCCGAGCAGGATGTATTGCCCACCTAGCTGTATTTTCGACCTGTAGCGTGACCTTACTGTTTCCCTACTCCCTTGATGATATACTGGAGCCGGCCGTGATTTTATCGATATCCATTCAATTGTATTGATATCTTTTTATTTTCAATTGTCTAAACTGTTGGTTTGCATCTTTCAATTTCCATGAACTCTTTTCTTTACTTAAGGACAAAATATACATTTACGGAGGAGTGAAGACAGGTGGCACCGTTTGCAATGAGCTATGGGCGTTTGATGTCAGTGCCAAATCTTGGGAGAACATCACAGTTCGTGCCGAGCCCTGTAACATGACGTCTCTTTGCGGTTAGTCAATGTTTAATATATTGTCCCAATTTACAATCTTCATTTTTTCTTAATGTCACTAAAGGTACTTAAATTGTACTTTTGTTTCCAGGGCCTTTAAAGTCCGCAGGTCACACTGCTACCCTGGTACCCAGTAAACGAAGTGTCGAGAGGATGGTCGTCATCTTTGGGCATTCTCCGACTTATGGATACCTTAATACTGTCCAAGAATATCATTTCGGTGAGTTAGACAATTAATTCCTAATCATCTCTAAGCGTGCTTTCCAGAGAAACAACCTAACCTAACATACCTACTAGTTATGCTGGGATTGGATGAGTGAATGATGTTGGCCATTTGATTTCAGGCACCAGAGAATGGAGTATAGTGAAAACGCGGGGTTTCCCTGTGAAGGCTGGTTACGGACATTCCAGCGCCTGGGACCCGCTCACAGAGAGGATTTACGTCTATGGTGGCTACATATCCGAAACCCCTGCCACTCCGCTTTTGTCTAATAGACTCTACGCTTATGAACCAGACACATACACCTGGTAAGTTAATAATAGTAAAAATAAGATAGATTTTTCAATGTAGAGTATGACAAGAAACGAAACTGCAAAATTCAAAGGTTAGTACCTACACTATAGAGCTTTACGCCCACTCCTGCCTGCTCCTGTTGGAGAAGGAATTCATGGAACATCTTTTCTCCACTATCCCTATTAACTAACTAGTACTTTGGTCACCTTCAGTTTCCTTTTGACTCAGCTCATCTGAGAGTGGACAGATCACTCGAGTAACCACGTGAACCGATTGTACTCCAATACTCATTAACACTATGTACATCTATCAATATAATGGATGTTAGAGATGAAGGATGCTCCCTCAGCTCCAAAGTGTATCCCTGCTTGTGACGACATCCTCCTGATTGGCTCCTATGAACTGGCCATTCGAACGTAGTTTACGAACTCATCTCAAACTTTAATAGAGAGTTTTTGGCAACCACTAACGGGCCCGTGGAACCTCTTCACAAAGCATGGAGTTCGCGGGTGATGATGGATTTGCCTCCCGACATCAGCGGGCGACGATGAAAGGGTGCCCCCTGACAGTCACCCGTTCCTAGAGGCCCACTGTCACGAGCGCCTCCCTTCACCCCTGTCCAAAGTTAACGGGCTTCCTCCTTCAACTGGGTAGCATCCTCTGTTGCTCGCGCTAGTCTCCTCCTAACGGGGCCTGTGAGATTTTGGCACCAAAAACTCTCTAATGTCCGAGAAGTCCATTATAATAGGACCAATATGGATCTTTTTTAAAATGAATTTCTTCTGTCTTTAGGTCACTCCTGACTTCTGGTCCTTCAGCCAGGTTCCTGCACACAGGGACTTTCCTTAATGGGCTGATGCTTGTTTTCGGAGGAAACACTCATAACGACACATCACAATCTCAAGGAGCCAAGTGTTATTCGTCCGAAGTCTTAGCCTACGATGTTATCTGTGATTCCTGGCACCCAGTGTCGGTATGTGCAGAATTTATATACACGTGTATTCGATCAGAAGAAATCTTCTCTTACATACTGGGATAACGAAGGTTCAAACACATAATCTATTGCAGGTACCAAGTACGCTAAGAGCTGATCTTCCCAGGTTCGGACACTCAGCCGTCACATTCTCAAATGCTCTTTATATATACGGTGGTTTCGACGGCCAAATGTTGAACGACCTGTTGAAGTAAGTGCTCGATTTGTTTCAATGTTAGCCAGCGTTTCAGATTGGATTTTTGTTTGTTCATACTTCTCTACTGAAATTATGTGTGATTGTTTATTTTGAACAACTATTTGACTCCGTTTCTCTCTCCTCCTACCAAAAGATACACAGCTGGAATTTGCAACGCCTCTTCCCAGACTAAGTGCCTCCACGACAGGCCCGGCATAAAATGCGTGTGGGAGCGGAAAGCGAGCAAATGTGTTTCAATTCTTGAAGTTCCCGTGGAAATCATCAGGAACCCTGAGTTCGACGGTGACCAAGATTATTACGTGTAAGTGGAAGAGTTGATTTGTTCCCGGTAGGTACAAATTGAACTTATTAGTCAGACAGAATAGTTTGCCAGGAGGTGCACTTGCGTTCATTTCATTTTTTTTTTTTAATTTGTAACTTAATTATGATTAATAGACCCTCGTTTTTGCAGGAAATGCCCTGAGGGTGGGAGGTCTTCAGTTACTGCGAACATCGTGGCTTGTAGTCAGCTAAGTGACTGCATTTCCTGTGTACATACGTCTCTTGGTTGCGGTTGGTGCCCTCAAACTAACAAGTGTATGCACGAAAACGTCTGCAAAGCCCAAATCCCGGACACCAATGCATTCTCGTCAGTCAGGGTTAGTTAGCTCTAAGATTGTTTTGGTGTAATTGAATGTTTAAATCTCTTAACTCATAGAAATAGATGGTTGCTGTAAGAATTATAAATCGTTGTCCTTGCAAGCTGAAAAAGGGTTGTAGAAATTCGCAGAAGTGGTTCACGATTCAGTACGTGGGTGTTTGTTTTCCAGGCTGTCACAGTGGCAGCAGATTGCCAGGTTGAGGAAGGTTCGAGTTGCCCAACCCACCACAGTTGTCAAACATGCACTGGCCATCCTGACTGTCATTGGACCAATTCGGACCACTGCACTGCCAACTCTACTTTGGAGTCTCCCGAGGTGAGTTGAACGAAAATTGAAATTAATTTCGTACTATTTAAGCGAGAATTTCTTGACGCAATATTAAAACGTATCGATCCTTGTGAAGTCACAGGAAGAAATGCAAAATCTCCTTCAAACCACAACTCTACCCTATTGTTTCGTTTAGGTGTCTGTGGTGCCAACTTGCGGCCCGAGCTGCAGCGAGCTCACAAGCTGTTTGAACTGCACCCAGCAGGAGTGCATTTGGTGCCACAACGAGCAGAGATGTGTTGACAAAACTGCTTACACGGCTTCCTTCCCGTACGGTCAGTGCAGAGAGTGGTCTACGCAGCGCCAACGTTGCCCGTTAACACCAGGTTAATTTGCTCTCCATTTTTCTTCTATGTTTATTGTGGTTCCGACGCGTTTGAATTGTGTAGTTGTTATCCCACAATTCGTATGATTGTGACTATTGTGTTATTCAGGCGAATCTGCTTGTCAGTCTCACAAATGGTGCAGCGATTGCAGAGACGCTCCTGAGTGTGGTTGGTGCGACGACGGGACAGGAACAGGTACATATCCTTATTACTGTAACTGCTAGAATGTACTTACTCAGTAATTGTTCGCTACTACATGTTTAGTCCTTGAGATTGTAGGCTTGTCCTAATGTGTCGCTAAATGCGTAAGCTCTACCTCCAGTTAGCCGAATTTTGCAACCACTTACTGACTGTTTTCTTATAAATTCACAGGAAAAGGGATTTGTCTGCCAGGGGGAAACCAGCCTAATTTGGAGCAATGTCCTTCGAATTCTTGGCACTTCACACATTGTCCGAGTGAGTGCAAAGTTTTTGATTCCTAATTTTCTCGACCACTTGGATTCTGATCTCATGAGAATATTTAAGATTCCCATGTTTTGAGTATAAATTGTGTAGTGTAAAGCGTAGTGCCTAGTGTAGTCCAGCTAAGAACAAGAAAGAATAAGAGATGTCTTTGGCGTATAGTTAGGATATGTCCATGAATTGATTGATTGGGTACCTGTACCATTGAGGAATACGATGTACTATTGAGGTTTGAAAAACATGGTTTATTAATCGGTAAGCCCTCCAGGAACACTATAGCTTCACTAGAACACAAGATTTGGCAACGCACGATTCGTGATGTGCTGTTGTCACTTGGTGTCTTTGGACCATTTCATGCATGGATTGCCAGCTACCTCACAGCTAGACAGCTCTCAGTGCGTGTAAATGGTGTTGCTTCCCGCTCATTTATTGCCACTTCTGGTGTTCCACAAGGCTCCCTTCTCTTCAACCTGGTGATCAACGGAGTCATCTCCTCCCTTCTCTGCACTAAGTTTTTGATCTATGCAGACGACTTGAAGCTCTTTATTGCCATTGGTGACCCCTCGGATTGCCTTCTCCTCCAGCAGAACCTTGACGCCCTCTCTCTATGGTGTGATCAAAATGGCCTGGCTCTGAACCCTTCCAAATGCGCCGTCACGTCATTCCATCGCTCTCACTCCCCAGTCAAGCACCCTTACTTAATCAACGGAGCTCTTCTTTCTCGTAAGGACGACATTGTGGACCTCGGCGTACACCTGGACTCCCAGCTCTCATTCTCCAATCACATTGCGCAGGTGGCTTCCCGCGGTATGCGTGTGCTGGGCTTTGTGAAGAGGAATTCCAGAGAATTGACCCAAGCATCAGCCCTAGTCACTCTTTACAAAACTCTCGTGCAGCCCATCTTGGAGTATGCGTCGTTGATCTGGAGCCCTTACTACAACTGCCACACCCTACAAATTGAGCGTGTCTTCAGGGCCTTCCTTCGGTTCCTCGCTTATAAGCTCTCCATTCCCCGTGAGAATATAGACTACCACGAGCTCGCACGCCGTTTCAACTTACTGTTTCCCCATAATCGTCGCTTATGTTCTGATGTCTCTTTCCTCCATGGTTTGCTATCGGGGAGAATAGGGTATTTCAGTCAATTTTTTTTAAATTTTTTTTTCAAAAGAGTATGGCTCAGGAATAACGGTAATCGGGTTCGACTGTTCGTCGAGAAAATGTTTTTAAAAAATCAGAGAAGCTAAGGAAAGTTGAAGATTTGAACGGTGTGACGTAGCTAGCCAATCGTGACGTAGCTAGCCAACTGTCTTTGAAAAAAGTATCCATGCACAGAAACCCTTGTAGGACCTCTTGGATACTACAAAATACTACTCACACACGCGCGCGGCGTAGTCCTTGCCTAGTGTGTGTGCATTTATAGCGGCCCGCCTTTTTCAAACGTGTGATCTCTTTAATTAATTTTTCTACCACATGTTATAGTATCATTGGGCTTAAAGTTGTAGTATATAGGTTTTCAAGGGTGCTGAATCCAAATTTGAGGTCAAAAACCTGAATTTCCGACCCACCGAAATACCCCATTGATGCTCCGGATCTCCTAACTCGTGTTGGCTTCCTTGTGCCTCGGCTCACGTCACGCTCTGCCACACCTTTTGCCGTCCCTTTCTCCTCTACGAATTACCTCTACAATCGCCCAATGTGTCGCATTCTTCGCCAAGTGAACTTCTTCTCCACGTCCCCTCCCTTCATCGATATTGTGTCCTCGCCTCTCTCATCTATTAAGAGTGCTCTTTACCGCCATCTCTGCTCCGACCCTCTACACGACCCTATCTAGCCCTAAAGTGTCATATTTCTGTAACCATTTGACTGTACACTGTTTGTTTTTTTCATTTGTAATTGGGTTCGTCCCGTATTCACATAAATAATAAATAATAAAAAATAAATAAATAAAAAACGCCGCTTAGCTGTCAGGCCTGACATGCGACATTGCCAATTCTCTACTACCGTTATGGTACAAGACGTGTTTAATAGGTTACATTGAGAGACTATGAACAGTTTGCTGCTATGTACACTGCTTTTGATGTGCTTTTGTTTGCGTTGCTGTTAGTAAAAACGAATAACTACTGATAAGGGATTTCCAGATAATAGCAGCTCTAGTCAATTCCAATATTGTATAAATATTTCATTTCAGTGATCATAATATTTTCCAAAATAGTAATTTTCACATTTATCAGGAGTACGGAATACTTAAGCGGGTCTCTGTTGGTCGCCGTTCATTTCTCGTTCCGGGTTAGTATTTCTCTCAAGAACCGGCGGCTTAAAAGTTGTACTTAAATTTGAATTGACAAACTAAAAAATTGCCACTGGAATCAACAAAATCGAACAATAACAGCCAGCCACTTTTCGCCAGCAATTATTATTCGATTTTGATGACTCCAGCGGCAATCTTCTAGTTTTTCAATTCCCTAGGTAGATGCACTAATGAATTTAGAATATCCTTGAAAATTTCAAATTTAGGTTCATCTTTTAAACTTGGAGCGCCGTGTCGTGAGAGAAATACTAACCCGGAACGAGGAACGAATGGCGACTGATTGAGACCCCCTTAACTTCTAATACTTTCCGAGAATCAACTGTGAATCTTCAATACGCACGGTTTTTTTTTCTGTCCATCATCTCTTTACTCCATTGAATGTACTGTTTCGCCTAATCTATCATTCGCTTTCATTTTATCAGGCTGCCAATGTAACGGTCACAGTACGTGTGCTAACAATTCATCTGTGTGCATTCAACCTTGCGCGAACTTAACTCAGGGAGAGCATTGCGACACCTGCATGCCAGGCTACTATGGGTCACCTGTCAATGGTGGCAACTGCACCCGTAAGCATATCCGCATTATTTTATATCCTTTTCCCGTTCTAATCTTGCTCATCTTTTGTGTTTTGGTACCATTTTCTTGGAATAATTTTGAACTCACAACTCAGCACTTAGAGGATGTTAAGAGTTCTTATGTCACTAAGGATCTATCTTATTATAATATACGATTTTCTCCTGGTAATTTCGAACATAATTGTTATTTTCTCAGCCTGCGAGTGCAATAATCATGGGACGCAATGCCAGCCAGACACTGGGAGATGTTACTGTACAACGAAAGGGATAGTTGGGGAGCACTGCGAAAAATGCGACACTGCTAATCACTACCAGGGTGATCCCACCAACAATGGCTCATGTTTCTGTAAGTGAACTTCAACGTTATAACGTTAGTAGGCTAATGGCTTAAACTGGTATTAAGAGGAGTCAGCCCGCAAAACCGCGTTTTTCCTAACGCCTCTGTGTTGCTTAAATCTTAGTAGAAAATTGATAATGGTCAATAAGTCGACAGTTTAGATCTTGATGAACAAAATTATATTTAAAAAAATCATAAATGATCATTTAGGTACTTCGCTATAAGTACCTAAAGTTGGGCCCTTTCACCAGTTACTCGGTAAGTACTCGTCCGAAATTAAAATTTTAAATTAAATTTGTTCATCTTACTAAGCTCTATTAACAGGCGAGGGCTTTTTTTATTTTCAATAGTTTTATCTTTTTTCTCCAGAAATAAAAACCGGGTTTATGGTAGGTAACTTTTTTTAACCACAAACTCCACATCTAAATGATCCAAAACCCCCTCGTCTATCGACGTATTAGCAACGTGTTGTGATCATCTTTTTGGTTTATTATTTTCAATAATAAGCCTTTGGAATCGAGCAAGAAAAAAAAAATTTTTAACCCCCCCTCAAAATTTGATGTTTTACGTTTCAAGGTACGTAGAATACGAAAATCGAATAAAAAAATTTCCGTCCGTCCGCCGTACGCCGTACGCCGTCCGCCGTACGCCGTACGCGGCACTTTTCTTAGCAACACTGGACCGATTTGGTTCAAATTTGGTATATGGGCTCCATTTGGGGTCTAGTTGTGCCGCGAAGCTTTTGGTTGATGTAGGTCACTTCTAAGGGGTGAAAATTAAGGGTTGAAATTTTCAAGAGTGCCCTAGCTCGAAAACTCTCGAAATAAAGGTATAGTTTTTTCACCAATTTTGAATAGTACTGAATTTTAAAAAATTTTTGAGACCACCCGGAGCTCTGTAGGGCAAACCGTTCGGTCCCTACGAGTACTTGAAGGTTTTCCTTCGATAAAACAGAATCATGAGTGTGAATCGCAAAAGAGGTCTAATCTCCGTTGAAATTTTTTCTGACTAAAATGCGATCGCTGTTCATTTCTTCGATTTGTATACAGTTTTGCCTTCTGCGTAACCAGTAATCAAATTTCCATAATCAAAAGTCAATGGAGAATACTGAAGGCGCCTGAGTGGTCACTGATCAGCTGAGTGAGCTCCAAGGCCATTTCCTCTCCTGTTGAACGCAGGAACCTGAAATTTGAGAGGGCGGGTCAATTGAGAATGCTGAAGGCGCCTGAGTGGTCACTGATCAGCTGAGTGAGCTCCAAGGTCATTTCCTCTCCTGTTGAACGCAGGAACCTGAAATTTGAGAGGGCGGGTCAAAGGAGAATGCTGAAGGCACCTGAGTGGTCACTGATCAGCTGAGTGAGCTCCAAGGCCATTTTCTCTCCTGTTGAACGCAGGAACCTGAAATTTGAGAGGGCGGGTCAAAGGAGAATGCTGATGGCGCCTGAGTGGTCACTGATCAGCTGAGTGAGCTCCAAGGCCATTTTCTCTCCTGTTGAACGCAGGAACCCTGAAATTTGAGAGGGCGGGTCAATAGAGAAAGCTGAAGGCGCCTGAGTGGTCACTGATCAGCTGAGTGAGCTCCAAGGCCATTTCCTCTCCTGTTGAACGCAGGAAGCTGAAATTTGAGAGGGCGGGTCAATGGAGAATGCTGAAGGTGCCTGAGTGGTCACTGATCAGCTGAGTGAGCTCCAAGGCCATTTCCTCTCCTGTTGAACGCAGGAAGCTGAAATTTGAGAGGGAAGGTCAAGGGAGAATGTTGAAGGCGCCTGAGTGGTCACTGATCAGCTGAGTGAGCTCCAAGGCCATTTCCTCTCCTGTTGAACGCAGGAACCTGAAATTTGAGAGGCAGGGTCAAAGGAGAATGCTGAAGGCGCCTGAGTGGTCACTGATCAGCTGAGTGAGCTCCAAGGCCATTTCCTCTCCTGTTGAACGCAGGAACCTGAAATTTGAGAGGGCGGGTCAATGGAGAATGCTGGAGGCGCATGAGTGGTCACTGATCAGCTGAGTGAGCTCCAAGGCCATTTTCTCTCCTGTTGAACGCAGGAAGCTGAAATTTTAGAGGGAAGGTCAAGGGAGAAGGTGGTGGTAGGTGCTATTGATGGAGAACCAGTGATCTATACAGAAGGGTGATCTGTACAGAAAATAATAAACCTTTGAGCAATGATTTGCAGCGTTTTTTTCTTTTTTTTAAATATATTTTTCGGAGAATGAATGAACAATATCGAACTGAATAGTCCAACTCAAACTGTATATTTAGACGAATTATTTCAAAAACAGAAAAACCGCAAAAACCCCCACGAATCCACAATTCTTCTCTAACCCCTCTGGCGTCCTTCCCCACCGAGTCTGTGCGTTAGCCCTTGTTCACTGCCGATGTCCGGGTGAATGGTAGACATAGTTGAAGAGGGTTATGGATGAAGTCGCGGGTGATGGTTCTTTATTCCTCCGTTATATTTTTTTTGGGAAACTCCCCTGAAAGACGCAGGGGGCACGCCATTGATAAAAATAGATGAATAAATCAAATATAATGGGGACGCCCAGGACTCACCCGACGCCAGCCCTAGGGATTAGGGAAGATGAAGAAGGTGGGGGTGGGAGAGAGGGATGAAGGGAAGTGCCTCTATAAAACGACCACCAGTTCAAATATGAGTCGAGCAGGACGTGGGTGGTGATACTGCAGAGTACACCTACCGAGATGCCCAACTCGTGCAACTCCGTGGCGCTTTTCCTACACCACACTCCACGCCATGACAAGGTTGCAGCCATCACTCTGATGTTGTTGGGTGCCACTCCTTTTAGCTCCGACACCGCTTGCCGTAAATCATTTGTGTCATATTTCCTTGTCTTGGCCCGCCAAGTGTGCTCCATGTCCAAGCTGCCATTGACAACTTGGACATCCAGGATAATGCAAGACTGGTCGGGCTTGATGGCAACAATGTCGGGCTTCTTACCCTGGTCACTCGGCATGTGGTATACTCGGCATGTGGTTGGAGCTCCGATTCAGAATTGGAACGATAGGAGATC
This sequence comes from Apolygus lucorum, assembly GCA_009739505.2. NCBI lineage: Eukaryota > Metazoa > Arthropoda > Insecta > Hemiptera > Miridae > Apolygus > Apolygus lucorum. The sequence continues at coordinate 48,035,243 of CM019180.2, read as the reverse complement.
GATCCCCAGTCGTGATGTTTTAATAGCGAGCAAACTTTAGTCAGCGGGTGCAGAGAAAGCTCTTCAGTAAGTAGACTTGTAAGTGATAACCACGGAGACACTTGGAAGGAAGGAAAATACATCGAGAAATATTAAACGGTTGTATTTCGAGGAGGTTAGGGATGTTCTCGGCACCGGGAATCTGCGAAGACGGGGGCCCATAAATAGGCAGCTGAGTCGTCACCAAAATGTCGGGCCCTGTCAAAATGACGTCATTTTGACGGGCACCGTGGAAACTGCGCTCAGTGGAAAGGTTCCACAGGCCCGTTAGTGGCGTGCAAAAACTCTCTGATGTTTCGAGAAAAACTAGTTTTGGTTTATTATTTTCAATAATAAGCCTTTGGAATCGAGCAAGAAAAAAAAAATTTTAACCCCCCCTCAAAATTTGATGTTTTACGTTTCAAGGTACGTAGAATCCGAAAATCGAATAAAAAAATTTCCGTCCGTACGCCGTACACCGTACGCCGTACACCGTACGCCGTACACGGCACTTTTCTTAGTTACCATGGACCGATTTCGATGAAATTTGGTATATGGGCTCCATTTGGGGTCTAGTTGTGCCGCGAAGCTTTTGGTTGATGTAGGTCACTTCTAAGGGGTGAAAATTAAGGGTTGAAATTTTCAAGAATGCCCTAGCTCGAAAACTCTCGAAATAAAGGTATCGTTTTTTCACTAATTTTAAATAGTACTGAATTTTAAAAAATTTTTGAGACCACCCTGAGCTCTGTAGGGCAAACCGTTCAGTCCCTACGAGTACTTGAAGGTTTTCCTTAGATAAAACAGAATCATGAGTGTGAATCGCAAAAGAGGTCTAATCTCCGTTGAAATTTTTTCTGACTAAAATGCGATCGCTGTTCATTTCTTCGATTTGTATACAGTTTTGCCTTCTGCGTAACCAGTAATCAAATTTCCATAATCAAAAGTCAATGGAGAATACTGAAGGCGCCTGAGTGGTCACTGATCAGCTGAGTGAGCTCCAAGGCCATTTCCTCTCCTGTTGAACGCAGGAACCTGAAATTTGAGAGGGCGGGTCAATTGAGAATGCTGAAGGCGCCTGAGTGGTCACTGATCAGCTGAGTGAGCTCCAAGGCCATTTCCTCTCCTGTTGAACGCAGGAAGCTGAAATTTTAGAAGGCGGGTCAATGGAGATTGCTGAAGGTGCCTGAGTGGTCACTGATCAGCTGAGTGAGCTCCAAGGCCATTTTCTCTCCTGTTGAACGCAGGAACCTGAAATTTGAGAGGCAGGGTCAATGGAGATTGCTGAAGGCGCCTGAGTGGTAACTGATCAGCTGAGTGAGCTCCAAGGCCATTTCCTCTCCTGTTGGACGCAGGAGCCTGAAATTTGAGAGGGCGGGTCAATGGAGAATGCTGACGGCGCCTGAGTGGTCACTGATCAGTTGAGTGAGCTCCAAGGCCATTTCCTTTCCAGTTGAACGCAGGAACCCGAAATTTGAGAGGCAGGGTCAAAGGAGAATGCTGAAGGCGCTTGAGTGGTAACTGATCAGCTGAGTGAGCTCCAAGGCCATTTCCTCTCCTGTTGAACGCAGGAACCTGAAATTTGAGAGGGCGGGTCAATGGAGAATGCTGAAGGCGCATGAGTGGTCACTGATCAGCTGAGTGAGCTCCAAGGCCATTTTCTCTTCTGTTGAACGCAGGAAGCTGAAATTTGAGAGGGCGGGTCAATGGAGAATATAGATGGTGGTAGGTGCTATTGATGGAGAACCAGTGATCTATACAGAAGGGTGATCTATACAGAAAATAATAAACCTTTGAGCAATGATTTGCAGCGTTTTTCTGAAAAAGATCAATTTTCGAGCTCGGTTTTTCACTACTGCCCGAGTTCTAACTTGGCTGTATAAGAAAAAAAGTAGAGGAATAATATAGGCGTGTTCAGTGTTACAGTTTGTTTATTGCAGGTTTTTTTAATAGTTTCCGAGTTACCTACTAAAGTTTACAAGTTACTGGTAAGTACTAGTAACTAGTAAGTAGTAGTAACTACAGTTAACTGTAGTAACTACAGTACTGTGGTAACTGTAGTACTTCAGTTGTTGTTCTTGCAGAAGGTGCGATCTCTTGTTTAGAGCGGGAGCGCAGCCATCAGACGGCCAATTTTGACCTCAATTATCTTAGGGTTTCGTATTCGGAACAATGAATTATTATATATCAAATGTTGATAAAATTAGGTCAAAATTGATCAAGAATACTTAATATAAAAATATTTTTAAAAATTGAATTTTTTCTCTTTTTTCCGGGTTGATACCCCTTAACCAATATCTTGTTGCTACTGTTTCAGATGATTTGACCATCGATTACCAATTCACTTTCAATTTATCGAAAAAGGATGACCGCCATTATACTCAAATTAATTTCAAAAATAGTCCGCCCAAAGCCGACATCGACGCAGATTTTTCAATTACGTGCTCCGTCATGGCAAAGATGAATATCACCATGAAAACAGGTATGTACATTTCATTTAGGTGTTCATTTATTTATTTAAGATTTTTAAGGTTTAAGACGTGTGTACCGTGCCTGGTGCTGTTGGAATGTTTCAAAGGTGAAAGGTTGAATTTATTGTTCGTGACCCGTTGTGGTGTGATTTGAGAGGAGCTATCGAATTTCCTAGCGCAAAATTAATTTGGAAGAATACAAGGAAACACACAAATCCCCACGTTTTGGATGATCCCTAATGTGCACGAAAAATTAAATGTATAAATCTCTATAATGAAAAAAAAAAAAAACATTTTACTTAATTTTTCCTATGTTTCAGTCAATCAACCTGAAAAACAGCTCTTCATGAATCACAACTGCTCCAACTTCAAAACTCGGTTCTACAAGAACGATTACAATTTTGGAGCGGTGGACAACGTCACGCTGACCACGTTTTATGTTTATGTCTACGATTTCCAACCGCCCCTCTGGATTCAAATTTCGTTCTCCCAGTATCCAAAGCTCAATCTTCAGCAATTTTTCATAACCTTCTCATCGTGAGTACTTCTATTTATTTAACCCTAAATAGTTCGTATCACTCGACTCTGTGGGAGAAAAGAAATGACTGCTTAGGAGAAGCCTGTCAGAGCTGAAGCTAGTCTGCTAATCTTCGAACTGTTGTTTTATTATTTTTTTTTTTTAATTATAATTTGGTTTATTTTGTTTGAGTCTGTTACATAATAATGTCATACCTCATAGACAAGTGTGTAAGCACATTTAAATACTCAAATATTGTGAAGTTGGCATTTATTCAGTTGATGGTGTCATAAAGCCTTTGATATGCCGCGGTCTGGTGAGTCTTCTGTAGTCAAAAAGTGCAAAGGTGTCGGTGACTAGTGGATTGGAATGGTCGGAGTAAAGGCTGCAGAATTTTTCCATACATGATTGACGGAGTTCACTTGGCGTTTCCATGGTGAAGTCATTATAAATTGTAGTATTGCGAACGAATGGTGGCGTCTGGTTGACATTTCTTTGTAGGATTGTGTTTTGCTGATTCTCAAGACGCTTGAATTGGGAATCCGAACACGTTCCCCAGACTGCTAGACCATAGGTCCAGATAGGACGTATTAACGTTTTGTAAATTAGGATTTTGTTACGCAGAGAAAGGTTCCGGTTGTTTAATAATGGTCTCAGCTGGTTGGTTCTATTTTTCGTTCGTTTTATGACGTCAGTAATATGGCCCCTGAAAGTTAAATAGCGGTCTAGGGTGACCCCTAAATATTTGTGGCTTGAGGCAGATGGTTGTTGAAGGCCATCATAGTAGAGCGGGATGTTCTGAAATTTCCGATGGTAAGAGAAAGTGACAGCAATAGATTTGACAGGATTAATTTTAAGCCTCCATTTGGTGCATCACTACCCAAGTTCATCAATAAATTATTCAAAAAATAAATAAATGAAAAATAAAAAATAAATAAATATTTGAACTGTTATGAATAGCAATTACCCAGTCTATCCTTCTGAATAACCAGAGTACTTATGGAATTACTCCGTATTCGTGAAGAGAATAGCACTGCTTATTATTGTAATGAGTGGCCTTCGCCGTGGCAACAAAATGGTCCCAGCCATATTCAACAGTTTTATGTTGTGAACAAAGAAATCACTTCATGTTATTATAAAAAAAGTAAAGTAAACAACCATTTAAGGTTGGATTATCGTCTGACTGCCATTCCTGGCATTGCGGACGTCTTCAGCTGAATTCCAAAGGGAAGGTCAGAATTTGTTCTGATGATTTCGTTCGTGACGAGGGGGGAATGAGCCCTGCTTGCACGAAAATACGCTCCCGAGGCGAGCCTCGAACTCTCTGCCCCCTGCGGCCGGTCCAAGACTCGTCGCTAAGAGAAGCGTGCCGCAACAAGCACGACCACAGCTGACCCCACTTCTTCTTAATGTAGTACTCCCTCACTCTGCCCGGGGCCTATTAGCTGGAGTGGACCTGAGTAACAAACTTGCTCCAACCGTACCTTTAGTTCGCGAAAAGACCGCTGGAGCGCTCATCACCTCTGTTCTCTTGGGATTTTTCATATCCTTTTCATATCCCAGTTTTCATATCCTTGGTTGCCAGACTCAACTTCAGTTATTGATAGGTATCGGAATCTGAAGCCTGTAGGTACACGAAGTAGACCCCTAAATTTCTGTCAGAGTTGATCTCAAAGAGTCCGATATTATCCCAAGTAGGCTCCTTTGAGCCGAATAATGGGAAAACAGGATTTAGATATAGAGCCGGATGAAAATGTAAATGGAAACGTTCACTTTTCATCATTCTCTTCGAATAGACAACTTCGTAGGTTTCAGATTAAGCAGTTCTAAAAATTTCTCGAGGGCTATTCCGTATTCTACCTTGTTAAAACTGCCCGTGAAAAATAAGGAAACCAAAGAAAATCATCAAAAATTTTAATTACCTGGTTTTGTGTAGACCGGAAACTAATTTCTTTCCTGAATAAAATTTTACATCTCTGGCAACCTGGTTTTGAGTAGATCAGAAACCTTCCCTTCAAATGTCAGAACCTCTTACCATCCAATTCACCTTCACAAACAAGGTCAGAAATAGTTGAATTCAGTCATTCAGATAGACCGGAATACATTTCTCAATAGCCATTCCAGACTTACCGACCAGAATACCCAACACCAATCTTCCACTTTCAAATTGATTCCATCATGTATCAAAGCAAGTTGTAGAAATGTAATTATTTGCAATATTTTACAGGTGCTTCCTATTGCTTCTTCTTGTAGCAGCGATTCTATGGAAGATAAAACAGAAGTACGACATGTACCGACGGCGCCAGGTATTGTCCGAAAACTTATTTACCAGAACAACTAAACCATGATTATTTTGGGCAATTAATGAACAAAAGTTTGAAACAAAAGTAATCAGTTTCAATGCACCACAAAACCGTTTCTCAGTGTTTGAAAGTTATTTTGTTCAAGTAAATTATTTGGATTTACGATTTCTTAATGTCTTTATTACGTGGTGATTATTGATTATTTCCGCTTACTTGATTTTTTCTGTATTCTAGCGGTTGTTCGTCGAAATGGAGCAAATGGCGAGTAGGCCGTTTTCTCAAGTGTTAGTTGAAATAGAGAAGCGGTCATCGTCCTCGTTGAATACTCCCACTAGCCCCACCTCCAAAAAGAAGGTATGACCAAATTTATAGGATGAAGTTGTGAGATAATAGTTCAGAAGTGCTGAATTAAATAGAGTAGAATTAGTAGGAACATCTAAAGCTAGGTTCACATAGGAGCGTAATGCGTAGTGCGTAAGGCCTTGTCCTACGTGGACGACCAAAGAGTGCGACCGAGCGACCTCAAGTCGCGCGCGAGCGCCGCTATAGTGTCCACAGTAGGCGTCCTCAAAACGCGTCTGAAATCCTTCCTTGCGATGTTATCTTTGCTTCGTCCTGAGTTGAAAAATCTTTCTCTATTTAAGCACATTTTCTGTTTTTTTGCGATAGTATGAATGGCATATTTTATTCGAGTGATGCAGCATTGCTTTATTAATTTACGGCAAAGAATTCGTTGAGATGGACGCTAATTTCGGCAATTTTTCAATGAGGGAACCAAGCGGTGAATTTAAATCGTTCAGACACGAATTTCTCCCCTGAATTCGAGTGAAAAAATGTTCGATTGTAAAAGGACCAGTTTTTACAGTAGATATACTGAGAAAAACAACCCAGAAATGAAGCACAGCCGGTGTAAAACTTGCGGACCTACCCGCATGCTCAGGCAGCTTTTTCACCAAATCAAAAAAAGTTGGGTTCGACATCTGGGAGAAAGAAAGTTTAACGCCGTTTCCTTGAAGAACAACTGACCACATTATCTGATACACCCTTTGTATTCAATTCTATTTATTTTGGTCCACAGCGGGTTTCTTCGATTTTGGATTACACCTAGGTACATGTCTTGAAACCTATACCAAAACATATAATTTCAAGATGGGTTACAAATAAAATGTTTCTTTCTATTCAACTCCAAACGGTATATTTGTTGAATAAACAATATTAATTAGATTTCAAGTAGGTTGCAAAATTTACTTACAATAGATTAGCTCAACTTTTTGCCAAAAATTGTGTATCAAATTCCCACCTTCGTATTTCAAAATAGTATAGTTTTCTTGAACACCAGAAATGTCTTCTTGTACACTTTACTTATTTCCATAACGTTTCCCTTTTTTGAATTTCGCTGATAAGAAGCTCGCTCTAATTAATTATTACAGCCATTTCCAGGGAAAACATGAGTGGAACACTGGCACAAACGAAACAGTGAACTGGAAAATGATAACCTCCTGGCAAAGCGACCAGGCGAGCGCGCGACCAGAAACAAACTAGTTTGAAAATCAAACCCGAGCGTGCGACGTCGGGCGGCGACACTTAGGACACTCCGTTCGTTTTAACTTGTTTGATATCAGCTGGTCGCTCGCTCACACGCATGGGTCGCACGGTCGTGCGCATTGGTCGTCCACGTAGGACACAGCGTAATTGGATGTTATTGGCTGGAGTGGGACTGGCAATTGGTGGAACTGATCTTTGCGGGTGTCGATTTTTGGAGCAGAGTGTACCATTTGGAAAAATTCTACGCAAAATTAAAACTGAAAAATTGACAATTTTACGCATTATGGATAAATTTCGCTAAAATTCGTAACGAACTCATCGTTTGTTCACAACACGTTTATTGACGAAACAACCCGAATCATTGTTTTGTTTTGGAAACAATTCTGCGCAGAATGTACTGTGCGCTTCTGCGTAATCGCGTAATCAATCAGCCATGTGAATGCTGCATTACGGACTTTACCCACTTATGTGAACCCAGTTTAAGTATTAATGAGTGTTTACCTTCCATTTCTTAATGTAAAATTTTTGAATCATTGATTTTTTAGGAGTGTCCAAGCCCAATTGCACTTGAGCCTTGTATCGGCAACAGAGCAGCGGTTCTCTCTCTACTAGTCAGGATGCCTACTGGAGGTGCTTCCTATACTCCTCAAGGTCAATCAGGTACAGACATTACATAATCGATACACATGAGTAACAATCAATAAACAGGTGCATCAATTAACATGTGCTCAATTTAAGGGAGTGTAAGATTCCTGATGCTTTTAGGAAAATGTACCAAAAATATCAGGGAACTTTGGGGTGGTTTGGATTCCCCATAAGCCTGGTATTCACTGGGACTCATTGAGTCTACTCCTTGCGTCAAACATGATTCCCTACGTAAATCAGCTGCTGCGATGAAACTCGAATAGTGCTGCGTTGCGGGTTTAGTCGTTTCAGCGTAATGGGGAACTTGCCTCTCAATTTTTTATTTATTTTTTTCTTTTTCGAAAGAGGGTACACTGATACGGCAGAAAACCATAGTGTGCTGCTCGAAAACACATCCAAAATTTTACAGAATTTGAGGAAGATGGAAATTTTTAATATACCTAGTGGCAATCTGAATATGGGGCCAGCCATGTAGTGACGTGACGAACTGCCCCATGACAGCAGTGCTACATTTGGAAGCGTACAAGAAAATGTTAGCTTACGTGATTGAACACATTAGTGCGCCGCAAACTGGCAGAAAGAACACAAACACGAAAGTAACCAAACTGAGCAATTTTATTCACTATTTTTTACAATATGATTCTACCTTTTAGTTTATCAAGCAGTTTATTATTCAGTTTCTATATCAGTTAGTTTCGATATTTGATATCTGGTGTTAAACGTTATTCTAGGGCCCTATTATAGGATTTGACGTGAAATTCCAGAATCTAAAATTGAGGCAAATTCCCCATCCTTAAATCTGTAAATCCCAGCTGGAATGGAAAACAAAGATTCAATTGCGCAACATTATCCTATGGCTGCTCAGCGCCAGTCATGCTTGTTTATTTTCATTTTTGTTGTACTCTTTTAGTGTACTTTTGATTAATTGTGATGTGGCCTACAAACCAGACTTTGAGTTTCATAGAAGACATCAGAAGACCAACTTTGGTAACAGTTCATCAAAATCGGTGGATATCATTCTCGTAAATTTTCGCAATCCTTTCATCTTCTTTTCATCTTTCATTTTCAAGGAGTACAGATTATTCCCGCACTGATTTCTCTTATGGAACTTCCATAAGCACTAATTTCATTTATGGGACATCCGTATGCACCGATTTCTCTTAACCACTAGTGGTTAGTCATATTTTTCATTTGACGGTATCCGTAGAGGAGGTGGCAACTCCTGCTAGGCCCACTGGTGGTAAAAATAGTTTCTCGTACGTCCAATAGAGTGATCTTATTAAAATTACCATGGAGAGATCACATACAATTTTTACATTTTTTTCTGTTGGTGCGCAAAACGACTCTCAGTTTTTTTGGTCCTTTTTGTGATAGAAAAAGGGGTCTTTTTGGCATTATCTCATATTAGACAGAAGACATAATTAATGTTGAAAATTATCAATGACACTCGAGAAAAGTTGATGTGATCTCTCCAAGGTAATTTTAATCAGAGCACTCTATTGGACGTATGAGAAACTACTTTCACCACCCTCCCACCTAGCCAGAGTTGCCACATCTACGAATACCACCTAGTATTTATTGTCCAAGGCCCACTTTCACCAAAAGTTGTTCAAATCGCGTTTAAATAAACGCCTTGATTGCTAACCTGAACGAATAAACCTGGCAAGATGACGAGCGTCTTTCACCAACCCAAATCAAAGTTAAACGGCGATTGAGATAATCGAGCTTAGCTAACCTTGAAATGTCAAGTGAAAGGAACGAAAGTTGGACATTATGACGCATTTGGGGTAATAGAAGCGTTGAACAACAACCACTCCTGCGCTTGCTATCAGTAGATTCTCGCCTTTATCAGTGATGTTCAGTGATACGAGTTCGTCGCGAATCATTTCGATTTCTTTATTGCCAATCACCTACTTCTGATACAATATCGGTTCTTTTGATTTTTTATTAGTTAATAATTCGTATTAATAAAGGTAGGTAAGTTAAGGACGACCTTTCTTCTGTTCGACCTGTTCACAGTTTACAATTTATTTCGTCGGGAACTCTAGCCGAGTATCGATCAAATATAGGACTTTGATGACCGTGGGCTTGGTAGTGTGGAACACGTTGAAGAATTCTCCTTGGACGTCGTCGTCGTCGTCAGACGAGTCATAAATTATTTGTAATGGCATATCCATTTCCAAACGCAAAACACTTCCGAGAACACACACAAAATCTCACAACAATAAAAAATGTCCACTGCGCGGCCATATTGAATTTGTAGTTAAATGATCATACCGAGTTTATTTGGCCGACTTTCGACTGTTTAAACTCAAACCCCCCGAGATGGAATTTAAACTTGTAAATTGCTGTGGTGAAAGACGTTTATTGCTAAACGTTGATTATATGAGAGTCTAGCCCCCAGAAAGTTGGGATTCAGCGCTACCTACCGCCACTTCAGCAAACTACCATCCTTTTTCAGTTTAATGTGAGCGTGGTCAAGCAGTATTTCTGAAAAGTAGGCTTACCTCGATTTTACCACCTCGGTTTTACCACTCTCTAAATTCTGAGTTTGGCGGCTTTACTTCCCTGCCTTTTTAAATTGCGAGGAAAAGGAACTTGTTATTGCATTTTTGTGTTGTTCTTCTTAGCTACATTGTAATCTTGGGATAACTGCAAGTTAGAGGAGCGACGGTAATGCGATCGCAAGCATGATCACCTGATAAGATATCAGAAATGGTAGTTCGTTGAAGTGGCGGTAGGGAGCGCTGAAACACGACAACACTTTCTGGGGGCTAGACTCTCCTGTCGATTATCTCTTGGCACTCTTGGTTTAAACTCGTTTCGAATGTTTGGTGAAAGTGGGCATAAATGATTATTTGATACAAAAATGACAACAGCCGATCTCGTCTATGTTTATAAAGCTGTCTATGTTTTGTTTTCAGCTGGGCTCGCTATTGCCTCAGCTTTAGTGACGCTGGGCAACCCCCGTAAAGTGTCGATTGAGACTGTCAAGGGTGATGTTAAAGGTAAATCCAGAAAGACTGTTTCGAGCCAGCACCCCGATTCGTGTATTTAGGCTTAAAAGTAAGGATTTTTTTAAAAATACCAACACGTTATAAAACTGTAATGTTAGTTAGCGAGAAAGAACCTAATGAAAAAGGAACGATTTTTTGTACGTACGTACCTCCTTTACGACTGAGGGATGTGGCGCTTCACGAAATTTAGAAAAATCCATCTGTTTGCCCTTGCAAGGATACCTACGAAAAGTTGTCTCGAGTTGTCCAGATTCTGACCTTTTATTTCAATTGTTACTCGTACGTAGGTATCCGTTCATGTTTTATTATGTAACTGCAGGTACCTACCTATTTTATATGTGGGAGTACAAAATCTATGTCTCCCAGAATGGCGATAGCAGAATGGAGATTCAATCCCTCTAATGATGATCCCTCTACTCAATGGAATCTTATCTATGACGCTTCTAGTCTTTAAAATATTATGGTTTAACTATTTCACCACTTTTCCCCAGTTACAACGCTTCGAATTCCATTGTTCTGTTGGTTTCTGATAAAAGAGCTGTGAAACAAAAATGAATGAGGTGCGTTGCTGAATATCTATTTGACGGAAAATTAGCTTGTAGCATTCTGGAGTTGCACATCATGACAGTTAAAATTATAAATAGATTATAAATGCAGTAATGAATGATTAAAATGCCAATCTCCTTCCTTCGATTGTTTGGTTTACCCTCCATAGAGAAATGTTGAATAAATACACTTGGTTAGTTTTGTTTCACATTGAGCTTTTAAAACTAGACTCTATCACTGAGTCCCAAGTGAGATTTGCTTGTTTGAGTTCACTCAACAGACAGTAACACTGTCAGATTCGCCACCTAAAGCTTCGTGAATTCACTATTTCTCCAATTTTCCAGACGTTTGACACTTGAAACTACGTAACTTGATAAATGAGTACTGTAAAGAACGTAAGTTCAACTTTGACTTTTCCCTTCAGAAATTCATCTTCATTTTTCCTCATTTTCACTGCAGAGAATGGAGTCCTCGTACAACCGTGTTTGGGAAATCGTAGAAAAGGTGCTTTTCTTCCTCTTCAGATTGGATAATGAGAAAATCTCGTAAATCTTTAGAAAACTGCTTGTGTGATTCTTAGGCTACATCGCACGCCCGCTTACTTACATTTTTTCGGTTTAATTTCATCGGTGTCCTTCGATAAGAATATTTCCATCCTTCTTTAAAATTTGATGTCTTACGTTTCAAATGATCCGAAAACGAGAAAATTGTCCGTCCAAACGCCACTTGCTGTCTACTTTTATACTGTTTACCTCGTAAAGAAAAATTAATTAAGTTATTTATTCGTATTTGTAGTCAACTTGGTCCACCATGTTGAACAACTGTTTTTTCTAATAATTCAAGATGGCTGATGAAGTATGGCGGTTTTCGTTCATTGGAACTTATCCAGTTCAAGGAACTTATTCAAGTCAAGGAACCCATCTCGGTCTGGGAACCTTTCCATTTTGCAGAACCTATCCAAGTCAAGGATCAATGAAACCTCACAAATTTCACTCTCAATATGTTAGGTTTGAGGGTTGTTGGAGATCGATAAGTAATGATTTTACAAGTATTTTAACACGTTAACTGCGGAGCTGAAAACCGCGACTTTTCCACAGTGAGATAGGGGGTCAATTGGCCCCATGCGGAACTCTCCCACAGTGCGTTGAGGGGTGGACGACCCTTCATACCTTACGCCATTAATTCTAGTCTGGGACACTGGAATCAGAGACTTTTGACAAAAACACGTTTGATTCCTCTAAAGTCCATGTACCTCCACCTAAAACGGAGCCAGGACATCAATAAAACGTTTTTCCCAGTAAATATGACCAAATTTTCAAAAATTTCGTATTATTGACGTTTATTACTAGTTTTAGATGCTTTTCCAATCAATAAAACATTTTGCTTATTCAATATTCTTTTCAAATCATTCTATTCAATATTTTCATTAATTATTGTAAACCAAATGCTGATTTGACAAGGCTTATAAACTTGTGTTCATAATCTAAACCAATTGTTTATTTATTATGAGATAACGTAGATTATATATCAGGACCGGGAGAACAACAGGTAGAACTGCAAAACAATGTGAATCACACTCTTTCCCCCAGAGGTACAATATGAAGGGTGGCAAACTGTGAAGTACATTATCAAGTACTATTCTAGACGAGTTTTTCCGATGGGATTCTTTGACCCCACCCCGCATTGTGAAAGAACTTATCAAGTCTACTGCATTGAGGGGTCAATCGGCCCATCACGTTTTTTATAATTGACTGGCTATTTGGTGTAGTCAGTTAATCTTTTGACATGTAACTTTTTTTTTCAAACGGGAAAGTAGTCTAAACACTAACGCAAATAATGATGGACCAGCCTTGCAGCTCTCGCATATAGGGAAGTTCTGCATGGGGCCAATTGATCACCTAACGCAGCAAACGTGTTAACACAGTAATTTGTTCATTGTATATCACGCTTTAAACGAAAAAAAAAAAATGAAACCGCCGATTATTATCTCAAAAGTCTGTGTTTGCACGTCACAGTTTTAGTTCCTCAATTGTACTGCCATTATTCTTCTCGCTGTTGCGAGTGTTTTTGTTCCATGGAATGCTTTCCATTACGAGAAAGTCCTTTTCATAATATGGGAAGACATCTTTTGTTGTTTTCTGCAAAGAAGTTTTCATTCGCAGAGACTGCACGCTCATTGGTCCACCATGACGACAAAAAACGACGTGTTTTTTTCATCAAAGAGGGCTCTGCCTCTGTCCCCCCCCCCCCTCCCCCCGGTTGATTCTTTTCCCATACTCTGTATGATGTTGATTTTGTCTCATTGTACAATAAGAATTCTATAATACGAGTGCTTTATATTAGATACAATTAACTGGATTATTTATCGGTATCGCATGGCGTTTTTTTCGTAACATAATTTCATGTCGGATTTTAATCGGTTGGTGATAACATAAACTCGTATTGAAAAAAAAAAAAAAAACGGAAAGAAGCTTAACAACAAAACTCCGTAAAAAGTTAGCAGTGGAGCTTGCGCTCTTGCGACTTATTTTTATGTTTCAAAATCTAAAACTAAATACGAGAAGAACAAAAATATTCTATTGTATCACTACATCCTAAATGGTATTTTCCTACGATTACCTCCATTGTTTTGAAATAATTTGTTAGTTATTGTAGGGAAACGAAAGTAAAAGATCTCGAGAGAACTGGAAATGGTAAAATTAACAATTCGAAGGGAGGTGATAGGAGGTACGAATGCACAGCTAGGAAGAGCAAAAAACAGCTAACCTTTTAGTGTGACATGTCCCTGCGGTTATTCGTTTCCCTTTCTGCTATCGCCATTTTGAATCAATATTTTAGTTGTTAAAGTTTATTATTACACTGCCATTTGTAATTCCTCGTCTTCTGTGTTCCTTACCTTACTAATAACAACTTTCCACTACCACCTCGGTAGTTCAGGAAGCAATGCGATCAAATAATCACGGAAAGGATTTATATTTTATTTTATGTTGTACAGTTACTGTATTTGTACGATAATTTATTTTGTTTTCCATACTTTATGTATATACTTGTATTTATAGTAGTCTTCCTCCACCTACTAGTTTTTCCATGAGCTCATCGCTATCTTGTCACGAACAATATTATCGTCTTTGAATGCGCCTCAAGATAAAATCGTAACACAAACCTTGCATTGGTTGTTCATATACAAAAAGCTGTTTATATCACGGATTATTGAGACAAAGTCTGTTCAAAAAGTTCCAGAACTTTATTTATTGAAAAAAAAAAACTTCGCTCACAAATTATTCACTTCGATCCCCTTCAAAATACTCTCCCCCTTGGCGTATACACTTGTCCCAACGGTGCTTCCACTTTTTAAAACAGTCCTGGAATGCCCATAAGCTCCCTGGTCGAATTTTCTTTTATCTCCTCTGTGGTGGCAAATCTCTTTCCTTTCAGCAGCCTTTTGAGTAAGGGGAACAGGAAAAAGTCGCAGGGGGCCAGGTCAGGTGAGTAGGGGGGCTGGGGAAGCACAATGGTCGCGTTTTTATCCAAAAACTGAGTTCTGAAAGCAGAATTATAGAGTTAAAAAAGTGAACATTCTGTTGCAGTCGGATTGCGCAGCTTAAGTAAAGCTTGTATTGCGGGTTAGTATCCGCGCTGTTATCAGTCCGTTGATGTTAGCCCTGTAGTGAGGAAACCATTGTCCGTGTTTCGTGATTTCTGTCGTGTAATATATCGTATTTCACCTAATTTCTCTGCTCTTGACGAATGAACTTGCGCGTTGTCTTGTTTGTTGATGAAAAAACCACTCCCCGATCTCTCACAGTGTGGGTCGTGCTCGCCTGATTCTTTCCCTCAGACGTTTCAAAACTGTCAGGTAGTAGTTGGCATTGATTGTTTCACCTTGTGGTTGGTATTTGGGGTGAATAACCCCCTTGACATAAAAAAAACACAGTCAACATGACCTTCACGTTGGAGCGAGCTTGGCGACCGATTTTCTTCCATTTTTAAATCGTTTGTACCGTTCATAACACGTAGTACGTTTCATAGCCTCTTCACCAGGAGCATCTATGGAAAGAAATTGGTGGCATGGCTCGAGCGCTATCTAGCAACGATTAGATGAACCTTCTCTTCTCTTCTTTTTTGGCTAGATGGACGCACCTCCGTTATCAACTGGTGGTAATGTCTGTAATTCCCTGCATAATCTGTAGGAAACCAGAAATTTGCCCTCAATGAAAAAGGCATTAACATCTGTTTGAAGCATCAATAAGAAAGGCAATCAGTCTGAAATGAAAATCTATGTACTCGTAGATAACCAATATTAATTGTGAGGCGGAAAGCGAAAAGGGACCTTTTGTCGGCGTTCGTTGAAATGGAGTTATTGCTATTTTCTCAATCTGTATAGATTCATGAAGAATTTGAGACCAAAAGCATCCTTGTACCTCAAAAAATGACGAAACTGCAGTATTTCAGTGTTTTATAACAGAAAAAAATGGACATTGAGAAAAACGACCATAAACTTCAAAATGCTACCTTAAATTCTTAGATTCTTAAATTGATATTTTCTTATTTAGGTTACTTTTGATTCTATTCGATCTTTCAGGCCTGTACACTTGGGTTCTAGAGGGTCCAAGGATCAATAATCGATGGACAGTGAAAAATCGATACTTTCGACCTTCTTCCAGTTTTTAGCCTTCTCCTCAAAATCAGCTTTGCGACAAGAGGTCCTGTTTTGCTTTCCGCCTCACAATTATTAAAGCATTCTATTATTTACGAAAGAATTAGAAACACAACACATGATACCTACATCACATAAACCAACTGATAAGAGAGATAACGTAGGTTTTTGAGCTCCAGAAGGTTCATCTTATCTTCGCTAGGGAGCGCTCACGCTGTTCCACCACTTTCTTCCCCTAGATGCTTGTCTCTTCACCGTAAACCTCAGTAACCATGAAAAAAGCTTCCGTAATCGGTTTCCCTTGTTTCACGCAACATTTCACAGCACAATGCTTCTCAATTGCGTCATTTTTACGAACTCAACGGTTTCGACCACAGATTAACGGAGACAAGTTAACAGAGAAGAAAGCCAACGTTAAAATGGTGTGCAAGCATTTTTGAGGCTGCCTCAGTTGCGCCATCTACTTTCAGCTAGGATTGAGGAACTACTACGGAAGTGGTGGGGGGAGAGAATACACTCTTCATACCGCTTCTTTTCAAATCCTTTCGAATGACCAGAAATTGATAACTTTTCGTTTCATCATCATTTAGATTTGCAAAAATTACTTAGAAAATACAATCGAGGCGAAAGGTATCTTCCAAGTTGTCTTGACAATTGTTGTTGTCCCTATCGCCAGTTGTTCATATGTTCAATCGACAACTGCCACCCACAGAAACGTTTGAAACCCAGTGTATTATTGAAAATCGCTCGATTTTTTCGTACATATCGCGAATATAACTAAGTGATATCAAATTAATTACTTAGATGCGGCCGGTAATGCACCAAGGATAAAAATATGTGATAAACAAGGTGACTTGTTGTGATGAGGTTGGGAACAAGTGATCATGAACGCTATCTGTTGCATTCCGCTATAACTATGTCCTGGAGCTCCACCAATCAGAACGCTTCTCGGGCTCCCACATTCAGCTTTCAGCCCAGTGGTTTCGACCAATACTCAAAACATGGTTTCACAAAATTAGCTGTAGATAAGATACAACGATAGATAGCGATTTGCGGTTTGAAGCAGGTTAATCTGCAGATCCATGCGAACGCAACACAATCAAGTGGATCAAGAAAACACTACCCGGAGCCGCGCTATTTAAAATGTTCGGAAACTTTTTGAACAGACCTCGAAATTCTATGCAGAGCCATTATTCTACTTCCCAGAAGTGTGTCTACGATGTGTACTACTCGTAATA
Organism: Apolygus lucorum; assembly: GCA_009739505.2. NCBI lineage: Eukaryota > Metazoa > Arthropoda > Insecta > Hemiptera > Miridae > Apolygus > Apolygus lucorum. Next base: position 48,018,289 of record CM019180.2, on the reverse strand, counting down.
TCTATTGTGTTCCGTTATTAGTAAATTTGACAGATCCTCCATTGTCCAGCCATGTGAACGTCCAGCCGAACATCCTCTGGTCCAAATTGTTTATCCAATCTTGTTCTTCACAAGGAGTGTTCGTCTTATTCAAAGCTATCGGCGCATTCGAGAATCGATAATTTTCCAACCCATACCTACCTAATTTTTATTATTTTATTATAATGTATAGTTTATTAATGGAATAATCTCAATTAATCATTCCATTTGAAGCATCAAACTGTGTGACAGAAGTAACCTACAAATGACAAATTTCATTGCCTTTCAGTAAAGCTTCAATCGGCAAAAAGAGCGTATTTATAGTTGTGAAGACATTGTCCCGACGAAAATATGGATTCGATGTGATAATTATTTTTTAAGTAGTTAATTTTTAGATGTTGAAAAGAAAATTACGCCTAGCTATCAAAATGAACAAAACATTATGTCAAGAAAACCACATTATAGGAATTTAACTGAAAGTCCCAAGACGCCTATTCGGTGTTTCCACTCATTCAACATTCAATGAGTCAAACACTATGTATAATATTAAGTAGGCATTTGATGATTTCATACCAATTTGTACTATTATGGGAGAAAAAATTGATTTTGGAGTAGGTGAGATCAATAAGTTGATAGGATTTAGTGATATGATTACAAATTATTGTGTTGATAAGACCAATGCGACTTGCCCAGCTTTTTTTTTTCGTGACAATGATTTTATCGTCTGTAAAGGTATTTGGCTTTTTAATATTTAACGCCACCAATAATTTTCAAATTACCCGATTAATAGCAAGTACCTCCGCAACTCTGTTGGATGTCCGCGATTGGTTTCTTTTGGCTTTTCACGTTGCTATTTCCTTGTGATTTTTCAAGAAACTAAATCAATTGATTACCTGATGGGCACATTGTATCTGCGTATTTCAGGATAATTGTCAACTTGATTTTTATTGAAGAGTTGTAGCATATCTTCTGGTGGCGAGTCAGGATTCTGAATAAGTCGTTGCTAGGGAGAGCTACATCAAGGACTTTTACGATGGTGCATGAGGGGCTAACCTGATTTGTCGTGAATGAGTTTGAAGTAAATGGAACTGAGATAATAGAGAGTTACAGCGACATTTGGAACCTTCATTACATGAGACACTTTCCGACGTAAGTCTCACGTCAATCCCATGAGCCTCACGGGATTGACGTTGCTTTAGATTTTACAACACTTCTTAGGTAACGTTAACTCAATCTGTGGTTTTGGTTGAACCGATGAAGATAAACAGGAAGGCAAGTATAAGAAAATCTATGAAGTACGCTTGTTTTTTACTCAAAATAAACGCAAAAGTATAAATAAGTATATGCAAAATGAATTTGAGTAATCGTGCATTTTAGTCTATTCTCTTGTCTGAGGAGTAGATGACAGATAACCGAATTCAACGAGATTGGTATTTTTTTGTATTATATTCTAATGTTACCTTGTCGAAGTAAAATAAATCGGTAAAGAAGTCGATCAAAATGGTAGAGGAAAGTTGCCTTCAATGGGGAAGAAATCGAGATTGATCGTTCAACTGATCTCATCGAGATCGATCATCTGCCATCCTCACTTCAGACGCAGCAACAGACCGAAATGTATTTAGGATCAATTCGCTTCAAGGGATATGCATAAGGGATCAATTCTTCAATCTTCCATTTACTTTATCGCGACCCCAAACTAAAAGAACTCGCAAAAGATTCACAGAAACACACGAAACTAAAGAAATTGACCCAACAGCTGATTGACGGCGGCCATTAGCTCAGTTATGAAAACAAGGAGTTGAGTAGTAGGTTATCTCACTGGATTTACGCGACTCTCGCGTAAGTTACATGAGAAAGCTAAGAGAGCCGTGTTCCACACGTTCTTTACATGTTTTTTTTTTCAACGTATCTTGGCCTGCTGTAACTCTTTATTAGGATGAGGAGTCTTCAGATGGAGCAACTAGGAGAAGAGCGTGGTGGAACAGTTTGAACTAGTTTCCACCAGATTTTGGGCACTTGGGAAATTTTCAAATGAGGCAAAAAAATAATTGATTTTTTAATTGAAAAAATTATACAAGGAATAATAATATACAATTTGTTAAACAACAATATAAAATATATGGAGTATTTAGGAACAAAGGAATTTTGACACAATACGTCACATCAGCTGGCTGTGCCCAAAATGTGGTGGAAAATAGTTCAAACCAGTTGAAACTGTTAAACCACACTCTTCTCCTAGATGCTCCTGTCCTCAGATGGGAGATGCAAGGAGATTTGAAACAACGTTGCTTTGCTACCTCCTCATCCACGTTCACATCTCTTTGACCACAACTCGGGTACCATGGAATAAAGAGAGAAAGGTTCATTCAAGGTTAAACGGCGCTTTAGTATATGTTGATTGGTTGTTGGAAAACTTTATTTACTAATCCTGTGCTCATAGAAGTAGTTCATCAAAAAGGTGGAGTTGTTCTTCCATAGGTAGCACCACTGTCGTAAGGGGTACAGATCCCCCCATGAAGTGAATCTTCCTCTCTTAAGCGCCCCATACACTATACGATTGAGTCTGCAGGCCATCGCCTCAACAGTCCGGCCAAAATCATAGAGCAACATACACTATCAGTCAACTGCCTGCAGGCGAATGTACGATGAAATCCTCGCTTGCACACACACTATACGTCCAGGGCCTGCAGGCGGACTGCCAGCTGCGAGTAGTGGACTGCAGGCGGCCCAAGGCCAATAGTAGCGGTTGGACAGCAGGCCAACAACTGATGATGTGTGGCAGGGGGCCCTCTTGAGATCGTGGACTGACAGTCCCATGCCTGTCGCCGGTCTCATGCCCGATCCTCGCCTGCCATGTGGCCTCACACCTTCAGTTTTCAAGGACTGCAGTCCATTGCCTTCAGATTTAACTGATAATGTGTGGGTAACCACGATCTTGGCCGGCCTGCAGACAAATCGTATAGTTAATTGGCCCCTTAATTCCATGTCAGATACGCTGTAGAGTTCCCACATCTATCCCAATACCTTCTTCACCACAATGGATGCTCACTCCTCTCAATCCCACTTCCTTGGTGATGATAGCTAAGTACCTCAAACGCACACTGCTCCTTTTGTTTCCGAATGATTCATTCCTCTCTCGAGTACACTCGTGGCTTCCACTTGATGATGATCAACCTGCACTTCTATATTATTTCACATCTCCATGCTCTCTACTCATATCCAAACTCACCACTCGGAGGACTGTAACAACTCCAACCTATTTTATTTTCACGATCATTTTCTAATGTGCGCAAGTGTGGGCATGAGAGTGTTTTGATAAACTTGAATGAACATGTCAGTAAAGTTCAATAGCGTCCAAATTTGAACGGTCGCAGTGCGACAACGATTTTTACATACTACTTTTTTCTCGTCTAGAAGGTTTATGAAAGAATGAGTGTTCATGAATTTGCTGCTGATTTGTTTACAAATATTATATTTTTATATTTAAGTTCAGAATGGAATGCTTTTTTTTCCAATTAACTCATATTTTTTGTAAACTTGAATAGGTACGAAACCATTTTTGCATCTTCGAATTAATTTACCTGTAATAAATTGACTTTAGAGGAGTAATAATTGTAATAAAGTATAATAGCAGGTGCTGGAGGGCCTCAAGACTCCTTGCTACTATCAGATAACTCTAACATTAGCTGGCCATGCACGAGCAGATATCGGCGGTAGATCTGAGGTTTCTGAGCGATATTGGTGGGAAAAGTTGTGGGTTAGTGGGCGACAACGAACTAAGATCGGCTGAAGATCTCGGTGGGTGAAGATCCGGCAGATTTGGTCTGCCCTTCGCCCCCTAACGTACAGACTTCTTGCGAACGATATCTGTGAAACACAGATCCGTCAGACTGGATCGGTCCCATCAAAAATTCTTGAAAATGTTCGAGATAGGGCGTTTTGAAAATGTTTTCAACTGCATGTGCTCTTCTTGTTGGGTTCTCCGCTCTACCTACAACTTCACCCAACTTGTGCGTTTTTTTTTCTACATTTCAAGGGTAAATACAAACACACCCCCCACAAAAGCAGCTAATTTTCGTTTGTCTTTTAAAAAACGTACCTACCTCATGACGAGAGGTGAAAAATATAGGGGGTTATCGCGACAACTACCTCAAATCTGCTACCGATCTCGGAAATTTTCGGTTCTGACCGATAATCCAGATCTGCAAGATCCAAGTCGGTGACAGATCTACGTCAGAGCCAAATCTGCCAGATTTGGTCCACTAACGAGCAGATATGATCGGGTGACAGATCCTGGCTTGCCGATAATAAAAATACGTTGATGGGCTTCGACCGATCTCATCGCTCACTGAAATCGTTAACGATATCTGCCAGAGGAGATCGGCCAATCAGATCGGTCAAAATTATCTGCCCGTGTATGGCCAGCTATTGGAAACCGAGTGCTGCGCCTAACAGCCACAGCAGCTCCTCTCTATTCCTGTTAATACCTCGACGTCCTCTAGGAGTATATATATCCATAAAAACTTTTTGAAAATCGATATTATCGTGGTTTTTTCTAAACTGGTGTGCTCAATCTATCGAACGATAGAATTTGAAACTTTCGTAAACTGGTGCTCGAGAATCTATTTGTGAAGTAGATAGTGCGAAACGTCATTCGGTTATCATCACACAACCTAATTATTTAACTTCGTATTTACTTCTTTATTACTCTTTAGTCTTCTTTCTTCGTTGAAATCGATTGCTCGACTCTCACCTCAACCTGCTATTAAAAATCGGCTTTCGACCCTTATTTGCAATTAACGAAGTATGTTGTGGTTTTAGCTCCTCACGATTCTTGTCATCCAAAACTATGATCAATTCTTATTCATTTTCTTTTATTTTAATTTAGTCACTGATATGTTTTTAGATTTTTTAAAGAAGAGAAAAGACCTTTTAGAAAAATAAAATATAGCTGTGGCCTAAAAAAGCAGACAATCGCCGTTCGTTGACATTTTTACTTGTGACCAAAGAGATTATTAGTGATTTACATCTCTTAGGTGTCTTGATTGATCATTTCGATGTCGTTTTCAATTTGAGTTCCGATTTGATTCACGCGATCTTACCGTTTTATCTTAATTTTATCTTAAAACTCCATATTTCTTTCCCTTATCAGTCGTTGGATGGGGTGGAGGGACGTCACAGTACTTCTGATGTATCGAAGTATCGATATTTTCCTTCGATACTGTTCTCTAAGAATATCGGAAGTATCTTACTTTTACCTGTCTTTATAAAAAGATGAATCAGTCAAGAATAAATTTTTATTAAATTGTTAAGTGCTTATGCGAGAGAAACGTAGAAATAAAAATTCCTCTAACCTCATGATATATTTAATGTAAAACAACCCGATATTTCGATGCAAGGACCTATTGATATCTCCAACATGATTTTAGTAAATTTTTGCTTGGAACCTCCTGCAATTTCTTTAATGTTGTTCCTACTTTTCTATAGTACCTCATTTATTCAAAGATTTGGCTGTAAAAGTTCTTAATGTCGTAATTTTATTCATTTCCTGGTCACTAAATTTTTCAAACGGCCAAGTAGTCAATCAGCGACTGTTTCCTAATTAATGTATTATGTATTAAATGATGATTGAATTTGTCTTTTGAAATCCATGACTGTGTTAAAAGAAAAGACAAATTTAGCTACAAACTTTTTTCACTATAGGTACTTGAGAAACCACCAAAAATTTTAAGTATAGAATGAGTGCCTATGTGATGAAAGAAGGAAACGTGAAAATAATTCAAAAATACATTAAACTGTCATTTTATACAAATAGCGTCAAGTTATTAAAATAGTATCGATATATCGATATAACCGGTATATCAATACTTTCTTATATGAAAATATAAGATAGGTACTTTGAAGAATATATCGTGTCCCCTGCATGTTTCAATAATTTGTGCTTGAAACCGGTATTATTTCCTTTGATTACTCAAATATGAGTACTATTTTATTTTAATATTCATACCATGATCTCATCTCTCTATGATGGGAAAACTGGAAGTCACTTTAGTCAGGCGGCTTTCACACTGGTTAAACAGGAGACATCAGATGTGTAGACACGCTTCTTCCAAATCCAACACATTGAAATGATTGAGAGCTTTCACACCGCTCTTAAAACATGAAACAAGTGTCTGAAGAGATCTGGCAGGTTGGAATGGGGTATGGGGTGTTTCGGTGGGTCGGAAATTCAAATTTTTGACCTCAAATTTGGATTCAGCACCATTAAAAACCTATATACTTACTCCAACTTTTTGCCCATTGATACTATATCATGTGGTAGAAAAATTGAAAATAAAGAGATCACACGTTTGAAAAAAGGCGGGCCTCCATGAACGCACACACACTATGCCATGGGCGTGTGTGTGTAGTATTTTGTAGTATCCAAGGCCACGAGACGTTCGAGACCACACGGGATCTATGGTGGAACGTCTCGTTTCAAGGCCAGCAACTTAATACGCCACAACAACTTATTATGTCATATCATTCAAATCTTCAACTTTCATTTGCTTCCCCTATTTCTCCTAAACATTTTCTCGCTGAACAGACCCGATTACCGTTATTCCTGACCCATGCTCCTTTGAAAAAGACAAAAATGAAATACCCCATTTGGGGCAGGTCTAATGGCATTTTGGGTTAGTATTATCTGCAATTACAGGCGTCCCTGGGTTCCAGGCTCTCAAAACACGCGTCTCTAGTCGGTTTGTGTGATTCCAGCTATTCGCTTCCATAAACAGAGTGTTGTTCCTCGTATCTCGTTTCCTCTTTGTTCCTTCGTTCTTTGGACAACACATACAGGCTGTGTTCCTCCGCATTTTGCCCGTGAAGATGAACCCGCAGTGGAGTCCTGTGAAGCATTCTTCTCCTCCTCACAACCATGGATTAATAACTTGTCTTCTGATGATGAACTCTTTTTGAGTGATAACACTATCAACAAGATGACTAACTTGACTAAGTACAAAAAGCACGTCTCTTGTGTGCGAGAGGACTTGTCTAATGTTTCAAAGCGCGTGTCTACTGGTCTGATGTCTCGTGTCTAACCAGTGTGAAAGCCGCCTTACAGCTTTTACGTAGTGTTGCCCAACTCTCAAGTTATTTTCCGAGCATAATCACTTCATAACTCTGAAGTAATTGAACTCCAAGTATGATCACTTACTGATAGGAATCAAAATTAAAAATTAATTCAATTGGTACTTTGATGGGTAATAATTAATAATTTTATAAAGAAAAAAAAAGAATCCTAGTTGAACACGGACACACAGAACAGACCCCCCACTTATCCCATTAATAAGGGAAAGAAATACGGAGTTCAGCGCTTGGCGGTCTTTGTGGGAACTAGGAACCAATAGAACACTACCGTCGAGTACATGATTCGGTCCACGTATTTTATATATTTCCGAGTTTTGCTTTTTCTGTACATATTTCGTTTTACTCGTCAGTAGTGCTTTCGGAGGAATTTTGGTTTGCCGTAGCTTTCCCGCGTTGGTGCGAAAGTTTTTATGGATGTATATGAAGGATTCTTCTTGTATCGGTACCTATTTGATTTCGAAATTTCTAGACATGAACAATGTATAATACTAGAGTGAATGTTATTAGAGGGTACGGCCGTGTTCTTTAGTAAGTTTTTAATAAAATAGGTTAGAATAAAAAAAATCAATTTTTGGTAATACTTACATACAAACCTGTAAATATTTATTTATTTTTTATCGGTACTCTAATTGATAGAAAGCCCTTTTTTTAAGTTCTGACGTTGATTGTGCTTATTTTTGTAGATTCCTAAGATCGGAGTGCACACTGGTAAATGATAGCAGTTCAAAATTTCATCATAATTTCGACGTCAACGTTTTGAAATGTTGTTATTCATAAACATTTTGTCATTGCGATGTTGTATTTGGTAGGCTGTGGATCCGTGTGCACCCGGTCGTAACGTGTTTATACTTGTTTCAATAATTTCTACTACGTACCAGGCGGATTTTTATGTACGATTTTTTAAAGCAAATATCTAAAGGAAAAAATCTAGTCTTTGGAGGGCTCATTTTGTAAAGAAACTATTTAAAAAATAATATGAACCAATTTTATAATTTTTATTATTTTTGTTCTTGCTAACGGAAACGTAATGATTTGTTATTGTTTATCACGATATTTTTAAGTTCTTATAATTATTTTATAATGAATATAATATGTCAAATTACGTAATTCGGTTTGTTTTTCAACTCTCCTTTCTTGATTGCTGTGTGGTTTCAGGTGATTGATGAGAACTTTAGCATTTGGCCTCTTACAGCAGTCAAAAAATGTAATTTTGCTTTAGCGTTCCTGCATTTCTAGGTGGGTAAGTGAAACTTCAGTTTATAACTTACTTCTGTCTCACTTGTGAAACATGATCTTATGATAGACCCCAACATCTAATTTAAAAAAAACAACAAACACTTCCTAGGGGATCTTTAACTCTCAACGGACAGATACCTTTAAGCTGGATTCTAGATGGCTGGTGTCTAGAGGTTCACATGGGCGCGGTTGCGTGACAGCTTTTCAACTTCCACTTTCCTGCGCTTCAGTTGAAATCCTATTATGTTTTGAATCCTAGCTGGTTTGAATCCTATCATTTTTATTTTCACATTGTGATTCAATTCAGCTCGCCCGAACTAGATGAATCACTATAAAATCACCAAGTACCTCCTCATCAAGGGTGACTGAGGGGTACATCAAGTAGGTACATTGTTTCTGTTCCTACGATGTTCCATTTCATTTTTAAATGTATCAAAGATAAACAGTATTTTATTGAATCGAGATAGATACCGATACCTACCAACTATCAATCATCAATATCAATTGTTATCATTATTATCAAAGTGAATTATGATGTCGAATATTCCTACGAAAAGCGTAATCTATCTATGTACATAAAACGCCAACCGTACGTACGTATGCACGGAGGGGTTGGAGGGGTCGTGGGATTGGGGAGAGTCGGCGGAATCGGTGACCGGAGGAGTTGGGGGCGGGAGGAGTTGGAGGGAGTGGGTGGAGGAGAGAGTCGGAGGAATCGTTTTTGCCTACTTTTAGTAGGCTTTTCAGCTATTTATTAATAATTTCGTTGTAGGTGTTAATAATGCAAAAAAAATCTTGGAAATCACCTCAAGTGGTTGAAATTCTCATCAATTTGAGTTTCCATTACATAAATAAATCACAGATCATATTTATTAGATAGGTATACGTTTTATTTCATTACGACGCATTCATCAAATGTCTACAAGAGACCAAAATAAACGAAAATTATAAAAATAAGTAAAGTAAAAAATACTCGTCGACCCCTAACTTAAAATCCCACAGCTCTCTTCTCTCCTTGACTAATTCAATTGCTATTTCACTAAAACTTTGATTCATTTTGGCTCAAGCTTCCGGAAAAATCACAACACACCAGTTGATACCCGTGCTGGAACAAGTGGTGATAACAAGTCGTGATAACAAAAAATGTAAACAAAGGGCGCGCGGTTACGCGTCAAATATCAGAATTTTTGAAACGCGACAGTCCACTCCAAAAGTACTCAGGCGGCTGAGGCGCCGCCAATCAAATAGCCGAACGCCTAACTGCCTCGTCGCACAACCGCGTTGACCGCGCACATGTGAACCCAGCTTTAGTGTCACACCTAGGACAGATTGGCGCACTCAGTGCCGCATGCCGTTTGCGCGATTCTCACAATTCTTTTCGTACTTTAATGCATTCCCAACACTTGTTTACTCTTTTCAAGGATTCAAAGATACTTGAATTACTACAAGAACTCCACTTCTTCAAAATAAACCTCAAAACGTTGAATTATCTCAATATTTCAACTTTGTTCTAAATTAAAAATCGGAAATCCTTTTCTACTGGTTATTTATTACTCATTTTGTGGTTTTACTCACTCATGGCATTTTCAGCTATCTTATACAAGGTGTAAGCCTAACTGGTCTGCCATGCGGTACCAGTCGATTCTACAACTAATTTGCAACAAAAAATGCGTTTTCGAAATATGTTAACTTTAAACATTTTTTCCCGTGATTTTGACCTTTTGTAATTAAATCGGTAATAACTCCGTTAATTAGCTGTGTAAGTTACAATTTGAGGATACCGTTGGAAAGAGCATTAAATTTCCTATCGGATAGATGCCTTACCTTTTTTTGAGTCAAGGTTTGAGACATGAAAACGTCCTCTAAAAAGAGAATTTTACGTAATTTTGGAAACCTCGCATTTTTTCAATCGCAAATTGAACTACGAAAACCCGTATGTTTTCAAGATGCAAGAACAGTAAAAACTGCGCTAGAATCTCAGCTTTCCAATGGTATAATTAAAAAATATTTTACAACCAAATTTAGGGGAGAAATTCGTGTTTGAACGCGGAAAAACGTGCATTTTTTCAACGAAATCGAAGGTCTGAGGGGTCGGACGATAGAAGTGGGTGGGTCGGAGGAAACAGGAGGTCAGAGCTCTGATTTCGTTGAGAAAATGCTCGTTTTTCTGCGTTCAAACACAAAGTTCTTCCCTAAATTTGGTTGTAAAATATTTTTTAATTATACCATTAGAAAGCTGCATGCTGCTGTTGCTGTTTTTGCATCTTGAAAAAAAACGGGTTCTCGTAGTTCAATTTGCGATTGAAAAAATGCGAGGTTTCCAAAATTACGTAAAATTTTCTTTTTAGAGGACGTTTTCATGTCTCAAACCTTGACTCAAAAAAAAGTTAAGGCATCTATCCGATAGGAAATTTAAAGCTCTTTCCAACGGTATCCTCAAATTGTAATTTACACAGCTAATTGATGGGGTTATGACCAATTTAACGATAAAAGGTCAAAATCACGAAAAAAAGTTTAAAGTTGAAATAACTCTAAAACGAAGCGTTTAAAAAATTGCTAAGAGACATTTTTTGTTGCAAATTAGTTATAGAATCGACTGGTACCGTATGGCAGACCAGTTAGGCTTACACCCTGTATATTCAAATTCGTGAAAAATCGAAAGAAATTTATATAAATAGGTACTAGTTTTTAATATGGGTATCGCGAAGTATTTAAATTTGAAAATGGTCTCACACAATTTTGATAAATAGGTATGATTTCAAAAAAACTTCGATCCATCTGAACGACCATCTATTATGATAATGGTCCCAATTCAACCCGTAAACTGGTAGGACAAGGCAGAGACAGATTGTAGCCTAGAGTGCCGAACAATAAGTGATCTCAAGGGTTGTGTGATATCATAGGTCTGGATGGGAGGATTGGGTTAGAGGTTAGAAGATGTGTAGGGGGTCTACGGAGCACTTCTCTCAAGATCATTGCCCTTTTGGTTCATTATTTTCAATAGTGAACCTTTGGAATCGACCAAGAAAAAAATTTCTTAACACCCCCTCAAAATTTGATGGTTTACGTTTCAAGGTACGTAGAATCCAAAAATCGAATAAAAATTTGGCCGTCCGTACGCCGCACGCGGCACTTTTGCCACTTAGCATTGACCGATTTTGATGAAATTTGGTTTGTTGGCTCCATTTGGGGTCTAGTTGTACCCCGAAGATTTTGGTTGATGTAGGTCACTTCTAAGGGTTCAAAAATCAAGTTTGAAAACGCCCTAACTCAAAATATTTTGATATAAAGGTATTGTTTTTCCTTCAATTTAAGATTCTATAGAATTTTTAGAATTTTTTGAGACCACCCGGAGCTCTGTAGGACAAACCGTTCGCTCACTACGAGAATTTAAGGTTTGGACGTACGATAAACTAGTTACCTACTGGCACGATTGTAATGATGGAACTGATCAACCTGCTTTCTACCAATCTTGGCCAGCTTAGTGAACGTACCGTTAGATGATAAACTTGTCTAAAAAAATCCTTTTTGTTTCCAATCCATTAAAAAATCGTGAAAAAGAGATTGCACGCCTCCTTAAATTGTGGGTAATCGCTTGCCACTTTTAATTACTTCCTATTCACTACAATTTGTTATATCAACACCATTCCTCCTGATATTTACCTACCTACATAACTTCATCCAGTGGCGTCAGGTGAGAATATTCGTCAGGCAAACACCTTGACCAGTCTTGGAGGAATAAACAATAATGAAAAACGCAGCAAATTATTACACCAAGGTTTATGATTTTTCTGTATAGATCAAGCGCCAGCAAGAAGGCAGCTGCGCTATTGTCACTACCTACCAACCATGTTTTCGATACATAATCGAGTTCATTTAGATGAAATAAACGGTTCAAACTACATTCGAAGTAACAAGGAATTCTTTCATTAAACTTGATTACTGGTTGCTAAGGAAGCGTAACCCATGGAGGAAGCTCATCTTCCAATTTTCTCTGCTTTCAAGGTCACGAAACAGCTCCTCGATTGTTTGCCTTTGCTTATGCTGTTGTAGTGGGGTATAGGAATATTAAACCCTGCACTGACCGTCCTTTCTTGTCCAAAACAGTCCCGCAAAATTCATTTTTTTGAACTGATTGCCTTGCAACGCTGGTCCCCGCACTAGTTCACATATCCACAATCGATCGTAGTTACTGATCTCTACAACTCTCAAGTGTGTTTCGGGCTAGTATTCTAGGCAAAATACGTATTTATTCCATTCTATTTCATATAACTTCCTTGGTTATCATGAAATAATCCCAAATTTTATAAAAAATTTCTAAAGTCGTCTAAATATTACTTTCAAAAAATGGAACTATGGGAGAATCTCAACAAAAATTAATTTGTTCAATTTGAATATTTTTAGTAGGGCAAACAGTGTTTGCTATGTTTGCCTGGAGGAGACGCCACTGACTTCATCAGTTCATACTACAGCCGTTCTTACACCAGTAGAACCACATAAGAACCTACATAAGCCGTGGAACCACATGAGAACCTGTGAGTTATGTGGAGTTTCACGTCTCTCCAAATCATCTTAACCATTTTTACCTACCTAAATAACTTCATCAGTTCGTACTGCAGCCGTTCTACTGCTATGGTGTTTTGGCAAAGGGTGTAAGTAAACTTCTAGAACTTATAAGATTAAATTGATCGTTTATTGGTACACGAGCCCCTAAATTTCAGTACAAAAATAAATTATCCTAAATTTATCACTTGTTCGAAAAGCCTAAGAGCCATTGAGGTTATATTGGGAACCAAAAGGCCGTGGGGCTCTGGGGAAGAATGTCTTTGGAGAGTTCCTGAGGTCTGAACTGTGAGGTTCTCCTCAGCGGAGGTCGCTTAGAGGGAACGGTTGCTGGAGGAGGCGGCGCTGGGGCGAACGACGAGGGAGCTTGTGCGGGCAATTGAGGCAACTTCGTGGTTCTTCTGTTTGATGATGGAGGATTCGAATTATCCTTAGTTGGTGGATTGTCTTTACCCGCTAGACTGTCCTTCCTTGTGTGGCTTTCTTTGACTGTATGGGGGTCCTTGGTAGCTGGAGTTTCTTTTGCAGGGTGGCCATCTTTGACCGAGTGGTTATCCCTAGCGGCGTGCACGTCCTTGTTAGTCCTGTAGTTCACAATCGCCGTCTTACCTCGATCCGCCGTCCTGGGCGGTGGCTTGTCTTTCGCTTTGACGGCATTTCTCGGCGAAGGCGGCCCTTTGACGTAAACAGGCTCCAAAACGTCGTACGTCTTCTGGCGAAGGAATGGTCGACCTTGGGGTCTCGATATGTCCGGCAGTGGCGAATATTTCGAAAATTTGTCTTTGGTCATTGCTCCACCTTCCGCCTCCCTACAACAACAAAATCCAAAAATTATTCTTCAGAAAAAATCACGTAACATTTTACGTTGTCAATGTTATTTTCTTCATTTTATTCGTTGCCCGGATGATAGTTGAGATAAATCATGTGTGTCAGAGATAAATAATAATTGAGATAAATCAGTTTCTCATCGCACTCATTTTACGCCTTTACAAATAACCTAACCGTTTTGAAGTAGTACTTATACAAATTACCTACGTATCTTTGTTGCAAAGAATGTTTCTTGAATTCCATAACGAAAACGCTCCTGAATACCAAAGATTCAAACCCATTAGAAAATTTTTCTATGACTGAGAATGTTGCGATAATCACTGATCATTAGATTGATTCTAATCGAATTTGTTTATCTCCTGGAATTTAGTTTGTTTTCTACCTGAGGTTGAGCATGCTCAACTATTTCTGGTTGGATTTTCGTCTGACTGCCACTCCTGGCGTCGCAGACGTCATCAGCTGTCTTTGAAAGGGAAGATCAGAATTTTTTCTCATGAATTCGCTCATGGCGTCCCATTGGCCTCACCGCCCTGGGTTGTGACGAGGGGGACGATGAGAGCCCCGGCACGCATGGCAATGAGCATTAAACCCACGATCCCCGCAGAGGTTGGTCCAAAGTCCACCGCCAAACAATGACGCCCCAACGTCTGTAGCCACACCGCTGTCCCTGCCGACGACGTCATTGGATTGATTCTAATTGAATTTGTTAATAGAGAGTTCCTAGTAGGGCGCCGCCGGAACCGAATCGTCCGCCATGTTTTCAATACGGCGCGCTGGATTGCCCCTGGTTGACGTATTCTGCCGTAATGTTACAGCGCCGGATCAGATACGGCGCCGGATTGAGTGTGAGAGTAACAATATGGCACCGGATTGTGAGTTTGTGTGTTATACATCACGCCGTATCTAAGCCGAACCAAACCCACTAGGAACTCTCTACTCTCCTGAGGTTGAGAATGATGTGGCACGATGAATAATGAATGATAATTTCACGTTGTTGGGCAATTTGTGATCGTTGGCAATTTTTTCCTTGCTTATCTACCAGCTAGAATTTTTGATAATATATCTTGTGCATTTAGAGAAACTTGGAAGTTGGAAATTTCACGCTTTTTCGTTTTGAGCGATGTTTAACTTCTTGTGTCACCTTAGGTAAGAGCACCAGTAATCGTCAGGCTCAAGACATATTTTACATTACTTTCGTTCATGTTCTCCTTGGGTGGGTGTTCTGAGTAGTATTTGGTATCTGTACTAAACGAATCGTTACTTCAAGTTTAGTTTTCATTTCCTTTTTATGAGGAAAGTAATTTGATACTAACTTATTATTTACGCTTGTAGATGTATAATTTTACTTATTGTAAATGCCTCAATCCATTGACTACTTGATTTTGGCGGGAATCAGAAGCAAAAATCTATTGATCTGGTGGCGCCCAACTTGTGGCTTCTAAGCGACATTGCAAAAAAAAAAAAAAAAGAACAGCGACTGACGACTACGGGTACCGTTTTCCTATCTGGTTCCTGTGTTACTGATAAGTGCAGGGTTGAAAAATGAAAAAAAAATCAACTTGAAACTCCCAGCTATTTTGGCAGAGTCTACCTTCTTTTCCGGGTTGCTCTATTTCGGCGTCATGGATTTGGAGTGTCTCTGTGGCGCCAGCTCACTGGGGGCCTGGGTCTAGATGAGGAATAGAAGTTGGGTAACATCTCGTGAACGTCACTCCCGATAGAAACCATCTTGAACTGGGAGATAATCGGTAGCCGGCGACACTCCGGTACCAACCTCTACCTAGGTAAACCTAATTGACGTTGAAGGGTGGAAATCGATTCTCCTTCCTAATCGATACCAACCACTTTCGCGTGCATAAAGATGCAGCGGACCCGTTGCAAAATTCATCCGTCGTTTCCCGGACTAATCGACCTTTGATGACTGCCTTCCTTCGTCAAGTCATGAAGGCAAGCTTTGGAGCTGAATATAGTTTCATCATCCCTTGAATACTGATTAGTGATTTTAACTATTCATACTATAAATATTCTACTTTCGAGTTCGTAAAGTGGTTTTAGTTTCCAAATTTGACACGGAAATGTCTTAGTTCTGGGGGTCATTCCAAAATTTTCGACACACAAAACAATGCAACGTTTTTTTTTCTGATGCTGTTGAACGCAGGTAGCTGAAATTTGAGAGGCAGGGTCAATCGATACATACTTCTATACATCATCAAAGTTGATGATCACTGATCAGCTGAGTGAGCTCCAAGGCCATTTCCTCTCCTGTTGAACGCATGAACCTGAAATTTGAGAGGGCGGGTCAATGGAGAATGCTGAAGGCGCCTGAGTGGTCACTGATCAGCTGAGTGAGCTAATCATTTAAATTGCCATCATAAGATATATCCATGTACAGATGTATCTGCATGCAGTGTAGATACTCTGGGGTTTTTTATTATTATGTTTCCGAAATTTTTTGAGTTGAAGCAGAATCTGCTTTTCGAATTGAACATCTGATGTTCGAAAAATTAAAAACATACCTACCAATAGTTGAAATTAAAAAAACAAAAAAAATCGTCTGCCAAGGGGGTGTGGCACATAGTTTTCCCGTATTCATAACCCGATTGTATAGATGATCCGATGCATAGTAGTTAATCGCAAAACGTAGGGGACCATATACACGCCAATCTGACGCATATTTCCTGAAAGTCCAACGAAATCGGATGGAAAATGTAGAAGTTATGGCCGTTACAAGGAATTCACGTGCGCTTGCGCAGCGGATACTATCAGTCCGGGGTGATGATTTTCGTAGGGGACCGTCTTCACGCCAACCCGCTCAATCCCTGAAAATTTCATCGAAATCGGACAATAACTTCGTGTAGTTATGCCAGTTAGACAGACAGACAGACACGGAACCAAAATTGTTCAGGAAGGTCAAAACGTAAAACGCGAGTGGAAATTTCGATTTTGGAGAACTTTTTTTTCAACCTTGAAAAGTGAAAACAGCTTCCGCTACCTTGGTAGACTTGGAAGCAATATCTTAATTTTGGTCTATTATTTTCAATAATAAACCTTTGGAATCGACCAAGGAAAAAATTTTTTAACACCCCCTCAAAATTTGATGGTTTACGTTTCAAGGTACGTAGAATCCAAAAATCGAATAAAAATTTGGCCGTCCGTCCGCCTAAGTGGCACTTTTGCCACTTAGCATTGACCGATTTTGATGAAATTTGATATGTAGGCTTCATTTGGGGTCTAGTTGTCCCCCGAAGATTTTGGTTGATGTAGGTCAGTTCTAAGGGTTCCAAAATAAATTTTAAAATTTTGAAAACGCCCTAACTCAAAAAATTTTGATATAAAGGTATTGTTTTTCCTTCAATTTAAGATTCTATAGAATTTTTAGAATTTTTTGAGACCACCCGAAGCTCTTTAGGACAAACCGTTCGCTCACTACGAGAATTTAAGTTTTGGACGTAAGATAAATCAGAAACACGAGTGTGAATCGCAAAAGAGGCCTAATCTCCGTTCAAATTATAGCTGACCGAAATACGATCGATGTTTTTCTTCATGTTGAATGGTTGGTGGCTTTGTAGACGAGTGATATATAGAAAAATAATAAACCATTGTGTAATAATTTGCAGCGTTTTGATCTGAATACTCTACGGTGTATAACGTTTGCCAAGTGGGTGCGACACAGCTTCCTCGATAGAAATTTGATCGACTCTCGTAATTTGAGGGGAATTTATGGTCCTCCTAGTGAGAAAATAGAAGGAAGGATGCCGTGTTATCAGGAGACAGGAATTATTCGCGATATAGTGAATTTACAATGTAGATGGTTCTGGACGAAGTACGACCCAACTCTCCTTAAATAAATAGTACGGAATTTTTTTAATCCGACTTTTTGGCTTCGTAAAAACATCAAATTTGGGGGTAAACTTTTCTTACTCCCAAGGTTCGTTATTGAAAATAACATAATGATCAATTCTGACTACTATAAAAAATATATTTTTAAAGAATATAATGCAACAGATTTTGAGAAATACCTACTTACTACCCATTCATGTGCGGAGAAATTTGCTGAAATTTACTTACACGGTTATTTGCGAGTAGAATGGTGCGCTCCCAACACTCTAGGGGAAGCAGAGTGCAATCTAGTCAAGTTATGCAAGGCGCCTTTAGAAAATCTTTCGGTCGAGCAATATTTATGTAGGTATGTACAGTGGTGGTTATCGCTTAGGTACTCCTACACGATTTTATTGCTATAGGTACCAGCTTCGGTATTCACTTTTGCTATGAACGATAGCGTGGCCAAAAAATTCTACCCATGATGCAGTTAGGTACAGGAGTGTCCGCTATTTTCAAGTGAAATTTTGGGTAATTCAAGTGGCAGACCTATTAGATGGGTTTCCTCAAATACATTATGATGAAATTTGTGGGAAACCTTGTAAGATATATCCATGGCCAGCTTCAGTAGAAGGCTGGGGAAGTAGAGAATTGGCAACGTCGTATGTCATGCCTACTACCGCTAGGGAGGCAATACCTACGTCTACGTTATTCACTTGTCTTTTAGGTGATTCTTGGTCTATTTCCGCGATTCTCTACACAAATTGATCCCTCCAAGTTATAATAATGCCTACTTAGCTAACATTTTGATATTGACTTGACGAGAAACTATACTCTTGCTCAAAATTAGAGCTTCTCTATCCATTTCTTCGTTTCTTCCCTTCTCTTTTCAGTTATCAAGTTATTATCCATTTGCACACACAAAAGGGATAAGGCAGCAAAAAAACATGTATTCTTGAAGAGAAGAGAAGGAAGAAAAAGGAAAAAGAGAACAAAAAACGAAGAAAAAACCAAGACAAAGAAGAAAAAACTAAGAAAATCAATAAAATAGAAAAGAAGAAACGAAGAAATAAATAGTGATGCTCTAATTTTGAGCAGGAGTGTATAGTACTATATATGTATAGTATGGGTATTGTCGGGGTTTTGGAACAGTATTTATACTGTTATTATTTATACTGATTATAAACAATCAGTTAGTTTTTCAGTGGCTTCATCTGCCATTTAAAATTGCCAAACATCGGTTAGAATGATGCAATTCGATTACTATTTATGTGACTGAAAAAAACACTCCGTATTTTTATGCGTTTTTTCGAAGTTAAAAGTAATTAATTTGACACCTACTTAATTTTATTGATTGTTCTTTTAATATTGATAGTGAATAATAAATACATCCAAGTTTGCGATGTAAAATTAGTCATTTCCAAAAAATCTTAACTGACACCATTTTGGGCATCAAACCATTCACTTCTGGTTTCTATATTTCATTAGGGTATCAGTTCAATGCTCAAGTATAATACTTGAATAATTCAGACCACGATTGTTTTCATTATAACTTGCCACAACACTCATAACAAATAACTCGGGATAGAATTTAGCTAGGGTACCATTAGAGGTGTGTCAGTACCGGGAGTGTGGAATTGAGTATCAACTTGTAACAGTTCCTTGCAGTAACAAAAACTCAGCCCTCACCTGTCCAGTTCCACGGACTGATGAGATATCATGGAATGGATCTGGACCCAGAAGGGATCTTTTGGCCTAGTTAGGATGTAACTTGGCTCCAGTTCAGTTCCATGTAGCTGGAAGCGCCCTTACCATTTCCATGGACTGAGAATAGAATAGTACCGGTAAGCACCCTTGCCAAATCAACGGACCGATAAGATATCATGGAAAGGCTCTGGACCCAGAAGGGATCTTATGACTGGTTAGGATTTAACTTGTCTCCAGTTCAGTTCCATGTAGCTGGAAGCGCCCTTACCATTTCCATGGACTGAGAATATAATAGCATCATGGAATGGCTCTGGACCAGGAAGGGATCTTCTGGAGTGGTTAGCATGGAAGTTGTATTCAGTATTATTATTCTTAAACTGCAACGAAAAATTATTCTTTTCTTGAATTGTTTGGTCATTATCATTTATAATAAATTGTCTCTTTTGTAACACTTGTTCGAATTCCTTCCTTTTGTATTTCAAGTTGAGATCATAACCATGGAAGAAGGAAGATAGGGATTTGACTGCCTTCTTCTTCCATGTCATGAGAGTGGGATTTGACCGCCTTCAGTAGGCAGTAAGTACCACTAATGGAACTGTGCCGGTAATTTGGAACAGTTACATCTTTGTCACTGTGTCCGTTTGAACCATTCCAGGGAAATACCTGGACCGACACACCCCTAGGTACCATTGCTTTAAACGCAGCAGCTGGCCTGAATGGGGAAGGAAATGCAGCGTTGCCAAATCTCGTGCCTCAGCCTTCTAAGGAAGCTGTCTGTGGTGGCTGCTGACCTTTAAAATTGAAGCTAATTTGGTGAAATGGTCTCAACAATGGTAAACAAAAATGGTCTCGCGTTTTTCCTCTCACAGTAAATTTGAACCAGTTACTGTGAACCACCAGAAGGACTTCTGAGACCCAATTGCAATTAGGTATTAAAATAAAAATGATTAGGTATCACTATATTAAACGTTGATTCTGTGGTTAGTCTAATGTCTAGTAGGATAGTAAGCGGATTGCAGTGCCTGTTTCTAATTTTGAGAACGTGTAATCTATCGAGGTCTAGTGCGGCCTCCTCTTGCCTCAGGCTCTTGTAAAACGAATGGGGCTCGACGGGGCTTCCGAGGATCCGCCGGTGGCGTGCCGTATCCGGGCCGGCGCCTGGCGACATCTGAGCCGCCCCCGTCGCCGACGGCAGCCCCGCGGTGCGGCAGCTTCGGACGGCACGGCTCGGCGTCGCTTCCTGTCTGCAACAAGCGCAATACCCAAAGCGATTAGATTTTCCCGTGGACTCACAGGCGATCCCCATCGTCGGATCAGCTTCTATTGTGGTGATCTCCCCTGTATGCTTCGAGTTTCCCTCAAATTCTGTTCAAGTTATGAATTTTGTTATGAATTAAATTATAATGTTAAATTTCATTCCCAAATTACGTAAAATTTTCTGTTCAGAGGACTAAAATTTTCTGTTCAGAGTTATACTTTTGGAGTGAAGGCTTTTGTGCTCGCCATCCTTTTGCTCCTCTCCTTAAAGATTTCCCAGAATTTGTCCAATTTTTAGCAAGGGGAAGTGTATTAAAATTAAAATTTAAAATTCTTTCTGTGAAATTTTAGGACTGCAATAATTTAAGTAAACATTTCGTTCATCGAATTAAATATATGCAGATGAAAAGCAGTACATAAAATAGCATTACATAAAAAGGCACAGTAATAACGTAAAATCAGGTTATTTATAGCCATTGTTTTTTGTTTTGTTTTGTTTTTTTTTTTCATAAAAAGAAGGACCTTTGGTCAGGTATGTATCGCCTCAACCTTTCTATCTCAGCTATCCTGTTGCGGTGTATTGAATATCAATTCAGAGAAGTCCTGCAATTCACACACTGAATTTTTGAGAGTTGCTGCAGGTCAAAGCGATTTTAGTGAGGTCGAGAATAAATACGCAGCTAGAAGCTAGAAGATTGCCGCTGGAATCATCAAAATCGAAGAAAGTGGGAATTCAGTTAGTGAATATAAACGGGTTTTCCCACTTTTCGCCTGCAATTATTGTTCCATTTTGATGATTCCAGCGGCAATTTTCTAGTTTTTCAATTCCCTAAACTGCAGCACTAATGAATTTCGAAAATCCTTGAAAACTTCAACGTTAGGTACAACTTTTAAACTCTGAGCGCCGGTTCTTGAGAGAAATACTAACCCGGAACGAGGAACGAACGGTGACCGACTAAGACCCCCTTAATTAATAATTGATGATTTTTAAGAATATTTTAACACCTACCAGAGCTCTGTGGGACCTATCGTTCGCCTGATGAGGATAATTAATTACCTACTTAATTACTGCATGTTCATGGCGTTTTTTCATCAATTTAAGATAATTTTCAATTTCTCTTTTTTTCTTTTTC
The DNA here is from genome assembly GCA_009739505.2 of Apolygus lucorum. Lineage (NCBI taxonomy): Eukaryota > Metazoa > Arthropoda > Insecta > Hemiptera > Miridae > Apolygus > Apolygus lucorum. The sequence continues at coordinate 47,996,600 of CM019180.2, read as the reverse complement.
AATTTTCAATGAGACCACACGACCATCTATAGTCGAATGAGCAATATTTGTGAAATTTATGAGAATGCTAACACCCACGTGATGAACCTGTGGGCCAGACCACAGCCGCACACCCCTTACCCCACCTACCCTGGTTCCTGGTAGGCAATCGAAGAAGCCGTTCTTCACAGGTGGGTGATCTTTACAGAAAAATAATAAACCCTTGTGATATAATTTGGAGTGTTTGGTAAGTGTAAATGTTGCGAGACTCCTTTTCAATCGCAATCAGTGCAACCTAGTTTAGAGACCCAGGAAATGAAAAAAGGTGACAATGGCCTAAATTAACCCACAATACCTCAGTAAAAACGGGTTCAATTTTTCGAGTAGTAATTAACTTACTTTTGTGATTGACGTGGTGATTGTGGCACATATCGACTAACGCGACCTGCGATGGAGGTCGATGTCCCCGGTTTGAAACCGTGGCCGCACGATGGACAATGAAACATACCGGCATTCGGCTCGGAAGCACCATCAGAACTGTTTTGAGAATTTAAAAGGGTCCGCAATAATTCGGAAAACCGCACGCCGCTCGAACTCCGCTCCAATTTGGCGCGTTTCGATTGGTCGCAAAACAGGACGAAAAACTCTCAATTTCTCGTTGATACAATAAAAACCACGATGTACAGAGTCTGAGGGAAGTTGGGCGACTGAAGGGTACGAAGCGTCGACTACAGGCGAAAGGGGTGAACTGAGGGCAACCTTGGTGAAGGCCTACAACATTATAGCTATCAATTTATCAATACAGTCATTAGAGGGCTGTAAAGATAGTCTATCAAGTTTCTTTTTCACAATGGAAGTTGAGCAAGTGGCTGTGTGAAGATTTTTGTTGGCCAACATGCAATGATTTATTGACTTTTTCAGGTCATTGATGTTGCTTCACTCAACATTCCGTTGATTCCTTTTTTTTCATTGTTACGGGAAATTCGCAGTAATGTACAGTCAGATACGAATAAATTCAAATAAATTCTTCTCTAAATTCTTTTCATGAAAATATCAATACACTAGATCATCTTGTTAAATTCACTCGTGAACTAAGTGGAAATAAGCTTGATTTTCTTGATCTGTCGATCTCATTGATTAACAGAAAATATGATTTCTCCATTTATAGAAAAGATACCTACAGTGATATCACTATTCATAGTACATCAAATCATCCCTTAGTTCATAAACATGCTGCTTTTCAAAAGAGCTTTGTCAATACCAATGAATGATCAAACTTTATCAAAAGAAAAACTATTATCAGAAGTATAGCCGCAAGCAATGGATATGGGGGATGTCTTGATTCAATAAGGAATAAGGTTCTTAAGAAAAAGTGTAGAGACGGAGTTTCTAATTTGGTTAAAGAAGTTGTATTAGAAGACAAAAGGTGGATCTTATTATGAAAATATTTCTGAAAAAATTGGCAAAATTGTATCATCTAGTGGTTTCAAAGTAGGGTTTAAGAACAAAAATAATCTTTAAGCTTCGTTGGGTTCTGTTACTACACGTTTTTTGACATTCAAATACTAGTTTTTCTCTTAAATATCATAGTAAACCTAATAAATGGATTACCTTTGGGTAAGCTGATGAAATGGAGCTTATTTCAAGGGCCTCTGAAGGAAACCGTGTTTTAGCAGGAAAAAATCACCAACATTTTTCTCTCCTTGCTTCTCATGATCTCACGTGAAATCCTCCACCACGTGCTCAGCGTTTCTATGTGTATTAAAGTTGTTCATTTCAAGAATTTTAATTTTCTCCCTTTTTGGACTTGGTAAGATTGTGTTTTTGACCACTGCAGGGGCAACTTCTCCACTATTCACTATTTTAATTCATTTCGGTTTTTTGAACCTACTTCATCGGCTTCCAATAGTGGTTAAGGGGAAATATGAATTTGAAAAATTGATTTTTCAGCATGCTCCACCATTTTTATCTTTAGGGTAGATGTATTGGAAATATCACTACCCAGATACATTTCACTGAAGAAATAGAGAAAATTCAAAGGTTAATTAAAATTAGCAATAGCGAGTCTAAAGATGAAGGGACCTCAAACTAGCCCGAGATGTACGAGAATGGTTCTAACGGCGCAGAGGGTTTACCCCACCTTCAAGACCTATCGGTGTTACGGGCTATTGCATAACTCGCCCCTACGACCCCAATCGGGTCCCCAAGAAACCAATGAAATTACCAATTGAAATGTCTTCAACGATCAACAAAATACAGTATTATTATACTAGAATATAAATTCAGAATTAATATTTTATGATCCTCCTTCATCAATCATTGTTAAATTCTCCCGGTAAATTGAAGAACACATTCGGTAACTTAGTACACAGGGTGTCCTGAAACCAATGAGCAATACTTCAGAATTGTGTGACAAAGCAACAGTTGCTCTGACACCTGATTGGTGATTTGATGGAACAGTTCTTTTGTTCCCCCCAAATCACAACTCAGGGATACCCCAGTCTCGTTCCAGACATGGATCTGTAAGTACCTAGGGATGGCAACGATATACCGATTTATAAAATGTATCGATAGATTACAATTGATATATCGATATATTCATATTGAAATAGAGTACCGATATTATCGGTCAATACCGATATATTTAAGGATAATGTCAGGACTATTCGACAAGTAAAAGTTAATATTAAATTTGATGCATGAGGAGAGACGCAAGTATCTGTGAAAATCATCAAGTAAGTTTATACCACATTTTGTAAGTACCTACGTGATGGCTTGATTTCAGACTGTTGACTTCAGCTCAAATATGTATTCATAAATGGTTTACACCTACAGGTGCGCTCAGGGCTCAATTATTTGAGTTGAGCCAAAAATAATGGAGCTGCGTCTAGATTAAAACTATACGAAGTGAATCAAATAAATGGTTTTCACAACAATTATTTTCAATTTTGAAGGACCATGCTTACAGTATACCCTTGTCAATTTATAAGTCTAACATTGCAATGGCGAGGGTATCTACGATATTGTACATGTATATGTTGTTAGAACCCCTGAGGGTAGTTTTATCGCCAAATTTGTAACCCCAAAAACCCTGTGCTCTGAAACCAGGAAATTTTTGCACTTTTTTTTGTTTTTAACTAAGAATAATTCTTAGTTAAAAACAGAAAAAGTGCAAAAATTGTCGAAATTATTGTGCAAAATTATGGTGCAAAAAAAAAATCAAAATTATTTCGATAATTCATACCCAGTAAAACTTTTAAGTAGATTAAATACCTACTTCAACCGGATTTTCCAAGTAGATCTTCTGATATGTCGAGTATATCGATAATTATATTTCTTCCAAAGTGATGTTAATAACGTTTCGATTCACCTACCTACTTCACGTTTTTCCGATACACCCGTTTTTCCGATATATCGAATTATCGATACAATTTCTCCGATATATCAAAGGATTCGATATCTTATTGACGACATATCTTTTGATCAGTATATCGATATATTCCATTCGATATGCCATCCCTATAAGTACCTACGTTCATGCAAGATCACTTCCCTTACCCTCGTGGTTCAAATCCGATGTAATAGGTATCCGTGGATCTAATAGGTAAACTCTATTGATACTTCTTCCCCCTCACATATAGATACAAGCCTCATTGATAAAACCTATGTTTTATCTATTTATCTTTCCTAATTCAATTTGTATCTTTCATTCATCATCTCCAAGGTTGACCTCCAACAAGGAATAGGTATTCTAACGAAACGTATAGTTCGCTAGGGGTAGAATACAGCAATGATTAAATTATTCTCATTAATTAATCATATTCTCCAGATCCCCTACTGTTTCAAATGATCCCACAACTTTTCCCTTCATCACTTTTTTTAGTCCACAATGCCGCTTTTTGGTTTATTGAAGGTAATAATCCTTTGGAATCGAGCACAAAAAAAAATTAACGAATTTAAATTTCTTGGTAGTATTTTGGGCGTCAGAATAATTTCATTTTCGATCAAAATTGAGGTTTTTATGGAACAAAACTCAGAACCAGTTTTCTGAAAACTGAAAAAACTGCTTTTCTCGTTTGGACGGCAGTGTAGGACAAACCGTTCGCTCCCTATGAGGAGGGTTGGGCTTATGATAAATCAGAAACACGAGTGTGAATCGCAAAAGAGGCCTAATCTCCGTTCAAATTTCAGCTGATACAATTCTTTCTCCAGGTTCGCTCAAGAAGAAAGCTAAGAACTAAGCATGCTGGGGCAGTGTGATACTGATTAGCAGACTCATGGACAGAGGAATATGACTACATTACTCACTACAAGTGTGTGATTTGTATACAAATGCTATGTAGTGCAAGTATTCATTGACGAAGCACGCATAGTACTTATGTCTTCCCATGAAATTCAGTGTATAAGGGTATTAGATTCGTTCTTTTACACGAAGTGACCAGACAATGGTGGTGCGGGAGACAAAATGATTTTGATTGTGATTCTACATCATGCTGTGCTATTTTCTGGAGCAACAAAATTTCCGTCTATAAAATGCACAATTTTCCAATCTGAGAGGTAGGTACTTTCGACGAACTCGAAAACCCACCACTTACTGAGGACGGAGCGGATCAGCTGTGGAAGGTGCGGGCGCTATCCGTTTCCTCGGACGGCAGACAGTGAGCAGGGTTCCCATCAACCTTCCCTCTCCACCTCCGCCACATCTCTCCTGCTCCAGGAGTTCTGCGACCGAAATCCGTCGTCACAATTAATGATAATATTGATATTGATCCTCGACATTATCAGTTGTTAACTCACATCAGATCTGTTGCAGGAATCATGTCATTTATAAGACAGCAGCCTTCTACCACATATGGCTACTCCATCAATTGCTCCGAATTATTACACAACGGTTTGTTATTAATCTGAATGGATCACCCATCCTCAAAGAACAAGATTTTGTAATTGAACAATACACCCGAATTTACCCCCAAAATAAGCCCGGTACCCTTTTCTGATTCGGATCCACAGAAAAGTCCTCAAAGTAGAGCAGACAGGGGGCAGTAAAGACACACGTGGCAGTAAAGAGTAAGGGAAATCAAACTGGGGAGGGTTGACGATGCAGTTTTGGTTAGTTACGCTTATTAGGGATTTCACGTTGGCTCATGAGCAGTTGGTACCAATGATCTAATCACAATGAAATTAATAAAGAACCATTTTGTGTCCCAAAAATACTATCAGTGAACAACAACAACATAGTTTGTTTAGTTCATTAATTAATCAAAATTTTTACTTCTCACGTTTTCAAGACACCTCAAGCTGAGGGCTGGATCGGCGAAGATGGCCATGAATTATGTCTGGAAAAGTGCATTTGCTAATCCGAGAATCCCACTGACAGCAAAGATGCACATTTTTAAATCGATCGTCAGGGCCATCCTGTGCTATGCAACCCAGGTTTGGGGGTTTAGAGAATACACTTTTGTGGATGCTGTACAACTGCTACTTATGAAGAGGATTTTTGGCCTCCCATCGCATGCGCCAAATTATATTGCCTATCTTGAGACCGAGTTGGAGCCAACTTCCGTATTTACTTTGGAATTGCACCTGAAATATATCTTGAGAGTTGCAAAGATGTCATGTACTCGGCTGCCTAGGATCGTGGCACTGGAAGTTATAAGGGCAGGGGTGTTTTGGGCTGACATGTGGAGGGAGCTGACATCGAGATATGAGAGTATTTTTGTACTTCCCGTGTTGACAAAACGCGAAACGTGAAAAAGAGCAGCTAGCGCGAGCACTCGTAGATGCTAACGTCCCACGTCATTTTTTTCAAATCTCCTCCGTGAAATCGTGAAAAGTGAACTCCTGTAGTGACGTTAACGTGACGCTTATAAGTTAAGTTGGCAAGGTTACTTTGGCGGATTGTTACTCCTTGTCTATTTCAAATTTTGTTCCCCTATCAGGTAGGATATTATTTTTTTCTTTTTCATGTTCCAAGTATCATGATAAAAGTTATGGAAGAATGGATGGAGTCCATGAGGTGAGTCCATCTGGCACCTCCACTGAGATGGAACTTGAGCAAGTATTCGATGATTTTTTAAGGTTTCTGCTAGTGAAAAAGCACCCCATTTCAGAAATCATAAGTGAGCGTTTCATCCATTCCATGGTAGAAGAGGAAGTTCTTGTCAAACCCCAGGGTATACCAAATCTGACTTGAGGATGCAACATAACTACTTAAACAATCTAGTACTCCCTTAAGGACCAAATTTTCCGAAGGTTTTATTACTCAACAATATTTTTCGATTTCTTATAAATATTATAAGAAATCCCTACTACGTTATAGATATTATTTATGTTTTTAAATTTATTACCTAATTATCTTTTATTATTATTGACTTTTTATTATAGATATTATTTTATAGTTATCAATATTAAACTGCATGTATATTGTTGTGGGTTTTGACGGTAATTTACCGATTTTGGACCTGAATAAGGACGATTTGTTGTTACTTTCCCGGTTTTATTGTTTTGGCTCTCAGTTTTTGGTTTAAGTGATATATTATTTTGTGCGAATTTGAGAAGAGTTGTCGTGTTTATTTTGTATTTACCCGGTTGTAACATGTATAGATACCAGTAAATGAATAAAGAAGTACCTATGATAGTACCTACCTAACAAATGATAGTAAAACCTATTGGAGAAAAATTGGAGGTATGATGAAGGTATGATAGTACCTACCTAAAAAATGATAGTAAAACCTATTGGAGAAAAATTGGAACCCATAGTAAATGAAACAATAATGAGAATTGAATTAAAATAACTTCAATATTAATGACGAAGTAGATAGGTAGTGGTAGGTACAAACAAATAGTCTCTTCTGTAGTCCATCCAAATAGTCTCTTGGGTAGTCCATGGAAGAAGAAAAACAACTCCATCTACTCTGAGGTTATCCTCACGTAGCGCACCCTCGCGTAGACAACGGATTTTTTCAAACGCCAAAAGTTGGCTTTTGGCGTCAAGGAACTTTTTGCGTGTTAGAGAAGATACGTGTGAAACGAAACGGCAAGTACAAAAATACTCTATGGACTCACCGACAACCTCTCGACCTTGGATGCTTCACTTCTCAGGACCGACATTGAATTGATACTCGCGGGCTACAGGGATGAGAAGAATGCATTTCTCAGAGGAAGGGTGGAGTCGTCCAACTCATATACTCTGTATCGGGAATTGGACCCTGCGGTGAAGTGCGCAAGCTTGCTCAAAGATTCAGAACATCCCATGAATACGCTGAGATGGATGTTCAGGTTGCGCTCAGAGACCCTTCATCTGAATGCGAAACCATATCGCGAAACCCATCTACCCTCGGAGAGATGTTCAATGTGGTCTGGGAGAGAATTGAAACATTGAAACATTGAAACACCATTTTCTCCCTCAAATTCCACAGTATAACAGTTATACTTCGTTACTACTTACTTCTTACTACTTACTTCTTATACTTAGTTACTAAAAGTTGGGAGACCTTTGGAAAGCTGATGAAATGGAGCAGTTTTTAAGCTTTTGAGCTCTTCTGGCAAATACCTTGTTTTAATGAGGAAAAATCATCAACATTAAAAAAAAAAAACACACACAGAAATTGACTATTTTGTAAGTTTGAGATAAAAATACTACTCTCTCGTTTTTATTGTTTGGTAAACGGCTCATCTATTGAGAAATGTTACGCTCTTTCCAACAGTATCCTTATTTTTAATTTTGAGTGTATTTTAAGGGAGTTATAACCGTTTAAATGGTGTAAGGTCGAAAACACGAAATAAATCTTAAAAGTGAAAAAGTCGGATTTTAAGCGGGTTAAAAGAAAATTGTTAGGAGACATTTTCTGTTGCAAATTAGTTTTAGAAACTACTCCCGAAGTTTGGTGGATAACTTATGGGACATCCTGTATTTCCTCATTTAACTCCTTCGACCATTGGCGTCATTCTCTGATGAGAATTCCTCAAAAATGACCAAGTTTTGATTTATTCTTGTGACATATTTCTCATGATTTTTCATGTTGAAGGATTCAACCCAGGAATTAAAATTCATGAAATTTGCCTTTATTCGTTCAGGTCAACTTTATCCTAGATTTTAGTCGCTGAGCGAGTCACTGCTGAGTTCCAAATAGCTTGTAGGAAAATTGATCAAATAGGTACATGTTCTAAAAAGGATGTGAATGAGTGTTGCTGCCGCCCAATATGATAAACATCGTTTTCGTTCAAGTTTTCTCGTAGCAAAAGTATGCAATGGACAAAAATGGTCGATTTCCTCTGGAGGAGAGAGCTGGTTCACAGAGCTTGTGGTTTGAGGCAACTGACCCTATATCTGAGTTGAATAATTATTTAGGTGAATCTCCTTGCCCTAAAGCAATTTACTCTTGGTGAGGAGACTGGTGGAATGAGGCTTACATATCCAAACTGGTCCACTTATATAAGAATATCGGAAAACTGTTCTGAAAATTGTGGCTTCTCGTTTTGGACTAGTTTCCTCTCTGGATGGCTCCGGTTGAAAAATCTTTTAACTTGATCCAGCAAGAAAAATGGATAATTTCACCGACAATCTATTGGACCCATCCATTCAATAATTGTTGCTCTACCTGAAATGCTGGTCAGCACTCATGTTCATTTGTTTAAGAGGCTGACTATTGACTTGATATTGTGGTTGTCCGTGACATTGAAAGGAAATTGTTTCGTGGAAATTAACCACTTTATTGATTCCACAATGCATGATCGCAAGTCCAATAAACTCTCAGTAATCACTTCACCGAGTCAAAACCGCCTAAATCAAGTTACATCCTGGGATTTCATCGTTGATTTCCATAAGTGAAAGCGGTTACTATTTTGCCCCCATTGTAATATTTGATGCGTTACGCTAACCAGATTAGTTATGGCAGGGTTTCCTCGAACTGTTTATTAAAACCTTGCCAGGCGGGCTCCCCATAATACTCCGGAACATGATGCTGACTTGACGCTACAATGATGTATTTATCGGAATACCAAACACCGAATTAAGGTAATGGAAAAGCGTGCTTCGACTTTAATTAGGTTAATAGTCAGGCCGACCTGGTGGCGTGAACCTTTGTGGCCCCCAATGTGAATCGAAACGTTTTTCTTTTCTGTGTTGTTATTTTGGCTTTGTTTAAACTGGGTGATGTAATACAACATCAGCGTCCGTTTGTAATAAAAAATTACGATCATTCAGGTGTATCGTGATTTAAAAAAAAATAGTGATGCCTCAGATCATATTATAGAAAATTACGGTGGGTAATCACATCATTTGGGGGCTCATTTCACAAGATTAAGAATCATTGATGTTCCGTAAAAAATGTATACTTTGTTTTAGGGTGGTAACATCCAACATCGGGAAAACTCCAATTGTGGCGTCATCACCCTGTTGAAACAAGAAAAAATCAGTTTAATTTTAATCAAGGTCATCCAAGATGCGTTCCTTTCAAGATGGATCCTTATAGTCCAGTCAAATTAGCCAAAAAAAGGGGGGGGGGGGGGGGGGTTTGCATTAATTCCGGACAAAGCGAAACTTTTATGGGTGACTTGTGGGTGCCTATGGAACATGTTTTTAGTATATTCTACTAGATTCTCCTTGTGCTAAAACCGCGATTTTTTCGGGCACCAGAAAGTTAGCACAAGGAGAATCTAGGAGATGTTTTTTCTTTTGCCTTTCCTAGTGTTATAAGTACCTCAGTGCCTTAGGTTGAACAACAGACGTTGTATGACATTTTTTGATTGCGACACGGTTGTCAATACTCATATTTGGCGTTGACACACTCATCACTCAGAGGTTGTTTTGTTATTCTATCATTTGGTAGGGGCGGGTGGGAGGGGGGAGGGAGGGGGGGAGACTTTTCTTACACAAAATTTGATTCTCTACAACATTGATTATGTGACATTTTTTGGTTGGATACGCCGTTTTTGATGTACAGGCCTTGAAACTTGAGCGCAACCCATTTTTCAACCAATTTGGGAAACATCGCCAAACTTCAACGATCGATTTCGGCCAAACGGCTGAACCGATCTAAAAAATGAAGGTGGTCAGTCGACGCAGAAATTCATCCTGTTTAATAAAGGATTGAGTAAAATTTTCCGTAGGATGCATCGTGTACGAGTTATAGGCGAAAAACTGGAACAAGTGCCGAAAAATCGTGGTTTTTCGGGCACCAAAAAGTGAGCAAAAGGAGAATCTAGGAGATGTTTTTTCTTTTGCCTTTTCTATTATTATAAGTACTTCAGTGCCTTAGGTCGAACAACAGACGTTTCACTTTGATTATATGACATTTTTTGATTGCAACACCGTTTTCAATACTCATAATTTCGTTTACTCAGAAGTTGTTTTGTTATTCTATCATTTGGTAGGGGCGGGTGGGAGGGGGGGAGGAAGAGGGGATGCTTTTCTTACACAAAATTTGATTCTCTACAACTTTGATTATGTGACATTTTTTGGTTGGATACGCCGTTTTTGATGTACAGGCCTTGAAACTTGAGCGTAACCCATTTTTCAACCAATTTGGGAAAAAGCGGCAAAATTCAACGATCGATTTCGGCCAAACGGCTGAACCGATCTTAACGTTTCAGGTGGTCATTCGACGCAGAAATTCATCCTGTTTAATAAAGGATCGAGTAACATTTTCCGTAGGATGCATCGTGTACGAGTTATAGGCGAAAAACTGAATCAAGTGCCGAAAAATCGCGGTTTTTCGGGCACCAAAAAGTTAGGACCAGGAGAATGTTTTTTCTTTCGCCTTTTCTAGTATTACAAGTACCTCAGTGCCTTAGTAAGTTGAACAACAGACGTTTCACTTTGATTATATGACATTTTTTGATTGCAACACCGTTTTCAATACTCATAATTTCGTTTACTCAGAAGTTGTTTCGTTATTCTATCATTTGGTAGGGGCGGGTGGGAGGGGGGAGGAAGGGGGGATGCTTTTCTTACACAAAATTTGATTCTCTACAACTTTGATTATGTGACATTTTTTGGTTGGATACGCCGTTTTTGATGTACAGGCCTTGAAACTTGAGCGTAACCCATTTTTCAACCAATTTGGGAAAAATCGCCAAACTTCAACGATCGATTTCGGCCAAACGGCTGAACCGATCTTAACGTTTCAGGTGGTCATTCGACGCAGAAATTCATCCTGTTTAATAAAGGAAGGAGTAAAATTTTCCGTAGGATGCATCGTGTACGAGTTATAGGCAAAAAACTGAAACAAGTGCCGAAAAATCGCGGTTTTTCGGGCACCAAAAAGTTAGCACAAGGAGAATCTAGTAGAATATACTAAAAACATGTTCCATAGGCACCCACAAGTCACCCATAAAAGTTTCGCTTTGTCCGGAATTAATGCAAACCCTAACTGCTAATTTGACTGGACTATTATTGTTTTAATTAGTTGTAAATAGCAATTTTAGGATTAACGGATTAAGCTGACTTTTTTGAACCATTTTTCGTAAGTAATTAGAAATAAAAAAACGTCTGCCAAGTGGGTGTGGCACATAGCTTCCTCGTATCCATAACCCGATTGTATAGATGATCCGATGCATAGTAGTTAATCTCAAAACACCAATCTCTTAGTACCTTTCACTACCCTCATAGGGGACCATCTACACGCTAATCTGGACAATCCTAGAAAATTTCATCAAATTCGGATGAAAAATTAAGTGAGTATGTGTATGTGATTGGATCAAAAAAATACATAGCCTCAGCTGGGTTTCGAACCCGCGACCTTAGGAGTTCAGATCAAGATTTTATCCTCTGAGCTACCGAAGCCTTGCAATTAATGGGATTTGAGATTCTCACAGGAGACCATCACTCCATGAATGAACCCCTCTATGAAAAACAATTCTCTGTGATTTTCATAGGGGATCATCTAAATACCAATCTGTAACATCCCTGAAAATTTCATTGAAATCGGATTGAAAATGTGGAAGTTATGGCCGTTACAAGGAATTCACGTTTGCGCATGCGCAGTAGCTACTATCAGTCCGAAGGTGGCGATTTTCATAGGGGACCATCTATCTACCAACTCGCACAATCCCTGAAAATTTCATAGAAATCGGACAATAACTTCGTATAGTTATGCGCGTTACAAGGATTCATGACAGACGGACAGACACACAGACAGACAGACACACATACACGGAACCAAAATTGTTCAGAAAGGTCTAAAACGCAAAACGCGAGTGGAAATTTTGATTTTGGAGAACTTTCTTTTTCGTCCTTGAAGTGAAAACAAAGCTTCCGCTACCTTGGTAGACTCGGAAGCAAAATTATGTTATAGACAAAAATTTTGAATTTAAAAAAAAAATCGATTTCTCAAGAAAATTTTCATCATTATTCTATTCTGAAACTTCCAATAACCAAAATAAATCTAAAAAAATAAAATTGCTCTTTAATTTTGTCTACTATTGGTGACACCTTGGGACAGCTGTGGAGATCCAGAGATGTTTTCGGTGACACTAGTGATACCATGGTCCAATTAGGGTTAAGTGGTCCTTAATTTATTGTTAAAATTAGTTCCCATGGCAGTATGATGGTATTTGAGTTATATTCACAATAATCTGATGGAGCCGCTCAACTGCCAGTTTATTATGATCAATTATTCACTTCAATCGAACATAATTAGTAAGTGTTTATTTAACCATACTGTTCTATGATGGATAAACAGTGTATAACAATAAAACTAATCTGTACTTAATTCATTGGAACCTACATGTCAGTTTGGTTCCAATCAGTCTGTCGAGGAGAGACTTTGCTCTACTTCCGGGAACCCATTGGAGGGAGAAAAGACGATCAGCGGCTCCAGAGTTCCGGGTGAGTGTCTCCTGAGATGGTGGAGCCTCTGAGTAGGAGGTGCCACAGAAGCTTCAAATACCTCCCAGAGATTCTTCCAGTTTCACCACAAATGCTTAGGGCTTCACCGCATACGAAGGATCCTGGACGGCAGAGCTTCAGACGGCACCGCTGACACCGCCTGACACAGACTACGAAGGGAGAAGCGTCGGCCGAAGGTTAGGGGCGGCTAATCAATCTGCCCGACGGCTATAGCAACACAACAACCCACGTGTAGCCAGGGAGCGACCAGAGAGGGGGCCAGAGACTCCTCGGGGAAGAACCGACGACTTACGGTCAGGATCACGCGAGAAATGATTTTGACTCGATTACCAACATGAAACTTCCCTCTGAATGGGCTGAATCAATGAAAACGCACATAAACGATTGAATGCAGTTGAAAAATACAATAAACCCTGTTCCAGGTGAAACTTGAGGTTCAATTCCTGTTGAAGGAATTGTGAGTTATCCGAGCTGCAACTTTGTAACCTCAACTACTAGAGCTGCCGGAACTAGTGGTTGTCGTGTTTCAGGTAAAACATTTACGTTTTCACGTACTTACTCTCCATTCTTACTCTCTCAAGTCTGCATTTTTCACCAACAACCTCAAAAATCAATTTTTTGAACTCAGACAGTTTTTATTTATAATGTAATGTTCTTATAGGAAATTTAGCTCTGAATCACAATATGGCAGGAGTATTGATATACTTGGACAATAATTTGCACTAAATACCTCAAAAACAGGATTGTTTGACTCTTCATGGTGGTCAAAAAACACTGACCACCGAACTCATCCTTTCTTTCATTATTGTAGACATTTTGGTTCATTTTAAACTTTTTAGCTACTTCCTAGAGCAAGTTTTTGCCTGGAGTGACCTGTTCTACAAGCTGGTTCTCTGGGTCAGCACAATGCAATGGTGGGAATTTTCCATGTTGACCTCGAATTCGGGTTAAATACCCTGTTAAATCCTGACAGCCCATTTTCAGCGTCAAATACCGCGATGCTTGGGTGATATGAAGAGAAGAAAGAGTTGCGTTTTAGGAATTCTGAGCGTTGCAGGTTCCACCTAGACGGGTCAACTTATAAAATCCAAGACCCTCGTCACTCGTCGGATATCATCGAAAAAATTCCTATAAAAATGTGTTATTAAGGATAAAATGTTATCATAGAAGAACAACTCCGAATGGGGAGTTTTGGGAGTTCCACAAGATGATTTCGTCAGAATGAGTACGATTTCCAATGTGCCTTCAGTGCGTGAAGGCGAAAAATAATCTGGTTTCGGCAGTACAAGGCTTTTGGTTTATTATTTTCAATAATGAACCTTTGGAATCGACCAAGAAAAAAAAAATTTTAACACCCCCTCAAAATTTGATGGTTTACGTTTCAAGGTACGTAGAATCCAAAAATCGAATAAAAATTTGGCCGTCCGTCCGCCGTACGCCGTACGCGGCACTTTTGCCACTTAGCATTGACCGATTTTGATGAAATTTGGTATGTAGGCTCCTTCTGGGGTCTAGTTGTGCCCCGAAGATTTTGGTTGAGGTAGGTCACTTCTAAGGGTTTCAAAATCAATTTTGAAATTTTGAAATTGCCCTAACTCAAAAAATTTTGATATAAAGGTACTATTTTTCCTTCAATTTAAGATTCTATAGAATTTTTAGAATTTTTTGAGACCACTCGGAGCTCTGTAGGACAAACCGTTCGCTCACTACGAGAATTTAAAGTTTGGACGTGTGATAAATCAGAAACACGAGTGTGAATCGCAAAAGAGGCCTAATCTCCGTTCAAATTAAAGCTGACCGAAATGCGATCGATGTTTTTCTCCATGTTGGATGGTTGGTGGCTTTGCAGACGAGTGATCAATATAGTAAACTAATAAACCATTGTGTAATAATTTGCTGCGTTTTAACTATCTTGCACACCACTTACTGGATGTCTAGTCTCAGAGTTCGTAATAAAGTTATAAATAATATAATAAATTAATCGATGAACAGGGTGTCCAGCGACCGGGAAAACCGGGAATACTCAGGAAATTTTACTGTACTGGAAAATTCTGGAAATTTCATTTTTTTCCGAATAACCCTGGAAAAATCCCCAAAGCGATAAATCTGGGAAGTGGGATGTTTCGGCAATCTGAGGGGAAAGAGTTCTCGACTTTTTCAAACAATTGAAGGTGAAAACATTCCTTTGAAGTGGTCGTTTCTCTCGAGCAAACCAACAAACTCCGATGTTTTCAACTTCATTCTCCACTTTTTCGAACATTCGAAGGTGAAAACAAGCCTTTGAAGAGGTCGTTTCTCTCCAGTAAGCCAACAAGTTTCGACGATTTAATGTTAATTCTCGACTTTATCCAAAAATCGAAGTCTTTGTTGTGTCTGTCGTTAAATCTTTGAAACCGGCAAAACTATTCGGAGTTGTTCTTCGATTTCGGTTAAATATTCCGGAATTGAGCCAATCTGGTTGCAGATTGAGAGACGCCTACGGAAATAATCACCCTCTGACTGATAGTCACTTCTATAGTTTCCATCCAATTTGGGAGAAATTTTCAGGATTATGTGAATTTGAGTATAGGTGAAAATCGTAGCTACTTACAGATTGATGTTTTGAAATAAGCTACTGTATTTCTAATGCTTTTTCATTTCAAAAATTAAATTTGGAAATTTAGCTCTGAATTACAATATGCCAGGAGTATTGACTTACTTGGACAATAATTTGCGCTAAATACCTCAAAAACAGGATTGTTTGACTCTTCATGGTGGTCAAAAAATACTGGCCACCAAACTCATCCTTTCTTTTATTATTATAGACATTTTGGTTCATTTTAAACTTGTTAGCTAGTTCCTAGAGCAAGTTTTTGTCTGGAGTGACCTGCTCTACAAGCTGATTCTCTGGGTCAACGCAATGCACTGGTGGGAATTTTCCATGTTGACCTCGAATCCGGGTTAAATACCCTGTTAAATCCTGACAGCTCATTTTCAGCGTCAAATACCGCGATGCTTGGGTGATATGAAGAGAAGAAAGAGTTGCGTTTTAGGGATTCTGAGCGTTGCAGGTTCCACCTAGACGGGTCAACTTATAAAATCCAAGACCCTCGTCACTCGTCGGATATCATCGAAAAAATTCCTATAAAAATGGGTTATTAAGGATAAAATAATATGTTATTGATAATATTATTATCATAGAAGAACATCTAGGAATGGGGAGTTTTGGGAGCTCCAAAGGATGATTTCGTCAGAATGAGTACGATTTCCAATATGCCTTCAGTGCGTGAAGGCGAAAAATAATCTGGTTTCGGCAGTACAAGGCTTGTTAACTAGCTTGCACACAATTTACTGGATGTCAAGTTCCAGTTATAAATAATATAATAATTTCGTCGGCTTACAAGAGAAACTCACCAAGTCAAATATTATAGTTTTGAGAAAATCAAATTTGAAAAATTCAGTTTGTGGTGAGAGCCGTTTTGCTGGGGAGAAATTGGTGTGAGGGTTGAAATTTGGTGTGCAGCTGCTTCATAATGTCTAGTTACTTCCATGTGAACCCCATGTGGTTAGCGCATTCACATCTAACTTAAAAAGGTTCTTTTCGTACGAAGGGACCTGACTTAGTGAATTTCACCTGACTGTAGTGACTTAATGATTTTCACTCTTGAGATGTGATAACTTAAGGATTCTTCTATTAATTTCTCCCTGAATTTTGATCGCATTAATTTGGGAGGAGAAAGATTTTAATAAGGAGTGTGGTTAAAAATAACCTATTTAAAATCTGATTTTCGACTGCCTTTACAATTCTTATTGGATCAGAAATGAATCCATTCAAGTGACTTAGTGAATTTCTTTTCAACGGCAATAATATTGCCATTGAGAACCATTACTCTGGAGAAATTCACTAAGTCTTGATATAATCATCATAGCAAGGACTTAATGATTTTCTCCTGAATATTTTTTTTTTTTAATTTTGACTTAGTGAAAAGCCATTTTGCATTTTTCCGAGGAAACGGTTGCTCGGATCCCAAAACTAACGTCACCAATCGATCGGGCGTCAAAAAATACATAGGAGTAGCCAATAAACCGAAAATTGAAAAACTTGACTTAGTTAATTTCACTTGTAAGCCTACGATTTAATCGATGAACAGGTTGTCCAGCGACCGGGAAAACCGAGAATACTCAGGAAATTTCACTGTACTGGAAAATTCAGGGAATTTCATTTTTTTCCGAAAAACCCTGGAAAAATCACCAAAGCGATAAATCTGGGAAGTGGGAAGTTTCGGCAATCTGAGGGGAAAAAGTTGTCGACATTTTCATGCAACCGAAGGTGAAAACATGCCTCTGAACTGGTCGTTTCTCTCGAGCAAACCAACAAATTTCGATGTTTTCAACTTCATTCTCCACTTTTTCGAACAGTCGAAGGTGAAAACGAACCTTTAAAATGGTCGTTTCTCTCGAGTAAGCCAATAAGTTTCGACGAATTTAATGTTAATTCTCGACTTTATCCAAAAATCGAAGTCTTTGTTGTGTCTGTCGTTAACTCTTTGCAACGGGCAAAACTATTCGGAGTTGTTCTTCAATTTCGGTTAAATATTCCGGAATTGAGCCAATTTGGTTGCAGATAGACGCCTACGGAAATAATCCCCCTCCGACTGATAGCCACTTCTATAGTTTCCATCCAATTTGGATGAAATTTTCAGGATTATGAGAATTTGAGTATAGGTGAAAATCATAGCTACTTACAGATTGATGTTTTGAAATAAGCCACTGTATTTCTAATGCTTTTTCATTTCAAAATTTCCTTCAAAACCTGAATTTTGAGAAATTATGATCTCAACTAATCTCAAAATATTATTTTAGTTCATTTAGAACCCTGCAAAAAGTTCATTTAGAACCTGAATTTTGAGAAATTATGATCTCAACTAATCTCAAAATATTATTTTAGTTCATTTAGAACCCTGCAAAAAGTTCATTTAGAACCTGAATTTTGAGAAATTATGATCTCAACTAATCTCAAAATATTATTTTAGTTCATTTAGAACCCTGCAAAAAGTTCATTTAGAACCTGAATTTTGAGAAATTATGATCTCAACTATTCTCAAAATATTATTTTAGTTCATTTAGAACCCTGCAAAAAGTTCATTTAGAACCTGAATTTTGAGAAATTATGATCTCAACTAATCTCAAAATATTATTTTAGTTCATTTAGAACCCTGCAAAAAGTTCATTTAGAACCTGAATTTTGAGAAATTATGATCTCAACTAATCTCAAAATATTATTTTAGTTCATTTAAAACCCTGCAAAAAGTCAAAAATTGACCCTGGAAAACCTGGAAAATTCAGGGAATCTTTTTTCGGAGTATCGCTGGACACCCTGGATAAAGTAATAAAGAAATGGATAAACACATGAATAATAAAGTAATGGATTTGAATAAATGGTATTGGAGAGGGAATGATGAAATGATCGAATTTCATCCGCATACGCTTGGCTCAGGAGTCCTAACAGTGTAACCAGAACTTTACATTTGGGGAGTTAAATGACTTGCAGCAGTTGTTCTATTGGAATCCGAAGTTTTGCTTCCCCAAAGCGAAGGTGAAAACATAGTAATGTTAGCGTAGTTAACATTGTTATTCAAGGATTCAAGGGCGATGGTACTTCCAGATAGACTTTATTCTTGCCTTTGGTTCAGAGAAAAATTTGATAGCACCGTTTGTCGTACTACATGGGTTATTCAAGGAAGAAATTGTACCTATTCCTGTCTGGCTCTTTGTAGTTTCGTTTTCTCGTTTGGTATCGCGAGTTATATTTACACCGGCCAACCCACCCAAACATCCTCTCCGGTGTCATCGATTGTCACGACGACTCCCACGCTCGATAACCTTTCAGTTCTTATTACCTTTCATTCACATTGTACACTCGAGTCAGATTTCATATAAATCCCTTCTCAGTGGCATGGTTTGCCCTTAGCCTGAAATTGGATTTGTCGCAATCGAATTAGCCACCTTTTAGCTTTTTCAAAACACCTTATCACTCCTCCTTAAACCGTCTACAGAAGCCAGAACGAGGTGGATAACCATGATTTCACCGTCATATGGCAGTGGCGAATCACAGACCCCCTTCTATCATTGATGAATTTTGATTAAAAATATACTCAAAAAAGTAAGTAATTGCAAAAAAATGACAATGAGGAATTTTGTTGTTGAAGGTTTTAATGAATAAATTCTTAGTTGTTGATATTATCCATTCATTCACAAGTTTTGTGGGGAGTATGATAAATTCATATGAAGGACTAACCCACCTTTAGATGTTTATATATTTTAGAAAGTGTCTGCTAATACATTAGTTTTAACCTTCTTCGTCAGAGATTGTTTTTCGTCAAGAAAAAGTTAATTTTCCATTTTTCAAACACTGGTTTTTGTTTGTATTTTCACTAGATGTATTTTTCTTTTACTATATTTATGTATTTTTATATTTCTTTGTATTTTTTGTCCTTACGGCACTCATACAACAATAAAAAACTCCCATCTAACTCTGTAAAATTATAAAGACACCGTTGAATTTACTAAAAGATGGGGTGTTGGTTCGTTCAGGGAACATCACATTAGGTTGTCTTTTCTCTCCTCGATCCAAAAAAAATCGTAAATTTCAATGTTTGGCGATGTTTCACTACCCTAATAGGTACGATCTCTCCCGGAGGTGCAAGCCTGTCCGCTTTCTCGCCTTTTTTTTATGTATTCATTTTTTCAAGTATCTGACGTCTTCCCTTCAGTATCATTATTCAAAAATGATTGCCAAGCTCTATTTTCTTTCAAATTAAAAAAAACTCTATTTTCCAAAAAAAAAAAATTCTTTTTGTTATGACAAAGCGGCTATTTTAAGCAAAACCGTCATATACATGAACGGAATTTGGAAATGACATTTTTAGTCTAGAGTTGAAGGGCGATGGATCCGAATTTTATGTAAAAACGCTACAATTAATTACACTAAGGTTTATTATTTTTCTATATAGATCACTCGTCTGCAAAGAACACGGCTTTGCCATTGTTGTGCCATGAAAACCATCGATCGCATTTCGGTCAGCTTACATTTGTCTCCAATTTCTGCTGATGTTGCTCTTGATGGGCGCGGAGGTTTTTCGACTTGCACAGCCTGTTAACACTCCTTTTCACACTCGTGTTTCTGATTTATCGTATGACCAACCCGAGGAGGGAACGGTTTGTCTTACAAGACTCCGCGTGGTCTCAAAAAATTCAATACTATCATAAATTGATGGGAAAACAATACCTTTATGTCGAACATTTTGAGTAAGAGCGTTTTCAAAATTCCAACCCTTAGAAGTGATCTACATCAACCAAACGCTTCGGGGCACCAAAGTAAAAAGTAAAATAAACAACCATTTCAGGCTGGATTTTCGTCTGACTGCCATTTCTGGCGTCGCGGACGTCATCAGCTGTCTTCCTGAGGGCAGATCAGAATTTTTTCTGATGATTTCGCTCATGGCTTAAATATGCCCCCGAGGCGAGCCCCGAACTCACGGCCACTGAAACCGGTCCGAGTCTCGTCTCCAGAGACACATGCCGTAGCTCGCTCGGCCACAGCTGACCCCCAACGTCAACAATGACCAAGCAAATGAATTCAGTAATTGATACAAGTAACTCAGCTTCGGGGCACAACTAGACCCCAAATGGAGCCCACATACCGAATTTCATCAAAATCGGTCAATTCTTACTGGGGAAAGTGTCACGTACGGCGGACTGACGGCCAAATTTTTTTCGATTTTTGGATTTTACGTACCTTGAAACGTAAACCAACAAATTTGAGGGGGGTTAAAAAAAATTTCTTGGTCAATTCCAAAGGTTCATTAATGAAAATAATAAACCAAAATGTCAAATTCCGACTTGCCGGATTGTTTGCAACTGCGTTGGGTCTAAGCAGGCGCTTAACGTTAAATCCTCAACTATTTCCCACAACCTGATTGAGCTCGTTTTGACTAAAGTTTGAAGGGTAGCTGAAAACTGACTTCAAGTGACTTGCTCTGAATTTAATCAGTTGGAAACCCATGTCAATGTGATGGTTACTGCCCACCTGACTTGGCATATGTACAGGTATTTCCATAGTAGGGACAGAATGATCCACCCTTCCTACCTCTACAACAAACTATCGATTATGAATCATCTCGTCAGTTTTTTTTTATACTTGACAGATAGGAAATGTGTTTATTACAGGCTTCTCGCCATATTATCAGTCACCACCTACATAAATACTTATATGATCAATAATCCCTACAATGATCTTCAAGCCCACATCGTCTTTACGCAATCACTCAATCACAGATTATAGGATAACTGGGTTCTCCGGAGTGACGAGCGATTATCTCAAGTTGGAGGCTTAAAAGAACGTAGTAGAGAGAAAGCCAATTTTCCGTTGGTGTTTGCCTAGGCGGAAAGTGGGCTAAGGCCAGCGGGGTCGCTTTGCTGCAAATCCCTTGAAATGTTGACTCATGTCTCACGGAACGTTCCTGTCAATGCATCCCGTGATGATGGCGGAAAAAACTGGCCTCTATTGTTCATGTTCATGTCGTGATTATATCGCTCTGGATCAACTGTTCCACTGCTCCTACTTCCACTCACAATAAAACCTACTTTGTGTTTCCCAAATTGACTCTTTTTGTGCTAAGGTACATCAGATATAATTCCAGTCTTGGCATTGAGGAAGGTGGTAAACATTCGACTCTTCATTGCTTCCGATTCTACCAAGGTAGCGGACGCTTTGTTTTCACTTTTCAAGGTTGAAAAAAAAGTTCTCCAAAATCAAAATTTCCTCTCGCGTTTTACATTTCAGACCTTCTTGAACAATTCTGGTTCCGTGTCTGTCTGTCATGAAATCCTTGCCACAGCCATAGCTTCTACAATTCTCATCCAATTTCGATGAAATTTTCGGGGATTG